>JAUPFR010000023.1:3765694-4365694 GCA_036925125.1 Oreortyx pictus | reverse complement strand
GCTGCAGGCTGTGGTCAGAGACATGAACAGGCAGCACAGCGCGTGTAAAAGGACCAGCAGTCTGCCTACAGCTTCCTGGCAGCATAATGTTCTCTATATTCAAAAGCCGTGCTGACTAATTAACTGATCAGTCATTCTAAAACAAAAAGGCAAGGATCCTCGTGCACTACCAGAAGCAGGAAGCCACCCCGCCATGGAAGGCGATAATAAATAGGGCAGGATTCCCTCACAGACCGACTCCCTTTGCAGCCTGCATTTGTCACCAAGGCTTGTCACACAGCTAAGAACTGCAGAGTAATCCCGAGCTGGGAACGGCCCCTCACCTGAGGCAGGATGATAGTCTTGGAGTTATCAGCCCACACCACCTCCACTTTACTGCTGACATCCACGCGAGCCACCTGTCCGACCGAAGGCTGTGGAAACAAGGGCACTTTGTCAGTCTCCTCTCTTTCCCAGGCACTTCAGTGCAGAGCAGCAAGCTTCTGAGAAACAGATGCCCCTCACCTTGGTGACCTGCAAACCCGGACCCTCCCAAAGCAATGCTTGTGGCTTGGCTGGAGAGCCAGCAGAGCACAGGAGTCCCATGGAGAAAAGAACCCATGTAGGGTTTCCTGGGGTCCCAAGGACAGAAGAACCCTATACATAGCTTTTCCAGGAGAAAAACCCCAACACTGCCGCAGAGATGTGGTAAATCCCCCCCCCCCCCCCCCCTCCAAGGCAGAGAGAATCTGGCAACAGATCCTGAGTTCTGATGAGGACTCAGAGACACGGAAAGGCTGTGGCCTTTCTGAGGGCAGCAGCACTGGGGTGCCTGCCAGAAAGGGGACAGGACGGTCCACTGGAGCAGGCTGCCCTCTAGTGGGGTGCCAGGAGCCTCAGCCCCCCGAAGAAGGCTGGCAGCTCTTCCAGAGAGCACAGACATGTGCAGACACGCTACGGCTGGCCCAGAGCACGCTCATTAAGTAGCACTGGAAGGAGGTTATCTGGGTCAGCCGAGCGAGCTGATGTGTTCCGTGCTGCTGAAACTGGAACTGCAGCAACAGCCATCCTACCCCAGCCATCCCTTTATTAGGGCAGCTGTCTCGATGGCTGGAGGTCTTCCAGGCAAAGAAAGGAAATCTGCTTCCTTGCACACTGCATGTTCTCGACAAAACAGAGCTTCTGTGGTCAAATGAAGCAGCTTACACAACAAAACCACCTTTACTCTTGCACAGGAATCCACAGAATATTCGCATATTAGAGGTTACTCAAATCCTAAGCAACCCTCAAGCCTTGGCTCAACTTCATTCTTTCTCTGTTATAGTCTCAGCACTCCAATCAAAGCATTTCAGCTCTGTATCTCCACCAGACCAGGAGATGTGATACATTTCCCCTGACAGCAAGGGATGCTGCAATACAAAGCCAGCAAGCTGGAGAGCTAAGGATGCCCACACAGAGCCCAAGGCCGTGGGCAACGGGTCTTCTACTGCCTCCTGTCACATGCCCCAACACCAATACCTGGTGACAGCACAGCCACGTAATTGCCTTGAGCACCGACCTCGTCTTCATTAGCTGTGGCTCCGTCCGAATTGCCGATGCGGATCACGATGTCCGTAGTGCGGAAGCGAAAGTCTGGGTGGTCGGCAATGTCATACACACTCACATCCTCTTCCTCCCCAATCAGCTGCATTGGAGACAGAACGCAGACACGTCAGCCCTGGGATGCTGCGCTCATCTTCACAGCGTGCCCTCAGCACCTGAACTGCTTTGTGTTCTGTCTTGTCACTTCTCAGCTGCCTTAACAGACTGCAGGAAGGAACTGCTCACGTCCCTTCTTGTCACCTCATCCTGCAGCACATCAATCAAAGAACTATAATGAAAGGAAACGAGCAGTATCTCTGTCGTCTGCACACCCTCACCTTTACCTCAGGTTCCATGCCACTGCAATCACAGGACATGCAGGGTTGTTTTATTCCCTTCCGAACATCCAGATCTCTCTCAAGGCAGTTCAGCAGGGCCCAAAGAAGAGCATTCAATTTAGAAATAATCTGAGGCAACAGGAAGTGTTTGATACAAAGCTCGTTGGCTGATGGAAAATATCTTCCCTTTTATTTCTCTTGGAGAAGTGCTAGGAGCTCACAAGTAATGAGAAATATGAGCAGTGAAGTGGAATGCTTCCCCAGACAAGCCTGATGTTTTGTGCCTAGTCCACCAAAAATCTGTGACATACTGTTTCTACAAACCCCCCACAGAGCAGGATAACAAGCCAAGGATCCACTCTTCCCCTCAACTAGTGGGGAAAAACTGCCAGTGAACTCAAGAAATCAACTGTGACGGCTGCTCGGCCCAAAAGCACCTGACTGCTCCCACACTCACGGACCAACTCCACTCCCAGGTTCCTCTATAGGAATCTCATTACTGTGTGGCTCCTGCACTTACCTCCACATCATCTCCACTGGATTTCAGCTTGAACCACTTCACCACGCAGGTACGGCCGATATGGTCACCGGACTGCACGACTCCATACACACCGGGGTCCTGAGAGCTCTGAGCTTTTGGTCACAGTGTCAGGAGAAAAAAAAAAAACAGGCAAGTTCAGTGGAGGAGCACAGAGCCTGCACACACCCGAGGCTGTCAGCACGCCAGCGCCCAGCTGGAACCTTCCATCAGGGAATGGCATTAGGAAAAACAGCTCTTCCTCAACGGTCCAAACTATCCTCAGCTAAGGAGGTATATTCTAATAGGGTATGAATGGATGGTGAAACAAGATGATGCTGCACTGGGCAGTGTGAGCACATTCATTCTGGGACCCCTTCTATCCAGCACAGCAGTACCCAGACACCTTCCTGGAAAACCAGAGGGTCCTCCAAGGAAAGCAGCACAGCACAGCACGAGTTGTTCACTTCCCCCCTGGTTTTGGGACACACCTCAGAGCCATTTGCACTTTCAAGGGGAAGGCAGGCAACCTCTACAAAACACTGAGAATCCTGGCTTTGTCCCTCGGTATTTGCTCCTTTCAAAGCTTGCCTGTCACAGCTCAACCTTGGTATTTTAAACAACAGCTGCATGCTGGCACACGTCAAGTCACCTGAATCACCACCTGTCCCTGGTAAGGCTCTTGTTCTTGCTTCACCTGACCATTACTAACAGCTGCCATAAAAAGAGCTGCAACGTACACCAGGGGATCCAGAAGGAAGAAGGCTTCGCCATTAAAACCACGTTCACTCCCTGAGGAGGGCGTGTTTTTGACACTCAGTACCTCTTTTGTCCACCACGAAATCCCCGGGGCAGAACTCGTTGTTGTCCAGGTGATGGACTGGGATCAGCTCGTTGGAACGAATGTTGGTCTCCACGGTGCCATCCTGCCACATCACGTCAGCCGAAGTCATCGTGGTCACCACTTCCACAGCAACCCTGCGAACACGGAGTCAACGAGTTACCAGAGGGAACCTCTGCACCCACAAAGGCAGCACACCGAACGTGAGTAAAGCACACGGGTATCTTGTTTAAAAGAGAGCTCTCCTTGCTGCTCAAACACACATCTGCCTGCAGCTCAGAAATGGGTCCCAGGCATGCAGCGACAAACTGCATGCTGATGGTACACCACAGGCAGAGTCTGAGTGCATTCTGTGCTGTAGGAGACGTGAAAAAGGTGGAGGTTTCATTAGAAGAGTTTTCCAGGTATTCTGCAGCTCCGTTCCACTCGACTTCACTCAACTTGCCCTCTCAATCTGGAGCTGATTCTAAGCACAGCTTTTATTTTGCTGGCCAGGCCTTGCAGACACAACCTAAGTGCTGCATTCGTGTGGGTTTCGAGTCAAACTGTGAAGAGGACACAAGAGGCTCAGCCCTCCCCATCCCTCTTTTTATCAGGGTCAACAGAGAAATATTTTCTAAGTGGAAATAACATCAGTTTGCATTCTAGAGGTCCACTGCTGCCCAGAGAGCTGCAGGAAGTCCCAAAATGATGGCATGGCAGCATGCTGAGCTGGCACCCTGCAGATAGAGAAGGCCCTGAGCTGACACATCAGATCTGGTGACTGACCCATCCACTTTGCATCTCTCAGCAGTGCTTGGCAGCGAACCCACTGATGCTTCATCTGAACATTCAGACAGCAAAGTCCACTCACACTGAGCTGTGACCAGCTGCCATGTGTGTCCTTTAAAGTATAAGCAGAGACAGAATCCTAGCCAAAAAAGCCTGCATTTCCTGCACTTTGAGACACAGACATTGCTGCAAAGTGTGTCCAGTGCCAGGTCCCTGAGTTTCCCTGTGTGAAGTCGGGATTGCCATGGGGATTTCTCCCAGCTAAGCTCTCCTTTGCAAAGTAGAGGCACTCAGCAGAATGTGTAAGTGAACTGAGAAGGAGTTCATAGCATTCCCAGGAATGCCATCCTGTGTTCTCATTTTTTTCCTCCATCCAAGTGTTCTGCTGAGCTCTGTGACCTTTCTCCAAAGCCTTCAAGGAGTCAAAGGAACAGCTCTCCTTGTATGCAGGCAAAGCTAAATACCCAAACAAAATGTGAACGGAGTCCAAGTCATTCTCAAACTACTGGATCCTGATGTCACTTTCTTGAAAGGACTGTCTCATCTTATTTGCATTGGTTTACTCCTGACATGGCATTTTTATACAAGCAGGTAGTCCAGGGAAGCCAGCAAGATAGGTCACCATCAAGACAGGTGTCTTGTGCTTCCCCTGGAAACAGTTCTTCCCCGTGGAAACATTCTCAAGTTCAGAAAGAGACAGAAAACATTAAGAGATGCAGTTATTTCTAGAAGTGGGCTGATAGATGCAATCCTCCCTCCCCCAGGCTACTGAAATCAATTCCTCTGAGGCTTTCAAGCAGTGCATTCTGTCCATTAAAATAACCCAATTTGGCAGTAGTTGCCAATACCTATGCAGAGCAGGATGAGGATGAAGCAGAGCCCACTGCAGTACGAAGCCCTGCCAGCAGAGCTCAGTGAGGATGAGCTGTCCAGTCACGCTGCCCTGGTTTGCCCTCAGCCTCTCCTCTCTGCACAAGCCGCCAAGCACGTACCCAAATAGCGCCACGTCTAAGCTGCGTGATCTTTATTCACCTCTTGCTCTGCGTACGGAGCAGAGCACAGCACAGATACTCCACCGACGCCCTGAGGCACAGCTGAGCTGGACCAGCATCGGTGTCACGTCACGTGGCCCCAGTTTCATCAGGAGCAGGACTGAGATCAAGCTGATTTCACAGAGGCCACTGCACAGTCATCACAAGGTAATCACTCCTGGCTACTAGCAAGCCGTATGTGACGCACACCATCGTCCTCCACCCAAGCTGAGGAGGTGGTTGACACCTGAGATGGATATTAGCAACTCCACCTAGGTTTGGAAACCCAGCTCACCTGTCTCCTGGCTTGAATTCTCTTGAGATCTTGGTCTTCTTCTTCTTGTGCTTTCGCTTCAAGTTTTTGATGGAAAGAGGGATGCTCTTCTTGCGGCCGGTGCCGCTGCCACTCTGGGACGAGGCGGTGGAGCTGGCAGAAGAGGTGACAGAGCTGGTATCATCCGTGTCATCAGCAGCCTCATCATCAGCATCCTGCTCCATGGACTGGAGCCTGTAATCAGCTGAGCCCTCATCTTTCAGCAGGAAGGGAGGCTGCTGCTGTCGCACCGCTGCTCCCCCTTTATCCTTCCCCATTTCCTCAGGCTGCTCCTCCTTCCTCTCCCCTGCGCTCGGTGCACCGTTGGAGGAGTCCTCCATTTCACACTTAGAGGCAGGCTTAAGGTCTTCTGATTTTTGGTCAGCAGCTGCAGCAGACTCTTTGTCCGGGGCTTCAGTGGTGCCCTGAGACTCTGGGGAGCATGACATGATCTTCACAATCTGCTTCTTCAGCAGTCTCCTCACCTGCAGAAAGAAGACCTGGGTCAGACAGTGTGCTTATACACAAACTGGCAGACTGGTCCATTCTGTACACAGAGGAATGCAGCACTCCAGGGGCCTCTGCAGAACACTCTGGCTCTGCTGTGGTGAAATGTGCAAACTAGCAAGAGTCATGCTGGTGACAGCACTACAGCCATCTCACCGCTGCTCTACATAGGAGCAGACACCAGCAGAAGACCAGTCCACAGCAAGTCAGCTTTGCTCTTTCAGGCTATTTTAAGCAAGCACTGAACTTTCTTGTTTTGGAAGGTCACAACAGGCTGCACAAGTTAATCTATGTAACAGACACAGCTGCGCAAGGAGGTCACCATCCACACTGCTGATATCCTGTTATTCTAGGAACACCACTGCTCTACAGCCAATATGTAAAGTCACAGCATGACTCATTTGGCCTAGGATGCAGACACACCTCGGTATCACTGCAGCAAGGATTGAACTGAATGGTTTGGCTCCAGGAGAAATCTGAGGATAGGCACATGTCTGTGTTAGTGTAAGCCCAGGCTGTCAGAGCACAGCTTCACCCCTGCAAGATGACACCCCTGTGTTCAGTGTCCTGTTCACGTTCTCATGGATTAGCTGCATGCCTCTCCCAGTGCAGTGAGATTGTTGCACAAGGTGACTTCACTGCTGGCATCAAGAAGCCATTACTCTTTGCAATCACTCCAGGAGTCGCATTTTGGACCGCATGACTACCAGGAAGATTTATGCTTTAAAACCCGCAGCAATCAGAAGCGGTCAGAGAAGTCACACTTCCCTCCCTTTACCCCTAAAGTTCACCTTTTTGGCAACTGATCCTTCACCCAGGACACAGTTCCTCTCTGGGCATTCACAAGTGATTTTTGCAGGCTCCACTTTGTCCGGGAACACATAGAGGCACCTTTCTCCAAGCTGCCTCTGGGCATGGTCAAAGCACCCCAGACGCTTTACCCTGGTAGGATGAAAGCAGAGCCATGAGCAAAGTGAAGAAGTGACACCCGAACCTGGCTGCAATCAGGGCCTCCACAAGCCTGCCACGTCCTCATGACAGCAGCACTTCTGGGGTGGCAGAAGCTAACACCGCACCAAATCTTCCCCAGGCACACAACTGTAAAGGAGGAGTGGGAATCCTCACTAAAGACTGGAGAGGGACACAAAGGGTTTGGGTGGAACACCAGTAACTCGCCTCCCTCCCAGAGACAGCTGCCAAGACACATTTCAAGTTGGCACTGTTTTTTGCTGCCACCTGAGAGCTCCTCTCCTCCAGTTTCCTTATGAGCTCCAGGCAGGACTACGCTTTGCTGTGCTGTTACTCATCTGACTTTTCTTTCCGAATTTTGTCCAGCTCATTTTTGCAGCTGCAGCCTGCAGAGGGCACCAAATGCTCCCTCAGCACCAGCATGGGTCCAGAGCAGGACACCTTGGTTCCCTACTGCACCCACGGTTAACAGGTGAAGCCTATTTCAGGCACAAACAGAAGGACAAGGGTAGGCATCACTTTCCTCTCTGCACTTGTTGACTGGAAAGCATTTGGAGAGGACGGTGGGACACTATGATTTGTAGTTATTCATTCACTTTGTTGAAGTTTTGGAATATAACAAGGAGGGGAACATAAAGCAGCTCTGTGTCTAATCAGCTGCAGGCACGTCACCCACATTCATGTAGTCCCTGGCAGCATGAAAGATTTTCAACTGCTCTCACCTGGACAGGTTCTCCTGGCTGATTATTGAGGGTGGAGGACTCACACTGTCAGTACCTCCAGGACAGAAGCTTTTAGTGATCCAAGTAACCTTCAGTTCTACCACCTGTACCTGCAATGTAAAGAGAGAGGGGTTTCATTTTTCAGAGGCTTTCCCAGATCCGTGTCTAGGATCTGAAAAATTTAAGTAAAGGAAAGCAGCAAATCTGCTTTTGTCATTTAAGATGGCAAAGTGTAGTTTCAACACATCCAGAACCACTTCAGCTCCTTCATAGCATGGCTGTGGGCAACACTGAACACTCCTACAGCTTTTAACTTCAGGTTCAATATGACATCTGGCTTTGGAAGGAAGCTACAGTTCATACGACTCAGCAGTCCAATGTCACAAAGACACACTAATGGACTTGGAGCTGCTCCCTTTTTCAGCAAGGAGTCAGCAACATTTCTCTCTTTTTAGATAGCACACAACATTAACTTTAAATAGAAGGGGTGCTTCTTCTACCCTAACGATCAGCCCTACAAGCCTACTGGCACACGGTCACCTCACAGGGCGCCAGCAGGGACCCCTGGGAGGAAGAGCCAAACTGTGCTCAGAAGTCCTGTCAGCCCACACTGAGAAATTTCTCACTTCAGAACAGAACCACAGTGCGTTCACTCCTGGGAGGTTACCATGGCAAGCTGACTCTGCTCCAAGCAGCCAGCCAGGGAGCTGCTCTGTGCAGAAAGTGGCCCTGTGTCAGCCTGGCAGTTCTTACCTCCTCCACCACCACTCGGAACTTGCTTTTTGTGCTCAGAACAGGCTTCACACCTGAGAGCCACTGCACACTGGAGAAGACCTTAGAAGGCCCGATGAGGACTTGCCCAGGATAAAAGCCATATGAATCATCAAAGAAGAGACCCTGTGAGGGAAAGGGAAGGAAAAAAACCAGCATGAAGGACAGAAGCTTTAAGATTGCAGCCTTTCTCTTCCCTTGTTCGTGATCAGTAAGACTAATCATAAAGGAAAAAGTCTCACTAGCAAGTTGCCCATCTCTTAAAGCTCATTCCTGAAGCCAACCCAGCAGTTTCTATAGCAACCTGCTCTATCACACATTCATACAGGATTATGACTCAGTAGGGGAGAAGCAAAGGTATTTGCAAGAAACAAAAGATATGGATTTCACACCTACGTTCTCAGTAACAAGGCAGCCACAGAGGCCACGGACCTGGGCACAGACACCTGATCTCTTTTCCAAGCTCCAGTTCAAGCTCCTGCAGTTATCAGACAGCCAGGGGATTCCTGCCTTCACCCCTCCGTCTGTCACACTAACTCTTTAAGCGCTCTTCCTGCCTTGGGTGGATTAGTCAACAAGACAGCCCTTTGAAAACAGAACAGGGCTGTAAAACAAACAATTAATTTCCTAGAACTCTTTCCCACTGATATTTAGAGCGATTTGATGAGCCAAGATCCAGGATGTGGGGGTGGACAGAACGGTTTAGAGTAGATCGAATACAGAGCACAGAAACGTGGCAAGTCTTGTAATCTGTCAGAAAAGATAAGAGCAGCGCAACAAGACTGAGGTCAGGTGTGAACCTAACACAGCAACCCTGAGTACAGCAGCAAGAGTAGCACTGGAGACATCTCACGTTTAAGACAAAACTGCTGGCCTCTGTAGGACCCCGCCTAACTCAAACAAGGTCTCAAAATCAGTACCTAAAATCTGGATGCTGCTTCAGCACGGATTTAGCAAGCACAATGCGTGCTGTGCAACCCAAAATAGCAGAGACCAAAATGCCAGAGAAGGTTGAGCAACAGACCACACCTTTTCTGTGCAGAAAAAGAAAATCATGGCAGCACATCGTGTTAAAATTATATTCCATTTACTCCTCAAGAAATAGAGGAACAGAAACGCAGTTTTTAGATCTTCGCTTTGAAGGCTGGGAAAGATAAGGGCTGACAGCACTTTAGTTTTTAAGAATTACAAGTCATCCTTTGAGCCAGCTCCAAATAAAGCTGCTAGGAACACGGCGAGGCGCTGCTGATGCCATCTGGAAGGAGAAGCAAGCTGCTGTCTGCTTTGGAAGGTGGGGAAGCTGAGATTCCATCAGCACACAGCTGAAACGCCAGCAGAACCTTCCCCACCACCGTTTGGAAAGCTCCAGTATGACAGCAGCTCTCCACTCAGAGAATGCAATACAACAGCAAGAGAGTGTTCTACCCCAGCTAGAAACGTGCTTCTAGCAGAACATCTTTTACACAATACGGCCTTTTCCAGAAGAGAGCGTTACATGTGAAAGTATTAAATGGAGCTAGAGCCTTTTCAAGCACAGTCATAACGAGCAGACAGTGACCTGCCTTGACATCAGCCACCTGACTGAACACTGTGCAACTTGTTGGCAAAAAACACAGTGGGGTACACTAATTGTAACATCTGCTGAAAACCTGCTTGTTAGTAATCATAGAGTGGTCTGGGTTGGAAGGGATCTTTAAGATCATCTAGTTCCAACCCCTTTGCTATAGGCAGGGAAACCTTTAAGCTACATCCTGTTACACCTTACTTTAGAGAAGATCAAGCTAACTGTTTTTCAGACGCAATGCATCACTTAATTTTTAGCATCTGTAAATAACTGTAGCTTTGCCTTCCCCCTCTCTCTCCTATGCAAAAAGCTTACGAGTTACAGCTGACCCAATGGGCTCTCAGAACCAGAAGCTCACCGAGTCACTGACGTGAGGACAGACGTCATACAGCTTGGCTCCATCTTCTGTGCTCATAGAACACCTGGAGAGCAGACAAGAGACACGGTCACATTTCCAGAGCCAAACAGCATCAGATTAACTGCTGCTGCCTGAGTGGCTCTGCCCATGTGCTCAGCAGCACACGGCTGAGCCTTTATGGTCCAGAGCAGAACCAGCTACAGACAAATGATAGGAAACACTGCCTGGTATTAAAATGCTCCGTTCAGCAAGCAAAATATAAGACAATTAAATACTACGTGAGGTACTGGACGAGATTTGTCTGCTGCAAAGCTTTCATCTGTTACTCACACCAGCATTAGAAACTAAAGGCAGTTTGGGTATGCCTGCTTCAGTAATAGCTTTATTTCCAAACTAAGTTCTGGTGGGATTTCAAATGATTCATTACAAAGATTTCAAAAACAGTTACCTCATTTGACACAGCTATGCATGAGTTGCTAACAGAAACCAAGCAAGGTTTTAAGTTCCACAGTAACTGCAGGCAGTGCAGATAGAGAAGTGCAGCTATTTTTCACTCCCAGTTTAACAGATGTGTAAGAGCCTTCCAGTCTGGGTTAACCAACAGCTAAAACAATCAAGAAAATCACAGAAGCATCCACCAGCCGTCTTTTATAGCTTCTGCAATGCTCACTTATCTCAGAGCTGAATGCAGATCTGTTCTTTCCCTTCTTTTTAATCATTACCATCCAATTTACACAACAGATGGGTTGTTTCCCAGCTGCTATGCCCGTGTGCCTCAGCCCTCCACTGGCTCCTTACTTCCTTTGCATTGCTAAGACCAGACAGGCCCCAGTGACAGCACAGTAACATGTAACTTGAAGTCCTCTGAACTCTGCCTGACATGCACAAGGATCAGAATTCAAGTCATTTACTGGCTCTGCAGAGCTACACATTAAGGTAACAAGAAACCACTTCCAATGCTTCTGCTTCAATCTCTCACTCTAGAGGTATGGCTTTAGATTATATCTTCATTAAAAACATGCTTAACACTGTTGCAAATAGCTGTAGATAAAGCAGTGCTGACTGTAACCACCTAAGTTCAGTCTTGGGCTGCTTTTTCATCAACAGAAAGCACCAGCCTGCGAGCTTCCACATCTCTGCAGATGTTTCAAGGTAAGAATCCTCCCTCCCTGCCTGTCAGAGGAGGCATGCTCTCCTACTGAGAAGTCTGGAATTCATGATATGTCAAAACAACCATTTTTCCAGGGCAGAAGTGCAGTGTTAAAAACCAACATATTTTAGTTCTGGAGGGCTGATCTGCCGGGACTGACAAAAATAACATCCTTCAGATAATGCACTTCCAGAGGGTGTTTTGAGATAAAGATGTACTCCACATCCAAGGATAAAGCAAGCAGATGACTTAACAGGAGCACATGAATGAGAAGCTCAGCCTGAGTCTAGTTCTCCTGAAACAGACCAGGATCACGAAAGCTGGGGGCCATCTGACAGAAGGAATTACCTGGCTCCATTGGAAAGCTTAAGGATGACCTGGTTCTTCAGATCATACACCTTGCCCAACCAGCAGTCGTAGGCTATGTAGTCACCGTACATGAAGGGCTGTAAAGAAAACAGGAAACAAGCTATATAAACATCAGCCCTCACACTGTGAACCACCAAGTAAACCCTCACACCACACAGAGAGGATAAAGACCTCAAAGGGGATTTCATGTACAGACCTCACTGTAAGCTTGAACTGAGGCACACTGAGGAGTCAGCTTGACAGTCAGAGGACAGTACAGATTCTCCATTTTAACAGCACTGAATTTCCGTGGTTGATAAAACCTTATACTACTCAGCATCTGAAAATCCCCCACCCACACAAGTGGGAGAACCAGGTGCGTTTCAGTTCAACAGAAAGATGCTCAACTCCCCTTAGCATTCTCACTGCCCAAGCAGTAGTGATATTGCTGCAGCAGTGCCGTGGGGCTGCCCCAACCATGCTGTCACCTGAGAATCTCAATACAAAAGCTCTCACAATTTAGTGATAACCTCGCCTTCCAAGTCAGCCTGATCCCAGTAACGTGCTCAGAAACACAGAACAGACAGGGAGAAGAGGAGAAGCTGCATCTTCTCCTAAGGAGGATGCTTTAAAGTAAAACCAAGCTGCAGATGCATCTCGCACAGCACGGATGCTTCCTTTGCACAAGTTGCTTGGAACACAGCAGCACTCCTCCCATAAAGCCCAGGCTCCACTGGTGTTTTGGCTGCATTCTCACCCAGATATGTTGCAGGTCTTTGCTGTTGACAGGGTACAGGATGCAGTTGGTTCCTACCAGCTTCACGGCACACTCTATGTTGACATCAATTACTGTGCCACACTGGCTGTCCTGGAAACACAAAAGAGGAGAAGGGTTTAGAACCTAGAAGGGGCCCTGCATGCAGGTGTACAGGCACTGTGCACAATCTGTGCCCAGCAATCTGTGAGTTCTCATGTAAAGCTTGATTGTGCAGGATGTTATAAGTGGTCTTCACCTGCTGCCATACTAAAAAAACCCAGCACCCTTCAGATGTCAAGGTTTCACACCAGAAAATTTACAGTTGATTCAATTATGCGGTGGTTGTCATTGCCTCTGTCACTTTTTAGCAAAGTTTTAATCCTTTTTGTCCCGAAGAAAACACCACATGCTGTCGGGAGCCTTCTGGGGATAGTTTGGCAATACGTGTGCTGCCTACACATATGGCAGAAGCCTGCAAGGACAGGCTGCTAACCCAAACACTGTCAGACATGGCAGCTGCCCTGGCCCCTGACAGCTGGGACAATCCATATTCCTATTTATTAAAGCCCACAGTCCACCATAAAAGCAGACTGAGGGACAGTGTGACAAATGCCCTGCTATCAGCAACTTCAAGGCTGCCCTTATCTCAGACACGAAGGTCACTGCTCCAGCAGGACTTGAGCACAATGCTGGAAGGGCTTACACTTGGTGAGAGGTGGATTTGTTTGCTCGGTCCACTTATAAGCATGATGTTCTTTTGGCCACATCAAATATTTATTCAAGGCTCTCACCCTGAGTGGCCCTTCTGGAAGCCCACGAGTTTGCAGGTGCTCAGCTCATCCCACCTCCTGCTGGGGAGCCAAGACACCCTGCAGCCCAGAATCCCTCCTGGGCAGATTGCTCAGCTCAGGTTGGCTGCAATTCCACCTTGCCTTCTGAAATCCTCTTCCTGGCATCACAGCCGCCTGTGTCCTGCAGGGTGCAGCTCCCAAGGCGATGAAGACAGCAGTGTCCTCGTGCCATGTCCTTGCAAAGCTGTGCCAGCACTGCCAGCAGGGCTGGGGGAGCTGGGCTGGCACAGCTCAGGGTAGCAAGGCTTCATCCCTTCCAGCTGCTCCACAGATCACTGCCACTTCTTAGAGAGGCTTCCTTTGCTTCCCAGCTCTCTCAACTACAGCCAATGGCTGCAAGCCTGGCATGGCCAGCAGCCCACATGGTGCCAGGAGAAGCCCTGCAGAGCCCTGCTGCCCACTCACACCTCTGCAGAGACCCAAGCAGACCGTGGCAGAACCATACCTGAGTCAGGCAGCTGCTGCCAGCAAGGTTCTGGCCACGGGATGAGCAAAGCCTGCTCACAAGTGGCACCTACCAAAGTACAACCCTCAACCTGACTCCAGCTTCTGCTATTTAAATACAGCCCACTCTTTGCTGTTTGGATGGAGTTTAAGTTTGTGCTATAGACTGCTTACCTAGCAGCCAGAGAAACAAAAATCCCTCAAGCTGCTGCTCTTCTGGGATACAGGCTCTCCCCCACCTAAATCAGCTGAAACAACTAAATTTCCTGTGGCAGAGACCCTCCTGCCACCAGCACCAAACAAATGCAACCAGTGCTATGTCAGCACCCCAGGGCCTGATACCCCCAGAGCCCATCTGATGCAGATGGGCACCATCTGGTCATGGGAAGGAGCACAGGGTTTAGTTCCACAGGGTTTAGTTCAGCTTGTGTCCCCTTCCAGCTGCCACGTGCTTGAGTGAGAACACAGACTTGCACACAACTGTTAAGAAAGCGGAGATGAGTGCTGCTGAGAAGCGACAGGAGCACTGGACCACAGCTGTCCTCTCTCATCTGCTGCTGAACTGCTGTTACGGGTTTGTTTACCTCGCTGTCACATGAAGCATTGCCCTGCGACACAGAGGCAGTGCTGTGGGCAGGGAAGTTCTGCTGAATCACTGCAAGGCTGCAGCAGTGCTCAGCAATGCGGTCCCAAAGCAAAAAGAGCTTAGTTCCCTGACCCATCAGGCTCCCATCTGAGAGCACAGCAGCTCAGCAAGCACAGAACCCTGCACCACGTATCTCCTATCCGGCTCCTTCCTTCAATACTCCCTTCTAACAAAATCTCCACCCTCCAACTGCTCTATTTAAAGGGGCAGCAGCACCCAGCACCCTCCAGAGCAACAATCCTGGGTGCCTGACAGATTACAAGCCCTATTTCTGATCTTTTCCCCCCCAGGTATCACCTGGAAAAAATGGAGTCTGCCACCATTCTGCGTCCGTCTGGATTAGAGTCATGGGGGCCCAACTGCGTTCAGAGAAAATGACCTCATTTCATGCATTAGGCATTCCTTCCTCGCGCTCAGTGCGAGACGAGCAGCACTGAATTGGAGTCAGCTCTTCTCCTGAGGAACAGAGGATTTCAAGTCCTCCCCAACCAAGGTTACAAACAAGCCCAGTGTGCACACAGAGCAAGGTCCTCACTGTGCACGTGCCAGGCCGAGTGGCACAGGGCAGCCATCCTGCAGCCACCCACAGCTATCCCACTGCAAACGTGGTAGTGATTTTTGCAGTACATCTGTCTAACATTTTTCTTCAGGATAAAAGAGTTTCATTGCTTTTTTTGCCATTGATATTTCAAATATATTTGAGATTAAGGTGAAGCATAGGATCATTTTTAGATAGGCCATGTTTTCCAATAGAGGGGAGGAAGGAAATTGAGTTATGCACCCACTGTTCTAGCGATAAAATGATGTTATCAACCACTAGCCCAAATGGTCAAGTAAAAGGCAGTATCTAAACCTGCAAACTGAAAAAAGGAGCGTGCAGAACAGCTGCTGGGACACACCAGCATTACCCACCTACACGTGCAGCAAGCTGGAGAAGGCCATTCGTGCTTCCATGAGCATGCGAATTGCAAACAAAAGCAGCATATCCACATTTGCCAAGAAGAGGACAGCCCAATGTGATTTTAAGCTTTCAGGGTGGTATCAAGCATTAGGAATCAGACACTTGAGAGACAGCAGAAAACATCCTGCTTTGAGCAAGAGGATACACACCAGCGTCCAGCTGTGCCAGGTACAGCACTGTGAGCAGCTGGTATTTCCACTTGCCAGTGGTTCCTCGTTTTGCACTGAAATGTTTTCAGAGCTGCAGTTTTACTAAGATATGTTGAAATTTCTGCTTCAATCAAGAATACCGCTTCTTAAGGAAATGCTTTGTCTCAGCATTTTTCATGCTACCCTTCAAGTTTTCTTCCTACTTTTTTCTTCTCTTTGGAACATTCCGTGCAAAAGGATTGGGTTGACTTTTTTTTTTCCTTAATGGACAGAAAAGGCTTTATTTCAAACACTCAGCTAGGTCAGAGGATGCCCTTCTCCATGCACGCAGCTTACCATGTGGTGCAACCACAGTGCCTGTTTCAGCCAACACTGCTGGGACGAAGTCAAGAGAAGATGTGAGCATCCACCTGGCAGCCCATATGGCTCAGGGCTATAGGTTAGCTGTGAGCAGCAGCACCAAGCTGCCAGCCCAGCTAAGCTCCTGAGGGATCCCATCTCATCAGATGATCAATAGTGGGTCAGTGTTCCCAGTATGCCAAAAATCTACATGTCTCAGACACCAAAATACTGTAAAGCTAGCATAGACCGATTAAGGCTTGAATAGTAAAGCATCAAGGTAATGATTACAGGCTGATGATTAAGAGCCAGTTTGTTTTCTGCCAACCTAGCTGTGTCAGATGCTTCAGTGTGTGTCTTCAGCAGTGCTCCTCACATCTCAGAGCAACTCGACTTGAAACTGAAAGGACACCCAGGTGGGCAAGTTTGCCCTGTGAGCTGACACTGCCAGGCTGCCTGCTCAGGAGAGCTTTGCAGATACACAACAGCAGTGAGGCACAGCTTTATCAGCATCTCATTTCAAGGGATGCTGCTAGTTCTATTAAGACATGCTAAAAATAGAGCACGCTCAAATCAGTACTGCTCAGTTCCATTCAGGCAATTTGGCAAGTCAGAGAAATCCATGCAGCAGCGTTATGATCAAAAAGGGACACGGAAAAGAGCACTTACACTGGAGCTCATATGTCTGACCACATCTCGAGGGACCACAGAGCGATCTTCAAGCTTCAGCTAAAGGGGAAAAAAGAAATAGACTGGATTTAGTGCTGGCATTTAACGTGGCAAACAGAAATGCATAGCATCTCATCCTTCTGGACTGAAGATGTTTCCAGCTCTCCCACATGTTGCTGGAAGGGGAGATATCGCTGCATGGACTCCACAATTCCTGGCCAGTTAACATGTCTGTGTCCTTCTGGCAGCGACCCTTCAGCAGGCTGCTTCACTCATCTGAAGTCTACTTGCAGGCTGCTTCATTAAGTGTTATTAATAGGCTTAAAACAGCAAAACCCAATTCCCATCTAACGCAAGAAATGCTGTATGAAGCATAATGCCCTCAGCATACTAATGGGGAGGCCACAAGGCTGCTTGGTTAAGGTTTCCTCCTGCAGAACAGGGCCACTTCTCATCTGCATTTCAGTGCTCAGGAGCATATTTGCTTTGGTACATTAATCTGAGCTCCGCAAACCCACAAACTACACAGCATGCATTTTGGGAAGCACCACGTGAGCTGCGTATCAGGGACATCACTCCCCCACACCTCACTTCCAGAACTCACCTCTCTGCTCCTGCTACATGCACCACTTTCTTTGTGGCTGATCCCTGGCCCCAAACCTGCCGTGCTTTGTCAGCATTTCATCCTAGCCCACGCCCTGGCTTATAGCCTGCACTGCACAATTAAGACTAAAATCTATAATCTGAGGGCAGAAATCAAACTGAAGCACCTGAGTATTTATTGCCTTCTTGACTGCGTGTTCCGGTAAGGGAGGAAGCGAGGCAGCCAGCAAGGCTTTTAGGGCTGAGCTCCTGAGCCCCAGCTGCAGTGGTGTGGGAAACCTGAAGCCTCCCACAGCCCACCAGGGCACGGACAGCCAGCCAGTTTTATAATGCTTCCTAAAAATCATTTGTTGAAGGACTGTACAGAGAGCCCTTAACATCCAGAACCACAGTCACAGCAACAGTCGCATTCCTGTAACTGCAAACCTGCGAGCAGCAGTTTGGGGGTTTTAACAGAAGATTTCTCTTAATGCACTGCTCAGTGTGTAATGACAGCTTCATTCCTATACACGTTAGGGCAATGCCAGATTAAATCGATGCATCACTCACCACTGAGCCACTCTGCTTTGTTCAATACTGAACACCACCTGAATTACACAAGCTGACGTTGCCTGGCACTGCCAACATGTATATTAGGCATCCCAGGTAAACCAGGGAAGTTGTACAAGCATTCCCTTCCCAGTCACCCACACCTGAAAGACATAACCATGCAATTTCTTCCACAAGCAGAGCATCAAGCTTTCTCCGCAGGGGACCGTACTTCACCTGCGCTCTGGTGGCTCTGTTTTCAAAGGCAGCACGACTATTTTCAGCTCTGTGCACCAGACCCACCTGCCTCGGTTGCTAGGATTAGCAAGCCAAGGAGTAGGCAGAACACCAGTCCAGAAATAAATACTTTGCAGGTTTGTTATCGCACGAAGACCTTTAAAGTAAACCCAACCAGAGCGGCTGTTTCTGAATACACAACAGTGCTGATGTTACCCCTGTGGTGTGATCATCATCCACTGGAGGTCAGCCCCTCACTCAGCAGCCAGAGAGCTCAGATACACACTTTTAAAACAGGGACTTACAGCACAGCTGCTCTATCTGCCTCCATGAAAGTCAGTATTAACACAACTCAAGTTTTCTGCTCTAGCCACCTTCCTTGCTAATAGCCCCAGGAACAAGAGCTCTCAGCTCCCACTCAGCATCCTTCACACACCTCCAACACCTCACGTTCCAGGGATGTTCTGCTTGTACTGCCCTCTCACTTTTTTTTTTTTTTTTTTTTTGTTAAATTCACATTTACCTGCATACAAAAAGCCAGAGATGTTCGTAACAACATCCACACTTCACCCAGCCAGAAAGGGACGGCCAGCACACACATCACCAGGTCCATGGGTTAAGCACCACGACAGAACAGCTTAAGGAGGCACAACAGTTCTGGCACCCGATTGCTGCTGCCCTGGGTGTCCAAGCTCAGGGCAGAACACCACCAAAGCACGAACACCTGGGCTGCCCCACCAGCTCTGACCACGCTCTGTACTGCACACATCAGGGGTGGTACAGAGCGTTGGGGTTTTTGCTTAGGGAGCAAGCACCAATGTGATTACACTCCCACTCCTCAGCTGAACGCTCTCACTTGATGGGAAGCTGGGCAGCTGCTGTGCCCTGAAACTGGGGAGACGGGCAGACAGGAAAGAGCATTACGTCATTAAGCTGCAGTAGCTTTTGTTCAGCCCTATGATTTCTTACATCAGCGATCAGCACACCCTTCCCAGTCACTGCCTGCTGCTCTCACACACACCAGCCTGGTAAGGGGCTCCTTACCACACTCAGAGGACTTCTTTTCTCCATGCACTGTGCAGATCAAGCCATGCTGGGGAGCTGTGCAGCACAGTGCGGGCACTGGGATGGCTGGGACCTCCATCACTGTGATCCGCCCCTGCCCAAGGCAGACTGTGTCACAGGTCCATGCCTTCAATATGCAGCGACACAAAGGTTTGAGAGCACACGTCCCATCTGGGTGAGCCATGGCGATGCAACTGTACTTCTGCTCAGCTCCCAGTGCTGCCCAGCTCAGCCTGGCTGTGAGGATGACACCTGATCCAGCACGGCTCTTGCCAACAGCAAGTTAAACTGAGTTCACAGCGCGTCACTGCTGTCTCACGCAGCTGCAACGTTTGCCCAGTGAAAAATCAAAACCTGGAAAAGGTGCTGGTGTGATCCCACAGCCCCTACCTCCAACACAGTCCCAGCTCCTTTTCCAGACACTTTCCACAGGTCTAAAACCCTACAAATAAGAACTCTGGAAATACACACAAGCATGAAGGAGAAAAAGCAGCAGACACACACTCTTTCCTCTGGTAACTGCTTATAACTAACAGATATGAATGCACAACTGCTGGAGGCGAAGCCTCTGAAGCTGGCTGTGCTGCCATGTGCAGGATGAGCTCCTCCAGCAGTGACCCACCAGCAGCCACATGGGCACTGTGCAGTGCAGAAGTGCTTCCAGTTGAATGAAGCAGAGCTGGGGAGCAGCAGCAGCCTGGCTTCCAGTCTGTGACCATCACAGACCTGTGGTTCCTTCTTGGCTGTTTCTCCATCTTGCACGTCCCAGCACTCTCCTCACCTGGCTTGTGTAACTGTTCTCACTTAAGTAATTTGCACACACTCCTGCTGAATTTGCAAATAAAGACAGAGAAAGCATTACTTGCAATTTTATAAAGCCTGTTCTGTGATAGGACAGTCAGCTCTCAGCAGGAGAAGAAAGGGCAATGGGAAAGAAATACCTTTCAGATCCAACACTGCCCTTAAGATCTCCTCGTTAGCTAGGCTGAGGTGTTATACATGGAACTCATCACTGTTGTTTTCAGCCTTAATTTTCATTTTATTTTAAACTCTCTCCGACTGCACACCCAAGTTCTCTTCAGTTAGAACAACAGCACGGCAATCAGCACAAGATGTTCATTTAAATCCAAATGAGGTATCCAAAATAGCAAGTCAGCTGTCCAAATGCAGCACGGACGCACGGAGTTAGATGACAAAAGGTTCAGCATTTCAAAGATCCCAAAGATCTGAAGCAGAGATGTTTTAAAGAGAGTTTCAGCGTCAACACTTCACCGGCAGCACCAAATACAACCCTTAGAAAAACGTGCCCTACATATAGAGTTCACCTCTCCTGAAAGACGTTTCTATTACATCGATCATACTGCGCTGCACACGAGCTGTCTAGAAAGCAGGAGGAGAGAAGAGAGAAGGCAGGAGGAGAATCCTGCAGAAGATGAGCCTTAGATTACTCTGACTGAAGTGGCTGCAGGAGCCAGGAGCGGGTCTGGGGAAGGAAGGAGGGAAAAGAGAAGGAGGTAGAATAAAGACTACTGAAAATTCTGGCTTCTGAGGACCAAAGCTGCACTACCTCCAAGAGCAGAACTATGGAATAGAAAGCAGAGGGTCTGACAACCCTTGTGGGATGAGGCTGAACGACAGCGAGAGCAAAGCTGTGCTGACTGGCAAAGTTCTGCCCTGCCAAACCTACTTAGGAGTGCGTGCAGCCTGTGGCTCTCCCAGGCAGAAGTTCAGAGTACAGCAGCAGAAAACAGTTAGTTAGTAATTGTACCAAGCGATTAAAAAACATTCATCATGGCCTTACTGAATTAACTCTCAGAACCCACTAGTGCATCATTCAGAACACACAGTTCCCCTCTGGACTGCTCAGATGGGGAAGGGCAGCGAACAGGACTCCCATTTCCCACACATCGCAGCAGCCTGGTGGTGAGGCTGTTCTGGGCAGTGCAAACACTGCTCTGCATGAGGTCAGGATGATGATTAACTCCAGGGGCAGAAGGACGGTTGCTAAAATTCTCCCTAAATCTGAAAGAAATGCTTTAAAGGACTTCACAGAACCTAAGATGGCATCAGTACTGCTCCAGCACTGCCTGCAGATTGCTAGTGTTACAATTCCTGCTCGTGACACCACGACTGTGCCAACCCTCAGGCACTCAGCACGACATGGGATGCATTGCCCACCCCTCTCTAAGCAGCACCAGCCACCAGCAAACCTTGGCTTTAACCTTATTGTGACCAGCACGTGTGTTTGAAGCAGCAGAAGGCAGCACCCAAGGGCAGCCCAGCAGGACGATCCCACAGCCAGCAGCAGAGAACTTTGGCTAAGCATACATATGATAAAATCATTTGATGCAGCAAAAGTTCAGTTTAATTATAACGTGGGTAAATGTGGTGCTCAGAGCAGAGGAATCTGGCTTCACAATAAATCTCTCTCAGCAAAAATAAATATTTTACTTGGATTTCCCTCATCCTAGAATGTCAGATGCTATTTATTGTACCAGCAACAAATCATTGCTGTAGCTCTGCAAACGTACATGACATTTTGGAAAGCACTGCAAGACACTCCCTGGCCCTGACGAGCTCACGGATCCAAAAAGGAAGGCCAAGAATGGGGCAGGAACTAAGGGAAGGAAGATGAGAAGGCAGGAGGGTTATCAGGCTGCTGTTGGATGGGACAGGAGGAGGGCTGGAAGCATCTCCCAGCAGAGGGAGCACGGCACCAGCAGAAGTGTTGGTGAGGACAGGGGCAGCAGGTGCTGCACAGAGACACTGCTCCTCTGCTTTGCTTGGATAGAAATCACTTTGGAACGGGCAGCAGTGCATTCAGCTCGTCAGCATCCCCACAACTCTGTCCCACCTGCAGAAGCCTTGCACTGTCACTCAGCACAGGAGGGATGAGGCAATGGGAAATCCAGCTGTGGGAGCTGAAGGAGGGGTAAAGCAGCCAAGGCACAAAGCTTCAAAAAACGTCTCAAAAGGTCCAAAAGAGAACCCAGGAAGAGCACAGAAACGGTGCTTAGTGTAAAGAGATGGAAGGTTAAAGTTTAAAAAGACATGGTCAGGACTACAGCATGTGGAAAGATCTCCTAAGAGAAGATGGACTGAATAGATTAGGCCAGCTGCAGCTGAATGAGGAACCTTCCAAAGACATCCCCAGTCAGAGGATTTCATCTCAGCACAGGATTTCTCTTCCCAGCAACAGCAAATGATAAGAGATACAGTGATCCTTCCCCCGCACTGCCAGCCCCGCTTCCCACTCCCAGCCTTTGGGGCAGCTGTCCCTAACATGCAGCCCACCAACCTGTTCCCCCCCCCACCGAGCAATGATCCTCACAGCCCTCACCCACTGCCTTGCAGTAAGATGGCTGATTAAAAGCAGCCCTTCTCCTAGCACCTCTGCCTAGGAATCTGAGAAAAGCTTGATAAAGAGCAGAGATCCAGCACCAGATGGCACTGTTACCTGAGAAAACCCACACGAGACTGCAGTTAGACACACAGGAGATGCTGGCTGGAAGCAGACAGCATTTTGCCTATACAGCAGCCAACACCTCTCACAGATGGGGCTCATCCCTCCCCCAGAGCTCATGTGAAGCAGGGTGGAACCACAGTGCCCTGCAATGGGCAGGCAGCACTGCCCTGTGCACGCATGCTGATCCCACTGTGTGATGCCTGGTTCAGCAATGGGAGCCTCAGTAAGTGCCTGCAGGCAGAGGTTGTGCTGTGCTGGTCCTTAGGGTCTAACTCTGGACGTCCTGCCACAAGTGGGTCTAAAGAACAAGTGGGAAGAGCCACCCCAAAGGAGAAGTTGCTCTGGGTGCTCCCTAACACCAAGGAGCACGCTGCAGCCAGCAGCCTGATTTCTGGGAACCCAGCAGCCACGCTGTGCTCCTCCCTGTGCAACAAGAGCACCCAGCAGCTCTCTAATTTACCCGAAGCAAAAGGATTCTTCAAATTGTCGTCTCAGGATGGAAATGGTGGTTACCACGCAACAGGGCCTTCGTTGCTGGGCTGTAGGAATCGGTCACTGACCACTGGGAGCACATGGGGCACACAGCCCCTCTCCTCACAGTCAGGTCAGCCATGCACACACGGAGCTGAATGCTGGCCCACTGCAAATATCTGCCTTGCAAAAGCTGCCAGGGAACAACAAGAGGGAGACGTAGCAACAGAAAATCACCGTGCCTGCTTTCCAGCTGCTTAGCTCATACACCGCTGCTGCGAATACAAACCAGCCATTTAAATTAGCTTCTAATTGTTCACAATTATTCCGAGACGGCGTGACCTGCAAACAGCTTTGAGGCAACAGGCAAGGAGGGAGGAACAGCTTAAGGTGCCTTAACGTGATTCACAGATTTGTGCTTTGCAAGCCTCAGCCTGTCTGACAGCCCCCCAGCACGTGCTCCGTGGGCACTGCTGCTCCTTCCTGCAATGCCACAAGCTGAAACCCTCATCTAGCTCGTAAGGAACCCTGGCAATTTTATTGAACTTAAGTGGGATCATTTCATGGAGTACACAGCCTCTTAGATCAGACAAAACCAGGCTGAAAACCCATGTATAAATAGCTTGAGCTGGAAGCACAGCAGTGCTGTGTCATGGCACACTCCTGAGCAGCCCTGGGCAGCGAGCACACGGAGCTGAGCCATTTCTCCTGCCCTGCAATGGGAGCACACCTTCAGACAGGCACACACGGCTCATCTCAGCCCCAGTGCTCCAGCACAGGGCAAAGACAAGCAGTGACTGAGGGGGTGCAGCAGCTAGCACGGGCTGCATGCCATAAAGAGTGCTCTGCAATGGCTTTCTGTTATCTAACAACGCCTTTTGTGCCAGATGTATTCGCTGTCAAGTCAGGTATCATTTAAAACAAAAACAAAAACAACTGAAAGCCTTTACAACCAGCTCATGCAAAGCCTGGAATGCTTCAGAGAGCCCACCCTGAACTGAGTGCCAGCACGGGCACCCCGAGCAGCATTCATCCCTGACAAACAGCAAAGCCACTCCTCCAGCTCACACTGCAGATGAGAGTGTGTGAATGCTGCTGGGACAATGCAGCACAATTGCATCATTGCCCAAAAAAAACCCCTCAGCTGCATTTTCTATTCACTGACGGAGTTCCAATTATGCCTCCCATACAGAAGTGCTGTACTGGCCGTTACAAAAAGGGATGGACCCTACGGAATCCATATGGCGAGCTCTGGGAGCTCTGATTTCACAATGGAGTTTCTGCCACCGCCGCACTGTCACACAGCTTTTTGTTCAAGAGGGCAACTGGCCTCCAGCAGAATGGCTGAGGGAGATGAACACATCTCCAGCCAGAGCAGGCTGAGCTCAGCGTAAGTGCACCATGTAACACAACAGCAAGCACATCCCAAATCCTGCAGTAACTCTGAGAAAACCCCCCAGGGAACGGTGGCAGCAATGACGCAATGGGGACAGAGCTGAGAGAGCCTTCCAGAACCCGACCGAACACTCCTGCAGCCACATTTGATGTGATAACAATTGAAGATGACTAACCAGGGGATCTTTGCTTGCCCCATCCCTCTGCTGAGTGAGCAGAAAGCACTGCTGGAACATGGACAACAGAAAGCTGCTTGCAGGACCAAGGTGGCCAGACCCAGCTCAGGCTCCAAAGGGTCCACAGGCTGTCAGGGCCATGAGGCAGCTCTGGGCCAAGCAGAAAATCTGTCCTTTATGAGAGGAGCTCCCTAAGCAGCATACCACGAAGATCCCTTCATTGGGATCTTCACTAAAAGATCTTTGGAAAAAGCAAGGGGGGGGTTGAGTGTTAACAGAATTCAGCATGGAGTTATCCTTCTACGAATGCCCAAGACAGCACACAGCAGGTAACATCACCTGGAAGCACCTGTAAGACCTCTCAGTGCAGATTACTGATTACAAAGGATGCTCAGATAGCATCGTAATGCATCACCTTTGACTCCACAGCTCTGACAAATACCGTGCACTTATGGAACGTCCTTGCTCTCCTCCATCCTTCCCAGCACTCCTTTGGCTCATTGCTCAGGCTGAACCTGGGACAAGCTGACAGGGTTCATTCGAAACACCATCACCACCTCTGGGGTCTCTCCCAGGTGCAGCTCGCCAGCTGTGAGCAGCTCTGCTGAGGAACAAGGGCTCACTCGAGACAGCATGAGCAATAGGCAGTAAAAGCCTGCTTGCCTGAAGTCAGCAGATCTGCCTCCAAACACAGAGAGAGGCTGTTTATGGTTGGTTTTTTTTCTTCCCCTTTCTTTAATAAGGAAAGCATTTGCCTTTCAGAGCAGAAAGGCACTGACTCCCAGCACAGACATGAAACTCTGTACCTGTGCTCATGGCCTCTTGGGGATGTCGTCACCGGGAGGGAGAAGTGCTGAAGAGGAATGATGGAGCTCATCAGTTCCAAAGGCACTGACCCCTGTCCCGGCAGTGGCAGGGCTCCAAGCGGATGCTCCGTACATCTGGCTGCCTTCACATCTACACACCCAATAAAAACAGTCTGGAGAACAACTAATCAATGGCCACCGTCTGCAAAATACATTTTACCTTCTTAAACCAAGTCAGTTATCCTTGACAGGGAGCCCCATATTTCCTGGAACTGTAATTCATTCCGTGTCTATTTCCTACAATGACTTTTTTTATGAGGATATATCACTGTGACCACATACAGGGAGGAAGCAAGCATTTTGCTTTAGCACCAGGCTGTTATGGGCCATACACATAACGTGCTCCTCGCTTTAACGACTTAGGTTATCACAGAGGGCTTTCAGCCCATCACAACCCCAATGAAACACCGAGCCATAAACACAGCGAGAGGTTTGCAAACGCTACAGCAAAACACCCTCGAGATGATTTAGAAAGCTGGGCTGTGAAAGCTGGAGAGGTGCTCTGTTCTCTCCTCCTCTCAAAGCCCAGGTTAGGTGGCCTCTGCCTGAATGCCATGGGGGGGAGCAGTCCTGGAAGCCCAGCAAAGATGAGCAAAGCTGGCTGTAGACTGCAGGGGCACTCAGGGGCCACGTGGCATGGGGACAGCTGAGCCTTAGGCTGCTGTGTAAGGGCTGTTGTTCCTAATGAGAAATAGAAGCTATGCACCCCCTCAAAGCCAGCCCTACTCCCTGACTGCTGCTGGATGTCGGTCAGATGCAGCAGGATCCTGATGAGGACGTGTGCAATAGCCCAGACCAAGTCAGCCCAGCCTCCAGCAGGACGCTCCCACGCTCAGGACAGTGCCTTTCCTCAGAATCATCACCCAGCTTTGCGGGCTGCACATATCCAAGGGTGAGGCTCCATCAGCCTCCTCATCATCAGCTGCCACTGGTGGCACATGGAAGCCAGGAAGGAACCCGTGCACCGTTATACAGGGGACAGTAAGTCAGAACAAAGCATTTCACATGCAGGTAAATGCTGTGATGTAAAACTGAGGATACCATCAAGATTAAGAAGTGCATCAAGCATACAAAGAAGGCAGTAAAAAAGACTTTTTTCCCTTGCCTTGCATATGAAATAACATGCTTTGTTCTTACCAGAAAACTTAAATAATAAAAAATAAAAAAGTGAACAGCACCTGATGCAGCAGAAAGCCACGGTGAGAGCCCCTGAGCCATGAACATCTGCACAACACACTGCCAGCCCCACACCGCTGGCAGGCACTACTTATCCGTGTCAGGTTGTGTCAGTACTGACTCCTTCCTCCTCTACCCCTGGCCTCGGGCACTGGAAACGCAGATTTGGACAGAGGGCACACGTGTCAGGGTGCCGGCCCCGCAGCCTTCAGGACCACGTGCCACAGCATTCAGCAGGGCTGATGCTGCTGCTTAATGAGGTTTGCTTAATGAGTCACATAAAGCAGCGTGTATGTAAGAACAGGTTTCCCATCAGCGTGAGGACCTTGCTGGATTATCTAGGTGAAACGGTGCCTTACAATGAAGTCTCTTTTTCATTTTACATACTTAACTCTGACCTACATTCCTTGGCTCAAGGGAGGCCCATCTCCAGAGGGAATGCTGGCTGCTCAGCCCCAGTGCTTCGGAAGGGATGGATGGAGCAGCCTCGTGTCTCCCCAGATCCAGCACAGCACATGGAAGCTCCAAGTGAGAGCACAGAGAGCCACTGGATGCAGGCAGAGCTGCAGCCCAACCCCAGCCCACCAGCAGCGATGTGCAGAGCCCAAGGAGCCCGGCCAGCTGCTTTGCTGTGCAACATGAAGCTGCAATCAGATTTGAGGAAGGCAAAGCCAGGTGGCTTTGGGACAGGACAACAGCTCCAGCCCTAAGCTGCCAGGGCTGTAGTTAGGGCTGCATGCTGAGGAGAGCAAGGAAAGGCAGAGAGAGAGAGCAGCACGGCCTACACTGCTGCAGCCTTTGGGGAAAAACCCATGTGATGAACACATCCATCTCGTCAGGGTTTCAGATCTACTTCTTCAATCCCGTATCAGTGTCAGAGATGCAACAAAAAGGAAGGTTTTCTGTTTGGTTGGCTTTTGGTTTTGTAAAAACAAATTCAACTCAATTTTTTCTGCCTTTTCCACCATCAATGATGAAACGTAGGACAGCTGAGGTTAGAGGGGACTTTATGGGTCACCAAGCTCCCACCTCTGCCGTGGGCTGTGTGCCCCCAGCTCGGGCTGCCCAGTGCCCATCCACAGCCCCAGGCACCTCCAGGGATGGGGCACCACCGCCCTCTGAGCAAAGGATCTCCTCCTCACATCGAACCTAAATCTTCACTCTTTAGTTTAAAGCCATTCCTCCTTGTCCTGTTGCTATCAGACCGTATAAATGAAGATCCCGAGTAAACCAAATGTTGTTCTGTTGATACATGGTGCAGAACAGGATACACCCAAAGTCACACAGCTCTACAATACCAATGGGTGAAAATAACTGTGCTGGTCTGCAGTGTTACACAGCATGCACGCAGTGTGCTACCACGAAACAGCAAGGATTGAGTTGCACAGAAACAGGTCTGAGATGGAAACAAACACTGGTTCAGTGGGGGTGTGGCAAGAATGGCACAAATGGGAAAAAAACAATCCTAATATTTTCCCTTTTGCTCACAGCATCCCAAACAGGAGTACAGGGAGATCAGGACTGAAGTCCCCTCCAGCTGGAAGGAAGCAAGCACACCTTCTCTTTGCCCTGGTACCAGCTCCTTTCTTCCAGGAACACAGTGGCTCTCCTAAAGCCATGGCTGCTGGGGACGAGGTGGGTCCCCAAGGGAAGAGCTCTCAGCTGAGGTCCCCTCACACGGAGAGCACCCACTGCCCATCAGTGGCCACACTGAGGGTTCAGCTCTGCCACCCAGAGTAGTGCAGATGGCTGTGTGACAGCCCCAAGGGCTGCTGAGTACACCTGCTGTAAACTCATCTCTCTACTGCTACGTTCACACCTTCAGACAAGATAAGGCAGTTCTTCACGACCCACCTCTGCACAGGTTGTGCTGACGGATGCCTCTATTGCAGTGCTGCAATAACCAGTTGCCTGTGGGTTGACCAGATAACAGCCAAACAGTTCTCCTGTCTGAAATCTGCACTTTCAAACCATGACAGAATGGCAAACTCTGCTTTCCTGAGTGGGATTTTAAGGAAACTGATGTCTGCAGCCCTCAAACAGAGTCTGCAGCTGAATCCTTACCAGATCCATGTCCCTCTCTGAAAGCATGTACGTGTTGTTTCAGCCCCAAGTCCAGAGTTCCTCCTAGCTTTCAGGCCACTCCACAAGCTAGGCTGAGATGGGAACTCACAGCAGTCATTACACAGTGGTGTGGTACACGTTAGCCAGTGGTGCCTGGATCTCCTGCCCCAGCCACGTTCCAGAACCTTGGTGTGATGCAATGTCACACCTAAAGCACTGTGCAGGAGTCAGCTCCTCCTCGACAGTCACAAACAGAGCATAACTTGGGAGCATCTTCACAAGTGCCACGGGCTTTGAATAAGGAGAGATTTTTTACCAGCCCCTTCCTAGCCCACCTAACAAAGCAGAAACGTGCATCAAGTAGGGAAATGAAAGAGTACAGTCTCCTAAAAACAATTTGCTGATGTGGGTGGGAGGAAAACAATCCACAGCTCTGTGTGACACCTCAACAACTGCTGCTTTGTGAATGGAGCACCAAGAAGCCCCCACCCCTGCAACTGCAGCTCCTTATGCTGGTGGGGGGGATTTCACCATCACTCAGGGCCTGGGTTCCAATTGCAGACTGCCTCTTGTCACTTGTGATTAAAAGCTCTTCCCTCTCCTGGTCTCTAAAGTAGATTTTCCACTTTGCAAAGTCACAGCCTAGCTGACCATGACAAGCACCTCCTATTCTTGCAAGCCTAAAATAAACTCCAAGGCAATGTTTAGATGAGGTGAAGGCAGAAGCAGCAGTATTCAGCTACACACAAACACCACTAACCTTGTGGCGCTCCTACTGGGGCCTTATTTTCACATGGGAATGCAGATAACCCTAACTATTGCACTTCCAGTGCCCTTCTAGCTCACATACCAGTGCCACTTATTAGTGGGAAGACCTAAAAACAAAGCTCAGCGTCAGCCCCCAGCAGCACTCCCAGGCTGCCAGGTTGTATTTCATTAATTAGGCACTTCGAAAGCATCCAAGGATTTTTTTCTGATGAAACTGGGAAGAAAAAAAAGGGGCTGAGCAGATGTCTACCAGCTAGGGAGGCAAAGCAGCAGCACGTCTGCCACTGTCAATGCAGGGCAATGACTGCTGCCTTAAGGGCGAGCAGACTGCTGCTCCCCTGAGTAACTTAACTCAGAGGGAATTAAAATACAAAGATAATGGATGTGAGGATAAATGGAAGGGCAGAAAGGGTCTTTGAGGCACCAGAGTCGATAGTGTGGGGAGAAAGGTGCACCTAATCACAGGGTGTGTGCACTTAAGAGCCTCTGAAGCAGCAAACTGGGATGAAAACAAAGGAAAGGGCTGTGAAAAAAAAAACAAACTTCAATCTGCAGTAGCAGCAACAAACCTGATGTAACAGCACAGCAGGAACCAGCCAAGGCAGGACCCAAGGACCTAAGAACCCTTTCCTACCATGCTCAATAGCGCATGCAGGATGGACAGTGATGCTATGGACATCATCCCATGTCTACACCTTCATCATCATTCCAAGCCCTCATTTAAGCACTGCCAGCAGCGCAGACCACAGGCAGTCACCCTGTGCTGAGCTGGAAAGGAGCTAAGTTAGCAACATAACTGAGAACAAATTGCATTCCGCAAGGATTCCTTTGACTGCTCTCCAGAACAAGTGGTATGGACTCTCACTTCACTGCCATCATCACACCCACATGGTTCCTCCAGCACCAAGATGCTGATGCACAGCAGGCTTCAAAGACTTCACATATGCCTTTACTAAAGGCCTGGCTAGCTCAAATGGGGCAGTCACGAAGACCTGAATTCCAGAAGGAACTCTCCCCACCGTTTGCTGCCCCCACCCCAAATTTACCCTTAACTGCATGAGGGCAGTGCTCAGAAGCAGCACCAGCAGCAGAGCAGAACCTGCCACCTCTCCAGGCCATCTTTTCAGTCCCTTGAGGACTCCTCATCGCAGCGCTCCAACAGCAAACACTTCTCAATGCCAGATTAGAAGAGATTAAGATAAACTTGAATTAAACTGCCTCGAGAGAAAGTTCAGGCTCATGTCAGTCACCACAGGCAGCAAAGCACCCAGCTGTAGCTGCAGAGGCAGGCAGGAGGTGCAGCAGCTCACCCCATAGGCTATGGCCAAGGAGGTTAAATACATCTTGTCAAACCCAACACCGGGCTTGCCAGCAGTTTCCAGTCACAATGAGAAAAAAAACCCACCTATTTTTGCACTGAGTACTCACTCTGCAGCAAGTACAGCAGCGCTGGGAGCTCTCAGATAAGAGTATTTTCCCTACAGATCTGCACGGCTGTAGATGTGCTAATCAGAAAGGCAGCTGTAATCTGAAAAGAAAAGCAGTGTGGGGCAAAAACAAAAGGAGCTGAAGCAGCACCGTGGGAGAGATGGCATGAGGTGTGAATACATACTGTGCTTCCACCTGAATGCCAATGGAAGAGCAGAATACACAGAATTAGTGCCACAGTCACTGTAAGAAATAACTCGACTCTCTATTAACTTTAATCATTGTGAAATAGATTCCACATAGTAATCAATATTGACAGATGACAGTCTGGTAGTGAATCACATTACTGAGAATAGAAAAAACATAGACACAACATGAGCAAAAGAAGCCAGGAACCCAGCCTGGGCTTATTCCAGATCTCCAAGTGTCAACACTGGTGGGGTGGGGGAGGGGGAGAAAAATAGACTCCTCCAATTAAGGTTTTTATATATGCATTACAGTGACCACATCAATTAACGATATTAGCGATGCTTACTTCCTATAAATTATTAACCTTTCTCTAAGATGCTCAACAAAACAAGAAACACAAGAGCTGACTGCACAGTGCTCCAGTGAAACGCAGAGTGCTCGTAATGGAAAGCGTTAAGTTCTCATCTAACGCTCGGATCAGTGGCCTCAGGAGTGTTAAAGCCATTCAATGAGGTCCTTGAGCCGACCAAGGCAGCAGAGATGGTTCTGCTCAGGAGAGCCCCATGCCATGCAGAGCAGTGCTGCGAGACGGGCAGGAAAAGCCCCTCCTGTGAGGAAATAAGTGATACAGACCGAGAGCAAAAATGATTGTGACTCCCCACACAGCAGCACATTCATAACGCCGAGGAGCTACCCCGGAGCCAGGCTGCTTTTCTGTATGAAGACATGGGTGCAAACTGCCCGCATGTTTCTGGTAGAAATTACACATCTTCTCATCCAGGTTGGGACAATTTGCTGCTGATTAAAGTCATCCCATCCTGAGCACTCAGCTTTGTTAGTTCACATCAGACTGCACAACTGCTGCAGCTGGGATAGAAGCATCAGCTGCTGTGCTCCAAAGAAACTTTACGATTCTTTGTTTCGTAAATCCAGGGACCCAGGTATCAGGTTCTGGTATTTCCTGCACGGAGTCACTTTTACTGCTGTGTAATCCTGCAAGGTGTTCTCCTCTCTTATGTTTCAGGAACACACTGTCTGTGCACAGCCTGGGCAGCAGCTCGCTTCATCGTGCGAGGTTTGCTCCAGTTCAGAAAGCTTCCATGGCCAGAATAATTCGGGTTTACGTTCATCACTCCCACATTGCATGAAGTGCACTTCAAGGAGGAAACAATCTACACTACCACACCTCGTTTAGGAAGAGCTTCCCGAGCTCTCTGCAACACCACAACTCGGCTCGGCCTGCTCTGACAGGAAGCAAGTGAATCATCCACATCTGCAGACTTCAAAAACAACAAACCCAGAAGTTTTCCAGGAAGGACAGACATTCCTCCCCTCCCTCCAGCTCTGCTTTCATCTGAACTCTGCAGACAATTCACTACGAGGAGATGGTGGTTCTGCATGGGAATTCCCACAGCCGGGCCCCTGCAGGCTTCCTGGGGTACAAGGACAGAAAGGCTTCTGACAGAAGCTGCTTGACTTAAGGACAGAACAATCAGTTTGAAGGGCTGTTTCATTTACAGTTGGTTACACAACCACGTAGTAACTCTAAATTTAGAGGATGTGGCTATTTTGTCTCAGTTCTAACGGTGTTTCAAGGAACTTGGACTCCAGTGCTGAACAGAAGCATGAACACTTCTTGGAATAGTCATGAGAACTCTTCACTTGGATGGGATGTGCATCCTACCTTCCAGGGAAAAACAACTTCCACCTTCAACAGCAGTCCAAAGAGCAAAGCCAAAGGATGACTGCAGTGCAGCGCCCTGCAGGAAACCTGATCAACCCTGAGCAAAACTATTCAGCAGTCCTCCCTGAGCACTCACCTCTCAGTCCCAAATGCCAGAAGGGCAGCACAGCCAGTGCAGCAGCGAGCAGAACTCCCCTCTGAGCAGCAGGGAAGGCAGGGGCTGGTTCAGGGCAGCTGTGGAGTGAAGCTGGGTCAGGAAAACACAAAGGTGCCTCTGGTCTGTGCTGCTCAGGTTCCATGCCTGTACCCACACAGCTGCTGTCAACCATTGCACCGGATCTAGGACTTACTGGCTGCACTGCTTTCTTGCAAAATCCTCACAGCATTTATACCCACATTAACCCTACAGCTGCCAGGTTACCCATCACTTCACACATCTGAGGAAACAAATCAAGTCCGAATCCCTTGGCAGAAAGGGATATAAAATGCCACCCATCTTTCAAGCATCCTATTTTACACATTCAGAATAACCCAGCATTACAGTTTGGAGTGAGATTAATTTGTCTAGGTAGAAGCCTCAGTCTGTAACTACACTGAGGAACGTCAAAGGTTTTTCATCACACTCGTGCCCTCCAGCCCTGCACAGAAAGGGTCAAATGGAGAAGGCATGAGCACAGCACCAGGAAACCAAGGTCAGGGCCCAGCAGCACCGATGCAGTCACCTGCAGGGAAGGTTTGTCACCTTGCCAAGGCACAACTCAAGAGGCACTGCCACATCAACATCAGGAAACGCTTTGAAGATTAATAACGCTACTTACTCGCTAAGTATCCTTATCAGCAGAGGAGCAGTGCCGTTCTTTGAAACAAAAATGATTCGTATGCAAAATTCTTTTATTCCTGCAGTTGTATCCTTTCGAAAGCAGGGAAAGAACCCTAAATCGGCTGAGATGGAACTAATTCCAGCCCTCCCCCTATGACTGTACCTCACCTTAAGCACAAAGCTCATCCACACACCCGTGACAGCACTGCCGGAGCAGGAGCAATGTGCAAGACCAGCTTTGGGGTCCAAATCGCAGCCAGAAACCTCCAGCTCCTCACCCCAGCCAGGTTCAGCAGCCCTCCCCCTCCAGCAGCAGGGCAGTGCTGTGCAGGCAGAGGGAGGAATGTGCCACCTCGGCTGTGCTGGAGCTGTGCTGAGCACAGCACGGCACCACTGCTGTGATTTGATGCTACAAAATGAACGCTGCCTAACGGAGCGAGGGCAGAGCTACCCCAGCTCCTCCTCAGCTCAGGAGACTGCAGCCAGGAGTTCCAAAAGGATACTGCTGCAAATGCAAAACAGGCTCTGCTCATTTAACTGCTGTGAATTCCAACTTTCCCTGCCTGGAAGCTTCAACACAGAACACCCACTCTTCCTGACCTGCTCTGCACATCTCTGCCCTCACCTCCCACGGCAGCCCTGGTGCTGCCCATCCACTCACCAGGTGCACCAGCTGCTGAGGAACAGGGACAGAGCTCTGGCACTCCCTAAATATCCCCAAAGCTCTATCGCATCCCATCAGGACAATGCTGCAGGCACACCTGCTCACACCCCCAGCTGCCCACCCCCTTGCAGAGATGCAGAGCACCAGGTGAGCAGCCACACAGCAGGAGGACATCAATGCAGTTTAGCTTACAGAGGTCCCTGATAAACTGAACAGAGCTTCTCCGCTACAGCACAAAACCGAACAACATAGAGGGACGAACAAGGCATACAGGTAAGGCCACTTCTCAAAAAGAATGGAAATCAATCACAGTGCACAAAGATACAGATCCCTCAGCCTTAAGATCTGACCACTTACCCACTGGTTCTGGCCTCAGACATGCCACGCAGTCAGTGGGAGCAGGGCTGCAGGTACTTATTGCTTCTCTCTCCACAAAGCAGAGTTAAAGCCTGCACCACAAAGGGCAGAAAACCAACGTAACACCACCTATCATTTCCCTGCACAAGCACACACCCAACGCAGTTATCAGAGTCCACGTGCACCACCAAGGAGCGCATCCTTGCCTCCACCTACATCAGCACACTCGAAAGATTCCAGCCCAGTTTTCAGTTTCCACCTGGGCCTTCCTCTGCCCGCTCCCCAGTGCCTTGCAAGGGCTGGCGAGGACCCCACTGGGTTCCTTTCAGCTTTCCTATGCATGCAGCCAAAAGGAAGAGGTAAGAGCGAGCCACCTGACATGCACAGAGATGCCTTCTATCAAGAACTGAAGCCCAGTCCATGACAAACCCAACTGCACAGAGCAGGGCTGTGCAGCACACTGCTCCACCTCACACAACCATCGGAATAAAGCTTGTCAAGGGCTCGCTGAAGGTAAAGCCTTCACCCAGTCAGCCCAGTGACCTCACTGTTACGAGAAAATGCCTTTCTGCTAAAGTGTAAAAACTTTGTGAATTTGGGATAGCAGAGTATTTTGCTTTCAGACACAAATATGCACATGCTGAGTGATGTAGCAGGGCATGGAAAAGAGCCCCAATGTCACCAAGGGAACCTCCCTGCAGGTTTTTTGCTCCAGGACACAGTTAGCATCCTCCTACCTCGCCACAGCTCTTAAAGTGGGACCTAGGCTGAGAACCTGAGCCATGTGTGAAGCACGCTGAGCACCACACAGAAAGAAAAAACCCACGTCATCATCTCACATCTCAGTTCCAGGCCTTGCTGGCAACACCAAACGGAAGTGCAGAAGCCTCAGCCCAAAGCACCAGCTTGATGTTGATGGTGGGAGGTAAGGAGCATGCAAACAACTCAGCAGGTTCCTCCCAGGGAGTGTTTAGGAAGGTGTTGTCGCCTTCAGAGCCCCTGAAATCCCACAAGCAATTAAAACAGTCACAGGAGAGGAGGCTCGGAGATCTGCAAATGCCTGTTATCTCCCAGCACCAACACAGATGCTGAGCATTAAAAATAGTGTCTTTGCTCTGAGGAGAGAGCTGAGGACAGCTGGCATAAGCAAGACCTTGTCCCAAAAAGCATCCGACGAGCTTGTACCATTTGTCTTCAGCAAAGGATTTTAGCCGAAAAAGTAACTTTAGAGAGTGACTTACAGCCAGTTCCTGCAGAAACCACTGCTGGACCTGCACAGTATACGTGAAGGGGAAACTATAAGAAAGCTGCAGCAAAATGCCTCTTTTTTTCTTAGGCAGGAATCTCAAAGCCTGCCATGGGCTCTGATTGATTCCTCCTAAAGCTTTCAGTGCACCTTAGGTTCTGTGCTAGTCCTAAGAGCATTACTAATTGAGCTGCCTTTTCCCCTTCCCTTTTAGCTAAGCCAGCACACCGGCTGTGAGTCACAGAACTGCCTGCTCAGGGAGAGGTTTGGTCCACTTTAAAAATAACACTCCTGATTGGGGCTGGAAGAGCTCTAATTAATTGCTGAGCCCAGGTGGCCACTCGCATTCCCAAATTATCGGTTCACCGTGCACACAAAATAACTCTCCATGCAGTAACAGCACACGCTTTTCAGTACGAGCTGTGCAGGAGTCCATTTTGTAGTAAAATATTAACAACAATCCCCAAGTCGATAGGGCAAGCATCAAACAAATCCAAGCTAAAAACCAGCTCGGGTGTACGTGACCTTGTGATGAGCACTCACAGGCAGAACCGTCGCACGCTGACGTGGCTCCTGCTTTATGCAGAACTACACCAATTCCAGTAAGCCCTTTCTCTTCCCTCCCATCCCTAATGGCTACGGATGTCAGGTGGTTCCACAGCACCCCTGGGAGACTGACTGAAGCATCAGATGGCAAGAAGAGGGCTGGGTACAGCTTCCAGCTCGACAAATGATTCAAACCATCGCTATCAGTTCATGGGTGCTGAATCCAAGTGTTGCATGGCTCCAGAGAAGGAGCTGTACCCACACACAGCAGAACTACCCCCTGTCACCTGCTGGAACTTAAAACACTCTGCATCACTGTGCTTTAGGTAGCAGACACCTGGGCCAGGGTTAGAGACAGGTGGTTTTTAAGGCTCTCCAGCTCTCACCCCACAGTTGCATGGAGGTTGCTAGTGAGGACTGGTGTCTGGGAGCCCAGGGGGAGGATGGTGGTGGCTGCAAGGGGACAGAGAGCTGAACACACAGACCTTCAGTGAATGGGAACATGCCCTTCTCCCGTGGGATAAACAGAAAAAATCACAAAATCTAAGCTTAGGTCAAAGTAGGGACTGCATGACAGGATTCAGGCAAGAAGTAAAATATTCATGCAAATATTGAAATTACGTGGGAATAACACCTTCAGAGAGTTCTCTGCAACCTGATATTCATATCTCAGTGCTTGAGGTCAAGAAATCACGGCAGCGAAGGGCGAGAAGGGACAGAAGGGCTGTGTGGGATGAAACTGTTGAATTCAGACTCAAGGAGATAGTATCAGAACAATTCCAGCTCCTGAGCTGATCAGCCATGGGATCTGTGCCCAGGGAGCCCCAGATAGTTTGAACTGGGCTGCAAAGCGAAGCTGAACAGACAGAGAGAGCCATCCAAACCAAGTGGTTTGGAAGCTAAATACTCCCCAAAGACCCCATGGGGTCCCCACAGGCTGCCAAGTAAACCAGAGAGCACTGCTGGGACACAGCATCACACCTGGGTGCTGCTGCAAGCATTTCTTCTAGGAGGCAGAGAGTAGAGCACGAGGCAGGAGTTCAGCAGCCTGCCCTGCTGGAGGCCTTGCCATAACGTGCTGAAACACAGCACCTGTGCTTTCCACTTCCCTCATCTACAGGAAAGGCTGATCTGCCTCTCTCATGGGCTTTGGGAAAATGAAAGGCAGAGGAGAGCAGCGAGGCTTCCAGGTGAGGGGCAGAGGGAGGAAGGCAGCAGCGTTTTAGAGCACCCAATGAGCCTCACTACTTCCCAACTCAGACAAGCACTTCTGCAAAGAAGCCAAAGGCAACTCGAGCAGAATAACCTCCACCTGAGGAACCCTGAAAGCAAAATTCTGCTGGGTCTGAATCTCTGCTTGTTTGTTAGAAAAAGCATCAGGTGCTCCCAGCAGTTAGCAATGCAACTTCTGAGCAGCACATCACATCCAGCACTCAGCCAACAGCGTGAAGACAAGCAGAGTGGCTCCAGCAGACAGATGAACTGCTGTGCAGGTTCACTGTGCGACAGGACTGGGCTCAGACCGGACAGAGCTGGCACACCTCTCTGGAAAGGGAAGCGTTTCCTTCCAGGACTGTTTGGGTTTTACATGACTTGGCAACGATTATTTCCCAGTGTTCTGAACTGGGAAAGCAGCCGTGGAAGGCAGGAAAGGAGTAAAGAGAGAAGAAATCCTGACTCCTTTTCACTCATGTGGACGCCACGATGCCACTAATGACTATCAAGACAGGAAACAAGGGGTCAGAAAAACCTGCTCAGGTGGAACAGCCAGCGGGCCTTTGTACCAAGCGCCAGCTCTAATTCAAGAGAGAGTTTCTACTACTTATTAACATCCGGAATCGTGTGCTGGGGTTTAAGCAGCAGCCTGCCTCCCACATCCAGCAGGAGAGACCAAGGGTATCCAGCTTCTAGAGGCAACAGTATCAACTTAGCTTACATAGTAGCTTACATATTCGCTAATCGAAAAAGCAGTAATTTCACCCCCTCAGTTTAAAGAAAACACAGCTCTCAGATTATAACCCAGTTTGGGTACGGAGAGGTTTCTGGATGGCATCAAGAGCCCTCTGCTACCCATGGTCTGGCTGCTCCTGGCCAGGTTAACATTCCTGAAGACATCAAACAAACTCACAGCCAAAGATGCTCAAGAGTCGGAGCCCCAGCCAGAAGACATACCTGCAGACACAGCTGGCAACAGCGGCCACAAGCCAACAGACGTCAGGCCCAGGACAACCACGTGGTGCCTATGGCTTGCTCCCCTCCCAGCCTGGACAAGGACATCAGCCTTACCTGGTGCCATAACGCAAAGGGGCTGGGGTCAGCAGACTGCCAAAAACCCCTCAGTTATCGCCACGAAATGGCAAGCCCTGTGTGTTTCCAGCAGCGTCAGGTTTGTTTTTAGTAATCCCACACTGCAGCGCAGCTTGTACACAATGCCTCGCCGTTCGGTTGTTGGGCAGCTTTTCAAATGGAAAAATCAATACGGTAAGTACACCTGAATTCCACAAGCACTTAAGAAACTTCTCCCCAGGGTCTATTACCTGAGTGCAGAGATGCCTACACCAGAGCAGCAAGACCACAAGAAGGAAAGAAAAAGGAAGACCATTTATTTATGTAACTGCCTTCTGATCCTCCCCAGCCCAGCGTTGCACAAGGGCACAGCCACCCAGTGACCAAAGTCACAATGAGCACTTTGGAATTTATGAATCCAACACTGATTCCTCTTCCTTTGCTCCCCCAAACCGAGGTGGCTTTGGATACCAGAAATCACACTCTGCTTTGGGCAAATCCGTGCTGCGACAGCACACGGATATTTGTATCTGAACGCCGCAGCGATCCAACTGTGGTTTCTTTAGGGAAAGAAAAGGGTTTGTTGTTTTTTCAGGTAGAAGCACCCAGCACGGCAACGTCTTTCCTTGATGCCCGTTTTCATTTTGCTTATCTCCAACCGGTCACGTGTTTAATGACACTATCACCTAAATATAGCTCATCCTGCTACTGCTCGCCATCCTACCCATCCCTGCAGGACCACCACACACCTCCTGCTTGGCACACCGTGCTGCTGCGAGAAGGCGAAGCAGAGGGGCCCCGGCAGCCCCGTGAGTGCCTCCTGCCTCGCTCAGCACAACGCCCATGGCTGGCAGCCCCTTTGTGCTCCATCGCAGTGCCCCTCTCTCTCTTTTGTCTCCGTGCCGTCGGGCTGCGTGCAGCCAAGCGCTGGGCAGCAGGGATGCCCCAGAAACACAGCACAGAATCAGTAAGGTTGGAAAAGACCACCTAGTCCGGCCCCGCACCTACCGCCAGCATCACCCGCTCTATCCCTAAGCACGACACCTCCGCTTAAACACCTCCAGGGCCGCGTGACTCCGCCACCTCCCCGCGCATCCCCTTCCTCCGCCTCATCCCCGGATACCCGACCCGAAATCCCGGCCCTCGGTACACCCCGCGTTACGGTGCACGGCGGGAGGACGCCGAGCGACGCGAACCTCGGCGACAGCGGCCAACACCGCCGCATAAACAAGGGCACGGCCAGGCCTCGCGCGGAGCCCCGCAGCCCAGCTGCCCGCGAAGGCTGCGCTCGGCGGACTAGGCCCCCCCGCCCCCCCCCCATCCCCTCACCTTGGTCTCCTTGACGTGCTGCTTGATGCCCTCCGGGTACCACTGCACCCGCACGTAGCCCCGCCGCAGCGGGCTGGCTCGGCCCTCCTCCGTGCCGCCCGCCCCGGGGCCGCCCGACTCGGAGCCCCCGGAGCTGGCGGCCCCTCCCGCCCCTCGGCCGCCGCTCCCCGGCGCCGCCGCCGCTTCCTCCTCCTCCGAATCGGAGTCTTCGCCGTGGATGAGGCGAACCAGGCCGAAGCGCACCGAGCCGCGGTAACGGCCCGACACCAGGTCGTGGGAGAAGAGGAGGCGCTGCGAACCGCCCGGAGGCGCCGAAGGGGGTAAGGGCAGCGCGGGGGCCGGGGCTGGGGCGGCGGGGGCCGGGGTCGGGGTGGCGGGGAGCTCCGCCATGGCGCCGGGCTGAGCGGGAGAGCGCGCGGCCGCCGGCACGGGATGGGGGAGGGGCGGGGCGGGGCGGGCGGCGCGCGTGGAACGTCGGGTGGGCGGAGCCGAAGGAGGCCACGCCCCCGTGCGTGGCGACGCCCCGTCGGGGGGGGCGTGGCCGCTGCTTGGACACGCCCACCAGGGGGTGCCACGCCCACCGCGTGGGGGGGGGAGGGGCCGGTCCCTTCGTGGGCTCCGCAGCGGTGTTGCACTTCCGCGCGTGGGGCGGACCGGTTGTGTGGTGGAAAAGCAGCTTAGCAGAGCCCAGCCGCAGCGTTTTCCCGCTTTTCATCCTCCCCAGCAGGCAGCTCGAGCCCCAGCGTGCGCTGCGGTGCCTGTCTGCCCGAGGCTCCTACGAGGACACGCTCCGCGGGTGGGTTTCCGAGCACAGCTATGGCAGTGGTACATCATCACCCCCCCCCCCCACCACCCCCCTCCAACGCACACTGCTGATGAGATGCAGGTACAGGTCCTAGGCACGAACTGGTGTGTGTGCGTGCCCCGGCCGCTCGGGGCCGTGCCCACGGAGCCCTCAGTCCGGTTCCGGTGCGTGGGGCACTGCTGCCACCGCGTGGCCGCTGCCGTGTGCCGCAGCGTGTGTGCAGTGCGGCAGGGAGCGAGGGCTGGGTGGGTGCCCCCGCTCGGTTGCACGGATCCCCGCGGGGAAGCTCGAGGAAGGTGTAAAGCAGGGGTGGGTAGCGCTGCCATCAGAAGGCTGCCGGCTTCTCTCACCGTGCTCCTCGCGTGACAGCGGTGCACGCTGAAGGATGCGTTGCGTCCCTCCCTGCCTGCTGACCCCGAGCACTCAGCACGCAGCAATCAGCTAAATCAGCTTTATCCCTCTCGGGCAGTCACGCCAGGGTAAAGAAATCAGCACCAGCAGCCCGATGGGATCCTTTAGCGGCTCGTCATCCTAAAGCCTCTCACCTCTCCTCGTCTTTCATCACGGTTATAAACCCCTTAGAACTCCATCACGTGCTCCATGAATAACAAATATATAAGCGAGGCTCCGCGCGTGGCTGCAGCCCGATCCCTGCTGTCCCAAAGCCACGAGGAGCTGCAGGATCAGGCTGGAGAGGAGCAGCACCAGGTGCCCATCCCACAGCCGGTAAGCCCAGCGTTTCTGGGACCCGGTGGTCCCCATGGCCTTGGGGATAGCTGGTGGCCTGCAGGTAGCTATGGTGTTCCGGGCTATGGGGAATTGCTCCAGAGGGGAGGGGGCTGGGACACTGAGCTTGGCTTGGATTTTGGAGGTGAGAGCATGGGCTTTTCTTAACACCCGAGCATCCCTGCAGGCTGTGCAGATGCTCTGAGCTCTGTAGTGCACAAACACAAAGGGAGGGGACAGTTTTACAGAGTACTCCGTGTGCTGCTATGTGCACCCTGACATACGGGGGTATGGAGAGGGGCCACAAGATGCCCTACAGGTTAACATACCCTGGGACATAAACAACTCTAAAACTATGCAGGTGGACAGAGCTGGGAAAGGAGGGCTTTCCTCCTAACTCTGGTTATTCCTCGCTGCATGCCCAGGGACCTGCAGCCATCTCAGTGTGCACGTTCCCTGCATGCCAAAGACCTCTGTGTATGCAGGGAGCTGAGAAGCTGAGCAAGAAGAAGAAGCTCATTTTCAGAAAAGAAACTCAACTCTAGCAGCCCGCCGGCCGTGTGACCTGGGCTGCCTGAAGTGCCGGAGGGCAAAAGATTCAAGAATGAGCTGAGAGCAGGCTCTCAACAGCACTTCTGCTCGGGCTGTTGTGTTGAGGTGCTGAAATGTTTCTATAAGCACAGGAAGGGGTCTGAGCCACCCCAGCCTGCTGCAGAGCCCTGATCCAGTCAGTGGGGTGAGCAGATCTGGCGCCTGATAACAAGCTTTGAATGCTACAAAAATCCCAGCACTTTGCTCCCATCCCATCCATGGGTGCACTCATGCCCAGCACGTGTTGGTTTGTCATGCCCTCAGCGATGAGAACTGGCATATGAGGGATGATAAATATTTCCCTCATCTAGCCTAGTGCTCAGAGATCAAATCCACTCCTAACCCAGCAATTCAGTGAAAGGGAATCTCAGCAGCACCCCCATCTCACTGCTTCCAGCACCCAGCCCTCAGCCTCTCCAGATGGAAAATTCCCAGCTCGCTCTGGCTCTGCCCTGCGCAACACTTGTGCTGGTAATGCTTTTGTTTCTATAAATCCTATTAGCTGGAGGCAAGCCTATAATTAGCAGGGAAAGCCGGCACCTCTTGAACAGTAATCAGAAATGACCTGGCTCCGTGCTGGCTTTGCAGCAAATTGCTTTGAATATTGGCTGACCAGTGGCTCCCGCTTGGCTGGGAGCTGCTGCCACTATTCCTGCCCGCGGGCCAAGGGTGCTCGGGTTGCACTTCTCTCTGGGTTTATTAACTTGGTTTGATAGGGCATGAAACATGAGGCGGGTTTACGATGTAGAATCTGACCCAAGCGGAGGGACGTGGCCAGGCTGTGTAGGGTGGGTGGTGATGGGTGGGTCAGAGCAGCAGGGACCATCCTGGGGTAAGGCTGTGGAACACTCTCTGAGCAACGCTTGGGGCTCTGCTTTTCCCTGCAGGGGAGCACTAGAGGGCCGCTCTCCTGAGCAAACTTCTACACAAGCGTTTACAGTGTCCAGTCCCACATCTGTTCAGCAAGGGCACCCTGACAGCACACGGGGACCTCCCAGCCTTGGGGTGGCTGTGACCACAGGCACTGGAGCAGCTGCAGATGGACTCGTCCTGCCTGCTGGTCCATCTCAGCCAGGCTTTCCAGCACAGCCATGACTTAAGTGCCCGCCAGGAACTAAGGCACGTCACTTACCCCCTGGGCAAGCTGGAAAAGCAAACAAACCCCCAGCAACGTGAGCTGCCTCGTACTGCGTGACACAGAATCACAGAAAGCCTGGGATGGAAGGGAGTCCCACTGCTCCCTGAGCTCTGGCAGCTCAGTGCCGTGCCCGCTGTCCCAGGGAGCTACTCCACGCCCAGCACCCGCTGATGCAGAACCTTTCCTAATCCCCAACCTGATCCCCTGACGCAGCTCCAGGCTGGTCATCTCCGGTGCACACATGGCACCGACGTCAGCCTCATCCTCTGGACAGGGACAAGATGCTCGGCCGCATCCCACTGCCCAGACCCTCAGCGCAGAGCCCCTGGGGCTGAGCTTGGCCACCGTGCAGTGCACAGCTCCCAGTGGTGACGGCGGGGTCACTGTGGGTGGGTATTTGCTGTATCTATACACACGCAGGTATATATAGCAAAAGGATGGCTGACAGCCTAATCCCGCATGTGATCAACAGGTATTTTCGCCAGCTAAGAGCTCTGGAAGAGATTGGCTGAAATTAAAGGTGCCGTGACGCCGCAGGGGCCCGGAGCTGACGGAGCTGCCCCAGATAGACGCAGCCAGGAGCGGAGCGGAGCAGGATGCCGATGCTCAGCGCTCTGCCGTTCCTGAAGCCCGCTCACCTGCAGGGCTCCCAAAGTTCTCCTGGGCGCCAGCGCCGGCACACGCTGCCCGCCAGCGAGTTCCGCTGCCTCAGCCCCGAGGACGCTGTCAGCGTGTTTGAAATCGAGAGGGAAGGTAAGGGGCTGCCTGTCCCCATCCCACTGCACCCCGCTGCCCGCGCTGGGGGCTCACCGCCGTCCCCTTGCAGCCTTCATCTCCGTCTCCGGTGACTGCCCGCTGCACCTGGATGAGATCCGCCACTTCCTGACGCTGTGTCCGGAGCTGTCCCTCGGCTGGTTCGAGGAAGGGCGGCTGGTGGCCTTCATCATCGGCTCCCTCTGGGACCAGGATAGGCTCAGCCAGGTAGGAGCCAAGCTCCGGGAGCAGGGACTCGGGCTGCCCCGCGTGACAGCCCCACTAACAGCCCGGTTCCCTCCCCGCAGGCGGCACTGACCCTGCACAAACCGCGGGGCACAGCAGTGCACATCCACGTGCTGGCCGTGCACCGCACCTTCCGGCAGCAGGGCAAGGGCTCCATCCTGATGTGGCGGTACCTGCAGTACCTGCGCTGCCTGCCCTGCGCCCGCCGCGCCGTGCTCATGTGCGAAGATTTCCTCGTGCCCTTCTATGAGAAGTGCGGCTTCGAGGCGCTGGGGCCCTGCCAGGTGACGGTGGGCGCGTTGGCCTTCACCGAGATGCAGCACGAGGTGCGTGGCCATGCCTTCATGCGCAGGAACAGCGGCTGCTGAGCGTCCCCGCTCTGCTCCAGCCTCGTTGCTTGGAGGGAGGCGTGGGGTGGTAAATGCTGCGAGCCCTCTCCGTCCCCACTGCGGCTGTGCATCTTTCCCTGCTGGCCCCAGCTGGTCCCTGTGCCTCCACTCTCCCAGGGCTGGGGAAACACCCAGCCTGCAAGCACCGAGCCTGCACCCCCTCTATGGCTGGGGACACAAAAGGGAGCCCAGGAGGGCTGTGACCTCAGGAGGGCTGAGACCCCAGGGGTTCCGTTAGGGATGGAAAGGCCGAGAGCTTCAGCAGAGCCTAAAAACCTTGAGCTTCCACCCAGCACACCCCACCATCATGCACGAGCTCAGTGGAAGCCAAGCCCTGCTCTGAGCAGCCCCTGCAGCCACCTCATCCACGGGTACATTCCCAGCAATGAGACCCCCAGAGTGCCCCTCCACCTGTGGCCACCCCGAATCGCACAGCTGGGATCCTCCCTGTGGGGCCCACTGCTGCATGCAGACAGCACCTACCCAGGAAGGGCACTCTGCAAATGCCTTTGTCCGTTGTGAAGCAGCAAATAAAGACGTGCTGGTTGTTTTCTACACGCCTGCCTGCTTTTGGCCTCAGCTCCAAGCACACGTGGGTCCAGCCAGGCCGCCTGGAGCCATCCATGGGGTGTCTCAGCTTTAAGGGAGATGGGGCAGATCCAGCCCAGGGGAACTGAAAGGTGGGACACGCACTCAGGGCGATGTTGCCCTTGGACAGGGGATGGAAGCTCCACGGGTCATTTTGCTTCAGCCAAGGGAACTGTGCTCAAATCCCTGCCCCAGGAGGGGGTTGTAGAGGGGTATGGGGAGAGCATTCCCCCACAGAGCAGGGCTGGCCCTACTGACTGCTGCCAAATCTCCCCACCAGAAGCACCGAAGGTCTGAAACCTTGTGGATCTCATTAAATACAGGTAGAAATTTATTCAGGGGGGAAAAAAAAAAAAAAAATCCACAGCTTTTTTTTTTTTTTTTTTTTTTTAAACAAAAACAAGTATCAAAAAGACAACTGAGGTGAGGTGCCAATCTTTGGCTGGAGCAGCACCGGAGGAGTGGGGAGCAGGGCTGCAGCCGGCCTGCGGCAGAGCAAGGGGGGGGCACAGGGGCTCAGACCACAGCACCTGGAGCTGTCCTGAGAAGCCAAGTGCTGCCTCACCCAGGGATTCAGAAGGAGTTGAACAAAACCATTGGAGTGCTTCCTTCCATGCTGACATCCCAGCATGGTGCTCCACTTCCAGCGGGAACCTCACTGAGATGAGGGGAAAAGCAGCATCCCGATCCCACCCCCCCCCCCCCCCCCCACCCAGTAAGGAGCACAGCCTTGCTCCTGAGCCCCTGGGGAGCAAACACCGGGCTGAAAAATACCTTCAATCCACAGCTCTGAGTGTCAGAGCTGCAAAAGAAGTCTCCAGAGCCCTCTGCTGGGGAAACCACCAGGGTCCCCCGCACAGCCCATTCAGGAAAACACCTTCAGCCTCCCCAAATTAAAAATCCCAGGGCTGAGAAGTGCCAGGGGACCCCATCCCACTGGGACAGGTCGGGGAAAGTTGGAGAAAGGTACGAGCCAGAGTGTGGCCGCAGAGTCCCCATAGGCCCCCCGCATCCCCGAGGTGATGCACACGGCAAAGAACCATAGGTACAAAAGTGCCCCTGCAAAAAGGGGGTTGCTTTCACAGTAGGATTGGCACTGCGGGGCCCTGTTGCTGCCTCACCCCACAGGCTGTGGGCCTGTCCCCAGGGCTGGCAGGGCACGGAGCAGCGAGCAGGTCAGCCCCAGCCCCACAGCCCCTCCGTGGGTCAGTGCAGGACCTGCTCCAGCTCGTACTTCTCGCAGAACTTGCTGGTGAAGGGCAGGCAGGTGAGGTACTCGATCCAGCGCCAGTTGATGGGGTAGACGTACAGCCAGATGAACAGCGAGGCGAAGAGGCCCAGGAAGACCAGCAGGGACACGATGATCATGGCCCTCTTGCGGTACTTGTCCATCGTGCCGAAGGTGATGTAGGGCAGGAAGGCGAAGGAGAGCAGCAGGCCGCTGAGGAAGCCGAAGAGGTGGGCAATGTTGTCGATCCAGGGCAGGAGACCGCAGACGAAGAGGAAGAGGACGATGCCGGAGAGGTTGAACAAGGCTTTCCACGGCTTCTCCAGTGCTTGCCAGCTCTGGAAGAGCTCCACGAAGAGGCAGGCCAGCAAACCAAACTGCGAGCCGGCAGGGCCCACCTGCAAGGGGTCAGACCCCACATGCATCACCCAGCTACGTCCCCACATCCCCCAGGGTTCCTCTCCCTCATTTGCTGTGGGGAGCAGCCCTGGGGCTGTTCTGGCAGAGCTGGGTGCCTCCCCCACCCCTCATCCCACCACAGAGGGGGGGATTAGGATGCTTGGCATGATCCCCTCTAAAGCCCGCAGGCTCCACTGCCAGCAGATTAGCCATCTGCCCGCCTGCACGCACGCTGACACGTGGGGCACACAGCCCGTGCCAGCCCCGCACGTGGGGCAGAGACCCATGCATGGCAAAACCTGCTGAGGGGTGAGACCTCCGTGCTGGTCTCTGCAGGCCCCTCATGAAGCCTCAGGGTGATGCTCCATGCACACAAGCACGTTTACTCAGTGCCCAGCACAGAGCTTATCTGGGGGGGAGAGGCAGAGGGGAGAGCCCCTCCCCCCACTCACAAGCCGCCCTCACCTCTGCCCTGTATGGCAGGAAGATGGCACTGGCCAGGTTGCCCGTGATGCCGCTGAGGATGAAGATGATGGAGATGCGGTGCCAGCCTGCCAGCTTCTCCAGATCCCGCAGCACCGTCATCTGGAAGGTCACCGACACCAGGCAGTGGATGATACTGGGGGTGCAGGATCTGTGTTAGACCCCCACCCTGCCACAGCTCCTGCCCAGCGCTCCCCACTCACTGCTCACACATGAGACAGCTCACAAAGCTGTCCCCCATTGACGACATGCACTGCTGTAGCTCAGGAGTGCTCCCCCATCTCCCCTCCCAGCCCACCAGGGACCACAGTCAGGCTGTCCCAAAGGATGCTGCTGCCCCTAGTGACCCTTAGTGCCCACACCCTGCCCTCACCCTGCATGCAGGAACAGGGACAGCCACAGGCGGTAGATCTGGTCAGGGACCTCTGGGTTGAGGAAGGGCAGGAGGCCACAGACTTCATCCAGGCAGTGCACCTGGCAAGGCAGATGAGGTTGGGAGGTGATGGGGTGGCAGCCCATCCTGCCAATGCCAGCACAGTGATGCCAGGCCAGGCTGCTCACCCCGAAGCCCCCGCACTCCCCCCACAGCCCCTCACCTGTGAGCAGAGCGTTGCCTCCTCGTGGAAGTAGCCGTGCATGAACTCGCAGTACTCCCGCGTGGTGATCTCACAGCTGGGCAGAGGGCAGGCAGCAGGCTCACCTGGGGCAGGGTGCACTCCCTGCTCCAAGCAGCCCCACAGTGCACAGTCCTGCTGCCACCGCGTGTCCCGCCCTCAACCCCAGGGCCTCCCTCTATCCCTGACACAACTCAGGACACCAATGGGGGGCATCAAGAAGCACCAGGAGGGAACGCTGCCCAGCCTGCCCAGGCGTGGTGCCTGCTGGCTGCAGCTCACCTGCCCTTGGTGCCGATGCAGCAGGGCCTGCCTTTGATCTGGCAGTCCATGTGCGGGAGGCCCGTGTGGTTGGTTTTGGTCTCATAGGTGCAGATCTACGAGAAGGGAGAAGAGCTGCAGTGGGAGAGCTGCTAAGAGTCTCCCACAGCCCCCACAGCTCCTGCAGAGAGGGGTGGATGGCAGGCACCTCTCTGTAGGCTCTTACCGGCCACTTGGTGATGTCGTCTGGCCACACGTGGGGGGGGTTTGAGGCTGGCTCTTCACACGTCCTGGTGATAGGAGGATGGTGGGGTCATTGAGGGTCTCCCCTAGCACAACCACACCCCCCCATCTTGAGGCTAGGCACGAGGCAGGGGACCTGCAGCCCCCTCCTCTAAGATTCCCTGGACTCAGGGAGATCCTTGCATGCTCACCATCGTACAGCAAAACACGCTGCAGCCAGATCAGCCGCAGATCACCTCACTGAGCGTCCCCTTGATTCACGCTGCATGTCCCTGCTTATCTCAGCCCAGGGATCGGGGCAGGCAGGGCCAAGCTCAGGACAGCGATGCTCCTCGTGTGGCTTTCATTTACAACAGACCTCACCTCCAATTCCCTTTCCCTCATCACTGCCCCACGACACAGAAGAGTCACCAATCCCACGTCCAAACCAAGGCACTCAAGTTGCAAACCTACCCCCACACAACCCACCTGGGGTCCTGGTGGCACACAGCCCCTGACGTGCGCTTCTCACCGGAGCCCATGGTCGGTGTGTTGTTGTTGGGCCACTTGATGAACGTCGCCAGTGTTTCCTGCAGGGACAGAGATGCTCAGAGCGTGAGCACACAGGCACTGCTCTGCCCCAGGTGCCACCCCGTGCCCCAGCTGTGCCCGCACCGAACAGTCCTGTGGCAGTGTCTGGATGCAGCCTGACTTGTCGTTCTGGACGCAGCAGCCGGAGTTACGCTCCCGGTCCCGCTCGCGCTGGATGAGCCGCTCCACCTGGCGGTCCTTGCGGATGCAGGGGGAGAACTTGGCTCCCAGGTGGATCAGGTCGATCTGGAAGGAGAGGATGCTCCATCCCCAACTCTCTTCCCACCAGCTGCTGCCTCCACTACTGATGACCCCGTGAGAGCCCACCCAAAATGGGTGGAGGGTGGGGAGGGGACAGGGTCTCACGGTGATGCTTTGGCTTTGGGGAGCACTGCAGAGCACCGGGAGAAGGCAGGAGAAGCTCAGAGACAGGGAACTGAGGAGCAGGGCAGCAGGTTGGGACTGGGACTATTGCTGTGTAGATAGGAGTGAGGAGAAGAGAGCACCCTGAGAGCCCCCCTGCTCAGGATGGCAAATTGCTTACCGAGCTGGGCCCAATCCAGAAGTTCTCCTGCTGGATGTACTTGACACTTTCATACACACCTTTGTTCCTCAGCACCTGCAGAATGAGGCCAGGGTCACACAGCCAGCTGCGGGTGCACAGCCCCATGGGGCCACCTCCCCTCCTACCACCTGCAGGGGCTGAGCCCTTTTATCCCCAGGGGGCTGCATCCCTCACCCCAGCGGGATTAACCCCGCTATGTGCTTGAGGCCAGCATTCAGGAGCCAGGCACCCAGGAGGGGACAGACCCAGCTGGCAGCTCTTAAACTTACTAACTCTGTCGTCACGTGCTGGGTGAAGCCAATGGGAGCGATGCCATACGTGCAGATGACCAGCAAGGTGATGAGGATGTGGACAAAGGTGATCCAGTAGGTGAAATACGGCCTGGGGAGCAAAGGGGACAGGGTCACGGCCCCCAGCTGGCACAAGGATGCCGCAGAAACCCAGGGAGAGCAGCCCCTAATGCCCCAGGATTTGGGGACACAAATCCAAACGGCAGCTGGGGAGCCCAAGGGAGTGGGGTGGAGCCCGGTGGGCTGCAAGCTGTGCCCTCACCGGTGACTGTCGGTGATCTCCAGCTGCGACTGCACGATGCTGCTGAGGCTGCGGCGGTACGTCCTGTTCAGACACTGCCCCACCACCCCCAGTCCGTAGTAGCGTTTCTTGCGGTCGAAGGCGAAGTGCTTCACTTTGGAAGCGATGCGCCTGCCCCGCTGTGGGGCCGGGCTGCTCGAGGCGGCAGCGAGCCGGGCACCCTCACGTCTGTGGGGAGAGAAACCTATCAGCGAGATAACAGCCCACAAGCAACCCCACCCACCCTGAGATGCCCTGGAATAGGGGCTGGGGGAATCTCTTGGCTTTGTCCTCATTGCAGCGCGCTGGATGTGCCCTACAGCGGGGACTGGCGGGCATTATGTTGGCAGGGGGAGTCAGGGCAGGGGGCTTGGGGCTGGCACTCACAGCGCGGTCTGCTCCACCTCTGGGGATGCCCTGATGTCCTCCCCCACTGAGTGCATGCGCAGATACGTGGCCGAGAGTGGTGGTGACTCGAAGACATCGTCCGGCATGGAGTACGTCTCGTCGTGTGTGTCCATCTGGAAGGAGCATGGAAGAGAGGGGGACCCTAGTGTCATCCCACTGACCACACATTACAGCACATACCAAGCGCCCATGATGCCTTCCCACCACCACTGATCATCACTGAGTCCCCGCAGCTCTGGGCACAGCACCCACTGATGCCTGTGTTCTTGGGGCAGGGCAGAGCACAGACTAAACACAGCCCAAACCCCAGCTGGGTAAGAAACTGACCCTGGACCATACTAAGAGAAAAGGGGATGGGATAAAGAGGGCTGCCCAGTGAGCCTCTGTCCCACATGGGGCACTGTGACACCCTCCCCCAGCTCCAGCAGCCAGCCTGGAACAGCTCTTGCCTTACTGAAGAAGGAGGAGTCCAGGGTGTCAGCAATATCCACCACATCCTCATCCATGAAGCTGGGGTACATGAAGCTCCTCTTGGTGCTCCTCTGCTTCTCAGCCAGCGGCTCCAAGGCAGAGCGGCCCTACAGCAGGGGGAGCAAATGAGAGTGTAAGGTGTGAAACAAAACATCATAAAGAATGGTACTGTCAGTCAAGATATTTTATAGATGGTGTAATTAAAAAGATTATCGAGACGGAAAGAGACAAACAAAATAAAGAAAAATGCTCACCCATGTCCTAGGCTCATGATAAGGAAATCCAAAGGAGAGATCTCCAACGAGAGATCCTTCCCCAGTGGTGCTCAGCCCTTCAATGGGCTCTGGGAGAGGTGAATTCAGACTCTACCCCTTCTGGTCACACAGGTACACTGCCTTCACCTGTGCTCCCATGGCTGACTCAGTGCTCACCCCAAGTGATCCATCAGTGGTTCAGGCCATGATTTAACAGTTCCCATACAGAGGGTAAGAACAAAAAGCCCCAGCACTGCAGAAAGTTGGGGGGCTTTGTCACAGCCTCTGCCAAAGCCCAACAAGTGGTGGCAAACTTTAAATGACAACCATGGCCCTGTGCAGAGGTCATGCAGCTCCCTGTTGCTCCTGAGAGCCATCAGTGCTGGGCCATGGCCATGCCAGGTGGCACAATTCTAAATCCCCTTTTTGGTCTCTGCCCCACAAACTTGTCCCCAAGGCTTGCAGGGGACTCCCCAGGTGATAGAAAGCACTGGAGAAACTTCCTCTGCAGCAAAAAGTTGCTGGAACCAAAGGCGGCTATTTTCGAGGGATGGCATGCAAGACAGTTCCACTTTCTGGTCCAGTTTCCACCCAAACTTCTCTTTTTAAGGTTAAAACCTGCAACCTCCCCCTCGCAACCCACAACAGAGTGCAACAGCGGTCTTTGTGCAAAATAGAAAGCCAAGAAACGATGGCAGCAGAGGGCCGAGGAGCGAGCCAGGAGGATGATCCCCTTCCCCAGCACTCACGCGGAGCAGTGCGGCGGCCGCCCTGAAGCTCATGTGTGCCACAGACTGCCTCTTGCGGCGCGGCAGGCGGCCGTATCCGGAGCGGGCACTGCCCAGGGACGTCAGTGATGTGACACCGGGGGTGAGCGGGGGCAGGACGTGGTGGGGCGTATGGGGACGGTCGGTGTCGTCGGGGTGGCGGAAGGGCCGGCCCCTGGCCAGCGGGTCCACGATCTGCAACAGGGAGAGGTACGTTGGCGATGGTTGTGAGGACAGGTCGGTGGGCGGCCCCAGCGCCCCGAGCTGTACCTTGGGCATCTTGGCTGGTTTGGGTGACTCGGTGCCCTGGAAGGAGGGCACCTCCTGGCTGGGCAGCTCCATGTCGCGGTACGCAGCCTTCAGCTTGCCGTACCTCATGCTGCAGTGCTGCAAGCTGCGGCGCTGCCAGTGCTGCCGCTTCCCCTCCCAGTCGCCGCTGACACCGAACCATTCCGCCGTGCCCCTGGACACGAGATGGATTTACTCGTCACCCGCTCAGTCCCCTGGTGGCACTGTCCCACCCTGCCCTCCTCCTTTGCAGCTTGGCACAGTTCTGAGCTGACAGCTCTGTGGGATGGGGCAGACGGGTTGCTGTCCCGTTAAGCTGAGCTGAGATACCCTCCATCGGGATGCACACACCTCGAAGCATTTGCTCCTGCGGCACTAAGGCATTTTCCCCAACCCATTCTCCTGTGGGCTTATCCCCAGGCAGACAACAGCTGAGCCACGTGGCACCCTCTGAGGCTTTCCCTTGGGCTGGCTCCCACACCCCTGCCACAGACACTCCCACCCCCCCCAACCCTCACTTCCGGATGCTCTGGGACAGGGATGTCTGCCGGCGAAAGCCCGGCCGCCGCTCCGAGCTCTCACATCCCTTCGAGCGTGGCTCCTGCAGGCTCTTGCTCTTCCTATAGATGGGCACTTTGGAGGGCTGGAAGGCAGAGCACAGGGTTACGGAGCACTGAGGGTACACCAAATCCCACGTGGGATGGAGGGGTGCCCCCAGAGCTCACCTCCTTGCGGGCACCGTCCTCCTCTGCCTCCCGGGGTGGGGGGATGACGATGGAGAGGTTGGGGGGCTTCTTGCTCTGCAGGCGGCTGCTGCTGGAGCGGCTGCTCCCGTTTTTGTTGCTGGATGCCATCTTGGGTGGGTGGCAGGCTGTGGGGGTGGGGGGAGCAGGGAGTGAATGGGGGGAGGGAGCCACGGCTTTATTGCTGCATCCCCTCCTGCTGTTCTCTGCAGGGTGAGTGCATCGGTGCGGAAACGCCAGCAGGAGCACTAATGTTAATGGGGCTCTGCCCGAGGGTGACCCCAGAGGGAAGGGAAATGCTGCGAGCGCTTCCCCCCTCACTGGGAAGGATGTACTTCACTCTCCTCTGTTCTCTCACAGCTACCTGGGAGCCCCTCCAGGGCAGCACCAAAGCATCCCAGACAAGGGGACAGCCCCGAGGCTGCATCCCCAGCACCTCTTGGTGAGAGGATCAGCTCAGGTGCTATCACAGTCACACAAAACATTTCCTTCCAGCACCTGCATGCACATGCTGGGCTCTGGGCCAGCAGGACAAGGCAGAGCACACCAAAATCCTCTGTGCACAGAGTGGGGGCTTAACAGGTAGGAGCTAAATCTTTAAGCAACCCCTTCCTGTGAGTCACCCCCCGCAGGCCAGCTACACCAGGCAGAGCCTCACCAGTCAGCAGGGAAAGGTAATTCCATCTGAACATAAGGGAGCAGTCCTAAATCCTATTAAGGACTGGGGGGCTCCCGATGGGATGGATGCTCAGGCCCTTGGCCTCTCTCCATCCACATACCAGCACCAAAGGCACCTGCCCAGGGCTCCCTGCTGACAGGTGTCCCCTTGTCCTGCTTCATGTGGCCAGTATATGCCAGAGTCCTGTTGGAAGGCAGCCACGAGGCAGCAGAACCTGTGGCAAGGCACCCTAGGGATCTACTTGCACCCTGTCCCCTGCAGCTGCTCCTCCCCACCACTGGCCTCAGGAGCTTGGTTTCCCATGGGATGAGCTCCCTGGGGACAGTGGCACTAGAGGGCAGCCACCACCCAGCACAGTCCAAATGCGCAGGGCTTAACACCAGTGCTGCTGTCCCACAGAGAGGGGAGGGCTGTGTGATTTGGGATGGGCTGCTGCAGGGCGAGGATGGGGGGGGGGGGGACACAGAGACTTGTGTGGTGCTGACCTGGCTGACCCGAGGCAGGGCACCCATTCCCCAGTTAACCCCACTCCCCACCAGCCTTGATGGGACTGCAGAGAGTAATTGATGGAGGGGATCTGGATGGGAAGAAGTGAGGCACCAATGCCACAGATGTGATTAAGAACAGACGTTTGGAAGCCCCATCTCTGAGCCTACCCAGGATGCCCCTACCTCATAAGAGTGGCAGGGATACCACACAGTGTGTCTCAATGGGCTCCTTCTTCCTTCTGCTTCGCCCTTCATGCACAGGAGCCCCAGGGCATGGCTGAGGTTGTCTCGCTCTGCCTGGTGGGACTGGTGCTGCAAAAGAAAAGCAGGGGTGAGAGATCAGGTCCGGCCTGCAGAAACCTTCCCAGGAGAGGCTTTGGGGCTGTGAAAGGGAGCAGAAGCACCAGGGTAAGGGCAGGACCAACATCAGGACAAAGCCACAAAGCCACGGCACTGCATGGCTCTGGGCAGCCACAGGACACTGGGGACTAAGCTGTGGTCATTGGCACAGGGTGAGGGAACGCTGCTGCGCGTGGCAATGCACCCCGTGCCCTGGCTGAGACAACACGGGGCTGAAGGGGAATTTTTTCACCCAAGCCTCTCAGTAGAGCGAAAAAAGAACAGGAAAGAAACGCAAGTGCTGCACGGAGGTATTTGATGACTGCTGAGCTGGGAAGGCGCCAGCCAGGCGGTCCGGCCCCAACAAGTGAAACTTTCCGTCCCGCTGGGGAACTGCAGATGCTGTTTGTTTTCCTCGCGGGGCAGCCAGCGATGAGGCAGAGGTGCCAGCTGCAGGCAGGGCTGGCTCTGGGGAGCCCAAGGAGATGGGGACTGGGACACACAGGCACTGCCACAGCCACTGGCAAAAGGACTGGTGCTGTCCATGCCCCTGATCCCATCCCTAATTGCCCCACCAGACTCCCACACAGCTCCAGGTGAGAACCTTAATGCTTTCCGGTGAAGCATATTTGCAATGCACCGATCCACTCGAGTGCCCTCCCACTCAGCGTGGGCAGCTGCATCCCAGCAGCACCTGTGGGCCCGGTCACGCGGCCACAGCACTTTTCACGGCTTCTTGAATTAATGCAATGTTTGGCATCCGGAGAGCAGGAGGAGGGGAGCAGCCTTAGGCACACAAGTCCCCAGGGTTACCCAGGCACAAGACTGGGCAGCATCCATCCCACGAGGTGTGGGAAGTTTCACCCCACGCCAGCAAAAAGCCTCTGGGATGGGGCTGGGAATGCATTTACCCGTTCCCCTACGTGCTTGGCACTGGCACGCAGCCCTTCGAGCACTGGCACAGCTCTCACTCAATGTGCTCAGCATGAGAACAGGCAGCCTGAGCCTGGAGCAGGCAGCAAGGAGCTGCAGCCACAGCCAGCACAGCCCTTCACCCTCCAAAGCACAGCACAGAGGGGTCTGTCACACCCCAGGGTTACCCGTGTGTCTCCATGGGGGCCAGGCAGGAGGATTTTGCCCTCACCCAGGCAAGGGCTGGGGCTCTGGGCTGAGCCATGAGAGATGCTGACCCAAGGAAACACACCCAAGGAGGAAAGTGATGGAAAAAGTGACGCAGCTCACACACAGCATCAGCTCGGGGCGATGCCAGGATGCTCTGAGCAAGGAGCCAGAGCAAAGGGACCGGTGGCACCACACACCAACCCGCAGAGCCCCTATATGAGACACTGGAGACACCCATCTGAGGCAGCCCCACAAAGAGCTGTTCCATTAGCAGAGCACCACACCACCAGCATGCCCATAAATGATTCAGGAGCACACTGAAGCCGCCCATCAGCTCTGGAGCCTCGCTGCTCTTGGTTGTACCACGATTTACAGCTGCCTTTGCCTTGCCAAGCAAACCTCCTCAACCTGCCCAGCACCTCTGTGAGTTTCTTCCCCAAGCACGACAGCCCAAAGCTAAAACCCAAAGCTAAAAGCTCACCGAGAGCAGCCGGGCCGGGCAGGAGCCTGACAGGTTCCCTGGGTGTGCAATTGGGAAAGGCTCCTCACTTTCCTTGTGCCTATTCCCACAGCAAGCAGGACGTTGGGCAACAGCCGCGTGGTTTGTTCATCCCGGATGAGTTTCAGGCTCTCGGCACACCCTGGAAGGAAGCAAAACCACGCGGCCGAGATAGAGGCAGCCTGCCCACGGGGTGTGCTGGTGGCTGTGATAACGCTGAGCCAGGCTTTCCCCCTCCCCTCCCATCTGCACATGGCTCAGGCATCGGGCTAAGGAGGCGAGGGCAGATTGAGTGCTTGCAGCACTGCAGTGCAGCATTACAGCACATCCCTACAAGAGCACGGACCCAACATCAGGACCACCTCCTCCCCACAGCAATGCTTCCAGGAGCTGTGTTTCTCCAGGTTTCCTGAACTGGACTATCCACAGGGAAAGGGAGGGACTGGCCCACAATAGCTGGATGGGACCCTCCCAGCGCATTTCCCAAGGCATGTGCACATTCACTTCCAGCACGTTCCCCTCTGCCCAAGGGGCTGTTACCCAAACACCCCCCACCCCATTGCAAAAGGGTTTTGCTCTCTGGGAGCCCAGCTGCAGCCCCACATCCTCCCTGCACACACCGCCCAGCAGCACTCCCCAGCACCACATTAACCCGGCTCGAGCTGCACAGTTCCTCAGCTTCCCCAATTCCTGGGGCTCTGGGTCCCCCCGTGCAGGGCTCAGCTCTGCAGGGCTGAAAACACCATGGGCTGTCCCCTAGCTTGCTCTCGCTTCCCTGTCTGATGCAAAATTCTTTGTGTGAGAGGGCAACAGGCAGATGTTCCTTCCTCCAGATCTGCAAAACACTGCTGCTTTGAGAGCTACTCTTGGAAAGAGCACAGAGCCGGGAACTGCAAACTCCCTCAGTGTGCTGCTCGTGGCAGAAATGTCCTGGGGGGGTCCCTGTGGTTGCTGGAGGTTCTCTGTGAGCTCAGAGCATCACCATGGGGTGCAGCAGCAGGAGGTGACGCTCAGCCCTGTGCGGGAATTCCACTCAGTGCGGGAATTCCACTCACCTCGTGCATAAAATGACTGTGGGCATTCAGTGCAGCCCTCACCACGGCCAAACACTGAGGAGAGCCCCAGACTCGTATGCCCTGGAGCAGAAAGCTTATCTGCACACAGCCACCCCCAGGCTTGTGTCACCATCCCACCACTGCATGCACACCCATCCCTCCTCCAAAGCATCAGCCAGTTCTGCAGCCTCATCTTCTCTCCCAATTCCACCCAGGAAGGTTTACCCCACTCCTCCCCAACGCAAGTCCTGCATTCCCCACGGGAAAGCCCAGCTGGGAGCGATCCACCCTGTCCCACACATCCCATCCAACGTGGCATGAGCAGGGCGCTCAGCATCCAAACACAGCAACACAGCCCCCACCCTGGCCCCGCTCCCTTCCCACCTCACACTGCTGTGAGCTGCCAGGCCCTTCCCTGGCCCACCACCCCTCCTGCCAGGCTTCCCTACGCATCGTAACCATGTGCCACGAGCAGCTGCCTTCCTCCTCCTCGACTTGGTGGGGTCCCAGTGCTCATCTACCCACCCCCCCCACCCCAAGTGATGCTGTGCCATTCATTCCCCTCTCCCAGCTCCCCGCTGGCACGCAGCTTGCACTCATCGAGCACAGAGCCCTGCCCAACACAGCCCCCACCTGCAGCACTCCTGCTCCCAGCCCTCCCCCCGGCTCCAGCATTCCCACAGCCGGCGAATTACAGGGATCACTGAGCCAAATCCCCAGCACAAGCTGCCGCATGACGCACGGTGGCACCTCCGAGCGGGGCAGCGTAAATGCACGCCGCATGGACACACGCAGCCCACCTCCCTGCTCCGAGCTGCTCAGCACTGGGAAGCAGTTCCCAGCTGAGGAACTGCCCCTTGGCACATAGGGCAGCCCCCAGGATGGGCCGAGGGATGGAGCTGAGCATCGCTGCCCCGCTCTCCCCGTGCTGAGTGCGTGACTTCGCACCCACGCTTGCCCCACGGATGTGGCATTTCACGGGTGGGGAAACGCGAGGCAACTTGTTAAAACGAGCTGCCCGCTCGTGCACGTGGAAGTCCTGTAGCAAAATGAGGGCAGCGAGGCGTGGGCAGGCAGCAGGAAGGGTGCTGGGTTCCCCCCACGCCGGGGCTGAGCCCGTGGCCCTGCTGCAGTGCCCATCCCCAGCCAGCCCCGCTCCCCCACCCGCCTTAGGAGAGCAGCCACCCACCAGCTGCTTCGGTTTGGGGTTTTCTTCGAGTTTTTAAACAGTGAGAAATAGGGTGAGAACGGCAAGGCTTTGCGTAATACCTGCAAGAAAAAAGACGCAGCTCTCAGCACTACTCAGAGGCTGGGGAAGAGACCGTGACCCTAAAGGGTCTCCAGTGACCCTAGATCCTAGCTTTTCACACTGATGACCCTAAATCCTGGCTTTCCAGGCTGCTTTGCTGGGTGCCTCCTGGCCCAGCATCCATTAGGAAGAACGGAGCTCTGGGGACATCCATGGCACTGCGGTGGGTGCAGGTGGGGTCGGGTCCAGCTCTGTTTGCATGAGAGAGGTTCTGAGAGTGTTGCTCTGCAAAGTGACGTCCGAGCATCACTCCCCACCTTCTCCTTCAGCCCTCAGTGCAGATTTGGAGCCAAACCCCTCCAGGGTTATTTCCCGAGGGAAGGATGCGTTTGGGGCTTCTTCGAGTCTGCCGTGAGTTGAACAGAAGTGACGTCAAAGGCAAAAAAACACAAAACCAACCAGCAGCCCTCAGCCAGAGCACGGCCGCACAACTTGAACCACCCCACTCCTCCTGCCCACCCCCGGCAGCTTCGGCCCCATAACCCCGCAGGTCTTAGGACCGTTCCCCCGCAGCCCTGTGCAGCACAGCCCATCCCAACACGGCTGTTTCAGCATCAGTTCCCCTCCACGCTGCGGTTCGCAACCTCTCCCAGCCCACAGCTGAGCACCCGTGGGCACACAGCAGCTGCACTCAGCGCTGGGGATCCCAAAGCATTCGAGGCGAAGGAACCCTGAAGACCACCAAGCACTCCTGGCAAGAGGGCCCCAACAGATCTCCAAGCGTTCGCGGCCAAAGGGCCTCCAAAAGGGTCCCCAAGAAGACCCCCAAAGCATTTGTGGCCAAGGGCTGTAAAGGACCCCAAAGCATTCGTGGTGAACGGGTTCCCAAAGCGCCTACAGCAAAGGGACCCCAGGGCACTCGGGGAAAAGGGACCCAAAAGATCTCGAAGGGACCCAAAAGATCCCGAAGGGACCCAATGCACCCGCGGCCAAAGAGCCCCCGAAGGGCCCCGCAGGAGCGCACCCCCCCCCCCCCCGGGCCGCGCTGCTCAGCGGGAACCCCCAGCGGTGCCCGAGCGGCCGCGGGACGGTGACGTGCGGGGCCGGGACTTCCTCCTCCCGCCGGGACCGGAGGCCACAAAGCGCCCTCTGAGGTCCCCGAGCGCGGCCGTGTCCCGGAGCGGCGTAACGGCTCGGGGCGGCCCGGCAGCACCGCGCCCGGCACGGAGCGCTTCGGGGTCCTCCGGGACCCTCCGACGCGAGCGCTGCGGGATCCTCCGGCCTCGCGGAGCGGAGCGGGGAAGGAAGGCGGCCCGGAACAAAGCGGGAAGGAAGGGACGAAGTAACAGGTAACCCCCCCCCCACCCCAACACCGCCCGGCCCGGCCCGCTCACCTCGCCGCCTCCACGCCCCGCTCCCACCGCCGCTACCGGCACCGCCGCCTCCACCTGGGCCGGGCGGGACGGGGCGGCACCGGGAGGGGCGGGGCTGTGCGGTGGGCGTGGCCTGATGGTGGGCGGGGTTTAGCGAGGGGGGGGGCGTGGCCTCGCGTAGGGTCCTCTCCCTAGAGCGCCCCTCCTGGTGCTGCACGTGGGTGGTCGCAGCGCGTTCCCAGTGCCGTCCGTGGGCGCTCCCAGTGCCGTCCGTGGGCGCTCCCAGTGCCGTCCGTGGGCGCTCCCAGTGCCGTCCGTGGGCGCTCCCAGTGCCGTCCGTGGGCGCTCCCAGTGCCATATAGACGCGCACACAGTGCTGTACCTGGCTGCTCCCTGTGCCATACGTGGGTGCTCGTGGTGCCGTGCGTGGCTGCTTCCGGCGCCGTCTGGGTGCACCCCGGTGCCGTACACGGCGAGTGCTCCCTGCTGGCTGCTCGTGGAGCCCTCCCTCTGCTTTCCCCAGCTGCTGTTGGTGCTTGCAAGGTCTGAGTCCCTGCGGCAGTGGGGCTGGTCGCCGTAAGCCCAATGGGGGCGGTTTGGGATTTGAGCACCAGGGAGCAGCATGGCCACGTGCTGTCTGGCACAGTTCAGGGCCACATTCAACCCAGGGCACTCCCAGGCGCGGCTGCTATGCAGGCAGAAAGCAGCCACTGCTCACATCCAGCTGTGGTGCCGAACACCCACCCCACCGCAGCCACCACCCTGCTCTCTACCCCCGAGCAGCCCCACCAAGATCGCCCCGTCCTCCCCAGAGTACCCCCAGCCCTACTGTCACAGCTTGTCAGTCACACTGCGGCTGTCACACCACAGAGGGCACCACAGGTCCAGGCACGTCCTGCTGGCTGGGCTGGATTTGGGGTGACGCGTTCTCGAGGTTGGGGCTGCGTGGGGCTGCGGAGCCAGTTACATGTGCAGCACAGGCTGACTTGGCCAGAAAGGGAGGGTGGTGAATCCTATGGGGAAACGCCTCTGCTTCTGTGGTCCCTGACACCGGGTTGCTTCCTGGGAAACCAGCCGCATCCTGAGATTCATCCCACCCCTATGGATGAGCTTTGTGGTGCTGAGACCTTTGTAGGCTGCTTTTGGCATGCCTGCACTGCCGAGGCTTCTGCATGGCTTTTGCCATAACATGAATGCTTGTTTCACACCTTGCAGCCCAGTCAGACCTTGCACCCCCAGCAACCTCCTCCCAGCACTCAGTCTTTGCCCTTTTCAGAGAGCTTCTCATGTGTTGCATCCTACAGAAGTGAGGCTCCAAGCCAGCCCTCCCCTTGGCACCCTCGCACCAGCGAGACCAGCCAGCAAATCTGTTCCTGGTAGAAATGAGGGTGGAAAAAAACTTTGGGTTCCTCCCAGCTGCTTGGAAGGTGTGGTTGGAGGTGGGTGGAGCAAGGCAGAGCCAGGTGCGTGTGACAAGGGGTGACAATGAGGAGAGGTGAGGTGGGGGTGTCCCTGGCACTAACCTCTGTGGGATAGGCTGCAAGCTGGGGCAGGAAGGAAGGAGAGCAGGGACCTGTGCCAAGGTGCCAGGCACCGACATCTCCCTGTGCTTGAGAGGGGACTTTGGAAACAGCGAGACCTGCCCCCTGCCTTGTGACACCTTCACAGCCCCTCGTGTGCTTTGGTCTGAAGGAAAAATGTCTGTGCTGGGATGTAGGATTCATCCTTCCCCGGGGGAGCACTGTGCTGAGGCTCAGGAAGGAAAAGGATGTGAGGGTCACCTCTGTGAACCCAGCAGAGCGTTGGGCAATAAGGAAGCGAAGCAAACAACCGAAAAAAACCCCAAGGGAGCAACGTCATAGCATTGCACCAGTGTGCCTGGGCTCCGTGCACTGTGAGTCACCTGTGGCTGGGCAGTGTGTCTGGAAGTGCCTGGGCCAGATTGTCCCCAAAGGGCTGCAGGAGGGGACCCGGTGCCGTGCACCTCGTGCTGGGGCTGGGAGATGTGCTGAGGCTGTTTGCAGCTGCTTATCCACGAGCCCTCAGCCAGGTGTGGGGCTCCTGGGCACAGCCTATGTCGTGTTCCCATTGCCACCCACATGACATGGTGCCACCAGCGTGGCCTGGTGCCACCTGCACAGCCCAGAGCTCACTGCCTGCAGTGCTGCCATTCCCTGCACGAACGGCAGAGGCCAGGCCACAATCGCTGCAGGCACTGAAGCTGTTCCCTGCAGCAGCGGCAGAGGATGCTCAGCCTCTCCCACCGCCCAGCAGCTGCTTGGCACTTGCTTCCATCCCGTACAGGCATGCGTCCCATCCCAGTGCCAAGCGTTGTGGCACAGTTGTCACCCCCCAGCCCATGAGGGATGTGCCGTCACAGCGAGCTGCCATCCCCCAGAGAGCCCACCCCCACATTCCTTCCATCCCCCCCCCCCCCCACCCTCCCCCGTCAGCCTGCAGTGGGAAAGCACTTGGAAATCAAACATCAAATGCAATCGCAGACAGGCTGGTGGGAGTTTCCCCTTTGGGTTTTCCTCCTATTTTATTGCTTTCCCAGAGAACAAACCTATAGGAAGGCACAGGGGCTGCCCCCTTGGTGCCTCTCGCAGGGCCGTGTACCAGCCATGGGGGTTTCTTCCCCCCTGCAAATGGCTCTGGCAAGGCTGGAAATAGCCTGGTGGTGCAGGCAGGCTCTGCCCGGCGCCTGCCATGATGGGATGGCACAGGGAGGATTGCAGCAGGCACACAGAGCAGCACGGAGGGGCTGATCTTTCAGAAGCAGCACTCCTCGCCTGCTGCTATTTACCTGCCCTCCCTTGGCTGCTTCTGCACATCCAGACTTTGTCTGGTGCTGGCAGCTCCACTGCCATGGAAGCCTCGAAGCTGCCTGAACACACAAACAGCATCTGCCAGGTGGTCCTCTGAAGCTTTCCCTTAAAGCAAATATACAGCCAATTTTTTATTAAATCAAAAGATTCATAATAAACATTAATAAATCCTGGGGAATGCTGAAAATCCCATCTTCCCCAGACTGAGCACAGTTGACAGGCTGAGAGCTGCTGCAGTGTGAGGGGCCTGCTCTGTGTCCTGGTTATCCTCAATCCCTGTTCCGTGTCCCAGTTATCCTTGCTCCATATCCCAACCATTCCCATTCCATATCCCAGTTAATCCCACTCTATATCCCAGTTACCCCTTCTCCATCTCCCAGTTATCCTCACTCCATGTCCCAGTTATCATCACTCCATATCCCAGTCATTTCTGCTCCACATCCCAGTTCCCCCCCACTCCACGCCCCAGTCATCCCTGCTGCATGTCCCAGTTATCCCCTCTCCGTGTCCCAGTTGTCCCCACTCTCTCCAGCCTGGGGACAACATGAGGGCTCTCCCATGGGGTAGGATAAGGAGAGTGCAGCTGGCTGTTCCCCTGAGCCCCATTCTGCCCTCAGCTCAGCACCCAGGATAGGAGGAAACCTGGCTGCAAATATGCCTGGCTGATTTTTCTATCTGTGATGCTCGCTTCCCTCCCTTGGCGCTGCTCTCGCATCCCTCGGCTGCCAGACCGCTGGGAATTAATCCCGGGCTGACAGCGTTTACATTGGGCTCTGCTCAGATAAACCATATCAGAGGTGGAGCCGGGCGAGGAAGGAAGGGTCGTGCTCCTGCTTAGTGTCAGCTCGGCTGCTCCCCATCACTGCGGCACGGAGCTGCTGGGATGGGGAGAGTACAGCATCCAAACCCCGCAGGGCTGGCAGTTTGCTCTTGCACCTTACCTCAGTGTATAATGGAAAAAGATGGGAAATGTTCTTCAAGTCAGCAGGAGGCTGTGGGCTCAGTCTGCAGCCCCATGGCCCGTGGGACATGGGGACCTGGTGGGGAACAGTGTCCCCCAACACCTGGTTTGGACCTTGGCACTCATGCTCTGCAAATGGAGGGCTCCTCCAAGGGCTGCTTTTAACGATCGTTTACTCAGCACAGCTCTTGCAGACTTCATCCCTCCCTGGTAGAAGGATTCCTGCTTCTCCTCTTTGCAGTATGGAGATGGATGGTGATGGAGATGGAGGTGGAGATGGAGGTGGAGGTGGAGCCCACACCTGCAGGGAACCTGAATTCTGCAGCAGGTGAATGGGCAGTGGGATGCTATGAACAGAGGGACACCTGGCAACACAAACCCATGCCATGGGCAAGATACCAAAATCCTCCTCCCTCCATCCCATATAACATCACTGAAGTGGTTCTGAACATCTCCTTGGCCAAGGGTTCCTCCTAGAAAACGGCATCCCTGGAAAGCCACATCCCCATGTGGCAGCTTTGGGGCTCCCTGGGGCCCTCCTCCCGCACTGCATCCCGTCGCCTGCCTGTGGGGTTTAGGTCATGGTGTGATCGTCACAGCCACCCCAGTGATGGGAGCCAGGGGTAAATATTAGTACAAAGTGAAGGGCTGTGTAAATATTTTCTCTCTGCAAGGTATTGCTGAAGTTCCCAGCTTCTCTGTCAACAGCCTTTAGGAAAAAATAGCCGTGTGCTGGTGATTTCCAGGCTGTGCTGGTTCTTGTCTCAGAGCAGTGTGCCAAGGATGGGGAGCATCGTGGCCCCACCGCAGCTCCTGGTCCCTCTGCCCGTGGTTTCCAGGCCAACATTTCCCTTCTGGAGCAGAGCAGCGTGCTGTGCTGACCGCTCACTTCCACCTGGAAGTGCACACAGGATGTGGCAGAGACTCCAAGGACAGCCAATGAATCACGCTGACAGCACCGAAAGGTTTTCCCAAACAAGAGGAGATGGACAGAAGAAACAGCCCTTTGGGTCTCTCACCGTGGCCATGGCTGCTGGGTTTGCGTTGGCCAAGCCAGCTTGGTGCTTGCTGGTTGCAATGGGCACCACCAGCACCCATAGGGAAGGAGTAGGGTCCCGTTGTGCAGCCCCACCCCAGAGGACACACTCTGCCCACCAGCATCGCAGCAAAGAAACCAGGAGGAGCCAGGGGGCTTTGATCAGTTTATCCACTGAAGATACAAGTTTCAGTTTAATAACACCATTCTGTCTGGTTACAAACATACTAAAAACCTACAAAAAATAATAATAACAAACCAAAAGGAAAAAAAAAATAGAAAAAGAAACCAACCAACCAAACAAAAACCCAGTTACATCCATCGTACACTAGACGGCATGTAGAAAACCAGCACGGAAGCGCCGAGGAACACGTACATGAACAGCATCCGCAGCAGTATCGTAACGGTACAGACACAGAGTTACATGGGACCCCACAGCTCCGTGTGGGGCACTGTGGGGCCGGTGGGACGAACTAACGAGTAGAGACAGCTCTGGCAATGGGAAGAGCGAGCGGCGCGGTCCGGTGGGTGGTCAGACCACGCAGGCGGCTTGATCCCTTCCTTCCTACGTTGGTCCGTGTTGGGTTAGCGGGGTTCCCCCCTCGCCCCTCTGTCACCGGTGGTGGCCCTGAGTGGCACTGGTGGCACAGAGATGGGCAGGAGGGGGCTGAGCTCCGGTCCCTGGGGTGGGCTGAGGGCAGGGACACAGCCCACAGGGGGAACCTCAGGGGGCAGCGATGGAGGGGCACAGGGTCCTTAGGGCTCCTTGTCCGCATGGCGGCCGGGTGCGTGTGACATATGGTTATGGCATGTGTCAGCTGTAGCTACAAGGGGACAGGGATGAATGGGGACCTTTGTCCCATCCTATACCCAGCGTGCACACACAGCCCCGTGTCCCATCCCTTTGCCTCTGGGCACGCCTCCAGCCAAAAGCAGAACGTGGCAGGAAGGAACAGGTTGGGACTGCTGGGTGAGCCAAGAGGGGATGCTGGCGGCCGACTCTGCCCTGGGGACATCCAGCCCTGCTCCCACAGCTGGAGGAGGGCACTGGGTCACAGCTCCAGACCCTGCCCTGCTGGCGGGGCAGCAGCTCCAAGCACATGGGAGGTGCAGTGTCACACTTCCCGAAGGGCAGCACTGTGCCCCACGTGTTTGGCTGTGACATGGAGTAGCCATGACACACATGCACACGTGTGCTGGGGAGCTGCACTCAGACCAGGACCAGCCCTTCCTTTCTTCTCTTTCCCGCAGCATTTTTCATCCCTCTGTCGCTCTGGAATGATATATTTCCCCCCCTTTTCTGCTCATTTTCATCTCTCCCCAGCTGACAATGTTCCTGATTTAAGCTGAGGGCGGCGAGGAGGGGGTGTTTGCTCCATCTCCATCTCCTCCCTACACAAGCTCTGCCCCAGCCGTCCTCCCTGCTCCATGTTACGTCCTACAGAGCTGATAAAAATAAACATGTTTTTGTTTGTGTCTGTTTGTGTGGCTTGCAGTGGGGCTGATGGGGTGGGACAGCAGCTGGACACATCTGGATTTGGTTTAGAAAATATGCCTGGAAAAACAGCCAGCCCTACGCACACATGCGTGCACACATGCAGTCATGGGACGGCTGTTGAAGGGGAGGGGGGGGGGAGGGGAAAAAAAGGAAAAAAGGGAAGAAGCAATCAGCCCCAAATAAAAAATTTCCGGTTAGAGGAGATTAACCTCAAAGGTTAAAGCACGGACTTTGTGTAAAGATGAAACATCCCTTACAGACCCAGCCCAGATCTGCAGAGCACGGAGAGTCCCGAACGTATCGGAAATGTGCATGGTTGACCCCGGGGCTCTGGCAGGAGACTCTCTACACTTGTGAGCCAGCCATGCACACAGAACTCCATGGACTGCACTCTGCTCTCACTCTGGAGCGAATTCACAGGCTGGACAGGGCTTCTCCCATCTGCACGAGCCCAGTGGTGGCACCAAGCAGCCGTGAGCACAGCTGACCTTTGAGTGATGCTGCTACCAGCAGTGCTGGTGGGCTCAGCTTTGGGGCCACCTCATCACCCTGTTCCCCCCTCCTTTCCTAAATCCTCTGTCCCTGCACATGTCGGCCCTATCCTGAGCAGTTATTCCCATCCACTCCATCACACACACCCAGGACCAGCTCATACCTCCACCTTTTCTGGCTTGGCAGTGGGGTGGCCAACGGGAGAGAGCTGAGCGTGTCACCAGCTAGGCAGCAGAACATCCAAAACAGATGAAAAACCCCAAAATACTCCCTGTGAATGTTTAAAAAGCAGTGGGTGAGCAAAGCAGGAATTGCCAGCTGGATGCTTGGAGTGAGGCAGACACTGTGGCGACATGATGGTGTCCATCATGGGCACCGTTCCCATCAGAGCTTAAAAAATCACCGAGATAGTTTGGGAAATAGAGGGTGGCAAGGATGCCAAAGCTTCCTAGGGAATGTATCACCCTCAGCCTTCCATCAGCCTGTCCTACATGCATGTGGGAAGCAGTAGGACTGCCCCTCCATCCCCTCCACTCTCTGAAGCCAAAAGGGAAACTGAGGCAGAAAAACCCTGCAGACACACCCACAGCCCCAGCACTGGGGCAGAATGAGACCTACGGCCCCATAGCCTCACAGGGCATGGGGCAGCCCCAGGGCAAGGCAGGGGGAGCACTGCTGATCCGTGACCACACGGACTGACTTCTACCAGGCACTTTGTTCGAAGGAGCCCAGTTTCACCGAGAGGGAAGGAATATTCCCTACATAAAGCAGTGTCAGCATTAAAACCTCCCTTCCCACCCCATCCCTCCTGCAATGGGCCCTTCACCTTTCCGTATCCCAATTCCTCAATTCCTTCTCTCTAGGCAAGGGCCCGGGTCCCACATCCCCACCTGACAGACACACAGTGGCCAAGGCACAGCGTGTGTCACCTGAGTCCACCCTCACACAGGCCCCTGGCACAGGGACTCAAGCACTGTGCAGGGCACCCAGGGACACCCTGCCTTCCTGCAGTGGGGACGAGTGGCACATCTGTCTCCTTGCTCCCTCCAGCCCCAGGATGGGTTGTGATAAACAGCCACGAGAGCTGCAGATGAAGCAAGCAATGGATGCTGCAGCGTCCGGGCTGGCTGCCCTGCAAGGATGAGCAGTGCGGGCAAAGCAAAGTGCGGCGGTCCTGATAAGCATCGCAGCTCAAAAGCAAGAAGCTGGGCTGTCCTGGGTGCTAGGCATGGAAAGCAGAGGGGCGAGCAGTGCTGCACACCGCTGCGTGGCAAGGCATGGGCTCTGGGAGGTGATCACGGACCAGGACAGCGAGACGGAGCCAACAACCAACGCACTCCTTGCCCACATCCCGTGCTTCACCCCGACCCACCCACACCCCCGCGGTTCTTAGTTTTTGGCTTGCTTACTGATATATGTTTTAAAACCCTATAGAGACCCAATTGTGATCGGCATCTACCAGCGCCGGCCTCGAGAACAGAGGGAGTCCCGGCACGGCGCATCCCTCCCTGCCCCTCGCCCATCCCCGCGGTCCGCTCACAGCGTGGCACTGGGGTAGGATGCCCAGCCTGCCTCCTTGTACGCGGCCGTCACGTGGGTGTAGATGAGGGTCCGCATCTTGGTCCACGCGCCGTGCGCCTCCGGGGTGAAGTCGTTGCCGTACGCCTCGGAGATCACCTCCACCATGACGCCCGTGAGTTTCTGAAAGGGGGGAGGGGGGCAACAAAGGGTTAGCGGGACAGAGGGGTGCTCAGGACATAAGGGCACTCACACAGGGGATGGGCAGGAGGCCGACGTAGCGTTTTCGAGCTCCAGTGATGGTTGTCTTTGGCGATGATGCTCTACATAGGGCAGCATCCCAGTGGGAAAATGCAGGCGTGTAGGGAGCAGCCCTACAAGCAGCACTACTGCTCCCTGTCCCTGAGTCCTCATCATGGTGGGGATGGGTCAGGGGTTGGTCTCTCTGATCTTAGTGGTCTTTTCCAACCCTAATGATTCTAAAAGCATCCCAAGAGGTTTTCACTCCCTCCCTTTACCTTAAAGTAGACAGGCTCCACTTTGTGCTTGAGGGCATGGGCTTTGCCCACCAGGGCCAGAACAGAGGAGACCTTCTCTGGGTCATTGAGGTTCTCCACCACGGTGTTGATGGCACCCATGACCCGCTGGGCGTGCTTCCGCAGCTGCAAGCTCCTCTCCATCTCCAGCGTGTCGTCCATGTGCTTGAACTGGCTGAAGTATTGCTTGGCTGATGGGAAGTTGACAAAAAACCTTGGGAGAAAGGACAGACATGGAGCACAGTCAGGGACATGGAGCAGAGGAGGTGCTGGGAACAGCCCCATTACCTCCAGCACAGCCAGGGCTGGAGCACATTGAATGCCAAGGGAAATACTGTAGGTCCCATCAGTAGGTTAATGCCTTTCTCACTTATCTACTACAAAGGCATCCCAGATGGATATTTATCTCAATAAAGCAGAGGCAGGACTGCATTCCTTATCGTTTCACCCAGAAACTCCAGCCCAGCGTAACAGACACTGCAGTCATCCCCTGTATGCCAAATCATCTCCTCTTGACTCAGAAAGATGGAGACAAGTGAGCAAAGTCCACTCTTCATCCAAGCCAGCTTCTTCCTGCCCATCTTCAACCCCATGGGCTCTCTTCATGCATTGCCACCCAAAGAGCATCTCCCAACCCAGGACATGCACCCCCTTCCTATTCCTTTCCCATCCTATTCCCATCCATCACTACCTCCCTCTGGCACTGGGTGGGATTCTCACCCCACTCACCACCCCACAGGCAGTGTCAATTCATGGATCCAGCTCGCTTCCCACCCCATTACTCTCCCTCTCCCCACTCTCTGCCTTCTCCTGCTCCGTTGGCTGGTGCATAATTCGGGGCATTGCCAAGGAAGCAGTGTGAGGGAGTGCTGGGAGCACACCACTCCCAGAGGCAGCTGGGATCCATCAGCCCAAAATAGGTTTTGGAGGTGTGAAGAGCAGAAAGGTTGGGGAGGAAGGAAGGAGGGAGGCGGGAGACAAGGTGTTGCTTTGAAACCCAGATCAGGTCAATGTCAGCAGGAATCCCAACCCAGAGCAGCTGCCTCCAGCTCCTGTCCCCATGGAGATCCGCAGCCCCATCCCTTTGGCTCAGGGATGCCAAGGGATGAGGAATGGTCGGGATTTGTCACAGGGCTGGGGCATGGAGTTGGCCGTGGAGATGGCACTGGGACAGGTTCTGCCTGAGCCTTGAAATCCTAAGTCCCTCTTCACGGTTAGAAGTCCCTGGAAAGCTCCATCTGCTCTCAGCTCATGTCACGATGAGAGGATGCAAGGGTTGGGCTTGGAGCAGCCCTCAGCACCCCCAGAACCTCAGCACACTTTGGGACCAAAGGCAACCCCAATGCCATGTCCTCCTCCCACGTGGGCAGAGGCTCTGACCCTGCTCATAGCATCACAGTTCAGAGCAGGGACCCCAAGGCTGGAGGAAATCTGAGCTGTCAGAGCAAGAAAGAGAGGGAATGAACCTCTCTCGTAGTTGCTAATAAACAGAGAAGATTAATTTAACACAAAGGTTAAATATAACCCGAGGGAAGGAGGAAAAAAAAAAAGAAAAAGGAAGAAGAAATAAAATAACTCAAACAATAGTGAGATAGAAGAGGTGTTCGCTGGGTTTGTTTCCATCTACAGAGCATTTTTTGAGAGTTCAAACAGCTCAGGCTCCGGAATTTTGTTGGCTCATCACACGTGTGTGTGGTTTGGGCTCTTTCCCTTCATCGGAGTCATTAAAAATCTGACATTTACCATTGCACATCACACGAAATTATGATTGATGGAAAGCAGATGCCTGAATCCCCATCTCATTAAATTTCTTTTTAAGCGGTTCCATTCTGCACCTGCTAATTTGTTCCCTGCGAGCTGCATCTGGACTGAGCGCACAGGATGTCGGAGATGTTTTCCTCCCTCTTTTGCCCTTTTAACAACTTAAAGGACACAACCTTCGCCGGTAGCAGAGCCAAAGGAAATAATTAAGGTGCACAGCGCTGCTGTGCTGTTCTTTGTGCAGAAGGAGCAGCGCTGCTTCTTGCACGCGTGGAGCCCCATGCACCTTCCCCATCTTCCACCCTTCTCCATCTCTGCAGCAAACCGAGTGGGGGCTGAACCCCCCAGCTCCAGCATGAAGGTTGGAAAAGAGCCCTAAGATCATCGAGTCCAACCATTCCTGAGCCAGCTGGAAGCTTCATCATCCTGAGGGCTCCAACCCCACCCATAGGGAATAGCAGCCCTGAGCCCACGGGTTGCTGGGACCCTTGGGATGAGCACCTGGAGACTTTCTGGTTGATTTTCAAATCACAGAACTGTGGAATATCCCAAGTTGAAGGGACCCATAAGGATCATCATCATTTTCCTAACGATGTTTTCACGCTTTCTCTCATCCCTCTACGTGGGAGAAGCTCTCAGCCATCCCCACGTCCCTCCCCACAGCTCCGAGCCCCGTTCTGCTCCGGTGCCCACAAAGCAGCTGCTGGAGGTAGGCAGGTGCTATTTATTGTGCTCAGGATGGCTCAGCGCTTTGCCTGCACCTTCCCAGCAGTGTTCCAGCCACCTGGACGTAGGCTCCTTTAGAGGCTGGGTTTCTGCAAAGGGATTGGGATGCTCCAGCAAGACCCAGCAGCCAAAACCCAAATGGGTCTGAGGACACCGGGATCTCAGTGGTCTGGGAGGGGGAGCTGCAGCCACGCAGAGAGCACAGCCACCAGCACTGGATACAGTACCTTAAACCTCATCCCAACCCTTTTTCTACCCCTCACAGGGGGAGAGGCGGGAGTGATTGTTTGGGGAAATGTTCCTCTTGAGTGTCATCCTTAAGCAGAGCCCTTTTCTCCAGGAAAACGTCCGTTCAGACTGACCGCAGTGATTCATGAGCGTGTGATGTGCAGTGGGGTCAGGACATACCTCTGAGGGGGCCCCATTGCAAAGCACTTTGGGGAGGGAGGCTCAGTGGGACGCGTTGCTCTGAAATGTACCTTTTGGCACCAGGGACACCCAAACAAAACACACAACTCCCATGAAATCATTGATTTAAATGCCATTTTTTTGGGTGGGGATTCAATCCATTGATTCGGTTCTGAAAATCAGAAAAGGATTTCTGCAGAGCTGGACTTGCTCTGCAGTACTTTATCCCAGCATTCAGTATAACTGCCGTGCAGGGAGAGCTGCTCCAGCTCCAAGCATTGGGAGTGATGGAGAGGGCAGAAGAACTGGAAATGTGGGAAGGCAGTGATGGGAGCAGAGAGAGAGGGACAAGGAGCACAGCTGCCACGATCAGTGTGGGTCAGACCAGGAGTTCATGGGAACTGTCCCTGGGTTTCCTCCTCATGAGCCCCAGGGGATCCATACAGTTCTGTGGTCCCACACCTGTGGCTGCGTCGTGCAGGTGTGAGGGTCGGGACATGGGGTCCTCCAATTTCACCAGCCCATACTCCCCAACCACGCTCATGTCGGGCACGTGGCTGTATGGCACTGCACTGCACACGCACCCAGACTCCTCTGAGGACTTCACCAGGCAGCATTTTCCCAAAAGGAACAATTCCCACGTTACAATGGGGAAACTGAGGCACAGCATTGCAGCCAGGGGCGTGGGCAGGCTCCTTGCATGCTGCAGTGGGTCTCTCCGTCACGCTGGGTGGAGTGACCCGATGAAATGCAGCCCCAAATGTGCAGCTTGAGGGTGCCCTGCCCATCCCCACCCCCGCCCCCAGCCCCAACCCCAGCCCCAGTCCCACAAGGGTTAAGGCAGCTGCTGAGAAATGGATCCTGGCAGCAATACTGCAGAGGCCCCACGCTCCCGAGGAGGAAGACGAAGCTCCCCCGCCGAGGAAATGGACAATTAGTGGCATAGTTCTGACCGCACGGTGCAGATTCCCATGATCCGGTGGCTGCACCGCCTGAAGTCCCCATTATCTGTGATCATATCCCGTTGGATCCCAGAGGCCCCATGAGCTCAGGACCCCATTGTTCTGCTGGAAGGACCATAGGGATGAGCTGTGGCTCCGAGCAAAGCTGCAGCCACGCGGGCTGGAGCCCGATGGCCAGTGCTGGTGCACAGCCCTGTGCCTCAGTTTCCCCATCTGCAAAGCAGAGGGTGGGAGAGCCAGAGTGGGAATGGTGTGAGGAGGAGGGGGCTGCACTGGGACACGCAGCAGGACTCGTGCAGGATGGTGGCACTGCAGACCCTCACCCCACGCTTGCCATTCATTTGGGCATCCCCACTTCTGCCATGGAATGTAGGATCGGCCCCCAGCTTGGGTTCAGCTCTCAACATGCAGAGGTGGCTGTGAGCCCCCATCCACGTCCCATGGGAAAAAGTTATCCCCTGCCCAGAGCAGGTCCTGAGAGATAAACTGGAGACAAGCAGAGGAAGCCTCCTTGAGACAACGTGGTTCCCCAAAAACAGAAATGCGGCTGAGCTCTGGGCATGTGCCGTGGTAAAGGCTCACAGAGAGCCAGCTCCATCCCAGGTCTGTGCTACCCTGCTGGCACTTGGGGACACCCACCCAGCAGTGCCACGGCTCTCTCTGGGGACAGACAAACCGGAGCAGAAACTTGTACAGGGAGAGTTTGGGTTGGGAGCAGAGCTCAGCCACATGTCCCCACTGCGCACCTCACTGCCCTCACCCCTACTCTGAGCCCCATCACTGCGCCCTATGGATGCCAAAAGCAAGGAGTTGCCGTGGGCTAATCCCCCATGGCATCCTCAGGCAGCATCCTGCCTGGGCACCTCTTCCCAACTGCCATTGGCATCACAGCTGCTGCTCACTGCTGGGGCTCAGCCCATCTCCGTGTCCATCCCTGAGCATCAGGAGCACGAAGGCAGCGAGGATGCCAGCACCTTTGCCCTGGGCTGAGGCTCACAGGAACGGGAGAAGGGGCATTTTGCATTCCCAGGGTTGGGACAGGGATTCTCTGCGCTCTGCACTTCCCGTGGGCTCAGGACATCAGCTCTCAGCCCATGGAAAACTTTTCGATGGCCGTTCACACAAAGCATGTGCACACTGAGGGCTCGCATCCCAGCCGACAACAGGCAGCAACGAGAAAACCTTCCTGTCCGTTTCCCCACCAGTAAACCTTCCTGATTTTTGCACCGACATGGGGCTTTGCACTTTGCCTATTGTGGCTACCCAGCCCCATGCTGCTGGACAATGCTCTGCGCGGTGGGGCCATACTCTGTGCCATGGGGAGATGCTCTGTGCTATTGGGTGACGCTCTGTGCCATTGGGTGATGACACCCCATGGCCCAGGCAATGCTGAGGGCTCAGAGACCGCTCGGTGCTGCCACCCCCTTTGCCCCCACCCCATGTTGTGCCCTCCGTCCCCCCCCCCCCCCCCCGCCGCCAACTCCAGCGCTCCCTCCCCGCCGACGCTGCCGCCGGAGGGACAGATGGTGCCCTCGGAGACACCTGCTTGGGTTTTATCTTGGCTCCCAACTTGCATTATTTCACCTGCCAGCCTGGGACGTACCAATGCCATCCTCACGGAACTCAGTGGGGGGGAAAAAAACCCCCCCAAAACCCAACCGCAACGAGCCCACCCCCGGCGAGCCGAGCCCGGTGCCGCGCTGCCTCCGCTCTCCCCCACCTCCGTGCGGGTTAAGGTGACCTTTGCGATGGAAACCCAATCCCACAAAGTCCCCGCAGAGCTGCCCCGCTCCCCCCGCGCTGAAATCGGAGGAGCGCTGCCAACCGTCCCCGCGCCAATGGATGCTCCGCGCTCCCCACTCGCTGTCATTCATCGCGTTCAGCTCCATACACCGTTCTGCCTCTTTTTGTCTCCAAAGGGCTTCGCTCGGATTATCCCCGACCCCCTCACCCCCCCCCCAACCTCGATACCTGATGAGTATGGAGACCCCGACGTCCTCGCAGTTGGCGTACACTCTGCTCCATGTCTCCTGAATAACCTTCTTCTCCGCGTCGGAGATCTCTTCACTTCGCTCCCACCTCTCGATCTCCATTTCTCCCTGGACTTTCTCCATGGGGAGCTGCGTGCCGTGCTCCGGGAGAGCCGGGAAGGGATGTGCGTGCGAGCGGCGAGGTGTGAGCCCGGCAGCTGCGCGCTCGGAGCTGGAATTTGGGAAATATCCTACAGCTCGGGTCTCCCCATGGCTGCAACAGCTCCCGCTCAGCCTGGATGCGGGCGGCTGACTGATGGGAAACTGCCGAAAAGTGAAATATTCAAAGGCATCGCAGGACCAGCCTCTTCCAACGTGTGAACGTGAGCTCACTTTCCCCCTCTCTCCTCCTCTCTCCCACTCCTCCCTCCTGCTCTCAGGGAGGGCGGGGGGTGGAGAAGGAGGACTGGGGATTGGGGGGGGGGGGTGGAAGTGTTGGGTTTTTTTTTTTTTTTTTTTTTTTCTTTTCTTTTGCAGCCTTTGTAAACAGTGCGGAGGAAATAGAGAATGCGAAGCGCACGGCTGAACTTGTCCCAGAGCTGCCCCTGGGACAGCGGATCCCCCTGCAGCCTCTCGCTGTCTCCCAGAGGGACACGTCGCTCTCTGTCCTGCAAATTGCAAAGGGAAGGAGCTGGGGAATTCACGCCTTTGGGAAGGGGGGCACGGGAACACCTCCTGCTTGTACCCGAATCCAATTTGCAGCGCGGGGAGAGGGGAAAATACTGCTGGGACTTGTAATGACCAGCGGGCCCGCAGAGGGGGATGGGAGATGGGAGAAGAGATGGGGGATCCTGCGCTGCTCAGCAGCTGCTGCACACCCTGACAGAGGGGCAGCAGGCAGACAAGGGGGCAGAGCAGGGGGACAGACAGCTGGATGGACGGGCGGATAGGCAGGCAGACAGATGGGCAGACTGACAGACAGGTGGATGGAGAGTGCAGCTCCAAAGCACACCTGTGCAGGGGCTGGAGTGTAGCTGAGCCCTGCTGAGACCCGAGCTCTGTTCCTGCAGAGCTGCCAAAGCTTTTTGCTGTATTTCTCCTCAAAACCATCCTCAGCTGCCACTCCGCTCCCAGCAGGGAAATTGTTGGCATCAGCAGATCTGTGCTCGCAGCTGTGAGGGGAGCAGGGGGGGGTGCTGCCCCTGCTGCAAGCCCAACCCAGGAGAGACCCTCCTTGCTGCAGCTAGAGCCGTGGGTGCAGCAGGAATTGTGTCCCCTTCCTGATACCAGGGCTTAGGGTTGGGCGGAGAGTCCCAAATCAGGAGCCCCTGAGCATTTCCAAGGGGGTCCCTGCCCCTATCTGGGAACATCACACCCGGCTCTGCCACGTGCTTGGCTTCTTCCCCAGGGGAAGCCACTCTGTGCAGCGGTGGAGATGTGTCGTGCCAACCCTCTGCCCACAAACCCCAAACACAGCCCAACAGCCCTCAACTTCTGCACCTCCTCCCAGATGTGAATCAGCACCGTGAGCACGGCCCTACGCTGCCATGTGGCAGCGTCCCATTGCCACCATTTCCCCCAGCTAATGGTGTTAGGATGCAACATGTTCCGGGAGAAGGATGCTGCACTGACACTGCTGCTGCAAAACCTCAGCGGGTCGGCATCACCTGGTGTCACCCTGCTGCTCTCTGCCTCCACGGGGACCTGAGTGTCCCCACTGGTCTCACTGGGGCCAGGTGTGGCACGGAGAGAGGTGGCAGCCCCAAGGACACTGTGGCATTTGCCACTCTGCCCTCCCACATCTCCTCTCCTCCTTCTCCTCCTCCTCCTCCTCCTCCCTGTGCTGGGTGCAATGAGGAATGTGCTTGGCTCCTGAGCCTGGAGTGGGAGGTGAAGGCAAAAAGCACGACTTCAGCTCCACGGCGCGTGGGACGGGGATGGTGGCAGAGCTCCACCCTTGACTCCTTGCCGAGGGTGAGGTGCAAACCCCATAGCCAAACCCTACAGCCAAACCCCGGTCAGCTCTGGACGCTCCGGGCTGAGCACCACTGTCCCTTGTGCACGGGGAGGAGGAATAAGGAGACCTTAGGAAACAGCTTTGCAGTGCCTGCAGCAGCCAGCACGCCAGGAGGGGAGGATTTAGCCTAAAGCCTGTGCAAATGCTCTGTGCTTATTGCAGGTTTCCTTCCCCTCCTGCTTCTCAGATCCCCAGGGAACCGTGCAAAGCCGGTGCTCCTGCTCCAGCTGTGGCTGTGCTAGGGGCTGATGGGGGGCAGCAGGACCTCCAGCTGAGGTTGCACTGCTGCCTGTGTCTGCACCCCATGGGTTGGGACCCCCAGGTTCCATCCTGACTCCATCGCCCACAGCCCCAGCACACCCGGGTGCTGATCTGCTTCTCTCTGCCCATGTCCCCCCTTCCCTTCCCCCCCAGCAGTTCTGGGCAGTGCCAGGAAGCAAAACCCAACTGTTTGTGCAGAGCAAATCCCACAGCAGACATTCCTCCTCTGATTGAAACCAGACCTCACGCGATGCTGCCGGAGCTGCTGGCAAGGGCGCCTTAACCAGAGCAGAGCACTCCCACAACGGGACTGGGGTCTCTGCTCAGGGACACGGGTTGGCTGTGGGGTCAGGGGTCCAACTGATGGGATGAAGATGTGCAGGATGGAGGCATATGGGATGGAGGTGTATGGGTGCAGACCCCACTGGCAGCAGCCACAAGCATGGAGGAGAAGGATGAGACAGGAAAACCCCCATGGCCTTCTCAAATCTTGTGTCATCTCCTCCCTGAAACCAAACGGAATTGCTACCAGCCCACACAGGATAAAATTCCAGCATTAGGAAATCCAGGAGGAAGCGGAGGAGCAGGCCGGGCTGGGAGCTGGGTGCTGCCGTGCTGCTCCGTGGCATTCCCAACCCGGTCCCATGCTGAGAGCTGTCCCAGACACCCCAACCCCACCCTGAGGCTTCAGGGAACTGGAATGGTGATGCAAGGTGGGATGAAACAAGAGCGTGGGGAGGAAGCAGGGGATGGGGACGTGGTGTGGGTGAAGTTTGCTCCTCGTCATCCTGATGCCCGCAGGAACCAGCTGAGCATCGTCCCTATGTCATGGCCGGACGTGGCGGCAGGGAGCGGGGATGAAGGGGTTATTGGGAACAAGGTGACACTTCCAAACAGATTCTCTTTGCTGCTCTTTCCATTTCTGAAGCTGGCCTGGCCGTGGCAGGGGTTGCTCAGGAAAGCCAGCAAGCTAATGTATTCATGTCATCCTGCATTTGGTGCCAGGACATGAAGTAAACACTGTCAGGGACCTTGCTCAGGTTCAAAGACGAGCACTGCTTCTTATTCCGATCACATTATCCATGCTCCCCGTACAGATTCATTGATTCATATCTTAAAAAGAAAAGCCTTCAAAACCCATTAAGCCTGCCTTGCCGTTCCAGCCCTGCTCTCAAGGGCTGGGGCAAGAAGCATTAACTAATCTGCTCACATTACTTTGCCTTTGAGCCGAGCATCTCTCGGTGTCAATCAAGCATGTTTGGAAGTGATACGCTCCGGTGCAGGGCAGCGAGTTCACTGCATGGAAAATCAATGCAGGAACCCTGAGTTGTAAGTTGGGTGGGCAAAGACACCTCTGGAAAACAACCCATGGAGGAGGCTTTGCCGCGGACCTAACGGTGGTTGCTCTTTCTCCAGAACTCAGGTGGTATCTGGGGCACAAGATGGGGTGTCCCTGTGCCACCTGGTGTGCAGAGAGCAGAGCAGTCTGGCCACAGAAGGTGCTTGGGTTGCTCCCAAAGAGCTCCCATCCCAGCAGAGCCAGTGGGATGGGTCCATCCCCTCCAGTTCCCTATTACAGAGACCGATTATGGGATAGGGTTGGAGGGGTTTGGCTTTACAGATATGTTGAGTGTTTTTTAGGGCTTAGAGGACGTTATTACTGAGTGGGGATGAATCACAGCACCCCAGTCTCCCACTGATGGGATGGAGAGCCAGGATCCCCCAGAGCTCGCTCTGCTTTCTCTCTCTGACCCCACCACTTACTGAACCAGGACAGATGGAGGCTGCTTGGATTCAAAACCCTCTTGTGTGGGGAATCTGTTTTCCAGCAGAGGTGTGGGGAGAGGCGTGTGTGCTGCTGAGAGCGGGGAGGGGGAGGCAAAGCCATCCTGCAGACATCGGGATCAGCTGGCTGAGATGCGGCCATGGGGAATTACACGCAGGGCTGAGCCTGTCAGATTACCCAGCAGGGAGGGGGGAGCGGGAGAGGCAGGAGATGGAGGGGAAGGAGAAGGTGGGTGAGAAGGGGAGGGAGGCACATGGGGAATGGGAGGTCCCCAGCCCTGACCCCATGTCGGAGAATGCGTGGGATGCATGGGGTGGGAATGGGCTCTGTGTGTCGGTGCCCACCCCACGGATGCAGCTCAGTGCTGAAGGTTTCACAGAGCGGCCTCTCCGATCCCACCTGAAGGTCAGAGGAGAGCGTCCTCATTTGCTGCCCGTTAATTACTTCTGATCCTGCTCTAATTCCCCCTAACACCACCCCCGAGAACCTCCAGGTGGCTGCTGGGCAGAGAGTAACACCAGGGCTGGGACAGCAGGGTCCTGCTGGAGGGACACAAGGGCTGCGTGGTGATGGAGCCATGTGCACCACCGTCCTGCTCCTCGGCACGCTGGTCGTGATGCTGCGACGACGTTTCTCCAACAAAGTTGAACCGTACGTCCCCCTCTCCCCTGGGCTTTGGGGTCCCCGTGGCTGGGGACGGGGTAGTGAAGGTGGCCCCGGGATGGACGGTGGTGTATGGTGGTGGTGGGGAGGTGACAGCTGGGGTGAGAGTTGCTGCAGTTGTGTTGGGGAGTGGGGTGGGTTCTGTGCATCCTTGCCACTGTGTGAGCATGGGGCTCCGTGGGAGGGAGCATTGCTCCTGCTGGATGCTCTGTGCCTGCCCCAACGCCGGGCTCAGCCGGAGGTTCCCACTGTAGACATATAGATCTATTTACCAATGGAGGCTGGAGACATCCGAAAGTGGGGAGGTCAAATTGGTGCTTAAAGAGCCAATTAAGCCAGGGCATGGAGAAATGGGACTCGAGGCAAGGAAGGCATCTACCCCCTTTGAGAGCTGCAGCCCTCCCCTACCTGCATCACCCACTAAATTAAAGCTGCCTGAGCAAACAGGAGCTGTGTAGGGTCAGCAGGGCTCTGTCCCCATGGAGCTGTGGCCACAACAAGGGCTTTGCCCTGCGCTGCTGGGGGCTGGACACAGCATGAGGGCTCCTAGCATGGCTATGTAAAGCTAAAGGAGCAGCAGGTCACCTCCTGCCGAGCCCTGCAATGGGCTGGTGGCAGAGAACAAAGCTGTTTCTGCAGGGGAAGGTAACAGGTTTTCTGCTTGCTCTATTTTGGACATCCATCTACCCACCTCTCTCTGCGCTGGCATAAATCACTGCAGCTCCACTGACAGGTTTATACCAGGAGAGAATTCGTCTCCAGCCTTGAAAATAGAAGTGACAAGAGAGAGAGAAGGAAGTGCTGCTGGTCAGGGACTGTGGAGAAATGTGAGAGGGGACCGAGGCAGAGCAGAGCAAGCTTTGGATGGGCACGGCAGGGGTGGGCAGCCCTCTCCTGTTGGGTGCAGTTGGGTGGTGGTGGTGGTTGCTGTGTTGGGGTTGGGGTTGCTTTGGGCTGGGCAGCCCCTGGGCTCCATGCACCACAATGAAGGCCAATTTTTCCATTGGGATGACCGCTGGATTAAGAATGTCTCCGGAATATGAAGACTGGAGCGCGGCACGCGGGATGAAGTCATAGTGGTGCAGGAACGTCCCCAGCTCTGACGTTCCCATGTGCCAAGCGGGTCGTGCGTCCTGGGCAAAGGACACAACCGTACAGCACAGGCAAGATGGGATTATGTAAAATCCCCTGCTCATTGACCTCCTTCACGTCCCGTCTTCTATTTATATGCCTTGGGGCTGCCAGGGACAGCGTGGGGTGTCCTTGGTCTGTGTTGGCAGGGCTGGGGTGCTCAGCTGTGGGGTGGGGGTCAGGACGGACCCTGGATGGCTCCCACCATCCCACATGGAGAGGCTCTGAGGATTTCTTCCTCACAGTGCTCACCTGAACCAACTTCCCCATTGAGGGACAGGGAGGTCCTGAGGCTTCAGCTTGGCTTTTGTCACCCAGCAGGGATCTGCCCGCTGCTGTGTGTAGTTATGTATGGCTGCTCCCCTCCCTCAGATTCTTTCCCCCAGTTCCCAGTGGAGCACGTGGGGTTGGGGCTGCACAAGGGAACACAGGGTTGGAGAGGTGGAGGTGCCGTGAGCCGGAGCATGAGCTTTGTGCGAGTCAAGAGCAGACCCTCTGCACCTCGGGCTGCCAAAAACACAGCCGGTAGTGCAGCATCATCTGGATGACACCTCCCAGCCCCTCCGGGAAGCAGGACAGGAGCCCCACATTGCCAGCACCATCAGGACAGGAGCTCCTCACTGCCAGCACCAAGCAGGACGTGAGCTCCTCACTGCGAGCACATCTCCGGGCTGGAGCAATCAGCACATAGCAGGCATGCACAGACAAGTGTCGGCTGAATCTCTGTGTGATTTTATATGCATCAGCAAGGCCACAAGTACAGCTCCAAGCTGATAAATAACCTCCAAAGCAACCAGCAGGAAAATAACCCTCTCCTTCCACCGGAGCCGAGGCAGGACGTGGTGTTAGCACAGCTTTCCCCCCTTGTGTCTGCGAGCAGATCTCTGTGCCTCGCTGTGCTTTAATCCAGACCCACAAGGGTCAATTCTCTGCCACTTCTGCGGAGTCATTATACCGCCTGTTATATAAATGTCTGGGCATGCACAAAAGGCAGTGCTGGTACAGAGGCTCCGACACAACTCTCTCCAACACCTGCTTTCAGCTGGGGAGAGAGCCGAGCGCAAGAGCATCTCGAGAGCTGTCACACTGAAAGCTGCTGTCTTTCAAGCTGAATGGAGGTCTAAATAGCTCTCACTTCTCTTTTAGAATCTCATTTCTAAATGCAATTAATACTGGCACATGCATAATGAGAGACTGACGAGTGAATGCAGACTCCGGCAACAAGAAGCCAGCCCCAAGTGCTATGTAAATATTACAAATCCTCACTCGGAGCTGACCCGGGGAAGACAGCTTTCTGATGATTAAACCCAAGTGACAATGCCACTGGATTCCTACATCTGTCACAATACTACCTGCTGCTACATAATGAGCTACGCCGAAAGAACCGGCGCTCGCTGCTCTTTAATGCAGACAAAATGTCTATTTGCAGAGTGTAATTAATCTCTTCTTCAAAATCGGGAACCTTAGTGTCCTTGGTAACAACATGCCAGTGACTCAGAGCGAGTCTCAGGCTTTCTCCTCTTCTTTCTGAGCGAGATACTGGAAGTGACCCCTAATTCTTGCAATGGAAAGGAGCCACGGTGTGCATGGGGCAGGGAAGGGGTCAGCCCTGCTCCGGGCTCACCGATGGTTTGGGTAGAACGACCTTGGAGGGGGTGGCCAACACCAGGTCAGCCATGCACCAATCCCCCTTGATCACCATCGGGTGACAACATGAAAACGGAGCAGCAGTGCAAATCACAGCATTGCTCCGCTCCCAGCCCTGCACTCAGACGGGGCCTGAAAGGAGAATCCTCCTCCCCAAAGCACTCAGGGGCTGCTGCAGCTTTCTATGAACATGGCTAGGAAGCAGCCACCGCCGCTGGGTTCTGCTCACTGACCCAATTCCAAAGCCCTCGGGAAGGACGCGCCGAGATAAAGGGGGGGATGTGGGAAGGAGGAGGCGATGAGGAATTGTATGATTTATTTATTTCCTGGCCAAAAGAAAGGGGAATTAAAAAAAAAAAAAAAAAAGGAAGAAAAAAACCAAAAAGATGTGTTGGCTAAAATCAGCATATTCCAGGCCAAACTGTGCTGCAGCAGAACCTCGTGGGACTTCTGCTGAGCAGAGCTGGGGAAAAACATGGGGGAAATAAGGGGAAAAGGCAGGTTGGGTGATATTGAGGGCTCAGCTCCTTTGGTGCAATGCTGTGAATGTTAGCACCTTCCATTTGGAAAGCCACGTGGGTCCAGATGCTCCCAGCATAGCTCAGTCCGGGCTCACCCCATGTTTTCCATCCCCAGGCACCCCGAGGGACAGGAGGAAGAGTCCAGGAGGGAGGAAGGCTCTGAGCCTCGTGCCACATAACGCTGCTGCGGAGCCAGACCAGGTGGGATGGGTGACATGGGAGAGAGCCATGGAAATGCTTGGGTTGGAAGGACCTCTGGGGAAAGTGTGGAAATAAAGGGGAGCAGGGGAGAAAAAGCCTGCTTTCTGCCTTTCTGCCCTGCCACAGCTCTCGCAGGTTCTGCCTGCTGTTTAATGGCGGTTTCTCCATGTTTCTCCCAGGATTACAGGTCTCTCTGCCTGTCGGTGGGGCTGTGCAGGCTCCAGAAGGTGGCTGCTCCTGAAGTGCATGGAAATAGAGACACAGAGCCTGAACTGGGCAGACCAGGGGGGAAAAGCCCCTGTCTTTTTTTCTGGCACTTCCAACAGTAGCCCAGCTCCGAGGTGAGGGCACATCCAGCCATGTGGAAAGGGGAAGCGTCCTGGATCAGCCCACCCATCCCAGCTGCCAGCACCAAGTAACAGCTCCTTCTCCTGCAGCCTCCCAGCCACAGAACACGCAAAGAGCCCCTCCAAAACCCACCTCCATGCTGCAGCTCAGGGCAAACCAAGGCCAAGTTCTGCAAATCCTGAACAGTGGGGCCGGAGGGGCTTTGGGCAGCCCCATGGCAATGCCCTTTGGCAGTCACAAGGCATCCCATGGGCATGGGGTGATGGCACATCGTGCTCCCCACGCTGGGGCTTGCCCAGCTCTCCCACCCATGCACACACATTAATAAAAGATCAGTTTGCAGACACAGCTTGCTGTAGATGACAGCATTAGAGGCGCATCTGGTTTCTGCTAAGCACCAGTCTCGTGCTGGGTTTCTTTGGTCCATTTGTGGCAGGGAAGAGTTGCTTTCGGCATTCAGCGGTGTCTCGTGTCTGGGAGAGGTGGGGGGGAAGGGGAGAGATGTATTTTTGGCGCTGCTTAGCCACAAAAATTCAGTTTCGGAATAAAGGCAAATATTCCTGTTTTCTACCCGCTGCCAAAATGAGCCTTCATATGTCTGAGAACTCAATGTCCTGCTGGACAAAAAAAATGACACGTTCTGATGGGAAAAGTCCATCGGTTTGTATTGATCAGGCATTGGGACCGGAGGATGTCAGCTTCAGCCTGGCTGAGAAAGCAGTTCCCATCCTTCCACCAAGGAAGGAGGAGGTGGGGGGGGGAGGGAGGGAGGAAGGCTTTTTGCTTTTGGCTGCTTTTGGCCCAGCGTTGGTGCAGCAGTGTGAAGGGCAAGCACCTAACTGCTCCTGGCTTCACTGCACCTCTCATCCCTTCCCTGCCAGCAGGGCACAGCCAGACACTGCAGCTCCCACCAGGCTGCTTCTCTGCAGGGAGAACTCGCTGAATATCCATAGAGGTTTCCTAATAGATAGATAGATAGATAGATAGATAGGTATTTTTTCCCCTGCAGCTTTTTAATTAAACCTTTACGATCCCAACTCACTTTCGATTTTATTTTTATAAAGGCATTACGATATTCAGGAAGAATAAAACTGCTGTTGTACCTGGAGCTGCCTTCATTTTACAGCACAATAAAAATGAACGTGGAGTCAATAGTGCCAGGAGCAGAGGGGATGAACACAGGGTCCATGCGGGAGAGACAAAAGCTTATCTGGATGGGAGCCTCAAAACCAGAAGCAGCTCCTCGGATGCTGTGCATCACCTGGGCTCCCCAGAGGCACTGGTGCTGCTGCAGCACGGCTCTGTGTATTGATTTAAGGGAGAATAAAGGTCAGGAGCTGAGCAGGAGGAGGCTGAGCGCGTTCGGGTGGGCAGCGATGAGCCGAGCTGCATGTGGGCAAGGACAGAACTGGGATGGAGACGAGCCAGAGCTCCAACAGCCCCAGCGTGCAACACAGAGCCCAGTGCAGCCCCCCCAGCAGATGGCTGAGCCCACCAGCAGGGCTCATCCAGCCACAGCCATCCCGGGGTTAGGGAAAATCCAGATTTCAGCCTGGGGCTTACATCAGCAAGTCTGACCTTTCTTCCCGTCTGGACTTGCACACACACATACCCCCCCACGTAAAAAAAAGCGGAAAGGAGCACGCCAGCAAAGCAGAAGGGCCAGCTGGAAGGGGCACAGGCAGCACGGTGCTTCAGGTCACTGCGCTGCGAGCTGTGCTCCATCAGCTGCACGGGGGAGTGGTGGGATTGGGGCTGAAGGTTTCCCGAGGCAGCCCTCTGCCCCGGGGACCTGCGGAAGGGATGGTTGCATGAGGAATGGTCTCGATTTACTCAACCCGTTGCTGCAATCGGTGTCTGGCCACGTCGAGGTGGCTGCTGCCTGTGCGGGGCTGTGTGATGGTCAGTGGGTGGGAGGGGGGGAATTTGCTCAACCTCTGAAATCGCGTTGTTGCTGAATGCCAAAAGCTCGCTGCGCTTTACGAGAAGAGCGGGACCGGCAGCGACGGTCCTCGCGGCCCCTCTAAAGAGATGTACTATTACAGGGTCAGGACATTTCCACCTCCCAGAAAGATGCGTTGGGAGAAACCAGAGGTGAAATGGAGGAGTGAGCTGAGCCCAGCCGGGGGTGAGGACCCGCAGCCCCACACAGCCTTGCCAGAAGCGAAGTCTTGGGCTGCACTGCACGGCTCCCTGGGGTCTCGCTGGCTGTCTGCTTTCATCGTTTCTCCATGAGAAGGGAAAGGGACCACACAGCAGCAGAACATCCTGGAAATGAGCAAGGGAGAACGTTCCCAGCATCCTTCCCTCTCCCACTGCCTCCGCGTGCAGTTGGCTACGGAGGACGTATGGCTCTGTATGGGCTCCAGCTCTGTGAGATAATGCTTTGCGATGACATCCCTAACTACAGCCAGCAGCAGCACTTTCCCAGCTCTGATTGCACACGTGGTCTTCTGCTGGAGCAAATGAGACAGGACCCAAACTGGCTGCATCCCCTCTGCTCCCAAGGCATCCCATAACTTGCCTTTTCCTAGGAGAGAGGAGGAAAAACAAACCAACAAACAAAAATAAGGAAAGCGATGCTACAATAGAAGCAGGAGGAGGAAAGCACTTCAAGCTTCTTAAGTACCTCATGGAACAAAAATGCTTCTTGAGGCTGTTCGGGGAAAGAGAGGGTCAAATGTCCCTCATTACGGCTGATTTACTCAGAGGGTTGGGAAGTGGGAGAGGGAGATGGTCCAGCTGCCTGCTCTGTGTGCTGGAGCCTGGATCTGGGATGGGACGGGGACAGGCAATGGGGAGGAGGCCACTTAATGGGGCTGCTTCACACAGTGGGACCCTGCAGACCTCACCTGCACCAATGCAGGGCTCTGGGCTGTCCGTGGTAGCTTGGGAAGGCGCTGACTTTCAGCCAAGGGCAGAATGGGAGCCCTTCACGGGGAGTCAGTCAGCCCTGGGCAGCTGGAGCACGGCAGGGAAGAAGGGAAGGAGCGCTGGCCCAGATTGGAGGGTGTAAAGCAGCAGGGTTCCTCTCCAGAGAGAGCTCAATTACATAGATTTACACTTGCTGCGGATTTGGTCCATTCAACCCAATTAAAACTGCAGAGGAAGCGCAGAGGCAGGATGTAATTACCCGCACTGGAATCCCGGCTCAGAACAGGAGGCAGAGCTCTCCGCATCAAATTAATCCCTGGTGCAACTCCGCCGAACTTACACCGGGGCTATAATTGGCCTGAAACATTTTAACTATCTCATTTAATGTTATTCATGCTCTGCTGGAGATGAGAATGTTTATCCTAAATGGGAGACTTTAATGCTCCGTCGCAGTAATAGCGCGAGGCTTCTGCGGTTTCTCATTTACGGGGATGCTGGGGGGGCACATTGCCACAGAAGATGCTGCTCCCCAAACCTTCAACCATTTCCCAGGCTCCTGTGGAGGCTGCTGTTCCCGTTGTCCTTCTCATTCCTTCTGCCTCCTGGCTCTTTTGTAGGCATCACCCCCATGTGAATTTCCAGGGCTTCCAGGCTGCTTTTAACAACGCTGAGCTTTCAAGTTGCTTCCTTCTAACTTTCTCCTCCGCTTTCTCAGAGCCTAAACAACATCGATTGCTCCCAGATGTCTGCAGTTTGCTAACCCCGGAGCAGCGTTGTGCAATTGCTTGGAAAGAAGACTGGTAGCAAGCAACGTTCTCTTTCCTGGTTCACCAAATTACTTCCTGAGCAGAACAACAACAGGATTCATCACGCGGATGCAATCCTCTGGCACCAGGTGGCCGCAGGGAACAGGCGTGGAGGTGGCTGAAATCCTTTGGCTAATGAAGAGAATTCTGCGCAAGCACGGGTTGTCCTCCCCACCCAATCCCCCCCCTGTCCTCTCAGCGGGATGCTGTCGGGGTGACGAGCCCATGGGGAAGCCCAGCAGCAGGGACTGCTCCCAGCCCAGCTGGAGCCCAGCCGTGGGCAGGCCACAGGCCGAAGGCCAACAGCACAGTGCAAGTTTTGCTTGGCCTGAGAAGATGCAACGTGTCTCATGGGGAGCAAGGAGCATCACCCGACTGGCCGTGCTCCTAACAAACCCCGCAGCCCTCCTGACCCCTGCTGCTGTCATGCCTCAGCCTCTCGTGTTGCTGAACGCGCACAAAACATCCCCGTTCCCACTAGCAGGGTGTAGCCGAGTTGGCAGGAGATGAGGCTCCTCTCATCCATCTGCCCGTCTTCCCGAGGTCACCCCAAATTTCTCAGTGCCTCCGCCCATCCTGCCTGCATCCTGCAGGCCCCCAGCCCCAGGTCTGCAGGATGGATGGGGACACATCATGGAGCACGTGGGCAGAGGCACGGGAGAAGGAAAAGATGAATGGAAAATAAACAACTGATTGGAAAGGAGCATCCAGGGAGGATGTTTATTTAGCAGAGGGCTGAGTTAAGGGACAAACCAACCTCTGCAGCTCCTTGGATGGGGTTGAACGCCATAGACCAGGAGGGCTGTGTTGCTTCTGGAGACCTGGAGTGTCCCCAAAGCTGAGACAGACACAGAGCATGCCCACCCCAGCTGTGGCCAAGGCAGTGGGAGCAGGACAGACCCCTGAGCTGTGAGCGAGAAGCGTCAGTGCTTGGAAAGCGCAACCAATTTGCTTTTAGTACAGTTCATGCCTCTCCTACAGTGCCTAGAATAACAAATTCCTTCCACCCTCCAAGCCTGAATGCTGGAGGAAGCTGCTGAGAAACTTAATTGATTAGCTGGATGCGTGCATGGAAAAAAATTGCCAAGTATCAAGGAAGTCACTGTGCTGTCAGTTAGTGCAGACGTTGGTGGGAGATTAGGGAGAGCAGCTGCAGGTTTCCTATCGCACAGCCCCTTCTTTTAGCTTGGGAACAAGGAGAGGTCTGTTTTGATGGGGTGACCCATTTGGCAGTCACACCGAGGGGCTGGAGCACCCACACCACGCTGACCACCTTCATCTGAGGAGGGCACACCTGGGGCTGCCTGCACACCTCACCCCGTGGGCCCTATAGCTCAGCATCCCCAGCTCCGTCCCCACCAGCTGCAGGGTGAGCTGCAGCTGTCACCACGCAGGACTGCTTTCCTGGCAGGAGAAAACAGGAAGCCAAAGGCCTGCGAGGGCTGTGAACTTGCCTGTCACATTCCCTGACAGCACCGATACCTTTTGCTGTTTGTGTTTTTCTCGACTGTCACCACCCATCACACCCCTTGTTCAAACTTCTGATCCCGAGCCCTCTGCAGAACGAGTGGAGGTAGCGTGCTCCACGTCCCAGGGGTCAGACACTGTCACAGAACCAAGAGCTGACACCGCCAGGCTCCGCAGCTCCTTGGAACAGACACGGGCAGAGCCAAGTGTGAGCTGATGCTGAGTCCCTGCTCCCTAGCTCAGCTCAGCCCCAGCTTTTGGCTCAGCCCTCTGCTCGCTCAGTGCTGAGCAGCATTGCTCCCCTGCTCCCTGCTTCCCCCCTTTGCTGCTATTTGACCTGAGCAGCCCAGAGGAATTTTAGTCACGGTGCATTCCTAGCACAGCATCTGTTTTCTAGAGCAAAATGGGATCAGCTGCCAAGAAACAAATCTTCCCCCGTCGCCTGGCACTTCTCATGGGTGGAATGAAACTTCTTGAAACCCCAAGAGAAAAACCACCAGAGCTCAGCTGCAGCAAAACCCATCCCCTCCGGGAAGAGGGCTCCGACAGGGACTAATGAACTCCATGATAGCATCCATACGGCCCTGCTCTGAAAGGCGGAGGAAAAGAGGAGCTAAAGAAAGCTAGCAGAAGGCAGAGTGCTGCAGGAAGGAGTGCACTTTGGCTGAACCCCCAGCACTCACCCCCAGCTGCCCTGTGTCCTGCTACCTGCCCGAGCTTGCTGTGCCTGTCGCGACCAGGCAGGAAGAAGTCAGGTAGATGGTGCTGATAGGGGACACGGAGAGCTGACACACGGCTCTTTGTGAAAGGGCCCCCTTCCCACAGAGGTTCCTGCACCCAGAATTACCTGGGCGTGGGACAGAGCCTGCAGCAGCCGCAGCGCCCATGCGTCGATCCCTATTGCTGTGGCTCAGCTGGTTTCCACTGGAAGGTAAAAGCTGATGTAGGCAGTTTCTGGCTGCTGGGAGGAGAGGGAGCAGAGCTGCTCGGGGAGCTGATGCAGGCAGGGAGGTGCCCTCCAGGGAACAGTCACAGTGCAGCCTTCGGGGAGGCAGCGAGGCCATATTTATCTCGAATGCACCCACTGCAGCACCCAGCAGTCAGCCTGGTCTGACAGCACTACGTCTGACGGACGTGCAGCTGTCCCTTCTCCGCATACCATTTTAGCCAGAGCTCCTCCAACAAACCCACGCAGGAGCAGCACCAACTGAAAACTCCCACTGCAGCTCACTCAGTCCGGGCACCATTTCCCCACCTGTGAGGCTTTTCAGGCTGGAAGTTCGCAGCTGGGACAGATGTAGCTCTGCTCTGTTCAGCCCCAGGCAGTGCCACCGGGTGAGCTCCTGTTTAGACGCGTTTCAGTCTTTCCGTGAAGGTGACGTGAAGTTCACATTGCATCACATCTGCGGTCACCGAGCCCCAGGAGGGCGTGTGAGTGCCGCAGTGACGGAGCCGCAGCGAGGCAGGGCAGCTCTTCAGCTTGAGGGCTGAACGTGGAGGAAAAAATAAATAAGGGGGAAAAAAAAAACATCCAGTACTTGAGAAAGCAAGAGATCATTTGTGATCCAGAATCTCGGGTCAGGTCTGCAGAGCAAGGCGGTCTCAGCAAGACCAGACTGCAGCTTCCCCTTCCGCTTGTTGGCTAGACCAGGCCGTTCTGTTACAGCAACGCAGGAAACGTCCACTGCCGCAAACACCATCTGCTGAAGAGGAGGAAGGTTTCACACTGCGGCGCTCTTTTATCTCAGCGGAGGTTCTGAGCAGAGAGGGCTGAAGTTGGAGGAGCAAAGGAGACCCCTGCGGGAGCTCAGCTCACCTGGTGTTGTGCGGGGCGGTGCTGAGCTGCCTGGAGGAGGAATGTGGGGAGGGGGGACAGGGCAGCGGCAGCAGCTCAAGGAAACACCACTGGCACCCTCACTGCAGGACCTGCATGCAGGTACAGGAGTGACAGCAGCAAGGTCAGCTCCTGAAACCCCCCAGAGGGCAATGGAGGCCTCTCTGCAACAGCACTGTCATGCTGTAGCTCTGCACCAGACCAAGCAGAACACAGATCCTAGGAAGCAAACATAGCCTGTGTCTATAGCCACGCAGGCTGTGTACACCAGCCAAGGACCAGCAGTGACACCCAGCTCTGGGTACACCCTGCAGTTTGCAGCATCTGAGCATGCTTGGGCAGGAGCAGAGCAGGTGGGACCAGGCAGCAATGAGCCTTGATGGGGGCTGGTGGCCAGTTGAGACATCAGCTTGGTGGGAAACACTGTCCTCCTCTGCTCCCTGGGGACCCTGTTTTCATAGGTCACCCCACCAAGGACACAACCTCATCCCAAGGTCTACCCAGTGCTGAGAATGGCCCCTTTCCCCAGGATCCCCATGGGGGCAGATGCTCCACGGCTTGGGATCTGGAGAGCAGCCACCAGTCTCCAGCAAACCCTCTGTACCCGGGGCTCCAGATCCCCACCGAGTCCCCCTCGGCCTGGAGTACAGCCAGGACGCAGCTCTCACCCTTCAACTGGGAGAAGCTGAATTAAAGCCACGTTGCCAGCTGTGTATTAACAGAGACCTAGGGTTTCTGTTAATGCATCAGGTGCAGGCAGTGCTAGTGATGCAGATGAGGAAGGAGAGGCAGTGGGCTGGGTACTGGGGTCTCCAAATCCTGCCCCACTCCCATGCAGGTATGACACTCCACTGAGCTCTCCAGCTCCTGCTGAGTTTCACCAACCATAAACCTCAGGGCTGGGAAAGAAAAGCATCTCTGGGAGCACTCACACCGTTGATCCCAAGCAGAGATGCCCCAGTGATGAACCAGGATCCTACAGCACGAGGTGCTGGCCAAGCTCCGACATCAAAGGCACTGCTTGTGCCAAACTGCAGCCTCTTGGAGGGAGATGTTAGAGAAGCGATAATGAATTTGGAGCCTCCTGAAGTGTGCTGGCAGCTGGATCCTCTGGGCAAGGAGAACCCTGCCAAAAAATTAAGATCTGTGTCTGCAAAGCTCAAACAGCAAACTTGTTTGTCTTTCCTCCTTCCCCTCCCAATCCTGTTGTTGTTTTAAACATTTACAGAGAACTTTATACTGTTTAAATAATGATTTGGGAGGGGGAAGTTTTCTTACTTTTTTGCCAGCTGCTCCAAGTCAGCAGCACCACACACACAACTTCTGGGAAATCAGGTGCTGCGGTTTGAGACGTCACCACCCCTCCATGTCTCACACACCCCCTTCCATGCCTCCACCAGGAGAAGGGCCACCCCACATCCACCAGCCACAGCACATGCAAGAGTGCCAGTCCCTGGCTTGCTGCTCTCCCCCACAGCTCTTTCTCAGCCCCCAGATGAAGCTTGGTGCCCCTCACGCAGCAGGGAGAGGTGGAGGAGAATGCTGGCATGGCTGAGCACATCCCTGAGCAGAAGTGCTACGGGAGATCAGCCATCTCCTGTGGTGTGTGCTCACCCGCCCACTGCCTTCAGCAGCCAGGCTGCTCGAGATGACAGCTGAGGGGAGAAAGGAGAGCACTCGGAATGTGCAGGAGGAGAGCTGGCTGAAGGCAGACCAACCTTTATGCAACAGTGATGGAGTGGGGTCAACAGCAAAGCAGAGACACACGTGCTGGTGGTTAATTCGGGAAGAAAGGCGCACGAATCTGTCTTTCATGGGCAGCTCTCCAAGAATCTGGGGGCTGTTGGAGTTGTACTCAGAACCTGGCAGGGGGGAAGAGAGCAGAGAAGGCTGTTGAGAAGAGCTGGAGGATTCTGCAGGATGTTTGAACTGAAAGAAAGGACAGAGAAGCATGAAGCACGCTGTGGAAGCAGGATGTGGGATAGAGACAATGTTTATTCAATCAGCCACGGGCTAATCCACGAGAGGCTTTGGAGACCATAAAAGCCATCTGTAAGTAGACAGATCACATTCTACAGGAAACTGGTGGTTTAAAACAATGCTACCCTCGTGCTTTGATCTGTCCTAAAGCCATCAGCCTTGGGAGCACAAAGAGAAGAGCAGGTTAAGCAGGTCCCTAAGTCCTGCTGGCATTGGCACAGTGGTAAGAAGGACCAGTTGCGACCTTCTCCCATACAAGAACTTGGGGGCATTCAGACAGAACTACAGCAGGCAGGTACAGGGCAAAAAAGAAGGACTCTGGTTCCTCTCGAAGCACAGGCAGAGCTTGCAAGCCTTCCCTGCAGGAGGGAACGGGTGTTATGGGTCCAGAGAGGCACCAGGCAACTTCTCGGAATCTCCACTCAAGAAAACCCATCTGTGGATGCACAGAGCTGATAATCTGGCTCTTGATGATCCCATCCCTAAATGGTGGGTGGCCAGGAGGGTGCTGAGACATGTGTCATGCAAGCACTCTGCTCCTGCACTCCTTCCTGAGCATCCATTTGGGATGGATACCCTGGGCCCACTTTGTCCTCTTGGCCTGGCTAGCTCCCAGTCTAATCCTCTGCACCAAGGCTCCCTGCAGGAGCTGTGATCTGGAGCCTGCCCTCAGCAGATGATCTCACAAGCAGCAGGAGGAATAGTTACAGGTCTTTAACCAACTGCCCCTAGTAATCCAGGGAGACTTCAGTTCACCACTTTGGACACAGTCACACGAGGCATAAGAGCAAGAAAAATGACCTAAAAGGACATGAAATATTGTGAGCTTTCATGATTTAAAAGCATTCTTTCACATTCAGCAATGAAACCTGCAGAGATGGTATTCTTATAAATACCTCAGAGCAATCTTCGCCTTCCGCCGGTGCGAACAATGAGAAGCAAGAGGTGAGACAGAGATACAGCATCTGCAGTTCTCCACTTTCGTTCTTCACTAAGGAGATGCTGGGGATTCATATTGTTCTCCAGCAGAACCACTTGACCTCAGTGCAGTTCAGGCTAATTACTTCTAAGAATACGTTTGTTTGCTCCGTGCATGCCTGGCATATTTCTTCTAAGTGTGATAGATGAAATATCGCTCAGATGACAGCGCAGTTTGGGTTGACTGAATCAACGGCTGTTGGCTGAGTAATCCAGGCAAACAGAAACACTGCTTGTCATAAAAGAAGACCTGAGAATCTCCTCATTAGTGCCTGGATATTTTTATACCAGCTCACTCCCTTTCTGCTTACCATGCCTTTAATCTCCAAGGCTGATGCAGAAAATAGAGAGGATCCATCTCTCTACTCAAAGCAAGGTCATCTGCTGGCAACTGCTCACTGAGCTGGGACGGGACACGGAGACTAATTTTGTTGCACTATGCACAAAATTCAGTTGAGGAAAGGGCGAAGACGTGGGAAGAACAGCGGAGAGAAGCTGGGAGGGAAATCATGCCCATTCTGGTTGAAGCTACCATTTCTTCTGCTGCTCAGAACCACCAAGGAAAGGGAACCACCTTCTTTCTCCACCTGCAGGATCCATGGCACTGCCTGCAGATACCATCATGCTCCCAGAAAGGCCATCCCCTCTCTCCATAGATATTCCATAAGGATAAAACTCTTAGCGTTCTTTGTACTAAGCAGAGCAATTCTGAGGCTGCTACTAAAATCCTGTTTTAGCAGCTGAGTGGGTTCGAGCACGTATTTAACATTAAATGGAGGCCTAAGCTTTGCTACCAGGGTAGAGGCATTTAGTTTGCAGCATGCCTTGTCCTGCGTGGGAAGATGTTGCTTCTGTCTGCTCTTTGAGCACCAGAAAGCCTTTCTTGCATTGCTTGGGACTGACTTGAGGCAGCAGGCACTGGGACCTCTTGGCAGGCTCTTCTTAACACTACAGATCTTCTTCCCTTACAAGTCTGGCACCTGAATTACCAGCAAGCCACCTCCAGCTGTACCTCAGGGGACTGCTCTTTGTGCACTGCTGTGCATGCAGCACACGGAGCAGGGCCAAGCATCCATCCGGCTCCTCAGCTTCTCCGCATGCTTCATGCACTTCAGCCACGCAGGGGTTTGGTGCCTGCCAGATACAATTAGCACTAGGGGACGAGCTTCTTAACATGCTCAAATACCCCAGTTGCTTCCCCAGGCCATATGTGGAAGATGATAACCACAGCAGCGCAGCTCTCAATCAACGGATGCTTTGTTTCTCCAGGCTTTGGGAACCCCGTCTGCTGAGTGGGACTGCTGGAAGGCAGAGGGGAATCAAGCTGCTATCACTAAGTGTGGAGAGCTGCTCCCCTGACAGCTTTACAAAGCAGCCAGCAGGGGAAAGGGGTGGGAAACTGGGAGGAGATCTTGTCCTTCAAATATAGCGTAGGATCAAAGCCCAGCAGAAGCTGAAGGGGTTCTGTCATTATTTCTGTTTAGTTTTCCTTTCCTCCCATCCGTTCCCTGTCACATCATCTGCCCCTCTTCCTGTTCTCTGATCTAGGGATAACCGCATACAGCAGTGCTCTCACTTCTTTGTAGAGGGTAATGCTGTGGCTTTGCAGGACAGAAATGAAAAACCTCTAGAAAGCAGAAAGGTGGGGCCTTGCTCTAGTGCATGATATGCTGGAGGAGGTAATCCACTTCGAATCAGCTGGTAGGAAGAAGTAATCATTTTGGGGCTGCCCCCAACAAATAGAAGACCACTGTGCCCTTTTAATAGCTTTCTCCCATTTGCTCAACAAAAATAGAAGTCCTTTGAAAGATTGGAGGAAGAAAGCACCATAATTGACAGAGATCAGCCACAGGAAATCTACCAAGATTATTCCAAATTACCTCTGGGAGCAGCTTGGCAACTGCCTGAGGAAGCAGAACGCATTCAACCAGAACTGCCCAGACCAGACTGTAGCTCCCTTCGCATCCGCATCCGCAGGTTCGCAGTGCTCCAGGAGAGCCACCATGTTCTGCTGACCCCTGTGCGGCTTCACCTCGCACTGCAGCTCCCAGGAGAGGTTCACACGCTGAAGATGTGCGTGGCAGGATCGCCCTCTAAAGGGAAGAGGTGAGAAAAGCTGATCAAGTCACGCAGGCAAAGTTAAGAGCGTAGGGATGGGTGAAGCAACGACCACTTCTCACCCAGAGCCTTTGTTCTGACTCCAAAATAGGCTTGTAAACATTATTTATGCACTGCAATCAGGAATAAATACAGCCAGACTACTGTACACTTAGCTCATGCCATTCTCCTGAGCTATTAACTCGTTGAGTCTGTCCCTGGCTGAGCTCATCCATCTATATGAGCATAAGCAGACAGCTACTTTGTGGTGTGAGCCCCATCCACGCTACAATTAAGAATGTCCTCTCCTGAACATCGCACAAGGCAGGATTTCAGCTGCTTTATTTTAAAACTCAACGTCCCTCAGGGATCTAAAGGGCTAATTCCAGTCTCTGGGTTTTACGTATTTGCTTCCCAGGAAAGTTAAAAGCAGGCAGGCAGGCTGCCAGCCACATCTTCACAGAGGAAAGGCAGTTGCAATGAAGGCTGTGTTAATTACTGCCTTCCTGTATCTCACTCTTCCTTCCAGAAGGCTCTTACAGGGCAGGAAGGCACTGAAGGCAATGAGCCAGGGTGCAGGGCTCATGGGCTGCTCCCTCTGTGCTCCTTGCCTGGGCAGCTCATGAGGTCCTCTGCAGCTACTGGAAGCCACAGAGGGCTGGAGAAGGCTTCCTAGGTAGACACTCAATAGGAGAAGCAGCTTAAAGCACACTGATGTCTCTTTGCAGCCTCCTCATCTCACTGTAATAAAGTGATTCTTGCAGCCCATTGACGTTTTAGAAGAACCTTATTGGAAGCAACACGAGCCATTGCGGAAAGCAAAGAACTGACCGGTCAGGTTAAATCCACGCTCTGGAAAGAATCAGGTTCTAAAATGGGAACAAGGCCAGGAGTATCCAGGCACCGAAAACAAACACAGCTCCACACTGCACACTCAAGTGCCGTGCCCGGAGAGGGCCTCCCACACGGGCAGCAGCTCCTGGCCGTCCTGTGCCAACCCGAGGGGACAGCAGGCTGCCTGCTGCCGCAGCTCCCTGGGATGGCTGCCGTTTCCAGGTCAGACAGATCTGCTGCCGTGCCATGAGATGACAGCGTAAGCTCTGCTGTGGAGAACGAGGTGTAAGGCGCCTTCAATCTCAACACCCCAAGGGAGCGCATCCCCGCGGGGTCTGTGCTTCTGCCCCTTCTCACACTTCAGACCCAGGTTGCTTCAACCTCCATCTTCCCGCAGCTTTCCCTCCCAAAGCTGGGCAAAGCCCTGGGACCACCAAAAACTCCTCTTTTCCCCCCTGTTTCCGCGGCGCTCCCGCCGCCAACCGCCACCTCAGCTTCGAGCGCCACCTCAGCTTCGACCGCCACCTCAGCTTCGAGCGCCACACGCTCGAAGCGCCGCTCCGCCCCTCCCGCGCCGCGCAGCACTACACTTCCCAGCAGCCCCCGCGCGCCGCCTCGCTTCTCCGTTTCTCGCGAGACTTGGCGCGCGCGCAGCCCTCTCTTCCCGCCCGCGGGCGACATGGCGGCGGTGCGTGAGGCGGCGCCATCGGCCGCGATCCGCGGCCTGTGCGGCCCCGACACGAACACGAGTGGGAGGCTCCCGCGCTCCGTGAGGTGTCCGTGTCTTCCTCCCCCCCTCCCTCTCCGTGAGGCCTGCGCGGCGGCGCGCTGAGGGGACGCGGCCCGGCGTCCTCGTGGCCGCGCTGAGCTGGTGATGAGATAGTTATCCCTGTCCGAAACGGAACGTCCCTCTGTGGAAGCGTGTCTCTGAGAGCTCGGCATCGAAAGCGGGGAGGTAAAAGGTTTGTTACGTGGCTTAACTCTTTGTCTCTCCGCTCTTTCAGGTGGCGGCGCCGTTGTCTCGCAAAGGGGGGAAAGTGTGCTCTGCGCTCGCCTTCCCCGGAGGCCGAGTCCTTTGTTGTGCGGGCAGGATGCCTGCATCGGCAGCACTGAGGTAAGATACGACAGAATTTAGCTCCTCGTGCTCCAGTTTTCACCTGTTGCTGGGCTGCAGAGATCTGCTGTGCCGGGTGATATCCTCTGAGCCCCTGGGGGTGCTGGGAGGAGGTATAAAAGCCTAATGGCTTGATTAATGTAATTAAGCCAGTCAAGGCTGTGGCTTTGTTGCAGCTGCCATCTGAGTGTGCAGCCCTTTGCTGCTGCGTAGTGCAAGCTGAGAGGCAGCACACAATGAATGGGAGTTTTAATGTGGTTGGTGCCCTGCAGAGCACCTGGTCGTCAGCATTGTTGAAGATGAGCAAGAGTAGAAGGGATTAGAAGTAGATTGGATGACAGCTCATTGTGGAGACACAGCTCATCTCCTGAGTGTGTTTGTCACAGAAGTAGACCTACTGAAAGGATAATTGGACTGTGTGCTTATCTGGAGGTGTGCTGGGTGGTTTTAAACCCGCATCGGGTTGCTGGGAGCAGCTCCCAGAAGGTCACCCTAGAGAGGACACTGGAGAATCCTTTCCCAGAATGGATGTATCTTTTCAACGTCTGCTTGAGATGTTGAAAATAAATCCATAAATACGTCTCAGATGAGTGGATTATTCTTCTCTGCGAGGGGAGAGTTAGATATTTCTGTATGATGAGAAGCAGCAGTCTGCATGAACAGCACAAAAAGGTCTAAACCACCAAAGCCTCTAAGCTAGTATTTTTTTCTAAGCAAGGGTTTAAGCAGCATCTGCCTCCCTGAGTTTCTTGCCTCAAGTGAAGCAGCTCGCTGGCAGACACGCCCCTTTGTTTCTGAGGGGCAGGTTTCTGCTGCTCTTAAGACAAAAACTGCCTGTCCTAGAAAGGAAGACTTCTCCAGTTCCTGCTTTGTGGCTTGGGGCTGGTTTTTGTTAGAAGGGGTGGGGGGAAAATGAAGGCAGGACAAATTTAGCTTGCAGGGCTGTTGCTAACTGTTCAATGCAGCTTCTGTTTAGGAGGAAAACAGAATGCAGAACCCTGGGGTTGTGTCGTCCCCCAGAGACAGCTTTGGTCAGAAGGCAGCTGTGAACTGGACCTCAGACTGGTAAGAGAATCCTTGGGAATTTCTGTTAGCCAAAACTGTAGGCAGCGTGACTCATCTGCTGACAGGAATGCCTAATCTTTGTGTGGCTCCTGGGCATGGCTGCCCTTGGGCGTCTTGGCCGTGTTTTATTCCTTACAACTTGGGGAGCTGATGTTGATGAGGGCCGGGGAGAAACCGAGCCGGTGATGTGCAGTTATCCCTGTCTGACAGCTCAGCTGTGAGGAGAAACAGTTGTCCACTGAGGCTTACGTATTTCTTCCCCCCCCCAGCAGTTCCCCGTGTTTTGCAGAAGCAGAAATGATGCAGGTGCCCACCAGCAGGGCAGAAAGCAGTGTCTGTGCCCTCTCCCCCTGCAGTTGCAGTGCACATCTGCAGCACAAACGCTTCTCCCTTTGCCTGGGCTGCGTTCAGCAGCCTGCCCTCAGGAGCCCAGCACTGTGCAGGGACTATACTAATAAACGCAGGCTGCTATTGTCATAGGCACAGTTTAGTTCTAGATCTACGAAGAGCTTTTAAGTTGCTTGTCCAAACAGTAAAGCACATTTGCAGGGCTGATAAACGCATTTCAGTCTTGCACAGTCACTGAATACATACGCTGTTAGCGCGCTTTATCTCTGGGTGGCTGACAGCTGCACTCTGCTCGGCAGTTCTGTGCTTTATCTAACAGAGCTCGTGTCTGTTTGTCAAAGATCAGTACTGCTCACTGATGGGCTGGACCTGCTCACTTGACGACAGCACACTTCCGTAGGAAATAACCTTGGTATACAAAAAGGGAGGGGATGTTACTGCAGCCGGCAGAGGCGGCTTTGTCAATACAGATAGGTTCCAAAAAGCAGTCACAAGGAGAAGCACGTGGGGCTTTGGGTTTCCAAGGAACGGGGGGAAGAAAACAAAGAGGCAGCTTGATGATAAATAGGGAAAGTAAAAGCTGTGTGGTGCATGGAGAATAGAGGGGGACAGGGATTCGTTCAGAGCAGACGCTGAGGAGGGCGTTTCAGCATTGTTCTGCTATGTTTCCCACCTCTAGAAGCACCTGGTTGTGGGATGGCTCTCACAAATGATGCTGCTTCCTTTGAAGGGGTATAAAATGAGCACTCGCACATCACTGCAGGCGTTTCCTCTTACACTCGGTGGCTGCTGCAGCTGTGTCCCAGGTAAGCTCCAGTACGGCCAGAGAGCATTTGTGTACGTGGTGAGGGGGGCAGGTGTGGGGAGCTCTGAAGCCCTGGCTCCAGGGGGACTGTGTTACTCATCTCTGAAGAGTACTTTCGGTCTTACGAGAGAGATGTATACTCTTGGTTAAATAATGCACATCATTGGGAACATTTCAGTTGATGGTTTCTTCTGCTCTGGCCTCGTTGCCAGCAGGACCTGACCTACAGCTGGCTGGAGGAAGGAGCAGTCTTCTGTTTCACAATAAAACACATTATTGAAAATCTTGGGAGTCAAAGTCTTTTTTGGTACCTGCTTTGAACAGAAACGACTTTGAGCAAGTCGAAAGGATTTCAAGTTGAAATGCCTCCTAGAGTAATCGCAGCTGAGCTCATACAGACTTCAGACCTCATTGTCTTCCACAGAAAAACGCTGTGAGTTGAGGAGATGCAGTTCACGATGCTGAGAGATGCACTGTGTGTGGTCAGCGCAGGAGCTCTGAGCTCAGGGAGCAGTGCCAGGAGCAGCATAACCATCAGGTCCCTGATCTGCTCAGGTAATGAGCAGGGGGTGTCCAGCTGAAGAGGCCTTTCATTTTACAGCAGGGAAGCGATGTGTGAGCGCAGCAGTTCTTGTTGGCTCACGCAGCTCTCAGCCCTGGGAGCTCCGTGGGGTTCCTGGTGAGATGAAGCTGTGCTGTGACAGCACTCATTTTTAAGAGCTGTTCTTTTTGCCACGTGTCAGTGCCACTTACGGGCGTGTGCCCACGCTTGGCCTGAGGAGCTTTTGGTGCTGTGTCTTTCAGGTGATGGAATCAGGCTTGTTGTCATGGAAGAGGTTTTGCTGAGTGTTGGCATGTAGGAACAGGCGTAACAGGCTGCCGCAAACAGAGGTTAATTGGAGGCTTACCTGGGAATGCCAACAGGGCTCTGCTAGAGATTACATCTGAAGCAGCTTGAGGTGGCTGAGTGCAGCTCTGTCACAAAGAGATGGAGCTGAGGGGAGCGTGAGGTTCCCTGGCCCACGGCCCGGTTATCTCTTGCCATCTCTGCAAGCTATTGCCCCCTCCACCCTTACGCTGACGTACAGCAAATGGCATCTGAGGTGGGAAGAGGCTGCTCTCCAACACTCCAGGCACAATACAGCCACCGTCCTGCTGTGTCACCCCAGGGCCAGCAGTGTCCCTGCGCTGTATCCCGACCCCCACCCTCACCCCAGACTTTGTGCTGTTCCCAAATCAAAGCCTCGCTGCTGTGTGCAGCAGCTCTGCAGCAGGCAGGATGCTTTGTCCCGCCCGCCCCATTCACTAAACCACAGCACAGAAGAAAGTAATGACTCAGTGTTCCTCTAATTACACAAAATGGGAAAGTTTCACGTGGTGCCACTCCCTTCACTGAGCAGTATCAGCCCTGCAACCACGGCGAGCTGGAGGAGCCTCGGCTGCAGCAGGCTGGGTTACGTGGAATGGCCAGAGGACTCGAGACCACCTCTTTGGGATCCCTTTTTTCCTTGAGTACCATGCTGTTGAGATCTTTGCCCTGCAGGTTCCTACCCAGCATGGCTTCGCACCCAGGATGGGCTGTAAATGTCCAGGAAAGTCCGAGAAGTGAGCTCTGTCAGACTTGCTTCTCCAGCATCCCCTTCCAGCACCACCTCACCCCACTTGCGGATGATGCTGCGCTTCATGGGGCTGCTGCCACCCCGCAGACACTCTGATGGCACCAGGAGGTCACAGCCACGTGCAGAGGCACCCCAAGGCTGCACTCAGTCTCACAGAGCCACAAGCAAGCTGCTGGAGGGCCTTGAGGAGCCTCAGCATTTCCCTGCCAGCCTTGGCTCGCCCCTCACTGCATTTGCCCTGCTGTCAGCTCTGCGCCCTGCTCCTCAGGTTGGCCAGTGAGGGAGAGCCCTCCGGGGACAGAAGAAGACCTTCAGGAAAGAGGAGAACCGCTTCCACGCTGCATCAAGAGCCCCTGCAGTGGGACTGCCCCACCCTCATCGCTGGTACAGCTCCACAATCCCCGCGTGGTGCAAGTTCCTCCACAGCTCTGCCTCCAGCAGCATGTCGTGGTTGGCATAGAACACCAGCGGCTTCTTCTCCTGCTCGTAGTAATGGTCAGAGAACTGCTCGTAGTTGTCCGTGATGAACCCGTAGGCACTGACCTGTGGGGTGAGGGGGCAGAGGAATTAGGATGGTGACATGCTCAGGGTGGGACGTCCCCCCCTTTGTCCCCTCACCCTCACCTGGTCACAGGTGTGCAGTGCTGTCAGGAGCATGAGCGCCCCGGTGCTGGGCATGTAGAGGTGGCCATACTGCATGTCCAGGAGCTCTGACCTCAGGAACCTGCAGAGCAGAGGTAGTGCTGGGAGGGGGGCACGGCCCTGGGACCCCGCCTCCAAACAGCAGTGTCACGGGGCAGTAAGACAGGGCACCCACCAAAACGTGGCGTTCAGAAGGGGGAACGTGTGGATGCTCTGAGGTTCAACTCGTTCTCTGCCAGCTGCTAACACACACAGCCCCACTATCTTAAACTGCCCCAACCCAGGCACTGGTTTCCATGAAACACAGGAAAACAAACCCAAATCTCCTCAGACCTTCCCTCTGCTCCTGTTAGACCAGTTCAAATCTGGCTATGGAATGGAGGGCTGGGTGAACGCAAGGCTGTACGAGTCTCCAGACCAGGAGGAAACGTGAGCAGCACCACATTAATGGGACTGGCAGGGGGGAAATCTGCCTCCCCATCCTCACCTGGCTGTCAGGTAATGCAAGAAATCAGGATGCAGCAGCTTGAACTTCGCCGCCGATGCCTCCAGTCCAAAATACTTCTGTGGCCTGCAGCAGGGAGAGAACTGCTGTCACTTGGGGTGGAGGTGGGCACGGCATGGTCGTGCTGGTGCGTTCACCACTGTCACTCACTCATCACCCTTGTCCAAGCCCTCAGGGACCGGGCTGCCCTCAATGGCCGACCTCAGCATGACGTAGTCGCGTGCGTCCGAGGGGATGAAGATGTACTTCAGGTCCTGCAGCAGGGACATGGGCACGGTGAGGTCTGCAGCTCCTGGAGCTTGGAAGTCAGCTTCATGGAGTCATAGAATTGTTACAGTGGGAAGGACCAGTATGGGAACTGTTGAATCACGGCCTGAACCACTGATGGATCACCTGAGGTGAGCACTGAGTCAGCCGTGGGAGCACAGGTGAAGGCAATGCACCTGTGTGACCAGAAGGGGTGGAGTCTGAACCCACCTCTCCCAGATCCCATTGAAGGGCTGAGCAACACTGGGGAAGGATCTCTCGTTGGAGATCCCTCCTTTGGAGTTTCCTATTGTGAGCCTAGGACATGGGTGAGCATTTTGTCCTTTTATTTCGATCGTCTCTTTTCCATCACAATGACCTGTCTAACTATACCACCTATAAAACATCTTGGCTATAATACCATACAACCATTCAGATCATCCACTCTGACCGTCATCCCATCACCACCAAACCATGTCTTTCAACGCAACATCCGCCCTTCTCTTGAACACCTCTGGGGACGGTGACCCCACCACCTCCCTGGCAACCCGTTCTGTGGGGTGGGCACCCTGCCATGCCCTCGGGGGTCTCACCTTGCCCTGGGGTACCTGGGTGAAGCCATACTCCTCGTAGGCAATGAGCGAGTTCTTCATGGTGTTCACCGTGAAGCCATAGAACGAGGTCTTTGTCCCGACGTCTTCCTCAAAGCCTTTGGTGATGGCCCCGTTGAGCCTGCGGGATCATCGTGGGGTGATGTATAGGGTGGGGCTGCTCCCCAGCGCCCACAGCCCTACCCTGCCCTCCCAGCCCCACCTGAAGACCAGGTGATGTGCGTCGATGGCCCTGCCCTGCCGTGAGCCGTTCAGGATGCCCCCATTGCCCACCACAGCGCAGCGGACACAGCCCCCGGGGAAGCGGTCGCGGTCGAAGAGCTGCGTGTTGGCGGAGGCATTGAGGAGGCGCAGCGTGCTGCCCACAGCTGCAAGGGGAAGAGGGAAACAGGACGGGGTGCACCAGGGCACATCTGTGAGCAGCGTGCCCAAATGCTCGCGTTGTCCTTAGGGAGGGGTCTGCGGGGTGGACCTTGGATGGGAACAATCACAGCATCGCCAAGGTTGGAAAAGACCTCCAGGATCAGTGACTCCGACCCCAACCCATCCCCACTGACACATCCCTCAGTGCCACATCTCCACGGGTCTTGAGCACCTCCCTGGGCAGCTGTGCCACTGCATCACCGCCCTTTTGAAGAAGAAATCTCCTCTCCCTGACCCCCACACCCCACAGCAGCTGCCCCAGTGCCGTGCAAGGCACAGGGACGCATCCGGGCAGCCCCAGCCCAGTGGGATGCCGGCGCCGGCCGCTTCCCCTCCTGACAATGCCTCCTTGCAACAGCCCCCGCCTTGCTCCCCCCGTCCCCATCACTTCCCTGCCGGGGAGAGCAGAGAGTAGGTTTGGGCTTGGAAGGGAAACAATCTCCATCAGCAACAATGGAGCGGGTTGTCTGAGGTCCTCCGCGCCCCAGTTCATCATTGTGCACACACTGGAGCTTTTATTTGGGGAAAATGTCACAAGATGCTGCAAGTGGCATTTGTTAAGCCATCCCCACCTCCCTGCTTCCCTGAGAGCAGGAACAGACCGAGGTCCTCAGCTCTGCTGTGGGGTTTCTCCATCTCTGGCCCCTTCTGTCAGGGTCCCTTGAGCCCCCCCAAGCCCCATACCTGCTTGGGACAAGCCCTGCCAGCCGTACGGGACACGTCGTGCCTTCAGCCTGTCCCAGGTCTCGGGGTTGAAATGTTGGTTCCACATCAGCACTGGGACGTCAAACTGGAAGAGCTCCCCAAACCTGGGGTCTGCCTTCGCCATGGCCACAACCGAGCGGGGGCACGGGGTGGGCTGTGGGGGGAGCATGGTCAGCACTGAGCCTGGAGAAACTGGGAAACCCCAACAGGCACTGGGGGGGATGTCAGACCCAGGGACAGAGCTGCTCCTTTCTGGCTGCTGGAGGCACAGCACTGCCTCGAGCCTCTGCTTCCCAAATGCAAAACCCATCCCCTGCGGTGCTGAGGGATCGGGGCTCATGGAGAAGGATGTGGCATCTCCTGCCCCGGGCACTCAGATGGAGTACAGAGACAGCCCCAGCTCACAGGAGCAGCCCCTCGATGCAGGGACAGGCTGGTGGCCCAGGGGACACTGCATCCTGCTGATTGTCACCTGTTTTCTGCTGGGTTTGGGCTTCTCCAGCTCTGAGGATGGTTGCAAGAAGAACTCCCTACTGGAAAGAGACAAATAAAGCAGTGAGAAGGGCTCGGGGGGCTCCCACGCACACTGGGGTCACCACGCACCCCCTCTTTCTCCCCGTTTACCTCTTCATGGTCCCTCCAAGGTCCTGCTGGTGGCTGTTGTCTGCGTGTGAGGTGTCTGTGGGGATCAGGAACAGTGGCTCCGGCTGCAGCAGACTGCAAGGGGACAGAACAGCAGGGTGTGACAGCAGCTCCACACCAACACTGCATCCCAACGGCCCCCACCCATCACTGCGCTGGGGAGGCAATGGGGCTACGAGGGCTCTGTGGGGGGGCTGAGGTGGCTGGGGAGCACCCTGATGCCCCACATCAGTGCCACTCGACGCTTGGAGACACAGCACACGATAATGGGGAACAAAACCCCTCCTGTGCCCATAAATCCACCACCAACTGCTGGGGGACAGACTCTGCACCCCCAGAGCCCCATGGGCACCCTCTGAGCCAAGCAGGAGGTGGGAGTCCACCTGTGGGGAACAGTCTCCCGTTCATCCCTCCCTGCACAGAAGGGCCCTTCAGAGCAGCAGGTGCTCCCAGCAAAGCAGGGCATTGTGGAGCAGACAACGGCTCCTTGTTACGGGATCTCAAGGACAGGTAGAGCAGGTGGGGAGCGCAGCTCCACCTCCTCCCACGCGGAGCGCATTGGGTTTCCTCCCTACTGCAGGGGTCGGACACCTCTCCACCAGCTCCATGCCCAGAGCTGCTGCTCACCCCCCCATCCTCTGACACCGCTGCTCAGCACCTCCCGGGACGCGGTGTCCCTTTGCCCAGCGATGATGCTTGGCCGCCCCAGAAGGTGACAGCCCCGCCCAGACCCATCGACGCACGATGGGGCTCCGGGGAGAGGAGCTGAGCTGCGTCCCGTCCCCGCGGTGGCACTCGTGGCTGTGCCATCTCCGCACCGTGACCACTCTCCAGAAAACGCACGGGAGAGAACGCGCTCCGTGTGAACCGAACAGTGCCAGAACCATCGGAGGCGGCTGAAACAGCAGCACCTGCTCCATCCCACCGCAAAGGGCCGAGTGGGGGGCCCCCTCCCCAGCACGGAGCTCGGGTGGGACGATGGGGGCGGGCGAAGCTCGGAGCTCACCCCCCCCACCCTCCCTCGCGGGCTCAGATTCCCCCCCCCGAGGGCACTCGGCGCTGCAGGAGCAGCTCCGCACCTCCAGCCGACCCCTCGCTCCTGGGGGCAGCGGGGGGGGGGGGGGGGGGGCACAGGGCTCCCGCTGGGGGAGATGCAGCCCCGGGACCCCCAGGACAGCCCATCCAGCTGCGTCCCAGGGCAAACCTGCCTGCTCCCAGCTCCCCTGTGCAGGATCGGCTGCGATACCACTGAGTTCCCCCCCCCATCCCCCTCCGTCCCATTGCACGGCCGGCACCGACCCTGAGCTCACAGCCGCGCACCCGAGGCTGCCCAGCACCCTGCCCAGGGCCGGGAGGGGGGGGGGGTCAGGGGAAGGCTGAAGGGAAAGCAGAGGGGAAGATGCCCATTACTGGAGTCTGGCAGTTTGTGAGCAGTCCCGTCCTGCGCCTGCAGCCGCGGTGCGGGGTCAGCTCTCCGCCGTGGAGAGCAACCCCCGCCCCACTGCTGGCGGGGCTCTGATCCCTCACCCTGAGCCCACGAGGGGACCCCAGTAGCCCCGGAGCCCCCTCCGGGCAGCCCCACACAGGACCCAGGACATCCTGCGGGGGGAGAACAGCCCCTCAAACAGCGAACAAAGGGGGCACAGAGGAGTCGAGCAGCCCCCAAATCCTCCCCCCCCCCCCCCCCCGCATGCCCCATACCTGGCCACGACCCTCGGGCCGCTGCGCGGCTCCACCGTAACGTAGTAGTGCCCGTAGAGCAGTAGGGACGAGGTGAAGGCTGCGAAGAGCAAGAAGCAGAAACGCTTCCAGCGGGGGAACCCCATCGCTGCTCTCTACAGCGGGTCCGCGTTCCGCGTGGATCCGAGTGCGGCGATCCGGGACGGACGGACGGACGGACGGACGGATGCTCCCGAGGAGCGGTGGGAGGAAGGAGGGTGTGAGGCGGAGGGAGGAGGCACTGGGCGGACTGGTTCAGACTCGCTGAGAAAAAAAAAAAAAAAAAAAGCCACCACTTTTGAGCCGCTTTAGCTGCGCTCCGAGGGTTAAACATTGACTCAGAGCGGCGGGGAAACGCTGCACTATTTTTTTTCGGGTTTTTTTTTTTCGCCTCCCGTTCACGCCGCCCACTCGCGGAGCGCACATCGGAGCTTTCCCCCTTTTCCCGTAACTTTTTCATCCGCTTCTCCCGTCCTCCGCTCCCACGCCGGACCCCGTGGGCTCAGCGCGGCCGTCGCGGGGTTCGGGTCCCCACCCCTTAAGAGCCGCAGTGGGGCGGAAAGAAATGGAAAGTGGGGTTAAAAAAAAAAAGGGGGGGGGGGGGAGGGGGGGGGGAAGAGGAGTAAAAATGGGGGGAGTGGGGAAAAAAAAGGGAATCTGCCCCAGAGCTGCTGGAGCTGCACCCGGGTCCGGCAGAGGAACGCATGGTTTATTCCCCTCCACGCGGTTTCACGGCAACCGGCGCAGTTTTCACGGATTTGCAGCGAATTTGAGGGCTCGCTGGGAGCAGAGGGCTGGGGCCGAGGGATGCTTCCTGAAGGAAAACGCTTCGGCTGTTTCCTCGAGAGCGCGTTTCTAGGTGAGCTCCGCCGGGTTCGTCTGCCGTTACACAGCCCGCAAGCTAACAGCCGCTCCCCGACGGCTTTCTTACACTGCGGGACTGCATCCAGCACCGCCAGGTTGGGGGGGTGGGGGGCTGGGGGTCGCCACGTGCTCCTCTCTGACCCTTCGTTAATCAGGGCTAATTGTTACCCGCTGTGTGAGTAAATCAGCGCGGCTCAGCCCTGGAGGGGTGAAGCGTGAGTGGGTCCGGGAGAGCCCTGGGTTTGCCATATGGAGATGCCTACGGCCCCATAAGGGCGGAGGAGCTGCTCTGTGACATCTCCATCTATTTCTATGCCACGTGGCTTTCTGCCATCGTTTGTTCTCTAGCAGATGAAAATGAGATGCGCAGTCCTTCATCTGCTCCGCCTGTGTTACACCACGACGCCTCGCAGTGCTGCTTTAGAAGCTGGGTGAGTGTGAGAAGCTTTCAGCGTGGCAGATGCCAAATAAAGGTGAGGAAAAGAACACACACAAACACCGTGTAGCACTTTTTACCCTGGGCTGTGTCTGTGGAGCTACCGCTTCTTGGAGCTCAAACCTGAGCTGTTGGGAGTCACAGAATCACCAAGCTTGGCAAAGACCTCTGGGCTCACAGTCTGACTGTCCACCCACCACCAGCACCCGTTGGCCAGACCTCCCCTTGCCAGGTCCCTGCTGGTCCCAGTGGGGCTTTTAGGTCTTTGTGCAGGGAAGGGCTGCTCTGGGCTCTGCCTTTCTGCCTCTCACCCCAGAGCTGCCCAAGGAATCGGGGCATCCCTCCCTGGTACGCAAGGAGTGGGATGCAGTGCTGAAACTGGGCTGACGTGGCTCATCTTCGAGGCAAACCCACGGGATCCTGTTGGACAATTGTACCCTGCAGGAGGGAGAACGTCAGAGGGATGAGGCACATGTTAGCCCACGTCCCCCTGCGCTGCCCCACCGGGCTCAGCCCCACTTATCACAGAGATGCCTGTGCGTGGCAGAGCCGTTGCTCAGCCCTGGACCGCTGGCTGAGATAAGGGGAGCACACAGTCCGAAGGGCACGAGGCACTCAGTGAGGTGCTGCGTTCTGTCCTGGATGGGCACAGAGCTGGAAAACACCTCTGATTCGGGTGATGGTTACTCCAAGTGCTCTCTGTGCTGCTCTGGATCGATCCTGCCCGGGTCTCTGCAGGCCAAACCTCCCCAAGGTCTGCTGAAGCAGGGCGCCTGGGGCTGGCCACGCTCCGTCCCCTAAGGACACAGCATCCCTGAGCACACCTCGCTGCCTGCCCTGTCTGCCTGCGGGGCTCCCACTGCGTGACGGCGGAGGGACCCTGCAGTGTTCCCAGGACCCAAAAGGACCCTCTCCAGGACCCGTGCCCCGGGGCTGGGTCTGGCCGTGCCGTGGGGTTGCCACATGCTGGAACTGTTTGCCTGCAGGGCCCCGCTCCAGTCCGGGGAAGGGAGGTCATCCGCTGCTTTGTGCAGAACAAAGCCTCAGGTCGCTCCTTTATCTTGTTCACCCTCCCCTATTACCAATAGTTTTTCTAGTCCAACTGGCTTTCCCTGCTGCCACATCCCCGAGGTGGGGAGAAGAGAGCACAAGTCTGCGTGGGGAGGTGAGGAAGGGTGCAAACCTCGCTGAGATGTGCCCCCAAAGCTTCTGCCTGCTTGGGTAATACAAATAAACACCGATTCCACCGGGCATCAGCAGTGCGGGGGGTTGGGGTTAGGGTTGGGCTGCAGGATGGGGAAAGGGGGAAGCCGAACAAAGGGTTGGAAGTCCTGCCAGGACTGTGGCACTGCGGGAGGAGTTGTCCCCACACCCCAGCAGGGAACGGCTGGGGGCTGTTAGCTCCTGGGGAACCCGGCGAGAAGGGCTCAGCTGCACTTACAGCTCCTGGTGAGGACCAGCATCTCCCCCACACATCCTTCCCCCCACAAAAAAAAGGGGGTGATGTGACAGCAGTTTCAGGCTGCGGTGGCACCAAACTAACTGCGTGCATCCCCGTGCACCCCCAAAGAGCTCCCACGCTGTAAGCCCCGGGGGGTGGGTGGGCGTCACGAAGCGTGGGACACTGAGGGACCACGTGTTGCCCACTCGGGCGCGGGCTGTGCCGCTCCCGGACGCCCACAGTCCCCGGGCAGGAGCTGCCACCTGGTGGCACCGGGACATCGCTGCCGGGATGGGGACATCTGGGGCGGCCCTGACTCACGTCACCGTCCTCGGTCACCAGGCACTGGGGAGACGGGCGCTGCCCCTTCTGCCCTGGCAGGCACAGCAAAGCACGGGGCTGCGAGCTTCTGCCGTCCAGAGAGAGGAGCCCGGGGGGGGGGGGGAGGGGGTGGACATCATCCCGGGGAGTTTCCTTTCTTTGACTCCGTCCCGCAGGTTGGGCTCCCCTCGCTCAGCAGGGCTCAGCCCTGCCCTGTTTCCCAGAACAGAGGGAGACAAAAGAAGGAGAGGGGGGAGGGAGGAGTTCAAAAGAAACTTCTTCCAAGTTCTTGGGAGGAGAAAAGCCCTATTCAGAGGGGAAGAATACCCGTGTGGAGCCGGTCACCAAGCAACCCGCAGCAATGCACGGCAAGGAACAAAGCCGCCTCGCTGCCCGTCCAGAGCCCGGACCGCGGGCAGCGGTGGGGCACAGGGCCCCTGGGCGCAGTAGGTGCAGCCTCGGTGGGGGAGATTAATCTCGATTAACGATTAATTCGTGGCGATTCATGGTTGTATGTCCAAGTGGAGGCGTCTCCCAGGGGTCTGTGTTGGGACCGGTGCTCTGTAACATCGTTATCCATGACACTGACAGCGGAATGGAGTGCCCCCCCAGCACGTCTGCTGGTGGCCCCGAGCTGAGCGGTGCGGCCGAAGGAAGGGATTGCCATCCAGAGGGACTCAACAGACTGGAAAGGTGGGCCCGGGTGAACGTCACGAGCTTCAGCACAGCCAAGCTCTGCACTTGGGGCAGAGGAATCCCAGGCACTGATGCAGACTGGAAGGAGCAGTCCTTGAGAGCAGCCCTGCGGAGAAGGACCTGGGGGTCCTGAGGGGTGAAAAACCGAATGTGAGCAAACAGCGTGCTCCTGCAGCTTGAAAAGCAAATGGGATCCTGGGCTCCATCAGCAGAGGGGTGGCCAGCAGGGACAGGGAGGGGATTGTCACTCTCTGCTCTTGTGAGGCTCCATCTGGAGCATTGTGTCCAGGTCTGGAGACCCCAGTCCAAGAAAGACAGGGAGCTGTGAGAGAGGGTCCGGAGGAGGAGCACAGAGATGCTCAGAGGGCTGGAGCATCTCCCCGATGAAGACAGGCTGAGGGAGCTGGGCTTGTGCAGCCTGGAGAAAAGAAAGCTGCGGGGTGACCTGACTGCAGCCTTCCACGACCTAAAGGGAACCTATAAACAGGAGGGGGGTCAGCTCTTAGAATGGGTGGGATGAGGGGAAATGGTTTTAAGTTGAGGGAGGGAAGATTTAGGTTGGATGACAGGGGGAAGTTCTTTACTATGAGAGTGGTGAGGTGCTGGAACAGGAGGTTGTGGATGCCCCAACCCTGGAGGTGTTCAAGGCTGGATCGGATGGGGCCCTGGGCAGCCTGGTGTAGTATGAAATGGGGAGGTTGGTGGCCCTGCCCGTGGGGGGGGGGGGGTTGGAGATTCATGATCCTTGAGGTCCCTTCCAACCTGGGCCATTCTGTGATTCTGTGAGCCAGTAACCACAGCCCAGAGGGCTGCAATGGAAATCAGCTTGGGTAAAGCAAGGTCGTTTATTTTGTTGGTCAGTACTCTGAAGGCTTGCTGGCTGCAGCAGTGTTTATCTCAGCACGATGGGGGTAGGCACCCCAGCCAGCAGCAAGGACAGAGAGCATCCATCCCTGGACACTGCAGATTCTCATTTCTCCTGGCAGGAGAGCAAGCACCGTGCTCCTGGCACAGCTAAGCACCAGCTTCTTCACCAGGCTCACTAGGTGTAGTCTGCAGCCAGGGGAGCCCCACAGCAAGAGGCATGATGTCTGGGGAGAGCTCACCCCTTCCCTGTGCTGACAGCCAAGGGCAGCAGGCTGGGCACCAAACAGTGCTCCCTTGGAGCGGTCACAGCAAAGTCACATTGGGAGACTGGCTTGGAAGTGAAGTGCTCAGTGTCTGCAGGGAACAGTGACAGCAGCACCTCCAGGACACAAATCATTCTCGTGAGACAGCATCACATGTGTCCTCATTTCCATTCACTGCTTATCCAAAACACCCAGCTCCACGAAGAGCACTGTTCACAGAGAGAACCCACCCAGGGCAAAAGCAGCCCCAACCCCAGGACCATCTCCTCGCAGAGGGAAAACCTGGATGAAGATGAAGGGTGCTGGAACATCCACTATTCAGATTCATCCCGGGTTCCTCTTTCCCAGCACGGGAGCCTACAGCCATCCACGAGTCAGATTTCTTTGGCAGCTCTTCTGGTCTGTAGTACACACACCTCTTAGGAAGCATTGTGAGAAAATGAAGATACAAAAGGAGGGAAATATCTCCGTGGGGCTGAAGCTGAAGTCCAGGGGTAACCCTGGCTTCGGGGCTCCTCTTCTGTTCCCCGTGAGGTGCTGTTGAGATTTCCCAGGCAGTGAACCTTGCCATTCAGTCAGGATCTCTGGTAGAGTTTCATGATGTTCTCATCATGAAGCCTTTTCCACACCTGCTTCTCCAAGTTGAAGTCATGGTTAATGTAGAAGACCAGGCGTTTCCACTCCTTGTCGTAGTAGTGATTTGAGTACTTCTGGTGCCCCTCTGTGATGTAGCCATAGGCACTCACCTGGGGAAGAGATATCAAGAACAGAAGGAGCTGAACGAAATACAGGACAGCTCCCAAACACGGCGGGAGCACAGGACGAGGATGCCTCCCAGAGACTCTGCACGGGCACTCAAGATGGACCAGGCTGTGAAATGGAGCTCCAGAAAGCCTGGCGTCCTCTCACGCTGCCTGGGAGACATGACAGCCCTCAGGCCCTGAAGCAGGCTTCTCAACCTTTGTGTGAACTTGCTGCTTCTCTTGGGCTCAATCTGTTCCCCGCTAGCTGACAAGTGAGGGCTGGGGACACCGGCACTGTTATCCTGTCTTTGCTTCCAGGCAGTGGTGTGTGCAGGGATCCTAATGCCCTTACCCGGTCACAGAGATGCAGTGCAGTGAGCAGCAGGAAGGCTCCTGTGGTGGGTCTGTACAGCCGCCAGTAGGGCCTCTGCAGGTTTTTAGATTTTAGGAACCTGCAGTAGGAGAGAAGGAAGCACAGAGAGGCTGCTGGGCACGCTGGTTCAAGCTGTGCATGGCTTGTCCTCCTTGGCTCATTTGGCACTTTCCCTCCTCGCAGCAGCTTGTGGCCACACTGTGCGTTTCAGACAAGCCATGACTGCTCGTGCATGAGTAGTGCTGTGTGCTGGGGGAAGCACAGGGCCCAGAATGCTTCCATCACCTGCACTGAGCACTAACTTCACAGGCCAAGAGGCAGTGGGGATAAAGAGGGGAATGACTGAAGGAGCTAGTATATTCACATCACTCCCTGTTCCTTGCCTTGCAGTCCCCTGATATATCCTCCCCATCCACATTTGGGAGTGAAACACAATGCAGGAGGGTCACAAAATCCACTAGGAGCTGCTGCGTTTCGCGCCAGCAGTTGTTTGGAAGGTAGGAGTCCACACATTAAAAATAGCATTTGAGCCCTCCTGGCCTTGGAAAGAGCTCAAGTCAGAGGAGAGAGAGAAGAACGAGCAGGGGAGTGCAAGCCATCTGGCATTGCAACTGCTATCTATCAGAAAGACATAATGCAGCCCTCAAGGAGACCAAAGGGCAAACACAATCAAAGCTGGGCACAACAGGAGCTCTTTTCCCTACACCTCCTGGCCACGTGTGGCCCACAATTGGCAGATCTTGCAGCGATAGTGTCCAGCACACTTGTGAGAAGGATTAGAGGTGCAAAGAAGTGCAGCTAGGCCAGATAAATGGGATGCTGAAGAAGAGCTCATTACTGTGCTTGAGGGAACAACTAACCCCTTGAGTTAAGATGGGACCTAAGGAGAGGAGGACTGTTACAGAGCCTTCCTCCAAGGTGCTGAGCAATGAGTAAGATGACAGGTTGGTACTGGACGGGTTAACATCCCTCTGTGGTACCACAGAGCACTTTAAGTGACAGCACACTGGTGAGGCTTACCCCAAACATGCTGGTATGGCTAAATTGCAGTTATAAGTCAGTGATCTGGGAAGAGAGTCCAGAGACAGAGAGAGATGGTGCTAGCCAGAAAGCACACAGTTTCCAGCTCACCTGTTTTTCAAGTATCTGAGGAAATCAGGGTGAGTTACCAGGTACTGATTCATTGTGAAATCTTCATCGAATCTCTCCCGGGGCCTCTGCCTAGGGACAGGAATAGGAGACTCATGATAAGCTCCTGTATTTCATTATGGCTGGAAAGCATCAGCCTGATGCATTTGGTGGTGAGAGAAGAATCACAAACATTGTTAAATTATTCTGCAACGTTTCTCAGATGGTGACAAAGCCTCCATAGCCTGCTGCAAGAGAGGCAGCAAAGGAGATGGAAATCTCTAAAACATGCATACGTACAGATAAGACTTGGTGAAAACCAGGTCTTCATCTGTGAGTAGGACCACATACAGACACCAAAGCAGAAAGCAGCATGTGTTCATCCCAGAGAACCTCAAAGCTTTCTCTGAGCTCAGGCCACACACTATAGAAAGCAAGTACTTTAAAAGTTGCTAGAAAGGAGTTGTATTGGTCACAGCAGTGCTCACAGCTGGGAGAGAAAGAAGACATTTCTCCAGGCAAATCAGCAAGGGATGGGAGGGTTTGAGCTGGTCTGCTCCTTGGCAGACTGAGCACTGTGGGGAAGGTACAGCAGAGAGCTCCACACTGAAGGATGTGGAGGTGAGGCCACTTTGTTTTACCCATAGTGGTTTAGGAATCCTTTCCTGATATTCTTGTTCAGCAGAAGAGCCTTCAGCCACTCATAGTCTCTAACTCCCTCCAGGAAGTGAATGTATCTGATATGCTAAGAAAAAACAAAGTGAGCTTTAACGAACAACACCAGAGAGACACATCCTTTAACAGCAAGAAGCAAGCAGACACACAGGCTGACTGAGCTTCTCAAGCACACGCCTGAGCTCTGCAGCTTTTAACCATCCCACAGAGACAGCATGCAGAGAACTTCTGACACGTAGCTATTTCAACCTGCCAAAGGTTTGTGAGGGTGGTGGGACACTGGGTCAGGCTCCCCAGCAAGGTGGCTGATGATTCACACCTGCCAAGTTCAACAGGCACGTGGAGAATGCCCTTCATAATGTGATATAACTTTGGCTAGCCCTGATGTGGTCAGGCAGCTGGACTTGGTGATCTTCCTAATTCCCTTCCAAGTGAACTATTCTATCTTAAAGAGGCTAGCACAGGACTAACACAGTTTGCCACAATGAATATTCCCTCTCAAGACAAAGTTCCCTCACTAAGGGTAATGTTAAAGTGTTAGCTCAGCTCTGCTGCTCATCGTGCATGAAAGATCAGAAACGAAGGCCACAGGTTAACAGAATCCTGTCAAAGCTGGGCAAGTATAGACCTGACTTACCTTCCCCTGTGGGATCTTCTTGAACCCTTTGCGTCCCAAGTTCTGGAGAGAGGACACAAGGGAGAACGCTGTGAATCCATAGAAGGAGGTTTTTGTTCCCACATCCTTTTCGTAACCTTTGATTACAGCCCCACTCACCCTGGGCAAGGAAATAAAAACAGGGAAGTAGTTAGCAGATAACCATGGGAAACACTGGCATCCCTGTTTATAACCTTGGTGGTTTCTCATCTCCTCCTGCCACCAATCATTTGGGCAGCTGGCAGTCAGCACAGTTCCTGCTAGCCAGAGCAGCCTAGCTCTGTATCTCACGAGAAGGAAGCAACCATCAGATTGCCTTACCGGAACACATAGTCATGGGAGTCGATCTCCTGGCCCATTCCAGAGTTATTCAGTATCCCTCCGTTCCCCACAACGGCACAGCTGATGCACGTTGGCACACTGCTGCTACTGTTGGCCAGGAGCAGCTGCTGGTGGGGATTCAGGGGCAGCCGTGACATGACTTCTTCTACCACTGTGAAGCAAACATGGTGGAGCATCAGCATCAAGAACTTTGGGAATGGACCACGGTTTCCTCCACAAGGTCCACCTAGCCTGATGCATTTGACAGGGAGCTCCTGCAAACCACCAGCAACTCAGCATGCAGTTCCTGCTGGATGTTTTCACAGTCCCATTGTGACATCCCTGGGGGACTCACGTGAGTAATTCAGCTCCATGAAGCCATAGGGAGGTGCAAAATGCTCCAGGCGGTGCCACTCGCTGTCATTGAAGTAACTCCTGTCTATGAAGAGTGTGATGTTTGGCAGGAAAAGATCTCGTAGCCAGTCAGACTTGGCAGCCTTGGTCCTCACTGATTCAGAGCAGGTCTTGAAAAACAAGAAGAAAGCAGTAAGGGCTGATGAACAGGGAGCTGATAAACCTGTCAGAGTGCCTGTGCACAAGGGCATTGGAAAGAATCAGATAAACTCCAGTGGATCATCCATTCCTCTCAGTGTCCCATGTCCTAAAGGAATAGCAGAGCAACATCCAGTGATAAGGGAGCCCAAGTCAGCTGATCCTAAGAAACAAGAATGGTCTCATTGCAGCTGGCAGGCATCAGGCTGTGTGTGCAGATGGAGAGCAGACAGATCCAACTGTGGTGGATTTTCCACTGAGTCAATGTAGGTTTTCCCCAAACAGTGACTACAGTATCTACCAAAACACAAAAGAGAAGACCAAGTGGACCTATGCTCCCACCTCAAACCCCCTGAGATGCCCAGACTGCATTGCCAAAGCCTTGCAGTGTGCTCACTGCTGAGCTGGGCTCCCTGCTGCAGGTGAGGGTGACATTCTGCTTGTCACAACAGCACTGCAATGACAAAAACACTGTGCAGGGTCTGATGCTGGCATCATTTCATTTGCAGCATGTTTCATGTCCAGAGACAGGGATGTTCCCTGCCTGCTCAAGCTGCACTTTGCACTGTCCGAGCCCTGGTACTTCTTCTTCCTCCACAGTTAGTCTGGATTAACAAAAGAGGGATTAGGGGAAAATCTGACCATGCAGGAAATGAAATTAGTTGGAAGCACTTATAGTCACTCCCTCTCTTTGCAGAATTAGAGATGACATTTGGAAGCAAGACTCAGTGCATGATGTCTAAAGCCACATCTTCACTCACAACCCTTCTGCATGTATTTCCTCCATTTTCCACTACTCTGGGAGGGTTTCTCCTGCTGTCACAGCTGTTCTGCATACCCAAATGCTCTGCAGCCCCAGTTAGAGTGGAGAAAACTCTTGGCTTCCTGCTGAAAGCTGCTCTTCATCTCTCTGCCAGCTCCTGCTCTGCACTACAAGATAACTGCATGTCTTCTCCAAGGAGCTGCAGAAGACAGGAGCATCTGGGAGTCAGCAAGCAGGATCCTGGTGACCTGACCCCACTACATGTAGTGCAGTAGCAACGGGCAGGAGGGGTGAGGGATTGTCTCATATGTCATACACACACTCAGCCATGTACTTTGCCCACTCCCATTTGTATTTTGGGTGCCTCAAGCCTAGGAACAAAGATGCACATCCTGCTCCACACACTTGATCACGAGCCAGGCCCTTCTGCTGCGTCCCACTGAGGCTGGGCCAATAAATGAGCTCAAGGGTTTAACAGCCAAGTTTTCTATTTAACAGAATCACGAATCTCCTCTCACGTGGCTCAGTGCCACACTGAAGAGCACAACCTGTCAGCAAAATGATGGCTCGCACTGCCAAAAGGGGCAAAAACCACAAAGGAGAAAGAGCTCAGAAAGAAAACCCCAAAACAGTCAAGTTCATCCCAGGATCTTCCACTAATCCACCTCTGCTCTCTGCGTGTCTGCCAGGGCACCTTAGCGTTGGGATTAACATTTTCAAAAGAGCAGGGGAAGGCCTGAGCAGGGTGATGAAGTGCCTGCAGCCCTGGCAGTCCTCTCCAGCAACACCTACATTCACCTTAATGTCACCAAAACGCCATATGGCAGCGGTGGAAGGCTGCAGCACTGTGACTTCAAACAGGCACATGGCTCATCTAAGACCACCGAGCTACAAACTGCACCATGTGGGATTTCCATCTTCACCTCCAGCAAAATACTTCTCTTGTGCTCACCAGCCCTACAGTTGTCTTTCTTATTTAATAGAAAAACAAATAAGCAAGAGTCGTTTCATAACAGATCTCTTCTGGATGATTACCTCTGCTGTGGTGATGGGTCAATGCATAGCAAGAAAATCCCAAATAGGAACGTGACAAGCCGGGACTGTCTGAGCAGGAGAAGCTCAAAATGGGTAAAACAACAGTCTGACAGCTCACTGAGGGTGTCCACATAAAGGGTAGAAATGGGAACTGGCAGCACACAGGTATTACACAAGTGTAGTGCCACTTACCTTTGGGCACTGGGCCACGCATGAGCTGCACTGTGTGCCTGTCTCCTACACAACAGAGGGAAGCACCTAAGACTGGAACCACCTTGCAGGACATCAAGCAGTAGAGATTCTCCCCTGCCCCTGATGCTCCTGAGTTATAGAAAGATTGTTCTGGCTGACTTTCAAAGAAAGGAACCCATGGACATGGGTGTAGTTGCAACAACTTCCCATCCTGCAGCGTGGTGGAGTTGGCCAGGCCAACTGAGCCATACTCACACAGCTCTCAGCTCTTGGCCTCAACAGCACCTGCATATACGAGTGGGTTGATCTACCAGCTCAGACATCAGCCTCCAATGCTCAGGAGGCAGCAGACAAAGAGGTCAGCAGGGACATACACACAAGGCCATCACACCTACCGATGCTGGAGATGAGCCATCGAGTAGGTACTCATCATCAAAATCCCACTGCGGCTCAGACTTGAAGTCAGCAGCCCTCAGTTTCTTCTCTTCTGTCACTGCGGCAGCCTGAGTCACAGGTCTTATGGTTTCCACTGATGCAGGAGGCTCTTCTGCCTTCGGTTTGACTCTGGATGTGCTGTTTGCATAAGCTACCTTCATCCCAAAGGATGGCTTCACTGTTGCCTTCTCTTTGTCTCCCTTCATCCTGGGAAATGGATCCTCTGCCCCTGGAACTGGTCTCACTGCTGTTTTCTCCTTTGTTCTCTCTACCACAGAGGTTGTTGACAGTGTTGTACTCTTGATTCCCTCCACCTCAGGGAATGGTTTCACAGTCACCTTCTCCTTGTCTTCCTCCACCCTGGGAATCAGTTTCATTGTTCTGTTCTGCTCTTCCTTTCCTCCCCAACTTGGTGTACTCACAACAGTTTCCAGTTTGAGCCACGTAGCATTTCTCTCCAAACCAACCTTTGAAATTCCCCTTGTGTCCCCATAACCAGCATGGTCTGAACCTTGTTGATCTTGGGTGTCCATTTGTAGTATATGTGAGACACTTTGAAAAATCTTGAACTGCCTGAACGCAATCAAAGAAAAAGGAGACACATCACAAACACATTCCACTTGACACTGAGCAGCTCCCAGCACACTTCTGGTGCTCTTGACTGTGCTTCACGTCACTTGTGCACACAACCACTACACTCAGATGACTTGCATTGGTATCTGCAACTGAGTTTCTGCTGGGAAGTAATACATCCTTGTTAGGAGGATACTGTCTGAATTCAATTTCATTTAGGTATTTGTCACCAAAGGGTTATTCAAATTTCCATGCTCCTCTTTGGGACTTAACTCATGAAATATGCTTTATGTTGGCACTAAATGCAAACCAGCACAGAACAGCTCCGCCCTGCCCTGGGCAGGACACCCCAGGCAGTGCATACAGAGCAGGACTGTGTTTCAGAGATACTGAGTTCAGGAGAAGGGACACAACACAAAGATGCCAGCTGGCATTCCACCTTCCTCGTCAGCAGGGCCAGGTACTTCTGTGTTAAGAGTATGAAGATGTTACAGAAGGAATACAAATATGTAGTTATGTTCAGGAAGGGAAGTCTGATAAGAAGTGCAATTCACTGCTTAAGCATGAATCACTTCTTTCACATAGTCTGCGTTTGTGACAGTGGAAATTACAGTCACAGAAAGAACAACTGCTACTTTCTGCACTATAATCTGGTCCCCAAAACACCAGATTTGGGGTGTTCAAATCACCAAAACTACCGTGCTTCAGAGAGACCAGTTCAGATATAATGCAAACAGGTAACATCCCAGGATCAAATCCTGAGGAATTTGACAAAGGCAGTTCTATCATCAGATTCACTTAAGATATCTTTCAAAGAGAGCATGCCACAAGTCAGACACAGTGCTGTATATTAGCCACAGTTCCTGGACAGGTCCTGCTGGGGGGAGCTAACTGTCCTGCACAGAGAACAAAGGAATGCTGTGAACTTGGATACAGAATAAGGCAGAAAAAGTCTGCACCGCTTGAGTTTGGGTCAGAACCATGGACTGAATCCAGCCCTCCACATCTGAAACACCTGGGGCCACGAGGCATATCTCCTCTCCTTTTCCCCTTAGCTATTGCAACAGTATCACACAGCACCGGCCAGCTACAAACACTTTATGACAGGCACCTCAAAGCTATTAAATGCAATCTAAAGCTTATATGTATAAAGTCATTCTTACATACATGGAAGCCTGGAATGGTTTGGGTTGGGACCTCAAAGAATCCAGCTCCACACAAGGAAGGCTGCTGACCACTAGATCAGGCACTAGCTCAAGCTGCCCAGCACCCAACCAATCTGGCCTTGAGCACTTCCAGGGACGGGGCATCCCCAACCTCTCTGAGCAGCCTGTTCCAGTGCCTCACCACCCTCTCAGTGAAATATTTCCCCCTGACATCTAATCTCCCCTACACACGCAGTTGTAGGGTGGAACAGGAAAAAGCAAGCTGAAAAAAAATCCCGCAGCTGAGCTTTTACGTTCAACAAACGTTCTCAGAACATAGCTGTGGCAGGCTGATCTCACACTTCACCCTTTGTGTGATAGAAGTGTTTGTAGCATGACTCTGAGAAGGGCCTCCAAGGTGGTAAATGGGGAAAAAAGCACCTCTGCAGATAAGAGGTTGGAGACAACACTTTGGTTGCTGCTGAGGTTGCAGAGCGATACGCTGTGAAGTGATTAGGAAATTATTAGCCCAGGGCGGCTTGTAAAAATCAGTTGGTGTAAACTGGATACTTGGGCATTTACAACACCACTTCTAGGGAAAAGAGGTAAACAGCCAATCAACCCCTCCTCTTCCTCTTCTCATTTCACCAGCCTCAATCTAGGATGCAGCATCCGCTTTCTATCACAGCGCTTCATCTTTAAATGAGTCACTGCATACTATGCAATAAAAGGAAAGATTTCACTTATATTCTATTTAAAGAGAAATTTGGTAACACTGAGACCAAAATGCAAAATGGAGGGCCCTTCACATCCCAGACCTTCTTCCTGCAGTCAGAGCCACGTGGCCAGGCACTTGTGCCTGCACAGGACCTCGAACCCCCGACCAGCACTTCAAATCCAGACAACTAGTTCAACCTAGCTCATCAAATTCCAGGCTCTGAAGTGCAGCTGGCAAACAACCTTGGAAGCACGTTAATACTGTCACCCTTCTCTCCAAACTACAGAGGCCTGCGGCAAATAAAACCACGACAATGCTGCTTTCTGTATTTTACGTTGCATACTGAGGCACAAAAATAGAAACAGAGATAATCACATACTGCACATGTCTGGGTGTGTTCTACATGAAGTTTCAGCAGTACCAGTGTTTCCAGTACCTGTGCAGGACAAAATGGTTTAAAGAATCTGGGCATGAGAAAAGTAAGATAACATATTTTTATCGTGTCAGTGTGACACCAGTGCACCTCTACACTGCATATTTGTATTACTTTAGTGCTGAAGTCGATATGATTGTAGAAGTATCACACCAAATTCAAAGTTTAGCAATGCAATCTGGACTAGAACAGGATGAGGCCCTTATGGGAGGTACCAAGTAAAAGCAAATATGCAGTGCCAAACTATGGATACACACAGAGTTCATCAAGTAAAAGCTGCTTTCTTAACACAACTATGCAGGGAAGCACTGAGAGCTGGTGATTCAGCAGAAGAAAGTTTAGCTGTGATCTTGAAGCACTATACTCCGATTGCATACAACGTGGTTTTCTAAAGCAAAGCAGTTGTCTGACTTGGATCCAAAGTGCAACTTTCAGGATAAAAAGAGAGGGAGAGAAAGTGAGTGGAAGCACTCTGCCCAGAAGCACATACTGCAAGGAAGCAGGGCTCTTACCTGAAAATGCTCTTCTCCATGCCAAACAAGGAGCTAAAACTAGTAATGATGAGCGAAAAGACAGTTAAAATAAGAAGCCAACGGAATATTCTGGGATCTTTAGGAAGCCTTCTGATTAAAAAGCCCATTGCGAGAGGCCTGGGAGAGATGGAAGCTCTGCTGCTGCTGCTGCCCAGAGGTGTGCCTAATGCAGCGATTTCCAGGTGTATTGAACCAGTGGGCTGGTCTTCTCTCTGGATTTCCCTACAAGAATGTGCACACCCTCTCTGCTAAGGTTCCCAGAAACTCTGCACATGGGTCCAATTTCTCAGACAAGACAGCAGTTTCACACTGGTCCTATCACTTCTAGCTTACTGCAACACAAACTGGGGAAAGAAACACCTTTTACTACAGACAAGGGAAGTTTCCTCTATTTCCCTCTATAAGGTTAGGCTGGTTCAAGAAGGAGGAAATCCTTTACCTCTAATCTGGTGGAGGCTTCACTAGAAACGTTGGTGTGAATTATGAAAGCAGCCACACTTGCACTCAAAGAATCACGGCACGGCATGGGTTGTAAGGGACCTTGAAGATCATCTAGTTCCAAACCCTCTGGCATAGGCAGGGTTGTCACCTACTAGAAGAAGACAAAAGTTTCAGACCACCGCCTGCCTGAGGGCTCAGGCTCAGATTCAAAGCATAAGCACAAACAAATTTTTGGTTTCTCCTTCTTGCAGTGACCGTAGCTCCAACCCAAAAGCAATTCCTATCCCCAAAAGCTGCACATCCATTTTACCTTGGGAGTACTTTGCTGCAGGTCAGAGCTGGACTCCTTGCAAATACACCACAAGGAGTTAGTGCTTAAAGTCAGACTGTCTACAAGTTGCAGGCAGCCAGTCCCCTCCCTCTCCAACAAGCCAACCTGCCTCTCAGGCAACCAGAGTTCAGTCTCACTTTTTCACTTCTTTTCACATGCCAGCTTCACCCCAATCTCACTCTGCTATGGGCAACAAACTTGTTACGCAGGCTCAGGAACGTGCCCCTTTGGCTCTGAGCTGTCACATACATAGGTGGCTCTCGTATGCACTCTCCAGCTGTTCTTTTTGAGCTCTCTCTGTCAAGTTTCCTCCACTACCACAGCCAGGACCAGTCCCTTACTTTTTGGCTTTAAACTCTCACCCCATCCCTTCACAGTGATCACAGAGTGGGAAGAAAATGACAGGGATGCTAGTTCACCACTGATAGGGGGCATGGATGAACTTGTGTCCGTGAGCAGATGCAGAATATAAGACATACATCACCTTGGTGAACCCATACTACCATTTCTTCCTTTGTTTCTCATGTTTGAATCATGTCATCATGGACAGAGAGATTAACAGCTGCTTTCTATGCTTTTGTAGGACCAGAAGAACCAGGCTTTGTTCATCAGTAGTGTCAGTTCAAACAAAGCTTCACTGGTGCCATATGGAGGGTAAATGAATCCCTGCTGCAACTTTGAGGGTACACACCACACTCTAGTGGAGCTATCAGCATATCCAGATCTAGGAGATGTTATTTCTCATTGATCCGTAGCACCTGACAATGTCTTTCCCAATTTCCCCAAGTCACATCTGAGCCTCTCCTCCTCATGAGAATTGGGGCTTTGCCTGGGGATGACCTGGCAGCCCAGAACACATCTCCCTGCTAGCAGAGGGAAAGATGAACAGAGATGACCCCCTGCTCCAGAAATGCAGTTTTACATACTACAGCAAACAACTATTTTAACTATGGGGAGCAGTTAAACATTAACCCTGATAGCTCAGGTTGCTCTCCGTAGAGGAGCTGGTTTTAGGCAGTTCTTATCAAAAACTAAACTGGGACTAAGCTTTTGTTGCCAACATCACAAACTTTAGAAGTAACGTTCACACTGTTAATACACAGAGTGCTGGTGTTTGCTCTAAGTTACAGGAAAGCCAACCAATGGTTTCACCCAACCACGCGTCACAGCAAAGAGCATCTGAGAGGAGTCCCTCCAGCTACATCAGCAGTAACTGGATTTCTTCCTTATAAATTCATCTCTCTGGATTAAAGTGCAAAACATCAGTTACCAGAGGACAGAGGAGAGAAAAAACGAAACAACAGCAGGTTTGAAAAGCTCCTGAAGAGACGTGCAGAGGTTGTTAGCCCAGGCTATGCTTCTCCATCTACAGCAAAACATTTCACTCTTCCCAAAGGCTGCCTAGGATCAGAGGAGATCTGTTGAGTGCCCAAGCAATTTTGAAGAGCCAGGTTACAGGTCAGGCTGTGCAGCATGCAAGCAGCAACTCTGAGCTCAGATCTCCAAAACAGTATTGTCTTACAGGGGCAGCTCTCAGTCCTTAAGCACTGATATGCAGAACATACAGCAATGGCTTCAACTTAGCCTTCCTCTTCCCAGCCCTCTGCACCTCAGGGCATACTGCTTGGAAGAAGCTGCCTGTGTGTGACTATAAGGCTTTTATTGTTAACAGGATCCCAAAGGGAAGCTCTGGAGGCAGGAAACGTTTTCCTTCAACCTCCTCCATGTAACATCACTGCAAACCCAAGAGCCACCAGGGCTAGCAGGATTCCCACAATGAGAAAAAGACAGCTTTCATTGTTCTTAAGGAGCTACGCTGACAATTGTGGTGAATGTGTCCGTAGCATTCTGTGCTCAGGGGAATATTCAAATCTCTGGCAGGCACAGGAGCTGAAAGCAGGCTCGCTATGCAAAATGTACAGCTTTTCACCTTCTTGTATTGGTGTAAGAGAAGAAAAACAAACAAAACAAACCAAGTCCTAATGGGTTTCACTTCCTTGGAATAATATTTCATCCTCTTTTCACCCTCGTCACTGAAATCAGCCTGCCAGAGCTCAGCCAGCCTGGTGAGCTCGAATTCAAGGTCAGAGTGGGAAATGGGGCTGTACACTCTCAGCCAAGGTTAGGGATGACCCACGTGAAAACAGAGATCAAGAATAAAGCAGCTCCCTCACAAAGCTTTGTAAGAAGCCTGGTTCCTGGGACATACTGGGCTACCAGCCCACAGGGAACTGTTCTTCATTCACCTCCACTGCCAGGGAGATAACTGGCAAGACTGCAACCTGACACAGGCGCTGGCAACTCTTCAAGGGCCACAGGGCAGATGCCAGCTTCCTTTCCCAAATTAGAGGCTTTGTGTGCTCCTCTGGCAGACCTGCTGGCAATCCCAAGAGATGCTGCTTCTCTCACTGTGCAGACTCCCAGCTCCTGGCCTAGCACAACCCACTGCCAGCAGCAGTGCCTACACCAGAAATTCTTCTGTTCTTAAGCACTGAAAATAAGATTTTTTTGAGCGAAATCTACCTGGGGCCCCCAAGTGAAGATGGTTCTTTCCCAGCACTTTTCCATCTCTAATATTTTGTTTAATTCCAGATCCACGTAACTATATCTTTAGTTATATCCTGGGCAGACAAAATGCAGATTTGTCTGTTCTGTTTGTTTGTTTTTCAATAAACTTTATCATAATTTGATCCTAAGCTGTGTGTGCTGAGGCTGTTAGCTCAAGAGTGAGCCATGCCAATAATTTATCTGTGTGCAAATTTTCCTGAGGGCTGTGTATCAAACCTTGTTTACTTGCCTGTGCTCTGTGTGCCTTCCACTTCCCCATGTCTGTGCTAAGAAGAGGGCATGCCGAGATGTGCCACAAGAGCAGCACAATTGCAGAAAGAATGTGTAAACCATTGTGGTTTTTAGTGCTGTTTTCCTTGCTTGATGTCCAGCCTTAACCAGCTAATCACTGGGTAGGAAAACTGCCTGAAATCTACTTTACTGCAGCAGATGTTATGGCTCCAACCGGGAATATTTCCCCTAGTTCCAGCTAGCAATGTGAATGCAGGCACCTGAGGTAGTCACTGCCTGGAGCAATCATTTGCTTGGAGGTGGGCTATAAGTGCTCCGAATTCCCCAACATTACAGCCTCTAATCACCGGGACTTTGGTTCTTCCCATTACCATAACATCTGCTCGGGTTCTTTGTGGTCCTTGTGACCACAGCCAGAGGTGTTAACTTCTTAAATGAAGCAGATTAAATTTTCCATCAATGCTTTTCTGCTTCTTCAGCTGTTTGTCACAGACCCTGTCCTGCTTAAGCTGCAACACTGAAATGGCTCTGGTCCTGCATTCCTATTTCCTTTCTCAGAAACACTAAGCTGAAAAGATTCATGAGCCACTTCACTGAAGAGAATTAACAAGGAAAAAAAAAAAAAAAAGAACCAGAAAAATACGCTCCCAGAAACAATAGCTACACAGTCAGCTGGAGTTACACAGGCTGGATGGGACCAGTGCTCCTTTACCCAAATGCCACCCTGAACAGCCTTTTGTCTGTCCCATCCCAGCAGGAAGCCTCGCATATCAACACAGAGCTGACAAGCAGAGAGACAAAACTGACATCACTTCAGGGCTGATTTGTGGGTTTTGTGGTTTGTGGGTTGTTTTGTTTTGGTTTTTTTTCTCCTCCTTTAAAACGTACTGATAGGAAGTTAGAAAAGATTCTGTTCCTTCTGTGGAATCTCTGAGAGCTGTTTGCTGAGCAGCAGGGCAGTGCTGCAGGCAGGTGAGCAGCTACGTATTGAACTCATGGTCAGCTGGCTCCTCACCTGAAAATCAGCCTTTCTATTCCTGCCCATGGGCTGCTAGGATCGGGAGCATTCCAGGACTCTCTGCCACTCTGGAGAGAGAAACATAAAGGACCACAAATGCCTCTTTATATCCCTAGCAAGAAATGCAGGCACCTCACCTCTCAGCATTTCACACCCACCTGCAAAACCAGGACCTGCACCAAATCACAGCTGTTCTGGTCGCCCAGGTTTCAAGCCAGAAAACTTTGTAGAGGTCTATCCCCTACTCCTCCCACTGACTCAACATCAGAAACCACCCCTCTTTACAGCTGGAAGGACAACTGTGCCATTTGGCATCCTTTGGTGCGAAAAGTTCATGCAGTGCCCTGTGAGCCTGTTTCTTGAGTGGTGTACACGTCCCTGCTTTACAGCTGGAACTCTGCAGCCTCACAGTGCCTTCCTCTCTGCCCTGGTAGATGCATCAGAAAAGTGCAGTCACATTTTTAGCTGCAAGAATAGCAAAGCCACAGGGTCTTGTGAAAAGCAAGATGGATTTACTGCTGGAAACCACATGCTTCTCTTCTCTTTAATCTACTGTCTTCCATTCAATAGTTCTCCTGAAACCTAGAGGGCCCTGTGCTACTTTTCTTCACCTCACTCCTATCAACTTCTGCCAGCCAAGGAGAGAAGGTGACTTTCCCATCCCATTTGCACACCACCTATAAATATGCTGGCACTGATGACAAGGAGAGCAGCATACTGTGCCACTGCAGTGGAAATGTGAGATTCTTGCATTCAGGAATGGCATACCAGTCTCTCCCAGTTCTCTGGAAGCTACTTAGCATCTTTTCAATTGGGGTTTGTCTTGCAAGCATTAGATCTCTCAGAGGGTTTGCACAGTGTCAGACAGAGCTGACACTCTGGGATCAGCCAGTCTGTTTGTAATAAATGTGTAATGGCATTATGCATCTCCCATAAGCTGCATTTCATGAAGATAGGTACTACTCCAATGCAAAGTGTGGCGTGGTGCTGTCCACTGTCTGACCATCATTGGTTGGGGAGCAACTGCATTGTGCACCACTTGTTTTGTATATTATTTTGTAATTAATATTATTAATTTCCCTTCCTTTTCTGTCCAGTTAAGCTGACTTTATCTCAACCCATGAGTTTTACTTTTTTCCAGCTCTCTCCCCCATCCCATTGGGGTGTGGGGGGGCAAACAAACAGCTCATACCAACCACTGGGAAGAAAGCTCATTCTCCCTACCCAAAATCAGGATAGCATTCCACTGACCAGTTTTTATGATACCCATCTTGATGTAGTCAATGTCTGGTCAATATTTGAATTCACATTTATGGCTTGATCTTGTAACTGTAAGCAAACATCAGCCCAGCTTACTCCAAATAAATTAATATTTGTTGAGTAAATGCATAAAAAAGCCAAGGGCAGACTCTTATCAAAACAGATGGACTTAATTTATCTCAGTGGTGTTTTCCAACCCATGTGATTCCATGACTCAATGAAAATAAGGACTTCAGAAAATAGCTCTTCTGGTAATTTACTACGTGTGCTATTCTGTGAAGCAGCATGGCAGAGCAGTCTGGGCATTCAGCAGCATATAACAAGCAGTTAGTTATAACATTTACATAATTTGTCTAAAAGCATTTGCAAATTAGCTTCCTGTGTTTCCTTCAGCTGATACTGAAATGCATTCTTTGCTGGAAGAACACGATCAGCCATGCTCCAGCACCACACTTTTTCAGACAGAGGGTCTCTGAAATAAACAGAAAGGAAACCGAGTGGTCATAGGCAGTTAATGACATGAGAATGTAACCAGGGTGACACCACTAGTCCTGCTTTTGCCCAGAGCTACATGGATATCTTCATCTAGACACTGCTGGCTCCACCACAACATCCTCAGAATGCTGAAGGCTGAAGCCACAAAGCTCCAGCAGCTCTCCAGTGTCGGATGGGCTTTTTGCTTTGACACCAAAATATTTCACTGATGTTCATCAGGTCAACCTATTTAAATCACCTGGATACGCCATGTGTCCCATGAATGCATTACAACAACTATACTGCTTCCTTGATGGAAACTCAGGTCCTCCCTGAAATGTCATTGCATTTCAGAATTAGAAAAATACACACCGTCTTTTGCTCTAATTGCTCCTTAAAGATAAATAGGCAGGTCTTCATTTGTGGGCTTTCAATGGTTTGCCATCTAACCTACTCAGAAGATAAAAATGCTTCCTGGCACGTCATGTGGCTAGATGTTAGTTTCTCTGTTATCCCATAAAACAATTTATTGCCTAGGAACATTAGATTAATTGCAATAACATCCTTCTGCAAGGTCATATCCTTCGGTTTTTTGTTGTTGCCTGTTGAACACTGTACTTGGTGGATAGGAAAGTCAACAAAAAGTAGTGTCTTACGGATGCCTGACCTTTGTCAAAGACTCAGGGATAGGTACGCCCTACCCACACAGCAGCTCTACCTGCCCGACTGCACCCGAAGGGCTGACATCAAGGCAGTCACCACTACCAGGGTTTTCCTGAAGGTCAACCCAAGTTGCACTCATGCCTGCAAACCTTCAGGCTCCAATTGCACAAAGCTGCCTGGAGTCAGAATCCAGATAATGGTACTTTGTTTCAACGCTGCAACTGGCAAGTGGGATTGATGCACAGAGGCAAACAGCGTACCATTCTTCGCCCATTCCTTTCCAAGTGCAATGAAACGTGACTTTATAGGAGGGCCTGTCAATACTGTCAGCTGCCATCAGCATTCCAGCCACACCTGTCTCTAAAATTAACCATGAACTAATGCAGAGCAAGCTGCCTTGGGGCCCACCTGTTTAGAGGGTCCTATAAGACAGCTCTGCTATCAGCCACACACTGAGGAGCCCCTACCTGGAGAGGACAAAACCACCCATTACAATCACAGATCCTAACCCCGAGTGTCTGCACGTGCATGTCCTCACAGATATGGGAACGGCCCCTCATTCTCAGCTGGGGGTGGTTATGGCTACAAAGGACAGGTTAAAGCCCACCTTGTTAGGATACAATCAGCAAGAGGGGATCTGCCCCATCTCTCATCGTAGAAAGGTGAACAGAGACATCAGTACCATCTTCATGGGCTTCCCAGTATAAAAATTCTGAACCTGTTAAGCACAGTGCAGATTATTCCTGGATACAGGATATCCATCGGCAAACAAAGATGACAAATCACCCTTTACTAAGAAACTATTTGCCATAAAAGCCCAGGGGAGGAGCTGACAAACAGAATGTCTGGAGCCAGAGAAGAGCTGTCGATGTTCTCACTGCTCTGTGGGAACCCACCTGGAGAGGCAGCGTGGCTGACACCTCCATCTGTAGGATCTTCACACCACACAGCTGCACCGTGTCCCAGGCAGATCGTTCCTACAGTGGGCACTTCCCCTACGCCTTTTCCTCAAGGTCCATGAACAGGGTGCAGGGTTTGATGTCTTTGTATCACACAGAAATTTATCTCTGTTGAAATTACATACATTCTCAGTGCATCGACATCGGATTTCCTGCCCCCATTTTGCTCTCTGGTGTGCATGTTATCTGTGAGAACAGCTGTAAGGGAGAATGCTTGGGACCAAAGTGAAGACCTCAGGGGCAGCACGAGGGATCCTACAGTTGCCTGAAAGGGGTGTAAAACCAAACTGCAATTTCTCCACCTCCGCTGCGCCGACAGGAGATTACAGAAGACAACAGGGTTGTATGGGACAGTGTGCAATTTCCTCAGGCCATTTTAAGGAACCATCTCGTTATCCCACTCACAGCACTGCCAACTTAACAGTGCAGTGGTAGGGCTGTTGAAACTGGCATGGTCTACACACAAGAGGGAAGGAGGACTAAAGAGGCCTGAAAATAGCTGAACGATGCAGTCTCCCCCTAGAAACTAACCTTCAGAATGCCACTTCCCCTTCAGGGTGACAGATTCATGTGCCCTACTGCTCTCCTGCTTCACTAATGCCATGTGGCTCTACCCAGCCACAAGGACAGCAGATACGACCCAGGAATCCTTTGCTGCAGGGCAAGGAAACACAGCCCACACAGGAAGAATAACTGGCAGCACCTAACCTACAATTTTCATTTCAATTCCTCTTTCAGACACAAGTAGTCCTCTTGACAACAAATGTTTATTCCAATGACTCTTAGCTAACTTAGTGCACTTGACTGAGCCAACAAATACTCATCCTGCAGATGAAACAAAGCTGACCTCTTGGGAACTGAAAGACTGAGGAAAGATTTACATTAAAAATAATACTAATCTGGTCCCAGTAAGGATGAATTACTCAGACTTGAAACAGGCTGGGTGGAAACCATTGAAAATATGACTTTTCCCATATTTAGTAATTAAGTTCAGCCAGTCCCAGCAATGCCAGATAAAAGGCAGATCACAACATACAGGATTCATCAGAAATTTGCTAAGGGGGAGAAGATTGTACACATCCTTCTTCCCAATTCTTGATGAAGAAAAAAAATACCCGAGGTTTTGAGTTGAAGCTACACAGGATCGCTGCTTTTTGCACAAAACAACAGCACCATCCAGTGGATAAACAGCACTTGCGGTCCCTTCCCACCACCTGCCATCCGTCTATAGAAACTGCACTACCTAAACTTTATCACAACTGTACGTGAACTACGGCCGCATTTATATTAACCTTGTGTAAGAACAGCTCAGACATCTCGTGAGAGTGGTAAAACAGCTCCCAAAAGAATCAAACTTTCCACCTCCAGGCAGCTCCATCAGCAGATTTCACAGCACCACCTCCCACCAAGCATTCCCTGCACCAAGACTGTAGTCACTTCACCCCTGCAGAGGTGGAAAAAATGACCCCAGAGGAGATGGACAGTCACCACACCTCACCCCGGGGACAGCTTCAGAGCCAGATGTGCTGCAGTGAGTCCACAGATGACCACACAGAGAAGGCACGCAACTCCTCCGCTACGTTTGGCCCAGTTTGCACTGCCAGTTCTGGTGATGTGTTGAGGCTGCTTCTTAGGATTCCCCAGGACAACGGCTGTTTCATCTGTTTCTGCAATAAAAACTCCGCAGTTTGGCTTCATGTGAAAACAGTCACGCTCCCACCAGCAGGCATGGCACTACCCTCTCCTGGAAAATAAGAGCAATCAGCCCTTCCCTACGCAACAAAAGAAGATGAAACAAAGAACGCAACGCTCCCTCTGCTTATTGTCTAAGATACAAGGGAGCAGTGAGCTCATGTGAGCAGCACACAGCTGATCGCATCCTGACTCACACACTGCACATCCACGCCTCAGCGACCACATTCCTGACCTACTTTGGGAATGAAGGCAGCGTTAGCGACGTGGGATTTTCCGCCTGAGGGAAAGGAGCACCTCGCAGCCATGCCAGAGCTCCTGGCTGGGATCCGCTACGTGGGCTTCAGATGCAAAAGGTAACAGTGAAGGCACTGCTTCTGTAACGCACAGCTCCTCACAGCCACTAGCTGCTGCAAGCTTCAGAAGGGGCGACTTCTCTCTTCACAGGAGATCATACTGTCAGAGCAGTCTGTTACCACAGGAATAAACGCAGCCCACTAGGAACTCACGGGCCGCGGATCTAAGTCTCACGCCAGACACACGTAGCAATTAAGAGAATCAAGGGATCGGGGGAAAAACAACAACACCAGCAACGCTATTTTTGTCTTTTTTTAGGGCTACGAGAGCTCCCCCACACACAGCGGCGCCATCTTACCGCGCCCCGCACTGCGCATGCGCACCCGCCCCACCGCAGCCAGAAGACGCGCCGCCCGCAGCACGCATGCGCAGTAGGGCCGCGCCAGGCTGTGCGCATGCGCATTGCAGGGCAAAGGCTGCGCGGGCGCCTAAATGGAGCTACGGGAGCCGCGTAGGGCGTTGCCATGGCAACGGGGCCTTAGGAGATGGGGTGGGTGGGGCAGGCGTTTTACCTCATTTTACAACGAGGTGCTTGGGGAGGTGTTTTTCAGACGTGTTCCTGTGCAGAGAAGGCCCAGATGAAGAAATAGGAAAGTACTCTGCAAAGCTCAGACATTTAGGTTAAGTCGTGTCTTGGTAGTGGAGCCGGCTTGATCTCATCATCAGCGTGCTTATGTGGAAACAATTAGAAGATAAAATAATTCTTAGAAATCAAACAGTTTATAGGGTTACGGAATATGCTGTAGTGGGAAACAGTGACCGCATAATGTGTAACTTGGTGCTATTGATCAGGCTCAAAAGAATTGCACAGAATAAAGGAAACCTCATCCGAAGAGATCATTCCCTAAAACCAGGCCAGAAAACTTGTCAACAGTTACTAAAACCAAGAAAATCCAATCAAGTGTTCATCAGGATTTCATATGAGTGGTACACGAGAAGACATTCAGTTTAAATTAGGAATGCTCACTGATTTAATCGGTCTAAACTGCCAAGGTTGGTCAAAACTACTCAAAACACTTGATGGCTTCACAGAGATTTCCTAAGTACATATATATTTCACATCATTTTTGCAAGACAAGAGCAGGATCTGAGTTGAACACAACTGTCCTTGTAAAAATGCCAGCCACCTTTCTGCACCGCTTTTAGCAGTGTCAAGAGGCGAAGAGATGTCTCTGCTCCCAGACTGCTGTTAGCTGCTGTTTTTGCAGGCATGAAGCTGAGCTCAGCCGGAACCGTCTTGGACTTGTTTCAGAAAGCCAGTGTGAAGGAGGATCAAGTATTCCTTTCAAGGAGATGAGAATGGCAGCTTACACGTAGTCTCAGCACTAAAGCTTTGGCTTTGGCTATTTGTTTTTTAACCATCGGATTGGAAGCCTCTCTGCCAAGAGAGGTTGTGCAGTCTCCATCTGTGGAGGTTTTCAAGACCCAACAGGATAAAGCCCTGAGTAACTTGGCCTAATCTCACAGCTGATGCTGCTTTGAGCAGGATGTTGAACTATAGACCTCCTTATGTCCCTTCCAACCCATGTCCCTTCCAACCTGAATTATTCTATGATTCTATTCTTTTCATCCATTTTAAATCTGCTTTTCTACTATCTTTGGCTTCTTTAAGCTATCAAACCAATGCATTACTAGGTTTGAAAGTTCATTCCTACAGAGCACAAGCAGGAAGGAGTTACAAGTTTAACTAGTTTGTATGACTGAGACATGGCTCAGCCAGAAAGAGATAAAATCTCTATATGAGCTGAAAATACCATTATAGTTCTTAAAAAAAAAAAATTAAAGGGTGAAAAATTGCAAGTCTTAAGAAATACATATCACAGGCCTATATGCATTTGCAAAACAACCTGGAAATGCAAAATAACTACTGAAACACGTTTATAGCACTACAATCTTCAGTGTCCTGCATAATAAGGGCCAAGATGACTTTTGGGCACGGTCTTCACTAGATGTAAGGTTATATGTCATACAATTTAAGCTGCTCCTTCATGTCTCCTTCAGACATCTCTCCAAATGTGTCACTCTTTTCCTTCATGAGCCTGAAGATGGCAGCCAGCTGCTCTCTTTGAACCCTGTCAACAAGAAAAGGAGAAGTAGGAATAGCCAGTCCCCGGCAGGCACTCTGAGCAAGCACACCAAATGAAACATGAAGCCAAACATGGGTCATTTTACAAGCACTGCTGACTGCAGGAAATCTGCCCATGCAAGATGAGAAAAGGGATAGCCTCTGTTTATCTCTCCATCCTCCACCCTCCCTGCTATCTAATTATCTTGCATGCCTCTCTGCATTTCTTTAGATATGGAGGTAAAACTGTCTGCTTTAGCACAAGCTTTGGAGGAGTATCTTAGGGCTTATCTCTGCTCACAGGATAACTCTACATGTGGAAATCCATAGGATCACTGTGCCCTCAGTTCTGTGGACTCTATAGCAAAAATTATTTAAGCTTCATCAGCACAGCATCCTTTCATTCTGTAATGAGAGTATGCAGATACAGAGTAATTCAGGAATAGCTGTTAAGTTTTAAATGCACATCCTACCTTAAAACTCAAGTCTAGACTGTCTTCCATTGTGGACATGACTTTATTCAGCCACTGGAAGATAAGATCACAGATTGAAATCTGCTTTGGTTCAAGAGTTTGTCTGCCAATGTCAAAAAGTGAAATGAACATTGTTTGTCCAGCAATGAGGTGATTCCTCCATAAGCAGAATCTGACCAGATTTCTAGCTGAGATTTCCAGCCCTACAAAGTCCCACAGTTGATAATTAACTTCCTGCTCCCCATAAAAGACCATACCCTGATTTTTGCCTTACCTGAAACAGTGAACCATTGTTATTTGTCCTGCAGCACAAAGATTGGTATCTATCACAATGCTTTGTTTGAGGAATCTTTATAGGAGAGCTTATATTGTTCACACATTTACTGCTCATTGCTTAGAGATAAAGGAGGGTGGGCTGCACGAGAATATCACGTATTCTCAAATGCATAATGAACTGATGCAACTGTCTACAGTTTTAGGTCAAAAGGAATATGCGCGTTGGCTGTGGACTGGTGCATTCCCACTCCTGGACTGATAGGGATCAGACTGCAACGCTGCCTAGTACACCTCATACCTAAAGCTCCTGTGTGAGGTGAAAAGAACAAAGAGGCTGTGGCACTTTAGGTTGTAACAAAGGAGCTGTTTCTGTTACTTCTGCCCCTGCAGGTTTGTGGAGTCAGAATTCAGCAATGGAAACTTAGAGCGTGGATTTGCTGCAATCCAATTTGCTGCTCCTCCTGCGTCTTTAGCATCACAAGATTTCCCCTCAGCTGGAAATATGGATTCTTGCTTTTATTTCTACAGTCACCCTGTCAAGTGTCCTTTGTCCCCATCACAGCCTGCTCTCTGCGTAGGGCTTTAATACACTGTAATTAATCCATTTAAATGCAGGCTGTTGGTTAACCTGGGGTAGTCTTCTTGCAAGTCCTGCGTGAACAAGCTCTGAGCTGTTTCCATAATAGGAGCCATACAAATACCTATTGACAGGCAAAACCAGGACACAACCTTTGCTTGAAAGAAGAGAGCACAGCATCAACAGTTAGAAGTAAGCACGCCAAGGATCAATGGAAGGAGACAGTCAGGAATGAGCTGAGGAGCCTTCACATCCCGAGTTCCTAACAAGCTCTGTGTTGTCCCCTCTGGGCTAGCAGGAGCAGCCAGCTGTGTTCCCAGCACCACTGCTGCAGGGAGAGCAGGAAGAAAGCACATCCTGGCAAAAGGATGTTCATTTGCCAATTACTTCCTATTACAATTAAAATGCAATTACTTTGAGGCCGAACATATCCTGAGGTTGGGATCTTTTGGTTATGAAAGCTCTAGCCACAGGCTGTCAAGCACCTGGATTTGTCTGTCCCTTCTGTGCATTTCTGTGCCCACATGAAACACTTCTGACTGCCCTTTCCAGACCAGAGGAGGCAAAGCACAGTCATTACTGATCAATATTTTATTTTAGAGCACCACTGGGTACCAGAGGGCACATTTCCAGACTGATGCGGATAAAATCCAATGCACATCTTTGCCTCACGTGTCAGAAATACACGCCAGCTGCAAATACTCCACACAGGTTTGCATCCCTCACTTATTATCTCACAGACATCAACACTATTGAAACCTTCAGCTCCTTAAAGATCCATTCCCTTGTGTTCTTGTCTCCAAAACTGAGATCACAGACAGTACCCACTTATTTTTAAAACACATCATCAATGCATTTTGGCGATCCCCTTCACTTCAAATTTCACGACCATACATTTGAAAGCAGAAATAAAGAAGAGCTGTTACTGCTCTGCACTTCATAATCTACAACAAAGGGAGAGCAAAACAAAGACAAGGAGAGAAAAGAGCCTGGGAAAGAAGAGTAAGGCATCAAAAACATGGAACTGATTTCAAAAAGGAGCTTCTGCTATCAAGGGCGACCTTGTAAAACAACTTTGTAATGCTCCAGGTTGTATTTTCTTGACGATTTCAGATCAAAAGTGTCCCATTCACTAGCAAAATCATTCTCTCTTCCTGTAAGTGCTGTCCTCAAAGCTGCTTGGATTCGAGAAGTCAAAGAGGATTTTACTTATTGCTGACAAAATAGATTAAGGATTTTTCAAAGCAGCCTAATTCTTCTTGATAGGGAATTGAATTTGCATACTTAACTCCCTTAGGCTCCTTTACGCACTTCAGTCCAAAACTTTCACAATTAACTGGAGTTTTGGGGCAGTTAGTCACAGGTATGTTAAAGCAGATCTAAGCTTCAGAAGCTGCTGGGCATCTGTGTTCACAGCAGCTGAAATCTTGGGCAAAGCTCTGCATTTGGGAGCTAATTGCTAATTGCTCCGCAGCCAATCAAGGTCAGGATCCTACTGCAGCACCAAGCTGCTCCAGCAGAAACAAGGGAAAACTCCAGGCTTACACCACTGGCCTGACTCTATTCTTATTGAGAGTGGAGTCACTTGTAGGGCAAAAGGCACAAGGAAACAGGGCGTATCTCTAACCTAAAATCCAGATTTTCAACACAGCTCTCTTGAGGAAGCAGTTACAAGCTGCTGGAGACAGGGAGAACAAGCACAAACCACATAAACTATTCAAAGGTTTATTGGACCAAACAAAGGCAATTTTTACAGATTCAAGCCACTAGAATTACAGTCCTTTGTGTAAGAGCCACCATCAGATACAAAATAAACAAACAAAAGTAAAAAATACCCAGACAGCCATTTGAGTTGAAGAAATAGTTTGACTCGCTGCCACTAGCAAAAAATCTGGACTCAGCTGTAGACTTTGCTGGATGTACGTATTGCCATGTAACAAACACAATGTATATAAGGCATTCTTTGCATAGTTGGGTGTTTGGGACACAGAGTCAGCTAGCCAGCACCGAAGGGAGACAGCAGCTGTACTAGTGGGGTGTTGAAGCAGAGGGTGCGCCTAAATTCGTATGCAAACCACTGAACACGCTTGCAGTTGTTGGCTGGGAAGGGGCAGCCCAGCCTCTTCAAAGCTGAAGCCTCCTGCTGTTCTTTGAATGAGCCCTTTTATTAAGAATTTGCCAACCCCAGGCGCTGGAAAGGACAACTGTGTACAAGGTTTCAAGTATTGTCTGCATAGGAATTGGAAAGGAAAAAAAAAAAGAAAAAAGAAAAAGCAGCCTGTTGGTTTTCTGATATGTTTGCAGCCTTAGCCAAGAGGCTGTTGTCCTGCAGCGAGAGAGAAACTTTGAAGGACAAGTTCCCAGCCAGCCTGGTGTTTTTGCAACATTGCTAGAGGACCTGGGCCCTCTTCTCGCCCTCCTAAAGCAGCTGGCTTTGGTTTGCAGCCTGCTGTGCCTGGAGCAGGTATGTACACTCGGCCAAATTCATCCCCTGACAGAGCTGAGGAGAGGTGCTGAGATGTGGCTCCTATGGACAAGCCACTGGGCTAGCAAGAGAGGAGGGCAATGGGACAGCATGCGGGCAGAGAAATGGGGAGGGTGTCTCTTCCAGGACCCCCATAGTCTCATCCTGAGCTGGGGGAACCCACAATGCCATAGCTACCTCCTCAGGTCTCACCTCTGGGGAACAGAGCAGGGAAGTGTGAATCCAGATAACAACAGCAGCCAAAGTGTGGTCTCCTAAGCCTTCACCACAAACTGAACAGCTAAGCTATCAACCTTCATCACCTCTCCAGTCTTCCTTCTACCTGCAAGATCAGCTCTTTGCTAATGTAACTACAGAAGTAAGATTTGAGTCGGTCTAGCTACCATCTTCCCACCCTTACTTTGATCCCACTTTGTGCCTCCCCCCCTTGGAATAAAGCGATGTCACACAGCGTTTAAAATCATAGCCAGTTCCCACTCACCAGCGACACAGAGGGATTTGGCTCTAAGAAGAAACAGCTTGGTAGTCTGGTATAAGATCCAGGCCAGTCTGGGAGAAGAGCTACAGTTCACCCACCCCTCTAAAGGAACAACACTGAATTCACGGCAGGGCTAATACATGGTGATGGACACAACTAATAGGCTCGCTGCAAATTTGGTATCCAATTTGGGTTCTGTTTGAAGGAGAGGGAGAAAGGTTCATTTAGGACATCCCAGCCCCCCCAAACACAACTCGGGCCCAGCCCCAGTCCATGGAGACACACAACAGGATCTCCTTAAACTTGATACCACAGGAGTTTTTGAAGAACTCAACTTCAGACCAAGAGGGGATGACAAGTTTTGAGGGCTTATGGATTCTCTTATGGGTGTGTTTAGTTGGTTTTGGTATTTCTCTCAAGCCTTTAAAGATGCCAAGGGATGCCTTTAGGAGGAGGCTAGGGACAACTTCATATAGTCTTCAGTTCTGCAAAGAGAAACAAGGAGAGAAGAGAAATATTTCAGTCATTTCACCCCTCAGGACTGTTTCATTATTATTCACATAAATGAGCAAGGGGATAACTCAGTGTGTGTAGAGGGGAAGGCAAGTCAGCTTTCCCCCTCTGGGAAGAGTAAGTCACTGTTTGCAAACTATGTGCCTCAAAGAAGGAGGCACATTGCTTCATCAGCTGCAGCAGGATAGTTGAAACCCAGTCAAAGAAGTGTAAATCCTCTCATCTGGCACCAAACCTGAATTGCAATCTTTTCTGGCCTATGATGAGAGCTGAAGAAACCCAACTAACTGGAAACCTTCGATACCTCCAGGGATCGCTGTCCCGTGCAGAGCTGCCTTGGGCTGCTGCCACATTGTCGAGGTCAGATTCCTCCTGCCAGCTGTGACCAGATGAGCCAGGATCCAGTATTGCTTTCACCAGGCAGTATGTCTGAATGGGTCGATCTTCCTACTGATGTGTCCAACCAAAGAAAGGAGGCAAAGCCAACAGATTCTACAGGGCTTCCTTCCTCTTTGAATGCCTCAGGGAAGGAAGGTGGGATTATTAGAAACGTTCTGTGGACGAGGAGATCCAGGTGCTCCCCAAGGTCTTGCAGCATGTTGTTAGCAGAACCAAGGCTAAAAGAATTTGGTCCCTCATTCTCAGCTTGAACCCTTTAGATGCTCTGCCCCTGACTGCCCCAGCTCCTCTCATGGCATGCTGTGATACACACAGATGGCCCTGAATTCAGCAGGACTCAGTCCCTAACACCTGAGTCTCATTCAGAAGTCACCTGCTCCTGACAGCTACAACATAAAGGCAAGTTGCGAACTCATTTCTTCCTAATTCCTCTGCAAAATGTTTGGCTGTCCACTGCCTCATACAGACACTCAGCATCCCGGATGGGAGATGCAGGCTGAAGCCCCACGAGGTCCTGGGCTCCTTGGGCAGTGCTGGGGAGGCTCAGCAGCCAGCCCGTGACGACAAAGAAAGGAAATTCTCCACAATGGATAATCACTCTGTGGGATTCGCAGCGCTGACGATCAGATCATCCTGCTCAAGCCACACAAGCATAATCAGATTTTACACATGAAGGCATAAGCTCATTGCCACGGGGGCCCAGCAGGAGAAGTCCCCCTCCAGCGTGCCACAGTTGGAGTGGGGAGGGATGGAGGACATCAGGGAGAGCGGACAGGGCTTGGATGTATCCCCTCTGCAGGGGTACTCACCTATGGGTGGACAGTACAGGTGAGATCTTAAAGAAAACATGGATTTGATAGAGGATATCTGTCAAAACCATAAATTCCCCCTCTGCACAATAGGGATACCCCTTTCTGCTCCTGGAGCAAGCTGGAAAAGGGATTAAAGAGCATGAGGCAGACTGTCATGGGGACATCAGAGCCATATAATCCCCTAGACAGAGAAGCCCTGGCATTGCTGCCATGGACCCTGAGAGACTTAATTATCTTGGGATGGAGGCTGAGCCATGAGCCACTGCCTGTCCTTGGGTGTTCTCTCCTTTCCATTTGGCTTGGATGGTGAACTCAGCCCTGCCAGCATTCTTTCCTTCAGCAGCACATGAATCAAGCCAGGTTATGGTCTTCTCTTACTGGAAGTCTGTATGGATCCTTTCTTCAGATATAGATATGTAACTTGCTCTGGCCCCAGCTACGGGCCAAGTCAATAAAGCATCCTTTTGACCAGCTGGATGTGGTTATATGCAAGGAGCAGACAGAGAAAAAGGAGCTTAGACAGAGGCAGGTCGTTGGTTGAAAATGGCTCAGAAGCTGAAGGTGGTAGCACTGGAGCATGAGGTTGAGCACCAGGGCAGAAAGCCTGAGGTCACTGGTCTCTGCTGCTGGGGACAGGGGAAGGACATTTTTGTCTCTTCCTTTTTGTTCTGGTTGCGGTTGCTCTGCAATCTGACATCAGCGTCACCAGCACAGATGGAAACCAATTGTCTCATGGCCTCAGAAGCATTGCCCTCACTCCAGTTCAGCAGTGTTACTGGCACCGGGGCATTGGACTCCTTGTCTTAGAGAGCAGACAGCATCCCAGTGCTAATGTCCCTCATGCATGCAAAATCTACAGCAGGAGGTCAGAAATCCCACAGCTCATCCAAGACCATAGCTTTCCAGTGGAGCCCTGATGCTTTCCAAGGAGAAGATCCCAAAACATCTTGCTGTAAACACATCTGGGAATTGCTTGCAGCTTTTTCAGGTGGAGTGTCATCTGGAAAGCTGATTTTCAGGAGCATGGAGCATTGCCAGCTCCTTTCCCTAGCAGGTAAAGCAGGCACTCAGCTTCTCAGAAACATCAGTCCTCTGGTCTGAAGTGCTGGCAAGGAGGACACATACCTTCTGGCTTCAGGCTCTTCTTGCTCCATGGCTACTATTCACCTTTGAGGATCGAGAGCAGTGAGGAAGGGCCATGGGCAGTGGGAAACCAAGCTCCTCCCAGGCATTACCCTCCCATCTTGCTACAGTCTCATCACCACCACTTCCCACGTCTCTGCCCACGGGGCAGATACCATCTCACTTCTGCCAGTGACCATCATGCCCAGGATCACAATACTGTGGGAACAACATGAGGAAGGACATACTAAATCGAAACTTTCCCTTTGGTTCCAAAACTGTGGGCCAGTTGCTTCAGTCAGTGGATAAAGCATGGAGAGACGACTCAACAGCAGAACATGGAGAGACAGTGCTTTGGAAGGGGAAGACCGAGGGAGTGAAAAGTACCAAGGGGAGATTTTATCAACGCAGATCTGAAATTCCTCCAGTGGAACCCAGCATCCAGAAGGTACGCAGGACCTCAGGGATGCTATTGCTCCTCAGCACACCAAGAAAGCAGCTGAGGCTGCCAGAGTCTGCAGGATTAGGAGTGCAGTCCCTGCAGCTCAAGGACAAGGCCAGTGAGGCTGAGCTGCCCTTGCGCAGTGCCATTTCGAGGCAGAAATCTCCTACGCTTCCCAGCCACAGCAGTGACAGCCAAAAAGGCCACAGCACAGCCAGGAAGGTGGCTTGAGCTCAGCCAGCTCAGCTCAACTCCTCCAGCTCTGTGTTCGCCCCTTTGCAAAGCTTCTGAACCTCCCGAGTCTGTGTGACAGAAGTGGAGAAAGATGGGCCAACCCATCATGCCTGGCTTCCCACAGCCCGTGGTGCCACAGGAGAGGCAGCCCAGGCTCCTAGAATGTCATCAGAGAGAACAGCGAGCTGCCCATGCCATGTGGGGTTAAGCAGAAGCAAATGGAGCCAAGCTGTGAGCGCTGGGTGAGGGAGACGCAAAGCAGCTGTAAGCTGGGACAATTGGAGACCTCAGCCAAAAGGAAAAACCCAGGAGCTCAAAGCAGAGCCTGAACCCTCATCCCACAGCAGGGCTGGGGACTCACAGCCTGCAGAGGCTGTGGGGGAGCTTGTGAAAGGTTCCCCCCTGGGATGGGAGAGGAAGGGCCCTGCTGGTCTCCCTTTTCCCTGTGTTTCCAAGGGAGGCATCCTGAGCTGCTCCATGGGACTCATGACTCAAGCAGATGCTCTATAAATAGGGCCTGAGCTCAGCTCCACTGGCTTCTTGTAGGCATTTTTCTTATGGGGAAGCATCACAGCCAGGGGAGCCCATGCCCATGTGCCCCTTTCCTGCTAGGGGCAGGTGCTGCTCTGTGGTTGGAGGCAGCCTTCCTCACATCCAGTGCCATCCCTGGGGCTGGTGGCTGCAGTGAAGCAGTGGCCAGCCTGATCTGAATGGAGCCCCACGTTCCCACTGTTTGCAGCCCCCTGCTGCTAATCCTCCTCCCTCAGCCCATGACAACCATCGTGCTGCAGAAGATGAAGAGCAAACAAATAACTGAAATCCAAAGAAAGCCCAAACTTACCAGCTTCCCCCATCCAAACGAAGCGCCATGCTGGACAGGAAAGGACAGCAAGCAAGCAAGCCAGGGCTATGTGATGGCAATGCAGGAGGTGGACAGGGACAGATGTAGATGGAGAGCTCTCCTGAAATACGACCTCCCCCAGCCCAGGCCACCCACTTATTTTTGGAGGGTCAGCAGTGGACGTGTTCCGAATCAGTCAAGGACCATCATCTAAAACGCAGCAGCTGCTTCCTGCCCTTATGTTCTCGAGTCATCACTGCAGGCATTGTCTGGATCAAAACTGCACTTCGGCACAGTTCTCCCTAAAGCCACAGCTGCATCCCCATTTGATCTGGGATGTCTGGCAGAGAAAGGGATGGTCTTCTCCTCTCTGCCTTTCCCTGCAGCTAAGATCTGACCGAGCACCCCGCCTTGCTGAAACTGCAGGGTCCAAGCCTGGTTTATTTAGTGCCTCGTAATCAAGAAGCACTCTGGACCCAGCTGGGGGTGAGCCAGAATTCCACTGCTAAATGACCACCAAGAAAAGAACAGAGGGTGAGATTTGCAGCCATCCCATTCCCCTTACTTGAACTCCAGTTTGCAGCCCTAGACATAAGCCTAGCTTGGATTCAAGCAATATCTTCTCAGCCCATCCGTGGCTGGCCAGGGGAGCCAGAGAATTGGTCCTAGAAGGGCTGAGCTGACTGTGGGAACCATGCCTACTAGCAGCAGCCCTCCCTACCTTCTCCCCAGTCGTGTAGAGGTTGGTCCATGGTATCACAGAGCCATCCATGAGCTCACCTGCAAGCAGCAGGCTCGCAGCAGCGTGGGGCCATTCACTCAGACACTGCTCTATGGGACTGAGAGTTGCTGTTGGGATTGGAGTGCTGCTGAGCACCCATCCAGCTCTGGAGATGCCCTCCCGTGCTTGCAGCTGGGCCCCTCAAGGTCAGGGACTTTGCTGTCCTGTTTGTCTCGCTTTCCTCTTCCCACTCCACTCCCAGCACTACTTTAGGTTATGCAAAACCACAAACATCTCATCCAAGTACACAGGCAGAAAACACACAGCCTCTGCCTCGCTCTGCAGCCCACACAGCAATGAGAAGCATCTTGGTGCCGTCACGCTGCCCAGGGAAGGTGACCGATTGGGAAATGCAGCACTCAGAGCTTGGGGACAGCTTCTGGTTTTCCACCTCCACCTCTCCCTAAACCTCAGAAACAAGAGAACACAAAGGAGAGACCTTCCTACAGATCATCATGTGGGGTCTGCTTTCTCTTCAGCCTGGACACCTACGGAAGGGTGGGAGGGACTCAGCATCACCGAGGCCAACCAGGACTTGCTGGGACCTGCTCTGTCTTACAGAAAGAGAACTGAAAACAAAAACCAAAGGGAATCTTTCTCTTGGTTATTTTCCTTTTTTACTAAAAGCAGAACCTTGCTGCTGTCAGCACTCAACACGATGCCTGATCACACTCCTTTCTCACTGCACAAACCAGCCCGCTGACTTGTGCACTGTGCAGGCTGCTCCAGTCCCACATCCTCACACTTTGCACCACAGCAGCTGCAGTTGGCAGCAGACAGCCAAAAGCCTCAGGTGCAGAAGAGATGGATTTGGGAAACATGCAGTGCTGGCCTGACTCAAGGCTGCATCCTTCCCCTGCTCCCTTCCCCTTCCTGCTCAGACTGCTTTTCTCCCCCAGAGGGACAAATGCTACGTGCTCCTGTTCTCAAAGTGCTGCTGCCCACCAGGTGTGCAGTGCCACATCAGCCAAGCAGATGCGTTTGCTAACACAAGTGACCATCCTCCCCCGCCGAGTAGTCCTGCTATTTTTTGAGGGTGAAGTAACCAAAAAGCAGGAAGTCACATCGCTCAGCGAAGGGCACATTCCTTCCCCTCTGAGTCCAGATTTAGCGGCAGTTTGAAGCCACAAGATTCAAGTGAATAGCAGGCGAGGCGAGCGCAGCTTCTGGAGCGACATAGTGTGAGCAGAAGTGGGTTTCTGCTTAAACAACCCATCCTCCTGCACGGCCCTCCTCTCCTATGGGTCTTCCCCGAAAGGGAATAGCATTTCCAAAATCAGGTGTCCCCAGATGAAGGGCTCCTGATGACAGATGAGACCACAATGGGGGCTTTGCATTCTGGGGGTGTTGCTTCCAGGCTGCTTCCCGCAGGTGCCTGTTGGGCCGTGGGACAACTGGAGGCTCAGCAGCAGGCTGAGCCCCCACCTCCAGCTACGTGCCCTCATTTTCCAAGTCAGGAAATAGAAGTGTCCACGGATGTCTGAGTTGCAGCACCCGGACACGAGAACCCCCCATTCCAGGTCCCATCGGAGCGCTCATGGAAGTGAGATGGAGCAGGGCAAGCAGACTCATTAATCTGTTACAGGCAGGGGTGGGAAGGGAGGTGGGCAGGGACGTGGGACAGAGGGCTCAGGAATAAACCCTCCCCCCCCCCAAAAAAAAAAAAAAAAAAGAAAAATGAAACCCAAAAGCAAAAAGAAAAACCAACACATTAGCAGATGTTACCAATGGTACCACTACTTCTAAGAAACGGCGCGTCCTTACCAAACAGATTTGCAAGAATGTTTGTGGCCGAGGACCTAAGGTAGTTGCTACAGAGATGTGAGATCAGAGGTCAGCTCAATCCTGCAACATAAAGGTGGCAAACCTGGGTCACAGCGGGTTGGCAGCGCTCAGGGTGCAGAGTGCATGGAGCCAGGGATTGGAACGGGGTCGGGCTGAGCTGCTGCCCACCTCACCCTGCAGCGCCCCGTCCCCATACACCGCCCTGAGATGAGAAGCTGACAATGGCACAGGGAAGAACTGGGGGAAGAAAATAAGCCAGCGACGTAGCAGGACAGAAGTAAAACGTGACAAAATTCACAAAGCTGCCTTTGAGAAATGAGTAACACAAACAGGGAAGAGAGACAGCAGAAGGGAGCAGTGGGAAAACACGCTGCCAATGGCCCTCGGCGTGGGAGCTGCTGAGAGCTTCTGAGGGACCTCCGTGCCATCTGTCAGCCCTCGGGGCACAAGTCCTGCCCTGGGACACGAGCAGTGATACCCATCCTTCAGTCCAGAGCACAAATCCTTGGCTGGAGATGCAGTGGGACCGATGTCCCCTCAGTGTCCCCAGGATCCCTGGTGGCATTTGTTGCCACAAAGGAGCCAGGCTGAGGCCCTGCAGGACTCCTGCCTGAACCCCCACGCAGTGATTGCTCAGCTGGCTGCTGGAGCTGCAGATGCGGAGGGTTTAAATGTGCCTTTTGCAGTGGATTTTTCTACCAGTGCTTAGCAGGATCCCCAAAACCAATTCCCATTGAGCCCCGAGGGTCTCATTCACATTCACTCCGTTCATTCCACCGTCCCCTCCCCATGTGAAAGAAGTGATGCCAACAGTCCTGCCTAGCATCATGCAGGCTGCATGCTCCAGGCATGATAAAGACATAGCAACGGGAAGAAAGCAAACATTTTCCTGATGCCAGCAGTGTGGGGTCAGCCCAGAGGCATCCAGAGCTGGCTCTCACTGCTCAGACCGGAGCATGCAGCCCAAGCAGAGCTTTGCTCCCAGCAGTGCTGCGTGGCAGTGAACCCTGAGACCTGAGGACAGAAAGGGAAGGCATCCCTTGGTGTGAAAGTGGGGCTAACGTGAAGGGAAATGGAGCAGGATCAGCATGTTTAGGGCAGCCTGCATGGAGAACTGGGCCCACAGCCCTTCCATCGGGATGACAGGGGAGGGGCTGGTATGTTCTTGGCTTGCTGTTGGATAAGGAGCTCCGAAGCTCCACATTCACTCCCTTTGCTCCAGTATTTCTGAGCTAGACCCAAACCCTCGGGCTATTGACAGGGCAAAGGGAAGGGAAGGAGCAGTCAGAGCCCCAACAGATGGAAGTCAACATGGTTCCGATGGATCCATGAATACACACCAGACTGCAGCAGGTGGGACGTTGGGTCTGAGCATCCAGAGGAGCTTGATACAGACCTGTGGCCCTATGTCTCCTCAATCTGTGCAACTGTATTTGTTAGGGTGTGAGGTTTTGCTTCACGAGGGTGCCAACCAGATGGACTCGGGTGAGAAGGGAAAAAAGGAAACTCAACATACCTTTGTTCTTCCTCGAGTTCTTCTTTGGTCATCATTGACTTGTACTGGTTTCCCCTCAGCTTTCCAGGACTGTATTTAAAAGAGAACGTCTCATCTGCAGCTGGAGGGTGGGAGAGGGCAGGATAAAGGAGAGCAGGAGGTGGTGAGAGGGACATCCAGCACCCACGGGCTCGAGCTGCCTGCCCACCCCTGCTCCCATATGCAGTCACCCCATGAGATTTCCACCATCAGCTCCAGAGCCTCCAGGAAACCCACAGAGGGTCTCTCTCTCTCTCCCCACTCCTCCCCAGGGGCCCTTCGCAGACCTCCCCATCTCAGCCTTGGGCTAATTAGTGTCAGAGCTCACAGACCCCAAGACAAAGCCAATCCTTTTCCAATCGGATTTCATTCGAGCGCTGTTTGCTTTTAAAAACCTCTCCCCTTCGTTATCTTCCTGGAGACAGAACAACAGGAGCAGGGCACGATGCAAAGGGCAGCCCTGGGGGACTCACAGCTCTGGCTCCGTTATCTGCAGCTGCTGATCCACAAACCTTTATCTCCCAAGGACTGCGGGACGGGGCGGCCTCAAGTCAGCACAGCTGTACCCACAGAACCATCTGCTGTCCTCACAGAGCCACGGGGCCCCGGGGCTCCTTCTGAGGAGTCCAGCAAGCAGAAGGTGCTGCTGACCGCCTGCACATCCCTGGGACATCACGTGTTACCCACAGACCCACAAAATCCAACGAGGCCCCATGAAAGCAGTCATAAAAGTGTATGGGAAGAAAATGAGCTGCTGCTGCTATGGGAGATATTGGGAGGGAAAGAACAGAAAGAGTGGGTGTAGCATCCTGTTCCGTGCCCCGTTGCAGCCCAGGAGCTATTTTATTACCTTTGTACAGCTCGCCTGATTTCAAGGACAATTACAGTCATTTCCCCCCACTCAGTTCTCTGCCAAATTGAGGTTTTGCCTGTCCCAAAAGGGCGGTTCAATCGCTGCCCCGCCAGAAAGGAGCAAGCAGCAGAGAGGAGAGGCAGCCACCTATCTCACTGCCATGTGCTGCGGCTTTGGAAACCGCTGGATGTTTTCTGAGCTCAGGAACTTTCTTTGCAGACTGAAAACAAACTTCAGGAAGCACGGAGCAGGGAGGCAGGGCCTTCACGTGGCCGGCTGCAGAGCCAAGATGTGACCTACTTACCAGGAGCACGGCTGGGAGCGTATTAAAGAAAAATATTTGTCTTTCATCTCTCCTCTCTCGCGTTGCATTGCATTGCATTGCAAGTGCTGGCAGTGTCTCAGTGGGGTGAGAGCCCTGTGAGCTCAGCAGGCACCTCCTGCCTCCTATATCCCAAAGTGGGGCAGCCACCTCCTGCCTCCTATATCCCAAAGTGGGGCTGGGCTGCTCTCATGCACTGTGGCGCTCGTGGGGATTCTGAGCTAGTCGTGAGCTGTGGCCATCTCCATCTGAGCTGCCCCAGAACAGCCATGAAGCTAAAAGGGCAAGCCCTGGCAGAGCATCCTCACTGAGCATCTATTGGGCAGCACGTGCCCATCCTTCCCTCAACCAGATCTACCAGGCCCAGTAACACCACGGATGCTGCATGGAAGCCCAGCGGGGTGGAACACATACATGTCTTTGTGGAGCCCTGTCCCCTACAGAGGGAAGGCACTTCTCCCACCTCGTGGGATTAAAAATTGATTCCCCGTGGCATTAGGGTAATCCTTCTGAGCCTGGGGATTGCCACGCTGTGCCTTACCCAGGGTGGGGGAAAAGTGGGGCAGGGCAGGGGGAGCAGCAGGGCAGTGGGGATGTGGCAGCAGTGGGCACAGCCCCACCAACACACTGCTGCTTTGTTTTCTCCGAGCACAGTCACCCCGATGAGGCAATTCATCATTTTCCAATCAGCTAATTGAGTAATCAGTTAAATGTGGCTCTGCCTTAAAACCCCGGAGATGCGCCTGGGAGGGAGGAAGGAGCTTTTGGGGTGCTGCTCCATGACAAACAGCGCAGGGGTTCGGAGGAAGCGGGGTGAAATGCTCATCTGCTCCCAGGTGTTTAGAAATAGTGACAGCCCAAGGACAGGAGCCCTTCCATTGCGTGTGGATCCCCAGCAGCTGCTTCTCCCCACATTTCCTTTTGTTTTGGGATTTGGAACCCTTCTCCCCTGCACTGCCCAGAGGAGAGGAACCATCCCCATGCACTTGGGGCTCTGCTTTTCAGGCCACTCCCACCGGTCTCTGCCTTCCTGGCACTCACCATCCTCATCCTCAGTCTCTTTCACCACCAGCTTCTCACTGTCTGAGTCCGGATCATCCTCCTGCAGAGGGAAAAGACAGAGCAGCCATGAGCAGAAGGTGCTGTGCTACATCACCCACGAGAGCCCTGAGGTTGGGTACTGCTTCCCTGCCCCATTCTGAGAAGAGGGGAAAGGGATGCTTGCTAACGAGCAGTGTTCGTTGGTCTGTTTCCTTCTCACTGCTCAGCAGTGTCATGAGAACTGCCCCGTCCCTCTGCCCACGGGGCTGCCATTTAAATCATTTCCTCCCTTGGGCCCTCGAGCACCAAAAATAGCCCCAGGAGCAGGGATGGAGGATTGGGGCTGGGTGCAGGACGTGGAGGGGCCCAGCGAGAGGAGCATCCATCCCACTCAGGCATGGACAAGCAAAGCCGACCCCAGCAAGGAGCCATCTCTGCTCGGGGCGCAGAGCGAGGGATCGAACAGCGCAGAGCTGTGCTGTGGAAGTTTTTGGGTTGCCTCCCACGAGCTGCAGAAAGCTTTATCAAGGCCGGATTCCTTGCAGCCACGGTGCACGCAGATGGAGAGTGGGGAGGGAAGGAACGGCCCGGCCCTGGAGATAAGGCTGGGACACAGGCAGTGCCCACGCACGTGCCTTCCTCCCTGTGTGATGCAGACACGAGGGAAACCGGGACGGACCGTGCTCGGGTTTGCAGCCCACGGCTTTGTGTCCACTGCTGAGCATGGTACTGGCTCAGACCCAGCGTGGTTTGTCATTGGTGAGGAATGCCATTTTTCACAGCCCCTTGGCTTCTCCTCACCACCCAGCTCCCCACAAGGACACGTGGATGACACCCCAATGGCCACCGCTGTTTTGGGCCACGTTTCCAAACATGGGCGCTCGCTGCCAACACCTGGGGAGCCCCGGGGCAGCACCCACTGGAGCAGCATTGAGAGGGGGTGCTCAGCCCTGGCCCTGAGGGTGCTCCAGGAAAGAACATTCCTGCTCCAATGCACTGGAAGAAACATTCAGTGGGAGCAGAGGGGGAGCAGCCTGGGCTGCCAAGCTGGAAGTTGGCCTTGGTCACACTGGGGAGCCCTCCTCGTGGCAGCTGCTAGCTCACTACAGCACAGCATTTTTCTGCTTAGAGGCAGATGCCAGCAGCTCCCTCCCCCCCATGCTGCAGCCCTGACTTCCACAGCCCTGCCCTTCTGTCTGTCTGGTTGGGAGCAGCTCCCACGGGCAGCCCATGGGGAGCGTACAGGGATGAGCCAGGCGCTGCTCCTGGCCATAGGTACAGGTCTGAGGAGCACATCTGCACCTCGAGCACACAGATGGAGCCTGGAAAAGCCCCCCCAAGCCCCCAGACAGCACTGCTGGCAGCCTCTGCTTCACAGCCACTGCCAAATCAGCGATGCCACCGCTGCACAAGGATGCAGTGATGCTGAACCACAGTGCTGCAGAGCAGGGGAAGGCACAGCAGCGGCCGTGGGGATGCTGATGCAGCAGTCAGGCTGCCAGGAGGGGAGAGCAGCTTCTGCAGAGCTGACACACTGCGTGGCACAACCAGTATCTGGGTGGGACAGTCACCTCTGCTGCCAGAAGTGGGGCTCCTGTGAGCAGTGCCATCAAAACACAGCTTCCCCTCCCCCCCCCCCCCAAACCCATCCCCACCAGCACAGGGTTAAAATCCCCCAAGTCATTACCTTAAATAACAATGCGGCAGTACAGCTGCCTTGGCTTTTGGCAGACCTTGGCTGTAGAGCTTAAGTATTTGTTAGCTCATCAGAAATGTGCTTTGCCCTTTAGCTTCCATGGCCAGTGAGCAAACGCCCACATGTGAGTGTGACTTGGGCTGCAGACAATAGCAGCAGCAAGGAAAGGACCCCCGGGGGGGTTTGGGATACTGAGCAGCAACAGAGTGCTGCCCAAAAGCCCCACTCGTGGCTTTCCCACACTACGAGTCCCCTCACAGCCCTAAAGCAGCTCCCAAGTGGGAGAGCCACTGTCACTGGGCAGTATAGGCTGGGCTCCCATCACCCTGCTTTCAGCTCATTTATGGCCAACCAGAGCCGGTTCCTCCATCCCCAGAACGGGTTTCTCTCCTCTAAAGGGACACAAGGAGGGGCTGCTGGGCCCCCTCCCCTTCCCCCATCCCATGGGGGGATGGGGACAAGCAGAACCCCTAACCCTGACCCATGCAGGGAAATGGGAAAGTCCCAGGCTGCAAAGGGGGGGGAGAAAATCGCCCTGGAAGAAACTGCCGCCCCGCGTTGCCATTTATGGCTGCGCCTTCTGATCCAAGCCTGATGCAAGAGTTTGCAAGAGGAAGGCAGCACGGAGACAGACAGAAAAACAGAAGCCAGGAGGGAAAGGGGAAGGAAGAAACCTTTAAAAAGGGGGGAAAGAAGGAAGATGTTGGGCAGAGCTTGGCAAAGCAGCAGCCCTTGGGCAGGGCAGAAGCACTAATAGGGGATCTGGGGATTTCTGCTCCTTTCTGGCAGGACCCACACTGAGCAGCCGCAGCCCCCAGCCAGCAGTTTCTCATTAGGGCAGCAGCATCCCTCACATAACGAGCTGGGGATGAACAGTGACAGCGATGGGAGCCACAAGGGGAACCACAACCAGCGCCTGATGGGAATGAGGACTCCTTTCCCCTGCTTCATTCCCCCTTCTTTCAGCCCTGCCCCAGCACACAGAGCATCACCTAGCCCACAGGGGCAGGAGCTGGCACCTCGTGGGACAGAGGCAGGGAATGGAGCATGAAGGCAGCAGGGCGATGCACCGAGCACACCCACACCGCTTCATCCATCAGCACTTGCTTCAGCGCTTAATGGCTGTGGAGAACCTGAAGCAGCACGTGCTGAGCAGGCAGCAGGAAAAAGGAGAAAGGCCTCGGAGTGCTGAGCACGGCCCTCTGCTGCGTGATGCTCAGGGCCCCGAGCCTGCAGCAGCCACAGTGCTGCACTGAGTCTCTGCTGAGTCACACTGAGGACCGCAGCCCTCAGATACGAGCAGGGCAGGGCTCCTTTCCAGCCCGTGCAGCTCTCACTGCTCCAGCAGAACTCCTTCCCATCTGCACCTGTAACACCTGCTTAGGGGCAGAGTCAGGGGAACGAAACCTTGTCCTGTGCCATGGAATCATTGAGTCCAACCATCAGCCCTTCCCCACCTGTGCCCTGCTGTGAGAGCCACGGTCTGCACTGAGCTCAGTGCCCTCGAGGCGTGGGCACCCCGGGCTGTGCTCACTGGGGCACCCAAAGGGGACAGGAGCATCCCCGTGCCTCCATCACCGTTGGGCAGACACAACTGCAGTGCCACATTCCTGACGGAGGTGTGGGCTGCAGTGGTGTCTGCTCAGGGATATCGGGACCGAAGTGCAGCCAGGAGGGAGGAGAAACATTCCCAACTCGTGTTAATGAGACAGCAGAGGAACTGCACGTCCTGGGTGCTGCCGAGTGATCCCAGCTGGGATTTGGCCACTGAATGGAGCACTGATAAATCCCATAAATCACCCCAGAGATGGACAGATGCTGCCAGTGCTTTTGGGATGTTATGAGGATGGGGATCTCTGCTTGAGAGCCATCCCTGTGGCCAAGGGATGGTGCTGGCACTCAGGGAAGGAAATGGGAGGTGGGCGAGGTCCCAGAGCATAGAGACAGACATCTATGCTGGGACATCACCACGGGACACGGAGGCACCATGCCACAGGGACTCGCCCACAGCACTCCAGTGAGTCAGTAGCGATGCATTCCAAGACAAGGGCTGTCTGTCTGTCTGTCTGTCTGCACGCTGCCCAGCAGCCCGGACGCAGTCACTGAGGATTACCGATGCTGCTAATAATAGCCAGCAGGCAGCCAGGCCCCAGGGCCGTGCATCCCTCCTGGGTTCCCGAGCTGCCCTGTTGCCCATATCCCCCACTGGGACAGGGGGTGACCCCAGGGTGAATGCACTGGGTTTGGGTCCCTTGGGAGTCCCCGGGTCTGTGGCACAGAGCATCACAGAGCTGCTGGAAGCCAGCAGGGTGAGCTCCTTCCACGGCCGCTGGGTCACCCTTTTATTTTTAAACAAGATCTGGAGCTGGAGGAGGATTTACCGGGCAGCATTGCCCCCCTGCCTCCCCCCCCCCCCCCCCAGTTCAAGCAGGGGTCAGAGCTCGGGGTGTGAGGCCAGCAGGATGTCGGGGGGTGGGGGGTAGAGCTCCCTGGGGCTGCAGTGACAGCGGTCTGTGCATCCTCATGCTGCGGAGCGACCGTTTGCTGCCACCCGCAGAAAGAGGGGGGACAGAAAGAACACACACCCCCCAGCACCTGGAAGCAGCTCCTGGGAAAAGGATGTACAGCCCTCCCAAGGCGCAGTTCACCTTCCCTCAAGCCTCCCCTCTGCTTACCTTGCTATCTTCCTCCTCCTCCTCCACGTCCTCCTGCTGCTGCTGCTGCTGCTCCCGGTGTTCGGCGGCGGGCGGCGGCCGGGGGATGCTCTCGGGGCTCTGCTCGGCCGCGGATCTTTGCTCGGCCACCGCCTCCTCCTTCTCCTTTTCTTCCTTCTCCTCCTCCTTCTCCTTCCCCTCGTCGCCCGCCCGGATCTCCTCCACGGGCACCCGGCTCCCCTCGGCCCTCGGCTCCTCGGCCGCTCCCTGCGGCTCCGCTTCGCCCCCGGCGGCCGAGCCCGGCTCCGCTTTGCCCGGCTCCGCTTTGCCCGGCTCCGCTTTGCCCGGCTCCGCTTTGCTCTGCTCCTGCTGCTGCTCCGCCGCCCGCTGCCCCTCTCCGCCCCGCAGCTTCACAAAGACGGAGGCGAGGACGATGGCCAGGACGGTGAAGAGCAGCGGGACGGCCAGGTACAGGTCCACGGCCACGTCCATGCTGCCGGAGCCCGAGTGCGCGGCCACCCGCTCGGCCTGCGGCGGGGCTGGGCAGGCTCTCAGCAGCCTTCACCCGGCGTCATCTCCCTCGGCCCTGCCCACAGCCCCGGCCCCTTCCCTTCCCCTCCCCGCCCAGCCCCGAGCTTGCCCCAGCGATGGGGGGGGGGGGGACACGGCAGCGGGCAGGACGGGCTCTCCGAGGGCAAGCTTTGGGGCCAGCTGGGCTCCGTGCGATGCTCAGCGAGCGCTCACATCTTTGTGCGAGCTGGCAACACACGGGCAGGACGTTCCCAGCGAGGAGCATCGATGTCAAATCCCAGAGCATCACCGTGCTTGCTCCAGGAGCTGTAGGTGGTACCCGGAGAGCGGGGCGGTAGTCATGGCAACCAGGTGATACCCGGCAGCTTTCAGGTGGTAACCATGGCAACCAGGTGGCACCCGGAGCATCACTCCACCTGCCCCATGAGCTGCAGGAGGCGCACGGGGTGACCAAGCCATTCCCATCATACCCAGGTGATACGTTTGTTTCCTGACTCGGGAACTCGGTGGTGGATGACACAAAGTTGTCACCGCCATCAGCGCTGAGTGCGTTCCAAGAGCACCGCACGGAGCAGCGAGGGGACGGGGCTGCTCGGAGGCGGCACAGCCCCGGCCGGGAGCGGCCAGAGAGGACTTCCTGCCCCTCTGAAGTCCTCAGCTATTCGGGCTAAAGGCAGAGCAAAACATTCGTACCGAGAAGCTAAAAAAACAAAAGAAAGGCGGATTAAATCCGCGGGGCGGGAGGAAGGAGCGGAGCCGTGATCCCCGCTGCCGTCCGCGGTTACTGCTAATCCCATCAAGCGGCTGTTTGCGCGCGGGTCGTCGTATTCTTAGTAACAATCGGTCACGGTGCTTATCCGCCCCTGTGCCTGTCGTGCCGAAGCAGCACGGCTCGGAGCCCGTGAGCTGGGACGGCCCGAGAGCGCCGGGCGGGACGGAGCGCTGCGGGCGGGCCGGGATCGCGCTGCCCTCTCCCGGGACGAGCCCCGCGCTGCAGCCGCGCACCAAAACCGCTCTGACGCAGCCCCGGGAGGGGGGGGGGGGACACAGCGGGGACAGCTGCAGAGCTCCGCCGACAAAGGACTCAGGATGACGGGGACACGGCGGCGCTGAAGGAGGTGCGTGCGGCACCCGAGCGTGGGGAGGAACGGTGGGATGGATGGGATGGGTGGGATGGGTGGGATGGCGGCACGGCGCTACTCAGCTCTGTTGGTTCTCCAAACCACACCTGCCAGTGCAGCTCAGCACACATGCCTCAGGATCAGTCGCCACTAAAAGCAGTAAAAAAAAAAAAAAAAAGAAATCAATAACCTGTAACAAACAGGAGAATGCAAAATAATTGATTTTATTTAAAATAAAAAGCAAAACCACAACCATCCGAACGAGACGAGTCAGAGTATCCCAGCTCTGCTGGACGGGATCAAAGCAGCTGGAGGCGGCAGGGCTGGGTGCGGGCTGCTCGATGCATCGGGATCCTTTTTCCTTCCCCCCCTCTGCTCGGGGAACGCTGAAAACTTTCTGCCACGCTGTTTCCATGAGGTTAACGCACACAGCACCTCGGCCGACTCAGGCAGCAGTTCTGCTTTCCACCCGCACAGTGGCTGGGGATTTGAGGAGGAAGAGGCTCTGGGTTTGCTATGAAAGAGGCTGCTGTCTTCCTTCCAAGCACGCAGAGGTTTCACGGAACTGAGGAGACAAAGCAGAGCCAGCCCAGCACAGGGGAAAGGGGAGGGAGGTTCTGTGCCAGGGCCTCCTCAGCATCACCCCGTGCAGCAGCAGGTGCTGAGCTCCGCGTGCCTGCACTCTGCACACACAGTTCTGAAGGGGTTTATCCATTCTCCTGAGCTGTCGGAGCAGATGAGCCTGGACTGGGGTCCAGAGCTCCCTTCCCTTCGGCCAGGGCGCCGGGAAGCTCAGCCCAGCCCAGCACACAGCTCCCGGCACCCCAGTGGAGCGCGGGGGCTGAGGCAGAGCAGGGCTGAGGGCAGCGAGGGGCTGCCTGGGTCTGCCACATCCACAGCCCTGCAGCAGCTGCGGGGTCAGGAGCAACATCAATGCTGCAAGGAGCACAAGTGTGGAGAAGCCAGAGCACGCACGGCCCAGCCAGCCCCCCCCAACAGAGCCAGGCACCAGGGGAGCAGCTCATCGTGTCACGCTCTGGCATGGAAGGGGCCTGGGGAACATCCCCTCCTTCCTGCAAAGAGTTCACATACCCAGTTCACTTATTATTATGTTTAAGTCCTGATCTAGCAGAACAGCAGAACCTCCTGCTTAGAGCAAGTGACAAAATGCCAAATGTCAAATTCTGGCCAGACAAAAAGCCTCGTTGTGCCTCAGTTCATGCACCACACAGCAATTCTGGAAGGAGCACTGGAGAGCAGCACGTGGCCCGAAGCGTTGCCCCATCCCCAGCGTCTTCTGCGACCCATCTGGGAAGCCTCAGCTTGCTCAGCACTCCTGGAACACTCACAGAAGGGCATCAGCACAGCTCACACAGCGACCACATCTCAGCCCCTGCGAGGTCGGTATTTCCTCATCTTCAAGTGGGCAGCTGAGGCAAGAGCCTGAGAGAGGAGGAACCAGAGATCCCACACGCAGCTTGGCTTCCATCACACAGTGCCTGCGAGGTCAGCGTGGTGCTGCTGGTATCACGGTGCTCGTGGCTCACTCCAAGCACGCTGCCTCTCTGTGCAGGACCTCCAATGAACAAGTGGAAACTGCTTCATCTCACACCGTGAAGAGCTGGTAGGCACGGAGGGACGGGATGCTCTGCACTTCAGATCTTCCCTGCTGTGCTCGGCCTTCCTGACGTGTGCTCCATCTTCCACACAAAGAACTGCCCAGCACCGAGGGCAGGCAGGGCACAAACATGGGGCAGCTGCTGTTAAGGGCTCTCCTCAGCGCGACAGAGATGAAACTCCCACCCCTCCGTTCTTCCAAAGGCAGCAGCTGCAGCCCGCTCTCTCTGAGGAGGAGCTGTGCGGACTCCCGGGCTGTTCAACTGAGCAGGAAATAAAAGGCAACCCTGGGCAGGAACACTAGAGCTGGGAAGTGCTCTTCAAAGTGAAGTAATCTGCTGGACTAATCTGCAGTGCCCTGCAGAGAAGGCATGTCCACGTTCACTTCTGTCTGGCTACTGTAGGAAGCTCAGGACAGTACACCAACAAAGCTTCTCTCCCTCCTCACCAACACACTGCTCCTACGTGAACTGACCGGCACAGGAGTTTCAGACCAATGTAGGACACAGCCCAAGCTGCAGGAAGGGAGGGAGTGTTTAAAAAGGAAAGTGATAGGGTTAAAATAAATTAAATCCAGACAACGTTCCGGCTTCCGTCAAACCCAGCAGATACAACAAAAGTCACAGTTAAGGCTGCCAATCTGCTTTTTAATTCAGCTACCAGGTCTGGGCGTTACTGCACGCTCACCACTTCTGCTTTCAGCCTCCCTCTCTCTCAAAGAATGGCAGATGTGAGATGTAATACCACCTCCCGGGCTTCAGGAGAGCACTCTACCTGTGCAGGTAGAAAAGAAGGATCTCTTCCTCACAGCATGACTCTGGCAAGACAGACCTCTCTGCTGACACTACCAGCACGAGCCCCTGTGAAAGGAACAGCAGATCCAACGGATCCCTCGGGGATGAGAGCTCTACCTGCCATTATACAAATGCACCTACACAGACTTAAAACATCACATGTCATTTTTATAAAGCATCAAACAACAATACGTCCCCCTCCCAGTCCTTTAAAATTGGCACTGTACGTTCTATACATTTCTGAAGCCACAGCCTCAAAGAAAAGCTGCTCACACACATGAACTGCACCGGCCCGAATGAGTGCACAGCTCCATAACTGCTCAGGACTTAAAGCCCAGCAACTGCTGCTGCAGTGTGAGAGTCAGACTGTGTCAGCCGTTGCCCAGTGCTAAGCATCACACCTACACCTAAAGGAGCGTCACTACTGGCAAATGCTGACTTCTCCCCCATGTTTTTTTGCTGTGCAAGGAACTCCAGGACTCTCTGGCTCCACTGAGATTCCTATGGCAAGGTGCTAGTGCATCTCTGTTACTACGCAGAGCAGACTCAAACGGATGGTGGCTGGTTAACAGGATGCACTTCAGATGTGTATGAGTAGATTAAGACCACAAAAGACATTTCAGGTAGGGCTGCCACCTCCACTGGAGCTGCTTCAGTGCCCGCAGCACTCATCCCACCTCCGCTGCCTGAAACTCTGGTGCGAGCTCCACCGACGCTGCGCTGGGCCAGAAGGGCTGGTGTTCCTTTCCTCAAGTGTACAGGACAACATGTAAACATATGACAGTGTCAAAGCAAGGCAGGTTTCCAGGTTTACCTGCTGGTTTTAAAAAAAGTTCTTTAAAAACTGACCATTGTCTTCCTCGCCCGTTACACAGAGCATTAAATACTCGGCATGTCCGTACCCAACGACGGGTCATCAGTGCACTCACTCGGGGCGCAGAGGGGACAAAGCATTGCACGAGAATGTAGCTGGGGCATTCCCCTTTCAGTTAGTAAGGAGCCAACCTTCAACAGCACGTAATGAAGATGTTTGGATTGAAGAAAAGCGACAAGAAGGGACTGTGAGGAGCAGGAGGGGCAGAGCAGAGCTGGCTGCTAGCGGAGCTCCGGTCGGCAGCTGCCTCTGGGCGGGTGCTGTTATCAATCAGGGGTAACTGCGGCCTCCACAAGATTCCCTAATCCTGCCAAAAATAAAACAGAAAGGAACAACTGCCTGTCATCAGCTGTAGCATTTCCCCTCACACTGGGAGACAAATCACAGCGTGCAGGCTAACTGTATGCTTACGCTTCCCACACTTTAAAACGTAAGATTTTACGTTTCAAAGTGTTTCTACCAACGAAACCCTCGCACTGCTGGAGCCAAAAGCCCACCCACCCTCACAGAAAGGAGAGCAGCGTGTCCTGGACAGAGCTGGTTCTAGGCAAGGTGCTAGTTCTTGCAAAATCTGAAGTGCAAAGAACTGAAAAACACAGAGGACTTTCAGATCTGCACACAGGGGCTGTGTTTTTTAGTTTCTTTTTTCACAGGGCCTGTGGTACAGTTTGCTGTTTCCTGCTGCTCGGTGCCTGCGTGAAGGCACAGCTGGCTGCTGAACAGCACCTCAACCAGCTGCTGCCAGCAGGAGAGCAGTGTGGCTCAGCAGGTGAACAGCAACGGGTGCAGGAGCAAGCAGGCCTTCAGGCAGCACCCTGACGAGCTCAGGTAACACTGGATACAGAACAGATATCTGGACTTCCTCTGGTAAACGACTGTTGCACACCTTCCTCAGCAGGTCACGCACTACGTCACCACAGCCCTCACACCCCCACCAAACCTGGAGCATCCAGCAGCTCAGTGAAGGAACTACACAGCCAACGCAGCGGGGCTGGTTTACCAAACCATGAGGAATCTGCTTAAAAATATCTGGCAGGCCTCTCCCATATGAGAAAAAGCCTTCATTGAGCAAAATCCTGTTTGTTCATCCCTGCAGCATCACCTCCCAGTGACTTTCCGTTTATAACCTAACAACTGCAGAGAATTTCCATGTTAATTTTATTCCAAACAACATACGTTCTTGGTTCTGCAGTGTTAATACTCTCTCCATCCAGCCTGACCAGTTTGTATTATTTCTTTCTTCTTTTTTCTTCTAAGATATCTTAGATTTTGGGTGAGCCTTTAACAGATAAAGCAGTGGGCCACACTGAAGTAATCCAGACAATGATAAGAGAAAACACACAACTGCTTGTAGGTTTTGTTTGGACCATACATCCCAATCTGAGTCTGGCCTGACCACTCCTCACCTCTGACTGCTCACCTGTGCTCTCTAAACAGCACAGTTACAATATTCTACCTCTCCCATTTATACATAAATATCTTCTCTTATTAAAAAACAGAACTAGAAAAGTAATAAAACTTTATGTTTTAAATATCACCAATCTTAGTTTGCAGTTCAGAGCATTAAAACCATGGGCCTACTGCTTTGTGTCTGCACAGAGTAACACTCTGCATCCCTCTATCCTGAGGAACTGCCCTATTTCAGCTCTGCCTCATACTGTCTTCTTGTCTTAACGAGAAGCAGTTGCATCAGGTCACCTGGAGGAGCTGCGCTCCTTGCTCACGCAGTCATCTTGGGATGTTGTATCACCGTTACCCATCATGCTGCACGTCCTCCTCTTTTTCCTCCTGTGCATCATCCCCTCTGTCTCGGAGCCGGAGTCGCACTGAAGCATGGAGAGATGAAACCCACGTTCAGAGAAACCTAGAAAACTGCTCGTGCTCGTGGAGCTCACCACAAGAGCTACCTCAGGATTCTGAACAATCGCAGTTCAAAGCCCAGCTCAGATTGATTTTAAATGGATTTCATGCGTTTAAGTGATTCAAACCCACCAAGAGCCAGTCACTGCCTACAGTAGGTTTGTGGCAAGACAAGTGATGTGCTCATTTTGGCTCCTAAAAGGATCCAGTTTCTGAGTTTTTTTGTTTGTTTGTTTGTTTTTTTAAGGGCAGGCAGCACTTTCTGAAGTACCGTGCCACTTAGAGAAGTGCCATGCTGTGACTGCTCCTACTCTGGACCTCACCCTCCCTCCCCACTTGAAAAGCACAGAATATGGATTACCTACTAGAGTAAAAACCAAGAAAATACATTACCTCTGAATCAGAGTCGGAGGAGCTAGAGCTTGAGGAACTGGAAGAATCACTAGAGCTATCAGAAGCAATACCAGTAGATTCCTGTAGGTCAACCGAATCAGCCAGTGCTGCCAAGTCAGGATGCTCCTGCTTTAAGATCCTAAATACAGTTCAGATTTCAGTATTAGTCTTTGAATATCAACACTGTACATAACCAAACGGTTTTGTTTTAGTACTTACTATGGGTAACACAAAAAGGTTACTAAAGCTCTTACCTGTACCACTTCCGTGACAGTTTGGGTCTCCCTCTCACTGTCTTGTGCCACACCACAGGGAAGTTGGTACAGCTGGCAAAGTTCTGTGTGATGGCAATGGTTGTGTCCAGGTTGAGAACGACGTGCCACCAGCCACCTACAAACACAGCACCCGTGACCACAGCTGCAAGCACATTCCAGGACTGCCACGCACCTTCATCCCAGAGCAGAGGTGGAAACCAGACCTTGCCTCCCGAGCCCAGGTGAGCCTGCCACCAGATCTTCTTTCCTCAGTTTTATTTCAGAGTTCATTCCACTCCTCTGCAGGTTCTCGTTACAGATGGCTGCACAATGCTCTGGCTGAATTATTCAGCTCGTGAGCAGTACTGAAGATCTGAGCTGACAGCAACACGCTGGCTACTGACAGCACATCTAATAGCAAGAGCCATTGTAACCCGGGCTGCACAGAGACCCTCTCTGTCAAGCTGGAGAACACTTTCCACGCTGAATTAGCAAGGTTCTTGTGATTACAGACTGACCTTTCATTTAAAAATAGATGCAGATAGTTTCCCTGCAAAGGCTAAGAATAGACACGATGTTCTGACCACCCACTCAGAACCTCAGAGAAAGACTAAGGAAACAGTTTAATGGAAATCGACAGCTACAAAATCCTAACAGAGGGTACACTGAGGAGTCACCACTAAGTGCCAAGACAATCACAAAGCACTCCTCAGACATGAAATCAGCTGCACGACAGAGACAAGCAACGTGGACGGGAGCTACGTGCCGAGATGCAAGATCCAGAGCTTCCAGGCACTGAGCTCACCCACGCTATCCTATCCACTGGCCACAACTCCCAGGTACAGTGGGCACACACTGCACAACCATTTCCTGATGTGCCATTATCTTTCTTCAGCTTTTGATTTTGAGATTAAGTGTGACCACAGAAAAGCGGGTGGAATGCATCAGTGACTTTAAGTAGTTCTCATCCTCCAGCCAAGAAAAACCCACCATGTGCAGTCAGACTACCTAGGCTACAAAATCCACTGGTGAATACACTGTGCCATATATAAACTCAAACGTTTTTTGGGTCTGAGAGTTACAAATACCTAAAGCTGAGTATATGGGTGTTAATTTATTTAAAGCCTCGATGTTTTCCTGTTAATTTAACTTAGCTCAGGATCACATTCCTATGACTGTGCAACTCAAGACTCATTTGCTTTGCCATCCACACCACACACAGTCCTATGCTACAGGTATGTCAGGACAGTGAGAAATAATGGAGCAGCCCAGAGAAAGCCTCACAACACACAGCCCTTCTAGAACAGCTTCTTCTGTAAGAGCCCTAAGAAAACTGACACATTCTCTCTTCCTAAGACATGTTAAAAACACACTTCTCTCTGCCACACGTGCCTTCTGGAGAGATTTCTACATACCTGGTACAAAAACTGTCTCGCCCGGCTTCTGCAAGATTTCCAGGGGTTTGAATTCGGGGGGCCAGGTGGGAAGCTGTGTCCTCGGATATATAACGTTGAACCACGTGATAGCCTCATCCTGCTGGTTACCTCCCTCCTCCCGTGTCACTTTGATCAGCTCTCTGGGAGTGCTGGTGGGGAACAGGCACCAACGCTTGTGTCCCTGGACCAAGGCGTTCCACGCGCTGGTTCCCAAGGGGTCGATGTGAATTCCTGTCCCAGAACGAGGTGGGCCCATCACAAACCATCTGCACGGCAAGACAAATCCCTTCAGTCACACAGCAAGTGGCTGCTTTCTCCTTTCTTCACACCCAGATCAATAGTTACAGCTGTTCATTTGTCACACAGAAACCATGGCAGCCACCTCGGTTCCGTCCCCTGTTTATCTCCATGAGACAGTCAGGCTCACACTACAGTGAATGATGTGATGTGGGTTTAACCTAAAAACCGACACGAACTGTGACGGGAAGGACCGTGAGCCAAGACAGCTTTCCAACATGAAATACAGCTAGGAAATATAACCAGCTCTCCAACGGAATACACACTGACCTCAAGGCTGAAGTGTTCCTATTTTTGCAGCAATGTTTATTTATATGATAAAGTCACAAAGGTCAGCACTAGGGCTCTTACCATGCACCAGGATTCTCCTCATCCTCTCTTTTTCTGAAACTTGCTTCTCATAAACGGAACCCAGAAGCACAGAACAATGAGGAGCAAACAAAAGGCAATACAAGTATGGAAGAGAGCGAAGTTATGCAACGCCAGCTTCCTTCTATGCCTTCTGCTGGTTTACAACAGGCTTTTTATTCCAACATTTCACTAGCTGGGGATTATTCTGTTCGGGATTCGGTGGGTATGTTCTCACTCCCAATGCGGAAAGCTTATTTCTCCCGATGGAGAAATTTAGCTGCTACAGCTGTTTAAACACAGCAGCACAAGAGCACTATGACACCAGATACTACACACTGAATCGGGTGGATTACTGCCACAAGGCAAAAGGGGGGAAAAAAAAAAAGGCAATATCTGTTTAGATGGAAGAAACTGAAGCACCATGAGAGCCTTCCTCCACTGAGGTTCTGCTGCCACGTGGCTGACAGGCACGAGATGCCCAGCAGGAGTTCAGGGGGTGATATCACAGGATATCACAAGGCACACAGTCTCCATCTCCCCTTCCCAACACAGGTGCAAATTGGTTTTCAAGTACTGCCTGCTAGGACCACTGAAAGTACTTAATGTTTTATCAACTTGTGCACTTCCTACTCTGTGAAGCAGCCACGGAAAACAAGATGTGCATATCTTCACTGTACCACTAGGAAGCACAGCTCCTGGCTTAGTTTCCAGTGAAGCTATTAAACTACTGAATGCCATCCAACCATGTCTGCACTGAAATGAAAGCTCCAGGAGGTATCAGCTGTGCCCTTTCACATCACTCATCTCTGCGAACAGCCTCAAACAAACGAACTCTCTCCAGAACGAAGTGCAAGAACACTTATGATCACAAGCAAAGAGTTCACATGCCTGTGGGCGCGGAGGGTGCAGGGGAAAGAAGACTCAGTGCGAGTCAGGGCTAGATTATCTAGTTTACTTGTAACTTTGATAAAGGATTCCTGGTTCTGACAGTGCACCTCAGTTACTACTGGAGACTCACACACACTACACCCACTGCGCTTTTGCTTTTGATCACAGCACTGGATTTCTTCTAAGAAGTTAATGATAAAAAGTTTCCGCTACAACTTAGTAAAAACACCCTGAAAAACACAACTGAGCGACTGTTCCTCTGTGCCTTATTCAATATTTGTCCTGTCTCATTTAAAAAAAACAAAAACACAACACACATCAGAGCTTCAGGTCACTCAAAGGGCAAGCCATTCTCCTGTAATTACCATGTGGCTGTAAAGACTTTAATTACATCTTATTCTCCTAGCACTGGAAAGCATTGTATTAATGCAAACAGAAGTTACTTCTGTACCTGGGAGCCAATGCACAAGGCTGCATTTCATTTCAGGGATCAAATGTAATTTCCATCTACTTCAAATCAGATGAGAAAAAAAATAATGTGCAATATCATCATCATCATCTGAAGGGGAGCTAGGAAGTAGTCTCCACACTTCACAGTAACCTGGCTTAAGATCTTTACCTTACTAGGACTAACTCATAATTAAATGCAACTCCATACTGTACATAAGCCAGCAAAACTCAAGTGCAAATCTTGAGGCATCTGGAATCCAAAGGCCAGAAGGCACTTCACACACAGCAGGAAGTTACCTTTTGTAGCTCTGAAGCACTTGGCATTTATTTAAAACACGGAAGAAAAATTAAAAAAACCAAACTGGTAACTAGACTGGTGACAGAATGAGAAATCCTGATGCACAAACCTGCTCTTCCCTTCTTCCGGGTCAAAGTTTCACATGCGTTTCAGAATAGTTAACACAAAAGTACCACTTTGTTTTATACAAAGCAATTTCATTTTGGAATAACCAACGACACTCACTTCAAATACCTGAAAGCTGATTGCAGTGAGAGCAGGGTTGGTCTCTTCTCACTCACGACAGGCCAAGGGGAAATGGCCTCGAGTTGCACCAGGTAAGGCTTAGGTTGGCTATCAGGAAAAATGTATTCACTGAAAGGGCTGTTTAGCACTGGAACAGGCTCCCCAGGGAGGTGGCTGAGTAACCACCCCTGAATGTATTTAAAAACTGTCAGGATGCGGTGCTCAGGGACACGATTTAGCAGTAGGTTATTAAGAGTTAGGGTAGTATGGTTTGGCTGCGGTTGGACTTGACAGTCTTGAAGGTCAGTTCCAACCCGAGCAATTCCAAGATCCTATAACACAGAAAATACCTTGTTTTATGCTGCTGCCATTGTACTGTACCTGTAAGGCGGCCTTCGTTTCTCCCCTGCGTACTGAAACAGATCATCAGTGAAGAACTTGGGTACTTTGTAGTCCTCCAGGAGTTTCCTGCGCTTGGGATGCTCTCCATAACTGCTGTCAAATATGTACAGCGGGCTGTCATCACGCGTGGTTTCCATGTACTCAATGTAGTACTTCATCTTCATCTTCACAGAATAACCATCATTGTCCTCCCCGCATTTGAACTTCTGGTTCCTATACTTGCGTTTCAGCCGCTCCAGAGTCCACTTCTCCTGGGCAGACCAGCCCACCTGGGCGTTCAGCAGGACTACGGGCTTGTACGGCTTTTCATAACGCTCAACAAACTCCTCCACCGTCAGCTGCAGCGCATCTGCCCTCTCCACGTTATCCTGCGAGACCGAGAGGGGAACACGGCGCAGATATTAGGCCAAGCGTCCCAGAGCTGCGCTGTGATGCAGAGCAGAGGCGCTCCGTACTCAGGCTTCACTCCGTACACCACGCGGGTGTTATTTTAAGCTCCCTGAGGCCGCAGCCCTCCTTCTCGTGCCCAGCGGTCCCACTGCCCGGCTCAGGCTGCGTTTGGCACCGTCCCCAGCACGGCGAGGGCACACCCCCGTGCATACCCCCAGCTGCCACGCTCCTCTGGGTCCCTCAGCGCCCGAGAAAGCTTTCAAGGGGTGTACCCTCCCAACTCCCCCTCTCTCGCGGGGTTTCACGCCAGCACCCCTCAGAGGTGATATCGGCCTCGGCCCCGCTCCCCACGGGACACCTCACCCACACCCCTCAGCCTCACCCCACTGCCCCCCCACCCCCATTCCCTCCCACTCAGGAGAACGGAGGGGTTCTCCTCCGCCCCAGACCTCCCCCGTCCCCCTCAGCCCCCCGTCCCTCTCACAACCCCCAGCTCCCCTCAGCCCCCCCCACAGGACCCTCAGTCCCCCTCAGCCCCCCCCCACAGGACCCCCAGCTCCCCTCAGCCCCCCCCACAGGACCCTCAGTCCCCCTCAGTTCCCCCCACAGGACCCCCAGCTCCCCTCAGCCCCCCCCCCACAGGACCCCCAGCTCCCCTCAGCCCCCCCCCACAGGACCCTCAGTCCCCCTCAGTTCCCCCCACAGGACCCCCAGCTCCCCTCAGCCCCCCCCCCCACAGGACCCTCAGCCCCCCCCCCACAGGACCCCCAGTCCCCCCCCCACAGGACCCCCAGTCCCCCTCAGCCCCCCCCCCCCACAGGACCCCCAGTCCCCCTCAGCCCCCCCCCGTCCCCCCCGGCCGCACCTTGCAGGCAGCGGGGCTGAGCGGGAAGGTCTCGCAGTAGTTGTGGCGGGTCCAGTCCAGCGAGTCCTTCAGCTCGGGCCGGGCGCTGCGCTTCGCCTCGCGGATCCTCTTCTTGCTCTTGTGATTCATGGCGGCTCCCGAGGCCCCGCCGCGCCCGACCCACGGCCGCGCCCGACCCACGGCCGCGCCGCTCGGCCCCGCCGCACCTTCGAGAAATTTCACCCCCTTACCGCCGCCGCCGCCGAGGCCCCGCCCCCTCCGCGCTCCTATTGGCTCTCCGCCCGGGCGCCTTCCGCCGCGCCGCTCCCGCATTGGACGAAGCGGGGAAGCGGCGCGGCCGCCATGTTGGGAAGGGCGGTGCGGCGGCCTGAGGGCACCCGGCGGGAGGCACCGAGCGGAGCGCGGGCGGCCCCGCGGCGCTCTGCGTGACGTCACCCCCAGGAGAAAGCTCCGATTGGCCGTCCGGGCCTGGCGCCACACGTTGCCGCCTGTGATTGGCCGCCCGCGGGGCGCGGGCATGGGGGAGCCGCGGCGGCGCGCCGTGCGGCGGTACCGCTTCGTGGGGGACCCGGCGGGAGGAGAGGAGCGCGCGGTGCTGGCGCTGCGGGTCCCCGAGGTACGGCCCCGGGGGGGGGGGGGGGGGGGGGCAGGGAGCGTCTGGGCACGGAGCCGCCGCAGCACAGCCGTGTGTTTCAGGTGCTGGACCCACAGTATGGCATGTACGCGTGGCCCTGCGCCGCGGTGCTGGCTCAGTACGTGTGGTTTCACAGGAGATCCCTGCCCGGCCGCAGAGTGCTGGAGGTAACGTGCTTCCTTCTCGCCGTCAGCAGAACGGAGAAGCCCTCGCAGCACCAGCCCCGCATTCCTAACGCCTCCTCCCCTGGAGGAGCCACCTCCGCCCAACGGCAGGGCGCACCCTCCCCGAGCCGCGGCTCCCACTGTGCCCTCTGCATCACCGCTTCCTTCTGTCGTTTCAGATCGGGGCAGGTGTGAGCCTGCCCGGAATGGCAGCTGCCAAGTGCGGCGCTCAGGTGATGCTGTCGGACAGCGAGGAGCTGCCCCAGTGCCTGGCGCTCGCCCAGGAGAGCTGCTTGATGAACCACCTGCCCCACGTACCCGTTGTGGGCATCACCTGGGGTCAGATGTCTCCACAGTTGCTCTCTCTTGCTCCTGTAGACATAATTCTAGGATCTGATGTCTTCTTTGACCCGAAAGGTATGTGAAATCCTTCAGGTACCTCTGGCAAACTGCTGAGACTCAATGTACCGGTGCAGTTAAGAAAAAAGAACTCTTCTATAACGATAGATCCTGAGCTTTATCCTGGCTGTAATTCTAGCTACCGTACGAATACACTGGAGGATAAGTGTATGGGAAATGGAGCAATTAACTAGTTGCTTAAGGCCAGGCTTTCAAGTCTCTCCCACAGACGCAGCCAGCACTGGTTTTCAAGTGCCATTTTGTAGAAGCAGGAATATATAAAACTGTTCAGAACGTAGAACTAACCAGCCTGCTCACAGCTCCCCTCATCTTCGCAGACTTTGAAGATATTTTAACTACAGTTTACTTCTTACTGGAGAAGAACCCGCATGCTCAGTTCTGGACTACTTACCAAGTCCGAAGGTAAATTTTTTCCACCCATTTAAGACTCCTGAATTCAGTTTGTTTCTATTTAAGAACGTTAACTTCTCGGACAAATGTACTGATTCCAAAGCTACTCTCAAGATGGTGAAGCAGGCTGACAGCCAATAACCCCTAGGAATATCAGACAGCTAGCCACAAACGTATTGTTGACTAGAGAGCTGTTACAAACTCAGTGCTGCAGAATGTCGTATGTGAGTTCATTGAGTCTCTGCTCTATCACTGCATAAGTTACAAACCTGGACTGTATTCCACACTGATGTGTTTCTTCCCCTCAGTGCTGACTGGTCTATCGAGGCTTTGCTCTACAAATGGAAACTGAAGAGCATCCACATCCCACTGCATTCGTTCAGTGCAGACAGAGAGCACTTGGGCAGCTCTTCTCTACCCAGCAGACATACGATTGAAATGATGATCATCTCACTAGCAAGGTCAGATGGTACTTAAGTTTATTCCACTTGTTGGTTCTGTTACAAGATTATACTTTAGCATGGATCTGCAGGAAACAGTCAGATTTACAGCACACCTCATGCGAATGCTTTGGAAAGCAGATCCCCACAGCAGTACTTCTTTAGACATGCACTGTAAAAATAAAGCTGCTCGTTTGTATAACTATGGCTTTTGAGAAATTTGTTCTCCTTCCCAAAGACCAAGTTATGTTTCAGACTCATTTCCAGGATGTAAGCCACTACACGACATAGCTTAACAACCTGACAGTCCACAAGATCCAACTTAAATTCACAACTTCAGCTATTAAGAAAAGTTAACCACATTCTTTCAAGATAAAAGTATCCCTTAAGATTGGTTTCCCAGGACTGAAGCTCCTTCCTTATGATTCTTACACAAAATTCAGCCCCCAGAATTGAATCTATATAGACTGCTGCTAGACACACAGTCCTGGAACACAGAAACTCCTCAGTTTGTAGAAAAGCACTTTTAATCCCTGGTCAAGCCAGACTGCAAGTATTCAGATGTTTCCATTTCCATTTAACATACATGCATAAAGTTAACAAGGCATTACAATAACCCTTGACATGTGATGACTGACATTACAATCCATTTGGTATCCAAAAAAAAAAAAATCAAGAAGAGAATGATCACTAAGAGGAGCTACCATCAAGCAGCAGCCTGTTGAGTCAAGACAAGCACACAGCAAATGCAATTAGTACTGCTCAGTGTGTATCCTCCATAACAACATCCAGCAGACCCAGCTTTGTGTTCAGAGTCTGCTGTGCAATAGCACTCATACAGCACTTGGGTTAGTCACAATACCAGCAAGTCTGCCCGTAGTAATTTAAAAGCAACCCCAGTGGATAAAAATCAAGCAGCAGTAGAATGCATTCTGTTACTATATAGAAGTTAAACATTGACAGTATAATTGCAGAAATCTTTTCAAGCTAAAAATAAGCTGACTCGGACATTAAGTTGAGAAAAGTTAACACAGAAAAATGTTTAATATTAACTACAGAGACAGTGGGTATAGTACAAGATGTCTTAAGCAAAAGATACACCAATCAGTACTTACAGAGGAATGAACCATTTCTTTCTTAACATTACATGTCTCAAATATAAGTTCATATATGCATGTTGGCAAGGTTTACCATTCTGGAAAAAATAAGGTGTGTATACCATCAGCTAGATGTGCTCACTGTATGCTCCGTTATTTTTATGCAAGGCCCGGGTGATTGGAAGTGCAGTTGTCAGGCATTTTAATTAACTGGACAGCCATTTGTTTCTGCACGACAAGGCATCGTTACACAGGAGCAATCAGGAGAAAACAGGAAACAGCCAAGCACTCTGCACTGCAACACGCCACCTTAACAGCTAACCAGCATTACTCAACTGCTACACAACTGCGCCTAGTGCACAAAAATACATAAGAGAAGAGATTAGAATTGAGTCTGATAAAAACAATCCTTTCAAATATCAACTGTCACCTGAAAAGATTTCTACCAATTTGAAGATACTATCCGAATTCAAAGTCAAAAAGCATTTACAGTAAATTTCAAACTGAAGCTCTTCAGAATTGTATTTAAGGAATGAAGACAAAATTGAGAATACTTTCTGACAGTTAGCTACTCGGCATAGAAGAGCTGTGCACTTCCTCAGTATGAAACTTGAGGCAGCAAGTTACCATCCGTTTAATTTCAAATGAAAGTCAGCACTACATAAACAGAAATGAAGTTTTACCTCAAATATCCAAGCCAATAATGAAATCGGTAGTCGCTCACTTCACTAAATTACAAGAAATTTGAATAACAGCAACAAAATGGCACATAAAAATGTAAAATCTGCCACTTGAGGCGCAACTTAAACAAGTAAAAAGTTAGACAAAATGTTACAAAATAACCTTTTCGACAGCTGGTTGCTCATGCCAGGGGTCTCTCCAATGGACTGTAGACTCAAGCGATCCTTTCCCCCCAAAGGCGTCCTTTATGTAGGCTCTCATTTATCTGATGCATCTAGATTTGAAGAGAGAAAAACTCAGCTAGGCTTCTATCTCGTGTCTTCTCTTGCTGTGAGGATGACTTCGGGTATACTTCTAGTTGTGTTTCAACTGGCTTTGCCTAATTTCTTACAAGTTTTGGGCTTTACCACGGTGTTCCACCTCCCCCCGTGTGTTGGTTTAATTCAGAGGCCAAATGTAAGGTTCTGTGAAAGTATTTTTTTTTTTTTTTAAACAATAAACACCAGGCTGTCCATCAAAGCTCTTTTAACTTGAACTCAGCCTGTTTGATTGCAAAATCAATTATCGAAAGTTAAATAAAAGTTATAAAACTAAACCTCTCGTTAAAGGCTGAACTAAACTAATTAACATTCAAAACAAAGTGCCACTAGTTCTGCTACAATTATCTGACTTCAGAGCTAGCTTAGGCCCTTTCCTTTTAAAAAAGAGGACCAAACAGTTTGAATGGGTTAAAGACACACTATCCTTTCCCCACCCAGTGTTATCCTCAGGAGCCTCTCCAAGTTGAAAACTTGAGGAAAAACTAGTTTCCATCGTTTTTCGCATTGCCATGAATTTGCCACTTTGCTACAACAGTTACCTCCAGTCAGTATAACGGCCACTGAACCGATCTTCCATTCCGTTATAAAGGATAGTGTATCTTTAACATTTAAAGACAAACCTGCTCCAATACACGCCCACAGAAACTGGTCCCTGGAGGATCAGCCAAATCAGTTAAAATCTGCAATACTGGCCAATATTCTTTTAGCAAACAGGAGACCGCAGCTTTAAAGGGGAAAACGCAGATGTTGGATAAATACAGTAAGAAATAGTCATTTTCATCATAGGTTGTGTCTCATACAATATTTTATCAAAACCAAGCCATTAATCTCTCAACAAAACATGAAAAATTTCTGTGCAGAAAGCCCTATGGTATTAATTTCCCTAAACCAATAACCGAAAAGCACTGTTCAAGAAAAAAAACAAACAGACAACCAACTAGCAACGTGCCCCACTAGGATCCACTCATTTCGAGCTAATAAGACTAAGAAGTATCCCAACACCCCGCTTAAGTGCTACAATAAAGTAACATGCAAGGTGCACTGATCCCGAGGTACATTACCATTTTCCTAGGAGGACACAGCTCCTTCCTCTTCTGGAGACTTAGGAGGGCTCTTAGACCTGGATCTGGAGTTGGATTCCCTCTTTGAAGCGGGTGGAGGGCTCCTAGATCTGGACCGAGATCTTGACCTGGACCGAGATCTGGAGACAGACGACGACTTAGACTTGGATCTCCTGGCGGATCTGGACTTGGAGGTGGAACGAGACCGGGAGCGTGTGCGAGAGCGCGATTTGGAGCGGCTGTAGCGAGATCGGCTGCGGGACCGAGAGCGGCTCCTGCTTCTCGATCGGCTGCGGCGGCGTCTCCGAGGGCTAAAAACATAAGAACGGGATTAAAAAAAAAAAAAAAGAAAAAAAAAAAGCGTTACAAGAGTTACACAGGCGGCACAACGGTCCACCCAACTACTCCGGGACAGGGCGGGCATAACGGGCCCCACGTGGGCGAGAAAATGAGCGTTCAGAGGGCGCCATTGTTCACAGCGAGTGGCCGGGGGCTAGGGCTGCCGCGGGGCCGCCTCCCGCCGCCAAACAGCTCCACGTGCTTCCGCGGCTCCCTCCCCGCCCGGAAACTCCCTCGGAAAGCGATCGAGAGCCAAGTGGCTGCGGCGTGCGAACGGAGCCCGTCTCCCTCCTCCTCTCCGGACGCTCACCTGCGGCTGCGGCGGCCGTAACCGCTGCTCCCGTAGCGGCGGGGCGGAGGGCCGCGGCGGCTGTGGTGCGAGTCCGGAGGGCGGCCGTAACGGGCCATCTGCACGCGGAGCTCGCGGCCGTCCAGCACGGCCCCGTCCATGGCGTCCATGGCGTCCTCGGCGTCGCGTTTGTCGTGGAAACGGACGAAAGCGAAGCCGCGGCTCTCCTTGGTGTAGCGATCCCGCGGGATGTAGACGTCGCCCACGCGGCCGTACTTCTCGAAAACCCTCCGGAGAGTGTCCGGGGACGTCCGGTAGGTCAGGTTGTCCACCTTGAGGGACGTCATGCCCTCCACGTCTGGCGGAGGGCGCCCGTAGCTCATGGCGGGCGGTAGCCCCCCCCCAAGGGGCGGCGGCGGCTGAGGAGAAGAAACCGGAGGGAAGGGAGGAGGATTTGGAGGTGGCGCGGCCCGGAGCGGGAAGCGCCTCACACGGGAGGAGGAGGAGGAGGAGGAGGAGCGCCGGAGCGGCGGCCGCGCAGAGTCCAGAAAGGAAGAGAGCTACAGGGCATAAGGAAAAACCGGACGGTCCTCGGCGGGGAGGAGCGGGCACCCACCTTCGGGCTCCGAGAAAAGGACGAGGCCTAAGGCCGCCACGGAGACGCAGCGCCCGCACCGCCCGCCCGGACCGCGGCCGCGAGGAAATGAGCGGGGCGCCGCCCGCGCGCGCCTACTTAACGCCACAAAATGGCCGCCGCCGCTCCGGAAGTGAAAGCGCCGCCGGCGCGCGCGGTGCGCCTCATGGGGGGCGGGGGGGGGGAGGGGGAGCGGACCGGAAGCGGCGGGGCAGCTTGGAGCTCCGCCGCTGCTTTTTTTTTTTTTTTTTTTTTAATTCCTGCCCCGCCGTTCCCGGGGCCGCCCCGGCGGGGAGCGCGGGAAATGGGTCTCTGAATGAACGGCTCGCACGCGTTTAGATGGGGCCGTTGAGGCGGCTCTGCGGTGACCCGGAAGCAGTCGGCGGAGGGAAATTTTTTTGAACGGGTGTTGAAAACGGCGAGGAAAAAAAAAATCAATAAAAAGCGAACCGAAAGCGAGCAGACAAAACGGCAACAAGGCGAGGGCTGTGTGTAACGGAGCGGGGAAAAAAAAAATATTCCGGTGCGGAGAAGAGAAATAAAAGCCTTCTGAAGGAGCGGCCCCCGCGCGGGAGGCGGAGGCCTAAAATGGCGGACGCTGAGGGGGGGGAGGGGAGGGGGGGGAGGGGAGGGTTGTGGGGGCGCGGCCTCTTTCCTTCTTTCGGCGCAGCCGCTGTCCTTAGTTCTCGCTTGAAAGCAGTTTGTAGCTGTATGTCCCGTGTGCTGGTTTTAGAGGGTGAGAAGATGTTGGTACGAAGGGGGTGGGGGAAAGCCTGAGAGAGCAGACTCCCCAAACAAAGTGATGGTTCGGGTGCGGACCCAGAGGGAATAAGTTGTTTCCTCATAGGAGATCAGATAACCTAGGATTCGCTTTCCAGTCTGAATGGGTTTTATTGTTCTTTTTCTGCTCAAAGAATCTGCGTTCGGTGTTTTCTGATTCGTCTGCCGAAATGCTTTCACTCAGGAGGAATTTAACGTCTATCTTTGCAGTGGTTTATTTACAGTGACAGAGGCTGTTCCCTCTGTCCCTCGTTCCTTGGCTGCAATCACTCTGCAGTCCCTTCAGTATGAGCTGCTGTTAGCAGTCCAAAGGCAGTGAGTGGGACGCTGTGGCTGTGGGCAGAGGAAACATGGGGTCCACCTGTGTAGCAGTGCCTGAAAAGTAATGCTGAGAATTGGATTTTAAAATCTCAATCTCGCTTTAAATATTTAATATGTGAAGAGAGGTTTGCTCAAATTAAAAGCAATACCTTGATGCTCCCATTTCATCTTTGTTAATTACAGTCGCCTCTGTGCGGTCATGCTGACTTTTTTACAGAAGTAAAAAAAATACAACCCTTGTGATTTTCCATTTTCCTAAGTTCTGAATTTGCATCTGTTCCTCTTTGTCAGTTCAGGGGGTTGGTTTAGCTGAGCTCTCCACTCCTGACTCGGGAGGTACATAATATACACAAGGTACTGACAGTGACAAGCAGCCATTCCATCCGTACAAGGTGTGTGTTACCCTGCATTAGTTTTGCTGACAGGTTAACAGAGGGCTTCAAAAGTAAAGTTTCAGTTAATCTTTAATGTACTACAGAAAACCACTGTAAAGCACCATAGCAGGAGTGTATCATTGCTAAAAGGAAACACTGTTTCTTGAGAGGAAGCACTGAAAAAAAACAGGCTGTTTTTTTCTCCAGAGTTACTATGATAAGAAAAGGCAAAAGCACCAAGCAGAACATCAGTGTGGGTAGCATTAAAAGTTTATGTTTTGAAGAATAATTTGCCCTCCAGGGTGACCTTCTCTATGTATGAATCCAGCTAATTACACATTTTTCTTAGATATCTTTCTAAAAGATTTTTCAGTTTTAAAGATTAGGAGATGTCTCTATTTTCAAGCATTAAAAAAAAAAAAAAGTGTACAGTGGTAAAACTGCATTTCCCATGGTGCACAAGGGCTTTCCAGGCAGGGTCAGCTGATCTGTATTGTGAAATGTTCCTTATTTCCTGTCCAACATGCATGGAAATGACTTGTGTGTGTGAATATCTCATCTTTCCTTTGTCAGGTGATTTACTGGCTTTTGACCAGAATTCCCGTCCAGAACCATGGCGAGAAACTCAGCTGATTAACCATCTCTATATGTGGAAAGCTGCTGCTCTGGGTGGAAAGGGATGTCATGGAGAAGTAACGTACTGCTGTCTGCTCTCTTAACTTAATGGGAAAAGGTAGGGAGAATTTTGATCTTTACTTTTTGTATCCATCTGTATATTTATGTTTCCAAGTTTCTGACTTTGCTGTCTGTTATTTAAGATTTCCAGATTTCTAGATTTGTTGATGCTTATGTGCTAGCAGCTGACAAGTAGCTCTCAGGAACTGTCATTTTTGAATGATTTTTTTGTTGTTGTTTTATTCTTTTTTTTTTTTTTTCCCCCTTCTTCTTTAAACAGGAGTTAAGTGGAAACTCTTAAAGGGAAATAGATTTTTTCTGCAGACTGAAGCTGAGAGCTCGGCAAAATAACCCACAAAATGTCTCCTGAATCAAAAAAGCTTTTCAACATACTTATTTTGGGGATCTCCTTCATGTTTATATTCACTGCTTTCCAAACATGTGGAAATATTGCGGTAGGTGCGCGTGTCAAAACATTCCACAGCTCTGTGACACTTCTTTTGTCCTTTGTCTAATGTATGAATTGCTGTACATTGGATTTCTTATGTGCAATACGTCTTTTTATGTTTTATCTCCTTACTTTTGGTTTAGTGTTAACTAGATTAAGTTGGTTAACAGGATGCTTAATCAGTTTATTTCTTTAAAGTATCATGGCTACATATATAACTCTGCTTGATTGCTTAGCTAGTGGAAAATTAAGTAATCCTATCGAATGTTAGAACTTAAATGTCTGTTTGATACATTTAACAATTGATTTTTATTGTCTTTCACATTTCTGATTTTTGCATATAAGCCCTTTCAGTATGTTTGCCTAAATCATTACCCTGTAGTTTAATGTGTCCCTAGTTTCTCCTAGAATGTCTTTCCTAATGCTACATACTTTTCTGTTTTAACAAACTGAACATTGACAGCGAGTGTGTCAGGCTCACACAGCTGCTGGAACTGCCAGGTCACATTCTCTAACTTAGTTGTTGATATCACTTTTGCTATCAGTCTTATTTCAGCATACCTCTTGCTTCTCTGTTCTTGTACGTTAAAAAGAATCCATTCTGAGTTGGGACATCTAAATGTCCTTCCCTACAGTGTAGAAATAATTGCTTACAACACTTCTTATTAAGTTATTGTGCAGTGCAGTGATTAAGTTCCGCTGCGCAATGAATTTGCAGCACCTCACTGAATCGGGCCTTAGTGATCGTGCAGTGATGTAACGTATTGTCATTAAAGTCATTAAAAGTGACTTTCAGTCAGATCTGCCAGACAATCCAGCTAATTACATGGTCTCGTGATCACTAAAGCTGATTCAAGGGGAAAAAAAAGGAACAAGCTGTTAATGGGAAGACTGAAAGAGCGGAAACTCTTAGCTGAAGCCCAGTAGTTTGGGTAAATTAAGAGTACAGTGAAGCTTCAGCCTATTTTTCCCCACTTTTTAAATTAAGATAGTCATACATAGCTACCTAAGAGAAGTGTTCTGTGAAATACTATAAGATCTGTGATGAAATCATGATACAATCCCCAATTCCTTATTACTACTTGAAGCATAGATGTTTCCCTGCCAGATACCTTCTTTGTCTTCGTTGTGGTGATGTTGTGAGTTGTAATTAGCAAATAGAGTCTATTAGTGATAATTGTTGATGTTTTGTACTGACTACAGTCTGATGCAAATGATTTCAGGTAGTTCTGACAATATTGCATGTGATTTCTCCTCACAGCAAACGGTTATTACAAATCTAAACAGCACAGATTTTCATGGCAGTGGCTACACAAGGTAACTTGCACACATTGTCATACTACTTTACTCCTTGCAGGGTGAAGCTGGTTATAATTACATTGGGTAGAGATATACTCTCAAGAGATTCTAGTGTTCTGCTGGCTTCACAATTTAATGGCATACTTAAAGCAGTTTAAATCATGGCTCTCACATTCAGTCCTAACCTGAACTGCTGATTTCTAATTGAGCTACGTGATTGTTTTGTGTACTTTCCTTGTAAAACTAAAGCCACCATTCAGTCACCACATTCTTGGCTTTTTATCTTAGTAAATTTTAAAATGTGGAAGTTTTTTAAAAAGACTGTAAGCTACTAAGGCCTTGGGTGTTTGCCCCTATCTGCATCTGTGCCTTTGTGTATTATATAGGTTGTTTGGATCAACTTGTAGGAAACTCTGCAGTGTAGCTGGGAAAGGAGCAATCAGAAAGGCGAGAGGCAAGGTTTACAGCTATAAAATACCACTCTGAATGTTTATTGCACTGACTTGGCCAGACTCACCAAGTGTGATCAGGGAGCTTTTGTAAGCCAGATTGATCTGTCATATAAGAAAAACACAGTTGTTGCTTTGAAAGGTTTACTGTCTTAATGTAAACGAAAAATACGGCTACTACAAAACATATCTGTACAGTTTTTATGGTGCATTTGACAGAAGATGAAAACCTCACTAATAGATGAAAGAGGTTTTGGTACATTTTCCTTTAGAAGTACTGGGCACAAAATAGAAGAACTTAGTAAGGCACGGTTTGACAAAACCCTGTCATAAATCACAAGCTATGCTGGCCTGCAGTGGCTAGGGACTCAATTCAGCAGTTCAAGAAACACTGTACACTCGTGTGTTTCTATGTAGAATAAAATGATTGAAGGTAGTTAACCACAGAAAGGAAGAAAATGTTTGAATGTGAAAGTTAGGATGTTCTTAGGTACGTTTTGATATTTTGGAATCAACTGAGCAGTCTTAAACAATCTGTGTTTGTAACCTGTATTTTGTACTTAACTATCTTTGTTTATTTATGTAGCATGTCTGTTATTTATGGAGTATTCTCAGCATCAAACCTGATCTCACCTTCAGTGGTTGCACTAGTAGGACCTCAACTCTCCATGTTTATTAGTGGCATATTTTATAGGTAAGTATTATATTGAATTTCTTTGAAATTTCTTTTTTTTTTTTTTTAACGTGCTTGCCAAACAAAATCCTACTGCCTAAGGAGAATTTCTTGCTGAGCTGCTACATATATCAGTAGATAACTTCAGGGCACTTCAAGCCTACTGGAAACTATTTTTTTCCTCATCATTTTCAGACTTCTCTGACTGTTGAGTTCATGTTGTGGTCTCAGGTTAATGACTACGATAATAATAAAAAAAATTCTACATTCTTGGTGGAGTAAACAGCTTACCTTTTTCTTTTTCTTTTCTTCGTACATGACCTGAGCTATATTCCAATGTACCTTGGGTGACAGTAGATTATTTAGGAGGAGCTAAGTAAGATAGCTGTTTGTTAAAGAGCACTCTCCACTTCGTTTGTGTTCAGTAAACCAGTCTATCTGTTCTGTTCTAGCTTATACATTGCAGTTTTTATCCAGCCTTCTACGTGGAGTTTCTATACTGCTTCTGTGTTCATTGGCATTGCAGCTGCTGGTAAGCATTACTTTCTTTGCTCACTATTCTTTGCTGTATTTGGATATACTTTAAAGCACTTTTGTTTCCTGACCAATATCTTTTGTACATTTCAGTACTATGGACGGCACAGGGAAATTGCTTGACTATAAATTCTGATGAAAACACCATTGGAAGGAACAGTGGAGTATTTTGGGCACTCTTACAGTCCAGGTTACTTTTATTAATTGATAGCTTTTTAGTTGCATACACTCTTTTATTCTTTGGTAAGTGGAAGGCTGTATAAAAGAAAAAATCCCCCGATGTGTTACAGTCATTGAAGTGGGAGAGTTAGAAGCAACATTTCTAATGCTGTTGTGTGTTATAGAACAGTGAAGTAAAGTTAACCTATTGCAAGGCTCTGCTCTTGACGTGCTAAAAAGATACACATTACTTCAGAGAGCATTTGGCAAATATGAGAGAAACCTGCTTAGTCTTGGAGAGCTATGTTGTGTCAGGATCATGGGCATACTAATGAGACATCATGACCCTGAACTGCCTCACCACACCCCCATCCCTCCTCTGCCCATGAGCCCCTTTTCATCCCAGTGCTGGGCCTCCACTCTCTGGAACTCTGTTGGAGGGGAAGATGATGGAAATATACATGAAAGCAGAGTTGTTGATTTAAAGATAGAATGAAAAGACTGGGATTCTTCAGTTGGGAGAGAAGGTGTCTGAGGAGTATTTTACTCGTGGGAAAACAGAAAGGTGGCAGCTGAGTTGAATGTGGAGCTGTTGGCTGCTCTTCTAGAACTAAGGTAATGTGTTGAAAGGATCGGTTTGGAACAGATGAACTGCTTTTTTTATACAATGGGTGAAAAACTTTTGGAATTCCCTGCTGGGTTTAGAGTTGGATAATGTCAGCAAGACCAAAAACAGATCAAACAAATCCAGTGACAGCAGGTCACCAAATGTATCCTGAAGGCAGACACCTCTTATGGTGGTAATGCAGTACTTCTGGATATTGAGAAATAATGCAGGGAATGAGTCACTGTGGTTAGGCTGGTGAGCTTGCTCTAAATGCATTGCCGATGCTGTGTGGAGACAGAGTGCTGCGTTAATGGAACATCAGTGTGAGACAGTGGTGTGCTGCTTGTGTTTCACATTTTGGTATTAATTAACATCTTGGTATAGCAAAGTTGCAGTTTCCACAAACTCAAGACATTGTGTGTTTTATGGTGAACAGAATGTATGATTTGAGATGAGGAAACTTCACTCTAAGTTCATTCTGAGTCACCGCTCATTCTGAGTTGCTGTATTTCAGGAAACCATAGGTAGAAACACAGAATTTCCCCTGAGCTGTCAGCAACCAACTTAGCATTGCTGGGCTAATATTTCAGGCAAGACACATGACTCTTCTATGGGAGTACTGCAGATTCATGTCTATAGATATGTCATCTTTCTAGGCTGGACCCTTCCAAAAATAGAGAAAGAGATAATGACAGTTTGTTCATTTGTTACCATCTTGTTCCTTATTGATTCCTGAAAATGAACGGCCAACATTAGGGCAAAAAATCCACTCCTGTGTTTGAAATTACATACAGAGTAAACAGTTTGCATGGAAAGTGACTGCTTTATTTTTCTTTCACAATTGGGCAGTACTGAATTGTGTTACAGTGATGCTGTGATCTTAATCCTACCACAAAAAGTTCACCTGTGTCATTCTTTTTGTTTACAGCTTGTTTTTTGGAAACCTCTATATATACTTTGCTTGGCAAGGGAAAACTTACATATCAGGTGGGTGTTATTTGTTTATGGCAAGCTGGTAACAGAAATATACAGGTGTCACTTTCTAGTATAGTCAATGAGGAATAAGATATTGATATTTAGATATTGATATATCTGAATGGTAATTGTCAGGCCTCAGAAGTACTGCCTCTTCCACTTCACACTGCTGTTAAATGCACTGTCTCAGGTTCTCCATAGACCTGGGCTTGGTAGCACAGAACAGGTTAATTTCTGAAAGTCAGTTCCCACATTCTCTCATGGAAGTTCTGTGCCTTCTAAATTTCATTGCTATTGCTAACCACAGAACACAGCCATTAAATATGAGGGAGTTCTGCTGTTATGTTTTCTTGCATCCTTAAATGGAAAACACTTTTGAAATGTCTTGAGACTCTTCTTTATTAAAAGATAGATGTTAGTATTAGAAGATCTGACAGCAATTGAAAATCAGTTCCTCCTCCTTTTTACTGCCTATATTACACTCATTTCAAGGTGAAGCATGTTTTCTTTTTGATCTATAATCATGCACAGGTTATTTTTAATTGAGGTAGAACAATTTACTGTTTGCCTTTAAGCTAAAGTGCATTAAATACAAGCATAGGCAATGTCTCTGTGTTCGAACTACAATTGTTAGCAGTTTCTTGGCAATATTTTTCCTGCCTAATTTGCTAATAGGAATAACTTTGGTACTGCAGACTTTCCTTTGCCAGACAAGTTGGGTGGTGCACCAGAGCAGGTGCAGAGGGCAGCAATTGCCTTTCTCCAGCAACACACTGTGTGCTGTGTCCATTACTGAGGTTTCAGTGCTTTTAAGGCCTTTGTAGTAAACATGGTCTGATGTAAAAGTACTAATATCTGGTAAAGAGCAGATCTTCAGAAATCTGCAGGCTTTTGGGGTAGATTGCCATGTCTGCTCTGAATTATACCTGTCTTGAAATATATATTTTTTCCTGCTAATAATTTATGCACTTTCATTGCTAACTGGCTCCTCCTCTGTCATGGCCTTTGCATGGCAGGAAATGCAGGTAATGCTCTTTGATATGCCAGTGTTTTATTGGCATTGTGAAAATGAGATAGGACTTTGCCAGTAACTGGGTTCATTTTGCTCCACGTGTAAGGTAAGATAGAAAGTCAGTATGCATTTTAAACACTGCCGTGAATTATGCCTGTATGAGTTCTTTGAAGGTAGTTGAATTTGTCTGAATTGCTTTTACATGTCTCGTTATGACTCTAATTTGTTTTTCCAGAGAGCGATCGCAGAACTGTCTTCACTGCCCTGACTGTTATCAGTCTTGTGGGCACAGTTCTGTTCTTTCTGATTAGGAAACAAGAGGACACAAAAGCACCAGGGGAGGAAGATTCTACTAATGAAATCCTTGGGGATAGCTCGTAAGTGCTTATGACAATAATTTATTGTCACATATACTTTTTATGTGTCTCTGCTCCTTAATGGAGTGTCAGTTCCACTTCTACCTCTGAACTGGAAGCCTGAACGTTAAGAACAACCTGTAGAATGTGCAGATTTAATAGAAAAGTGCCTGTATCTGAACAAGTGAGAACCAGTTAACGTTCTGCATATGACATTTTGAAGGGTGGAGTGAGGTAATGCACATCGTGTTTTTCTGTTATGAGTAAGTGCCTTTGGAAAGATACCACTTACCTCTTTTCTCTGCTAACAGTTAAACATGCTTTTGTAGTTTTTATTGCCTAATCAGTCCACGTTAAGGGCTGGAATGAGCAGAAATTATTCCCGTACTTATTTCTAAGTTATATTTTCACACTGATGTGTTTGTCATACGTTTTCAAAATATATAGATGCAACTTCTGAGTGCACTAGAAGTGCACAGGTAGGCAGACAGAGTGCAGCTTTGATTGAGGTGTCATTTTAGATATTTTTGTTGGAAAAACATCAGCATGTGTGTGCTAGTGAAAAGATGTTCAGTGCTAACCACTGCTAAGCTCACTCAGGAGAAAGTCTGTTGGACTTTAACTGAGGTTAAATTCTGAATGTTGAACTTGGAAAGCCAGGTGCATTTTATGGTCAGAACATCAAACATCAAACAATGTATTAGCAAATTTCAGTGTATAACACAGGCCTAAAAAACGTACAAACATTTTGAAGAATAAATTAGTCTGCCTTCAGCGTGGTAATACAAAGTGGTTATTCTTCTTCCATTTTGACTAAGTTGCTTATTTACCCAGGTCTGCACGAAACAAACTGATGAGAGCAGTGGATGCTTTCAGTAAGTACTGTTTAATATATGAGTTGCTTCAAAAAATCCTGATATATCCTTTCCAGCTTTCCACGATCCTGCTGATTTGTGATAATGTACAAATCACTCAGAACAAAATTTTGCAGATGGATGAAGTTAAGAGTGCATTTCAGTTATTGCATTTGAAATGCAGAAATTCAGGTCTGGCCTTTAGGGAAAGAGACTGCCAAATGGCATTAGTTTTCATACTAGAGATGACAGTTCATGTATGTAAATGGGACTGATGAGTTTTGAGCCTGATAGGAACTGAGTTTTCTATATGAATATTTGTGATTTGGAGTCAAGAAGAGCCAAAGCTCGCTTGGGAACCACTGGATGTGTGGACAGATTGCTGCTGAAGTGGCTGGCTGAACTCTGGAAGTGCTTCTCCCATGACAGCATCGTACAATCAAAGTCTGCCTGCAAGCAAAGAAACCCTAATAGATTTCATCTCTATGTTAGTATAGCCAAGGAGAAATTTGAGTTTGAGATCTGAGCTACTTTACAGTGCATTCCTTATACAGATAAGCTCAAAAACAACAGGTCACCCCCTAGGGAAAGCCAGTGCATGACTGTTAAAGTGTCTTCTCCACTAAAAAAACAATATAAAGGAGAAGTTGCATGTTGCTTTGTTTTGTCACTTAGATCAATGTTTTTGAAATGAACTGACTGGTTTCCACCAAGTTTGATACAGTCCGTCAGTGACTGTTAGTTTGTTTTAAGGTCATGGAGATCTTCACAGAGAAAGTATTTATTCCTTTTAGGAGTTAATCACATTGAACAGTGAATACAGAAATAGAGTAAATTGTCTGCTAATTGAAAACTATACCTTTCCCTCTTTAATATTTCCTTCCTTGCATTTCCTATAAAAAGATTTCAGATCAAACTGATGTTTTTAAACAGCAGATGGAGGTCTGTGTGCTTGGCACTCTATAGTGGTTTTTTTTTTTATTGCAAGAAAGTCACAGTTGAAATAATTTTAACATTTTTGGTTTAAGCAGAGAGCAAAGGAAGTGCTGGTGCTCTTAGTACTGTTAGTGGAAGTTGTATTAATCTCCTTTATTGTGTCTTTCCAGGGAGATCTGTAAAGCTAAGCTTCACAAAAGAGATTCTGCTTCTCAGTATCACAACAGCCTACACAGGTATGAAGCAAGCAGGGTGTGTGATCATGCAGCACTGCTGGGCATCGTTTGCAATTTTAAACAATAGCCACAGAGTGGAGTTGTGATTTTTGTTTCTCTGCAAACATTACTTGACTGCGTCAGTCGCCTTTGAATGAGTTATTTCATATTCTGGGAAGTGTTCCTGTATGGGAAGAGAGGTGCACCTAACTCTGACACTAACAGATGTAATAATATGCTGTTCAGTCCACTTCATGGTCACCCAAATTGAGATTTAGGCGAAGTGTGTGTGGCAGGTTTTAATGTGATTTGGCATCAGTAGGTTGTAGATGATATTTAATGCAACTACAGTTCATTTCAGTGAAAATTTTTGCAGATGACATTTCCATTATTACATCTGTTGGGCTTGTGATGAGGAGTAGGGCATTACTAATAGCCTTCAGGTAGTCTTGGTTCTACTGGGTACAAGTTAAGCCATTTTCAACTGTTTTTGCTGGCTTGGAAGAACCTGCTGCCATCTGGTGGCTCCTGGTCGATATTGCCACTTTATGGGAAAACTGAAAGTCCCTTCAGACCGACCCAAGCTTTTTATTTCAAAATGTATGGTTTGATTCCTGCGGCTGTTGAGAGCTCATTCCTTTTTGAGGCTGTGCAGGTCATGTACGGTGTTAGACAGCCTGCTGCTGGTAGACTGATGTGTGGCGTGCCATATTTCTGCAACAGCAAAAGACAGGAGGGGAATGAGAGCTCTGTTTCCTGTTTTTCTTTGTTTAAGCATAACACCTAGTTTCTTGTTAATATAATTGCTATTAAGACATTGCTATATTCAGTCTAATGGTTCCTTGTTTTGGACTTAAATGTGTCACCTTTGGATATCAGCAATAGAAAGAAAGAATTCTAACAAGTAGTAGTTCTTGCTTCACTTTCATTATGTATCTGTTGAAAAGTAGCACTTCAGCTTAGAAATCATATCTCTTCTCTGGGATTTGGGTGTGCAGTGGGTTTTCAGAAATACTATAACTTGAGGGAAAAAAAATCTTCAGGTGAAATTGTGTTTTATTTCCTCAGTTATGAAGTGCTGTTTCATACTTCTTGTTTGAATGAAATTCCAAAGTTCTGGGAGAAATACAAACTGTTCATAGGGATTGTGCCAACAGCAGCAGTACTGAGCCTTAGTGCATATGATGCTGATTGTGTGACATGTTTATTTTATATCATTTCCATAAACTAGCACAGGGAAATATCATGGTTACATAGCTTAAAATTCCTCTTATTTGCTTCTGTTACATTTATCTCTTTAAGTATTTTGAAATTATTTTAAGGAAAAAAACATTCAGATATGAGCTATTACAAAGCTTATGAAGATACCCTTCATTTGTACAATTTTGTTTGCTTTCCTTCAAAGGTTTGGAATTAACATTCTTTTCTGGAGTATATGGAACGTGCATTGGTGCTGTGAATAGGTTTGGCACCGAAGAGAAAAGCCTTATTGGTCTCTCTGGGATTTTTATTGGAGTTGGGGAAATTTTAGGTGAGTCAAAATGTACTCTTTTCTAGGGGAAAAAGAAAGGATTAAAAAGTTGTAGTTATTCAAAAGGATTTTTTTTTTATTGAGTTGAATAGACCCTTTCAAGCTTCCAGCAATGATGATGTGAACAGAAAATGAGATCTCAAAAGTAAATTTGTCAGTGTGGTTCCTAACTGTACTGTGAATTATACCCTCTGCTGTGTAAAGTGAATACAGAGTAGGATGGGAAGTACAGTTGGCTACGAATCTTCAGATTTTGTGTTCTTTTTGTGTTAGTGCAGAGGAACACACAAGATTTAGGATGAGAGAAACTCCAAGCCACAGTATTAGGGAATTTTTAGCAATTTTGATATTTTTCAATTGTATTCTCTTTACATTTATTATTGAAGTTGATACCTTAACCATCCTTCATGTAATATAAAAAATACCCAAGATTTCTTGCATAAAAAGCTTGTGTTAAATGAGATTTGATTTTTAAATAAAATTGAATACACATCATGTTCATTAAGTAAATATTTTTTGCTTAAACAAAAGTATTGCGGTAATTAAAAGAAATATTTGCTGATGAGCAACTTGGATTCATAGAGGGGCACATCCTTCTGCAATCAGCAAAGCTTGGCACAACATCATCCCTTGTCACTTCGTAGTGTTGTGAGGAGGAAACAGAAGTCCTGGCACAATAACTTGTGAGAAGACAAAACATTTCTGTCAGCATTCTTCTGAGAATTGTGCCTGCGTGACTTGGACACCTCTGGCAACCCAGAGGTTCTGTCACCAGGCGAGATGGTGTGGCAGACCTGGCAGGCTCTGTGGGGCTTTTTTGCAACCCACATTTCCAGCCTATTCCTTACTTTCGTTATGTTGAATGCAGCCCTGTTTTTTGTATCTTCATTTCTGATGCAAGTCTCCCATCGTTTCCATCCCTGCAGGTGGGGGAGTCTTTGGTTTACTGAGCAAGAAGAATCGCTTTGGCAGGAACCCCGTTGTGATGCTGGGCATCATTGTCCATTTCATTGCCTTTTATTTAATTTTTGTCAACATGCCAAGCAATGCCCCTGTTGCTCCTATGGAAGGAACAGATGATGTTGCTTACATGATTCCAAGGTATGTAAGCTCTTTGCTTTGGCCAGTATAACTCAAGGTGGTGGATGTAAAACAGCCTTTGCCTCTCATAGAAAACTCACTGAAGCTGCTTTTCTGATGCATGCTCAATTTAGGGATTTAAACTGCATAAGAATAAAAAGCATGAGGATATTTGATAGCAGTTATACTGTCTGGGAGCATAACTCTTACAGTTGTGACCAACAACTATTGTGCTAGGTGTCAGGAATTCAGTTGAGTGTTGGGCTCATTTTTACCATAGCACAGAACACCAACCTTGCACTGTGTGTCTTTGAATTCTCCTTGTCAAAATGCACTTGATCTAACTGGAGCTATGCTCTGCCTGCCTTACACTTCTCAACGTTAGGGGAAGATTACAGGGAGCTTTCTTATCATTGCAGTCTTCTTTTGGGGTGAATATTTACTGATTTGTGTGAAAGTAATGTGGTCAGTTTGTGCAGGCACAGCTGCCGAGCTGCAGTTATTACCATTTGTGCCTGTTCATGGGACTGTTTTTTGACTGGAGTATTTTTCTGCAGCATGAATTGATCTTTTGCTCATATTCTTGCAGTTTTGGTGAATTCACTGTCTCTTGGCTTTTGATCACTGCTGTGTGGGCTTTGTGACTCCGAGCACCAGAATGAGATTTTAGCAGTTCTAATTCAGTGTAGAATTGACTGTTGGTAATACTAACAGAAGCCTCAGCATTAAAGGAATTAAAATCTGATGAAGCTATTCTTTTCGCCAGCCAAGTGTTCCCACTTCTTTTCCAATGAAATTTAAAGTTTGATAACTTTCTTCCATTCTCCATTTCCAAGTGAGTCTGTCAGAAGTAGTTCATAGGTTCATGCATTAGTCAGTAGCTGTGTGAGCTGCTTGAATGAATGATTCTTACATTTGATTGAATTTTTTTCCTTCAGCAAAGAGGTGGCCGTATTCTGCAGCTTTCTGTTGGGCCTGGGAGACAGCTGCTTCAACACCCAACTCCTCAGCATTTTAGGATTCCTGTATTCTGAAGACAGTGCTCCTGCCTTTGCCATCTTTAAGTTTGTTCAGGTATTACATTATGCAACCTCCGAAGTGTTGGAATATTCTTTATACAGCATTAATGAAAATGTTACCGTTAAAAAGGATACACTGTAAGTGAGCAGGAGTGGTTGTCAAAGTTTCTAGCTATATTTTGGTACAAAATAGTTTGTGATGCTGTAAAACAGGAAACAGGTTTTCTGGATTCTGTCCTACGGCCTTGGCTGCATTGTTTCTAGACAAAATGCTTTGAAATAGAGGAGAACTCTGCTTGCCATGCTTCAGATACTTCTGAATGTGTTCATTTTCTGTAGTGAACAGTATTTAAATAAGTAAAAGCTGAATCTCTACATGAGACACATGCTGAGGTATAATGATTTTTCAGATTGATGTGTCTTTGAAGGAAGCATACTGAGAGATGCATGTTAAGCTGTGTGCATTACCAGCTCGATAACCTTTGCAGCAGTGCTGGAGTGGATATCTCCTCTTACAATCTTTCACCTTTTTTTTTCCTCTCAGTCCATCTGTGCCGCGGTTGCATATTTCTACAGCAACTACTTCCTTCTGCAGTGGCAGCTCCTGATCATGGTGGTCGTTGGTTTCTTTGGAACAATTACCTTCTTTGCAGTGGAGTGGAAAGCAGCAGCATTGCTTGCCCGTGGCTCTGACTACAGCAGCATTTGATCTCGATATCCCACACCTTGTCCAGTGTGAGGAGGAGCACGAGCACGTTTACTGACAAGTGATGCAAGAAGGTGGAAAGATCAAGTTGAAGAGATTACAGTGGAGGAAGCTACAAATAAATCACCATTGCTCAAACTGAACGTGAAATGTAGGAGGGGAAAATGTCAAGTCTGAAAGGCTTTTTTCTTGCTTTAATCAACTGAGTGTGGTATGCGTGTTCTTAAAAATGCTGTGTTGGAACTGGAAGGAAATAGGAGTCAATGTATTGAACAGTTTTGTTCTGAGCCATACCTTCCTGAATGTGTAATTGCCTCATTTCACTGTCATCCACTACAGAATTAGTTTTTCTTTCTCTCCCTAAATTATTTTACCTCCATCCTAGTTCTGCAGACACTTAAATTCTCCCAGTGAATGACCAATACTTTTATGATGTATTGCACAGTGCGCCTGTAAAACTGAGCAATCAATTCATATCATTGATTTTTTTCAACAATTAGATAGACAGGAGTATTTTTGCAGAAAATGTTGCCGCCTTATTCTTTTACCTGGAAGTCCTCAGATTCTTGCTGAGAAGAATTTGCTTTGCTTAGTCACCTCCAGGACACACAGCCAGCCTGTTGGTCCAATGTCTCCCAGAGCAGAACTGCAGTGGGACAGCTGCTGTCACCTTCTCAGGGTAATGCTACCTGAAGGAGTGCAAGGTTTCCCTCCCAGATGTCCCAGCAGTTCTTTTCAGTTCACGGAGCGTGATGAAAATCTCAGTGATAGGAGTATTCTCAAAGATACATTTTGAAAGTGCAGTTGGAGTCAGAATGTGATCTGTGAGAGTAATTCTGCGGTGTTTGTTCTGCTGCGTGGTCTAAAAATACCTGAGATGATTGACGTCAGTTGTTTCCTTCAGTATATTTAGGGAACACTGTACTGTAATCTCATTCTGCCAAATGTGAAAACAAGCTGAATGGCATAGCAGCTATACATTTTAATCCAGAACCGTTGTGGATGGCGATCTCAAGATGCAGCTGAGAGCAAATACGAAGCACTGAGCAAGGTGTGGGCTTTTTAGACACTCCGTGTAACTATTCTTAGAAAAGTACCACTTCCCAAGCTTTTCATGCACAGTCAGAATGCAAATGTCTTGTCATATTTTCTAAGACAAGTAAAAATATTGACTCAGAGTATGTGTTAGGAGCTCCTGCGTGTCATACAGACATAGGTGTGCCCAAGGTTAAATTTGGGGAGGGAGTATGGTGTCTCCTGTGACATTTACTGTCACTTCTGTTCTTGCAGAGCATATAAAACACTACTCCCATGAAGCACAGCTGTCTTCATGCATAATGAGACAGCAGAGAAGGATTATTTTAGAGGCATGTAGAAAGGATTTTAAATTCACTCTAGGTTTTTTTTTCCTAGGAGTTTAGTAAGGTGTTAGAGGGAAGATTAGAAGGCACCTGAACAATTGGCAACCAAAGAAATCTGAGGACAGCCAGGAAAGCCTTTGTGTATTTCCAGGAGATGTAATGTATGATGTGGAAGAATGAGACGAGAGCGGGTGTTGAGTGAGGGGTTATTGAAGCCATTCCAATTTGTCAGGCAGGCTGAGAAAGCATTTGGTATTCAGTCACAAAAAATGAATAGCAGCACTCAAATGCTTTTATCCACCCCTGTTATCCTGTAATGTGAAGTATGCTGCTTGTATACAAAGCACCACGAAACATGTAGATGATAGTTTGCTGGCAGTGATTACAGTTGTTGCTACGTATCTGTATTTTCTCTCAAATACAAAAGGGATAAAGAATCTTCTAAACATGCAGGCACTTACTTTCCTCTCTGATTGTTGGTGGGACTTGTTCTCCCCATACGGATCAACAAGAGGAGGCAAAGCCTGCAGGAAACAGCTTTGCCTTACAGTGCATGGGAGGGAAAATCATTTCTGGATCTTGAAGTGATGAGTAACTGAAAGTGACACTGCTTCGTTTTGACTAGATGATGGCTCTTGTGGCATTACTTTTAAAATCAATCTGTTTTAATGAGTTTGTGTTGTTCATCTGTGGCACGGAATTATATCAACTCCTTTATTGGAAATTCAGGAAAATCAGCAATTGGGTGTAGTTCCAGCCAGCATTTTGGGGCCGGCGTTCGGGGATACTTTGAACTGGGATTTCTCCTTGCTTCCCTTTCCCTGTTCTGCTTGGTCTGACTCAGTGGCAGAGGATGTCGTGAGGCCGTTCAGAACGGTTGGTTGGAACTAAAGTGTTACTGCTCTGTGACAAGTTTTACAAGAAGCAGAGAGATATAAGTACATATCATTATATATATTTACTGTTAACTTTGTAACTTTTAAACTTTTCGTCTTAAGGAAGAATTCACACTTGATCAAGCCATGACACGTGATTGTTTCTGCACTTCTTTCTGTCATTTGTCAGGTAATAAAATCCACGCAGCCATTAGATGGATCACAGTTTTTGGCACAGCAATCTAAAGAATGGCAGTGCTGGCAGCAGTCGTTATTCCATCTCTTCATCTTGCTATCAGCATTTACCAGCCCTGAGGCTCTGCCCCATTCATTTTACCTCCTTGGCCTTTGAACAGTTCCACGTTAATCTGAGTTGGGAGCTTTCTGTTTATTTCAGTGGGATCTGGGGGGAGAAAAGGGCTTCTGCTGTGTTTGTGATATCATGGTGTTGTTTTATGTTAGGGATTTTATCTTTATAAGTGAAATTACATATTAATTTGCATGGGTTTATTGGAAAAAAAAAATCTTCCTTTTCCTGCTCTTATCCTTTTATGTTATTAGTGAGGTTTAATATCCGGACACATCGCATCCAAGTTATTCAAACAAATGCTAAGAGGAAATGAAAACTGATACCCTTGACATCTGAGTGCCAGAGATGCTGCTATGAATTAGCCTTTCATGCATATCATATAAGCTTATCCACATTTTTGTCTTGCCAGTTGGTTTTCCTTCTGATATAATATGAATGTATGCAAAGAGAATTTCTGCAGCTCCAGACCTTGTTCGTCACTGAGCGATGTGCTTTTATTTTTGTTGTGTTCATTTCATTGCTGCAATCTACATTAGAATGTTGAGATAAGGAAGAGAAGCGTTTATAAATGTCCTTTCTGAATGTGATCTTTATATAATTTCTGACGATACAGTTAAACTAGGAAGGGGTGTTTGAGGAGAAAAGATCATAACTTCTACCGAGGTCTCTATAAAAGCCCTCCTGTGCTGTCCCCATCCCTGCAGACAGCCAAGGTCAGGGGATGGGGCTCTGAGCGCTGGTGGAGCTGTGGGTGTCCCTGCTCATTGCCAGGGGTGGGACCTGATGGTCTTTAGGGTCCCTTCCAACTCCAGCTGCCCTATGGTTCTGTGACAGCGTGTGCCTGTTGAAAGCCAGAAATCTTCAGCTGGTGTCGTTCTCTGCTGTGGCCAGTTTAGATGCCACTGGGAAGAGCTCCCTGGTGGAGTTTGCTGGTTAAGTTTCATGGAAAATAATTGCAGTGCAGAAAACTTTAGAGTCGGGGCCTTGCATCCGTTGACCCAATTGAGAAAACCTCGCTTGCCTTTTCCTTAACTCCTCTAGTTAACTTGAGGAGCCCGGTTCCCTTGGCACCAGTAAGTAATGCTGCAGAGGTTGCCTGGGAGCTGGGCTGTGCGTGAAAAGCGTGCCATGCGTGGAGAGAACTGCCAAGGTTTTCTAGAGCAGTGCTTAACTGTTTGCTGATGGCCAATGGGACAGCAAACAAGGCAGAATGCAGGGCTGGGGATGGAGCCGTGGCGTGACCTCCTCCTCCAAGCAATCCTTTCACTGACACGGTAACATTGTGCAGAAGTCTAATGGCTGCAATTTGGTTTTGCTTTAATTAAAAATGTCTTTGGCTTAGACGTGGTGACATGTGACTCGTGAGCGGGCTCACGCAACAGTTATCTTAATGATAACAGTGGTTTCAAGTGTACCAAGTGAAAGCAGACGATTCTGTTTCTTTCCATTGCAGGTTCTGCACCGCTGCGCCGTGGCTCTGGAGCGTGACGGCTGGCAGCCTCGGTGTGCTGGTTTCAGACAGACAGAATCTGTATTCGGTTGCTGACTGTAATATCCTTTATATGTGCAAATAGAAAAGCACCTCCTTGGTCGGCTGTCACCTCACACAGCCCTCTGAGTCTTCGGATAAAAGGACGTTTAGGAGTTTGCGCTTCAAAGTTGAGTCATGAAGGGGGGAAAAAAATAGAAGGTTTGTGCCTTAAATGAAGCATCAATCATTCTGTCTTCTCAAAGGGAAATCGCTGTTTGTTAAGGTCACTTAGTGAAATTAGCTTCAATTAAGCAACTTTACTAAACGCAATGGTGAGTGTTCACTGTCAGAGCCACTCATCTGGCAGCAAAGCCCGACCGGCACAGTTTGTTATCACAATTAATCTTTGCCTAAAAAAAAATAAATAAAACAGAAAGAGAACAATTACACAGATAACAGCTTGCTTAAAAGAGCTTCCCCACCATACATCACTATTTGTTTCATGCTTGCAGAAGTATAACCGTGGTACAGGGCGCTTGGTTCAGTGCTCTGGTGCTGAGTGATGGTAGGAAGGGACAAAAACATTTCTTGTGGAGCAGTGCAGATGGGCACTGCAGCACATTTCAGCAGTCCTCCAGCTGAACCTGTGGATAGGGGTGGCTGTATGTTTTCCAGTCAAATATCTAATTGCTGCTTGATACTATTTTCAATTAAAAAGGTGCACTTTACAAGCAGACACGCTGGATGGCCCTGTGCTCTGGAGATGAGGTGGTGTGCAGTGATGGGACCCCAGCCTGGAGGCAGTGACAGTGTTCATCTGAGCGGTGACTTGTCTGCTTGTCTCACACCTTCCCAGCAGCTGTGAGTGCCCACTGCTCTGCGTCACGCTCACTTGGGGCTGAGCACAGTGCTGAAAGGGGGGAGGAGGTGAATGGCATCACAAGCTGCCAGGGCACCTCTGCCCTGCTCAAGCAGCGTGATGGATGGAGCACAGTGCAGGTGGAGGACAGCTGTGAAGGCTCAGCATTTTCCCTTGCTGCTAATTCCTCCGTAACTGTAATCTAAAATCTGCAGGCTACATTTATAAATTAACTTCATTCCCACTCTGCATATTCCTATGAAATACTTGTACAGAATATAAATGACCGCTGTTCTGATGTGTTCCTGCGCCCAGCAGGAGCAACCCATGCTCCAGGTGGTGTGAGGTGCTTTTTCCCCACGTATTGCTGGCCCAGCTTGTGCTGTAGATGGATTCCTTGGAGAGTACACAACATGAGACTTGAAACATTGCAGTGCTCATATTCACATTCTGCCCTTACCTCAACACAGGGCAAACTTGAGCTGCAATCACGGGCAGAGCTCAGTGACATTTTGTGAATGATTAGCATGATTGTAAGAGCCTAATTCTGCAGATCCTCAGATGTGTCAGTGAGACACAAAGCGCTGCCCTTTCCTGGTTGGTGGCAGAGGACAGGGCTGGGCTCCCTGCGGGTGCTCAGCGGTCGGCGTGCGGCCGCGCCGCTGTGATTTGATACACACACAAAAAAATGACTGCAGGGGAAGGAAAGGGCATCGTGCACACTGAGCTTCATTTCATGCAGAAAGCAATTGGATTTAAAAGTTTGCTCGGCAGTAAAAATACTTCTTGTGTTCCGCAGTAAACAAACAGAGCACCGGGGATGTGGAAGGGACAGGGACCTGAAGCCTGCAGCCCTGGGAGCATCGTGCTCAAAGCGTGCTTTGTGGATCACAAACTGAGGTGAGGGAGATGCACATCGTGCTGTCATTGATGGAGGTGCTCGCTGGGCTTCAGGGGAAAGGGGCCAGCAACTGAAGGGAGCAGCAGATGCTCATGGGGACCTCCTTACCCTGCAGGCTTAGGCTGTGTTGGAGCACCCTGCTATGTTCTGAGCAGCTGGCAGTGCAGTTTGGTGGTCAATACTGTAATGACAGGCTGTGTTTAGGAAGAACGATGGTGTTCTTGGGTCATCGACGAACTCTCAAATGAAGTTGTTTCGTCTCTGGTGGAATTAAAGACTTAAAATGTCAATAGTACTTAGATGTAGAGAGTGCTCGGTGCTTCCTACCGCAAAGCATTGCTGTGAAATAGTTGATTTTCTGCTGCCAGTAAACCCCTTCCTGGAAAACTGCAATCAAGTGATGTGCCCACGGTGACGGCATCCTGTGGGGAGATGCAGTTGAAGTCATTGCTCCAAGCATGGCCACTGCACATCTCCAGGGCTGCCATCCCACCCACCCATCCGTATCCCTCTCTGGGATGTCAGCGTACCCTGGGAGGTGCCCTTTTGTGCTCTGTGCTGCCAGCAGCTGCCTTTCAGTTCCACGCAGCACAGGTCAGCTCTTTGCCAAGCAGCCTGACTTGTAGGTCAGGGTTACCAGCCAGCAGATTCTTGAAATGCATTAAAAAGTTTGGGCTGCGAGCTGACATCATTTCATTATCGGTTGTTACTTTTTTTTTTTTTTTTTCCCTTCTCTGTAGCAATTTCTGCAGAGCTGAGGGCTCAGCTGCAAGGCTCTGAGCAGGGAGGTGGGGTGGGAGCATGCCACTGCCCTGCCGTGCCCTGCCAGGCCTGGTTGGTAGCTGTGTTTGCTGCCAGGATATTGCACCACCAGGCACGTCTGGCTGCTGACCGGTGTTTGCCCCCCCCCCCCCCCCTTATCTAGCAGCAAGACAATTCCAGCCTCTGTAATTAATGGGTCTCTCCCTCCAGGGCCGTGGGTGAAGCATCAGCACAGGAAATTGGCTGGGCTAAGCAGTGGCTGTGCTGCATCCCGGCTCTGAGGCGGCACTCAGCCAGCTGAGATGAATTGCTGCTCAGATGCTGAACCATTGATCATCCTCAAGTCTGCAGGCAGACACAGGAGCAGCCCCCAGCACTGTCCTCCTTTGGCTTGGGGCCTTGTTTGTTGCAAATGCCCCACGTGCAGGTGGAGAGGGGAGAACAGGTCGTGCTTCTGCATCCCAGAGGGCAGCTCGTGTGACGGCACTGGGAGCAGGCAGTGCCCGGCACTGTGATGCCGTGTGCTGCTGCTCTTGATTAAGAGGAAAGCCAATTTATTCAGCTTGTAGTGAAGCATGAGATTAAATATGCAGCATGCTGTTGATTGTTTTAGAGGTGGTGCTTTGGGCTGCTAAGAAAAGCCTTTCCTCTGGAGGATCGTGATGGTGTGGGTCTGTGAAGTGGGCTCAGGAATGTCACCCTGCAGCATCACTCAGTGCAACAGCATCACCTCATGCCATGGGTGGGGCAGAGGAGGTGCGGTCCAGCTCAGCTCTGAGCTCCATGCCTCCACCCCTGCTCCTTGGCTGGTCTTGGGAGAATGACTTCAAGCAGATCTCAGCTTCCCCACCTGTGAGTTGGGGCCAATGCTAATATGGATCCACTTGTGGCCAAGATAACCACATACAGTGGTTATTTTTGAAACACAGAATCACCAAAATTGGAAAAGAGCTCTAGGATCATCCAGTCCAACCATCCACCTGTCACCAGTATTTCCCACTAAACCACGACCCTCAGTGCAACATCTGGATTCCTTGGATTTTAAGGTGGCTGCCCCAAAGCCCAGGAGAGATGCTGGCCTTTCAGACAGACCAGCTTCCTAAAGCTCATGGACACTAGAATAATCCATGACCCTACTGAGGTATTTTTGGGTCCCCTGCTGCAGGACTCCCTGCTCCCCACAGTTCCTTCTGCCCTGGGTGCCTCGCTTTTAAGGTGCTTACATTTGCCCCCGTTGTCACATAAATGCATTTTAGACATGGCTGGATGGCAGCACCAGTCCAAAGAAAGGGAGTGGGCAAATCTGCTCGAGCCTCCTGCATGGGAAAGTTGCTGAGTGCATTCGGGCGGGGGGGGAATGGATTTATATCTGTGCATGCATTTTGCAGAAGCAGCTTTTGCCGGCGTCGTGGTTCATCTTGTTAATAAATCTCTTGTAACACCTCCCCGCAGCGCCCCTCCAGAAATCAGCTAACGAGGGGAAAGTCAAGATCAAAGATGAGCATCCTCATCTATTATCAGCACATGCCATCGGACTCTCCATCTGCTGCTACCGGAGCCGACAGCGCGGAGCTGGCACAGATGCTCGGCCGCCGCTGTGCCTTCACCAGCGCTCGTTTTGGGTTGGTGTCAGCTCGGATCAGTGACACTGCGCTCCTGGAAGAGCCACGTGGAGCAGTGTCAGGCACAGGCTGCCCACAGAGGTGGTGCTGGAGTCACTGTCCGCAGAGGTGTGGTGCTCATGGAAGGGCCGTGGGCAGTGCTGGCGGTAGGTGGATGCTTGGACTGGGTGATCTCGGAGCTCTCTTCCAACCTTAGCAGCTCTATGAAAAGAGGAAAAGTATCAGCGGGTAAAGAGCGGTTTAATTTAGCAGCTCATTTTGCTCAAGTAATTATTTCTTTAAAAGCCCTGGATTTGTTAAAAGTATCACAATTACTTTTTTTTTTTTTTTTAATTATGTCTACAGAATGAAGCGCTGGTTTAATTAGTAAACATTTGGCACGCCTTTAAATAGGTTTTTAATTACATTAAAGGGACACCGTCAAGGTGCCTTTCATCATTTTTAATAGATTTGTCGTTTTATCCCCCATCCTTGTGTTTGGGGGCAACACATTGGGCTCCAGACAAAACATTAAAAATGACTTTAAAGAAGGAACTACTTCCTTAGAAAATGTTTAAAAAGACTTTTTTTTTTTCTTTCTTTCTTTTTTCCTGCCTGGAGAAGCCCCACGTGCAGCTCTGTGGCTGGGACAGGAGGAAGCTGATGCTCCCCAGTGTGTGGGCAGCATCCTTACAGCCCTTAACCAAAGGCACTTTCTGAACGTTTTGCTCTGTGTCCTGCAGAAGCTCGGGGAGCACCTGCCAGCCCCGTGGGGCTCAGTGGCCTCACGCAGAGGTGGCAATCCCAGCAGTGGGCATCGTGTCCCGGCTGCAGAGAGGTGCCCCGTCCCTCAGCGCTGCTCATCACCCTTCGTGCTTGGTGGCAGCTCTCAGTGGGGTGGGGTCATGCCCAGAGGGGTCATGCCTTGTGCTGAAACAACAGCTTTCCCCCCATAAATCGCCCCACGCCCTTTGCAGCCCCTCCCTGCTGGAGCAGATGCTGCTCCTACAGCCTTTTGCCTCGCAGCTGTCGCAGATAGCAGCTCTCCTAATAAATCACCAGCGCTGTGCTAACTGATAGTGATGCAAGCTCTTGGAGGAAGCCCAGTGCTGAGTCCCCACGCTGATGCTTGCCTTTGCATCCCCAAGCCGCGTGATGCTGCTTCATCTTTTAGGTCTAAGCCTGACAAATACCAGTCCACGAGGGGTTATTGCTCACTCCCTGCCTGGAGCCGGTGGGCTCACCGTGCCTATGTGGTTGGTGAGTGATAAACGAGGCTGTGAGCAGCACACCAGAGCGTGGCTCAGCCCGTGTGTCTCCATCTCCCCGCTGTGCCTCGCTGGAGCTCAAGTTCCAGGCCTCCGTGCTCAGCAAGGCTCTGTAATTAAAACAAATGCAATCACTGGAGGCACAGGCAGCCTGGCCTGGGTGAGCCTTTCCTGGCCCGCCTCCGAAGGCAAAGAAATAAAAACACAAATCGGAGAGTGGTGGTGGGGATGCAGTGCTGGTGGTCTTCCCAGGGTGTGAGGTGACCACTTGGGGTGCAGGGCACGGGGATGCTGGAACCATGAGGCTCTCCAGTGCCCAGTGTCCTTGCTTGTGCACCCACTGTGCTGGCCAGAAGCATGTGTCCTCCTCCAGCACAGCCTGAGCACCTCCCCAAGTATTCCCTTCACTCCCCTTATTCCTTGACAGACTCAGTGATCCCCTGGGAGGAGCACCCCATGTGGGGTGATGGAGGAGCAGTGCCCATCTCCATCCCTGGAGCAGGGAGCTGTACTGCTCTTCTTCCCCCTTCTTGCAGAGGGAGCCATGCCGTTTCCTTCCAGCTCCAGTTTCCAGGGATACAGTGATGGAGACTGCGTCAGGTGAGGGTGCTGCCTCTGCCACCCCAAAATCGGAGTGCGTGGTGCTGGGAAGTTGCATGGTGCAGAGGGAATCCACTTGCTCTGCTTGGCATCACTGTGCTGGGCAGGAGGAGTGGTGCCTCAGGACCTGTGCCATACCTGGCTCCCTGCATGGGGCTGTGCAGCCTGGTTTTGTAGGATCAGGTGCCCCAAGGACGTGGCTGCCCCACTGCTGCGGGGAGCTGAGATCCCCGAGGTGCAACCTGCACCCTTTGTGTCCCCACTCTTAGAGCTGGAGATCTTTCTGGAAAGGACTTGTGAGCAGGCAGGATCACGGCTTGACAAGGCTTCCATAAAGTATGAATGCATAATAACATTTGCATAAATTATTCAAGATAATCAGCACGGGGGATATTTCCTCGGCAATTTCACGTGGGCTCCTGCAGCTCGGTTGTCCCCGTGCTGGGCGTGAGCAGCTCCCTGCATTTAGAACAGGAAAATCCTGGGCGTGCTGCATCTCCTGCTCCTCCTCAGCCTGCAAACCGTTCTCCCTCCCGCCTTGCTGCTCTTTCCCCAAGCTCCCAGCGCTATTAGCACCTCTAATTAGAGCTGCTTATTGATGTACTGCTGTTTGCCTAAGTGTGGCTGATGAAGGCAAAAAAAAAAAAAACAAAAGTGCTGAGCTGAAGCGAACCCGGGGATTGCTAGGAGAGGGGACTGGTGGCACCATTTCCTAGGACTGGATGGGGGGTCCCCTGTCTTCCTTCTACAACACCTGGCAGCCTGACAAGAGCCCCAGCAGTCCTGCAGAAATCTGAGGCCTGAGCGTGCCAGTTCCCACAGGGTCCCCCTGCAGGGCACAGTATGGGCCCTGGGACATTTTCCCCAGGCCAGCTGCCCATTTCTTGGGCATCTTTGGGAGTATTCATTGCAGCACTCTCTCTGATCCAGCACAACAGCAACCAGTTGTCTGGGAGGAGGTCCTAACACCATACTTATTCTTCCACGTGCCAGTGACTGCTGCTTTTGTGTAGGTCCTCACCTATTTGTGCCCAGAGAATGCTGATGATTGGATTAGATGAGCTTGGCGGTCTTTTCTGACCTTAATGATTCCACGAACTACACCTCAGTGCAGCACAGGAGCGAGAGCTGAGCGCTGGGGTGTGGGGATCGCACTGATCCCAACTGTGTCTCTCTTGGGATGGGACCTTGGGGTGCTCTACCTCTGCAAAGCCGCCAAAGGTGACGGCAGTGGTGACAGTTCCATGGTGTGCTGAAGGGTGGGGATGGACGTAGTGCCATGAGGATGTGTGTTGAAGCACTGCATCCCACCGGCAGCACTGACACGTGGGGATGTCTCTCCTGATCTCACCTTGCTTTGGCTCCTGAGGCTTTCCCCTGCCCGTGCATGGTGATGGTGGCCATGGGGAGGTGGCACCACTGGGTTTGGAGGGGATGGGGACCCCAGAACGTGCTGCTGGGAGTGTGATGGAGCTCCATGGAGCACAGCATCCCCAGCATTGCTGGCTGCCTGGGACAAGGCAGAGAGTGACATGCTTCAGGAGAAGCGTTTCCCTTCCCCCTCGCCATCAGGTTTTATTAATTCCTTGCGCGGTGAAGTCTCTATTAATAATGGCTATAAGATCTGGCTGGTAAGCTGGGTAATGAGATTCTCTACCTGCTGTTCCTGCGCTGCTGTGATTACGTTCGGAGGGCCGAATTCTATGTGGATTAATTAAAATGAAAACAAAAGCGAAAAAAAAATAGAGGAGTTTGCTTGAATTATTTACTAGTATCGAGGAGGCAGAGCGCTGATTGCAGGAGGCTTCATTGCAGGTGTTGGGGGGCGAATGGAGGGCTGGCTGCTGCTCCTGCTGCAGATCCATCGGTCCTCGTGGAGCTGCTGCCCCTTCTCTCAATTTTTAACCCAGCGACCTCGAGCCTGGAAGCACTCAGAACGAGGAGAAAAGGGGCACAAAGCCCTTCAGCATCACAGACACGGTACGCCACGGCCGAGCACAGTGAGCACAGCAATGGGGCAGCTCTTACAGCTCAGGTGGGCAGCTGCAAGGCAAAGCCACTTGGAGCTCCCCATCTCATGTCGTCTGGTGCATTTCTCTGTCTCTCTGAGTTTTCTATTCATCTGAATTTTACTTTATTATTATTTTTTCCCCCTGGGTCTCTACTAATAGAAATGGCTTTGTTGTTAAACTCAATTTCACTCTTGGCTGGATTGAAATATGCTTATTTCCCTTCTAAAATCATCATCATAAAAATCTAGAATGATCTCCGCTCGTTGGACGTGAAAAGTGAACGTTTTTCTTCATTCAGGTTTCAGTGTCTCAGGGTTTGTAGGTTCGTTTTTCTCACTGCCCGATGCCAGCCTGCAGCCTGGGGCTTCACCACTGCTGCTTCACAATCCACACTGGTCAGTGAGTGATATGCTGGGTGATTCTGGATGCCCTGTGCCAGGAATGGGGCTCCCCATTGCTCTGAGTGGACCATTTCTCTGCCAGTCCCTGAGAGGGAGCTCTGCACAGCTCCTGGGGTGCAGGAGGGCTCAGGGCAGGGGGAAATGCAGCAGGAGTGTGAGGTGTGCTGCAGTGAGGCCACCCAGGGGCCCCAGGTGTGTTGGGCTCAGTCTATTCTGCCAAAAACGGGAGAGCAGAGAGCCCTGCTGGGGGCCTGGTCCTGCTGGGGATTTATCAGGAGAGGGAAATCATGGAGCAGGATGGTTTGTGAGATGGGAAATGGAGATATGTGGCTTCCATCTGCAGGCTAAGCCACTCGGGGCTACACCATGTTCCTCCCTCTCTAAATTTAATTGCTGCTTTTGTTTTCTCTTGGGCATCCTCCTCTGCAGCAGAGCAGTCAGGAAGTGACTGCTGGTGGGGATCTTCCTTTCTCCTTTTTTTTTATTTTTTCCCTTTGGTCAAGCTGAAGTCAATGCTGTTGGTAGTTAACACCGTAAGAGAAATGAGCTAATTCCCTTCTCCAGGAGGAATAAAGGAAATTCAGCTTCCCTTCTCTCAAAACACATAATCCTGTGGGGAGCCAAGGAGCAATCCTTCCCTCTGCTTTTCTAAGCTCTGGGTGCATTAACAGCTAATGGAAGGGGAGGACTGAGCTGAAGAGCTGGCAAGGGTGGGAGTGTTCCAGGTTCCCCGTGCAGGGTCATACTGAGTTTACCTCATACTGATGGGAACTGTGGGTGCTGTGCTTTGTGCTGACAGGGATGTGGGTCCCCAGATGGGTGCTGGGGTGGGTGTCCCATCGGCACAGTCCCCCCCCCCCCCGACTCTTGTTCACCTTTCAGCAACTTTGGGACCTGAGCATGCAGTGGGGCTCCAGGCTTTCCAGGAGCTGGGTTTTCCCCACCCTCAGACTTCAGGCACAGAGCAGTAATTGAGGCTGAGCCGTTAGAGACCAATAAGGAGAGCTCTGTCCTCAGCCACATCGCTTGAGAGGGATGGAGAAGCTACTGAGATAAGTGATCTTATCACCCACAGCGTTTGGGCACCGCAGCTCCTGCAATCACATTATATTCCCTATCTCAAGGGCAAAATTGTGCACGGGGAGAACTTGAGACAAGTGTCTTGTCACCGTGTATTACAGCTCGGTGGCTTGCTGCAGTCCTCTGCTGCGACCATTCCATCTCCATGAAGACCTAACGGGTTGGGGAGAAGAAACGTGGGCAGGGGCTGAGCCCTAGGGCTTGGCAGAGCTGGATCATTGAAGCACGGGATGGCTGGAGGTGGAAGGGACCCCAAAGGCCGTCTGCTGTCACCCCTGCACTGAGCAGGGACACCCACAGCTCCATCAGTGCTCACAGCCCATCCTCTGACCGTGGCTGTCTGCAGGGACGGGGCACCACCACCTCTCTGAGCAAGCTGTTGGAGGGGTGCTGGGTGGGAGCAGAGAGTCCATGGCTGCTGAGCCGGTCCTCTCCTTTCCCTGCCACTGCCCAACTCATATAATTCAAAATAATAACAAACCTACACGTGTATGCGCACATAGAACTTCGGCATATTGATTTTTCGGGGCCATTGCTCCTCAGCCTCCACAGAAGATGATTCACTGCATTATTACCATTCTCGGGTTTTAGATTTATCACTCCAAGCAGACAGTGGGCTGTCATTAATTAAGCTTTTGTTTCAGGCAGCAGCAGAGGGAAGGGATCGGCTGCTGCTGCGCTCCCCTCAGGCAAAGGGTGCCACGTTCCCATCATGGGGATGCATCCTGCGCTAGCAGCCATTTAACACGCTGGCTGGAGCCAGAATACAAGCTTGGTACACAAGGATTGCAGGACCAGAGTTCTGCGTTTCATCCTGCTTTGCTTGCAGCAAACCCTCCCAACTCCCTGCTCTGCACCTTTGGGGTGGGATGCTGCTTTCCCCGCAGCCACTCCTGGCACACAGGAGGCACTGATGTGACCGCCCCGTGTGGTGCATTTCTGGGCATCAGGAAGGCTTCCAGCAGCAGCACGCTGAGCAGGGCTCTGAGCTCAGGGCTCCTCTGGAGCAGTGCTCTCGTGCTGATTGGGGAAAATGTGGGTTTTGCAGGTGTTCTCACAGCCTGGATTAGAAGCAAAACCCTTCTGCAGGGAGATGGAGGGAGCGGAAAAGGAGATGGGGCAGCAGGACCCCGTGGTGCCCTTATTACTCTGCTCCTTCCCTCCTTTCCCTAAGGCCAGGTTAGGAAAACCAGATGCTCCTCCAGGACAGGAGAAAGCAATATGCTCCCAGCCACACCTCGGTTATATGGATTTGTGCACCCAACAGGAGCTGCAGTGTCTGCTCCCACCGGATGCCCATGGGAATGGCTTTGGGGTGTCCTTGTTGGGGTGTTGCAGAGCTGCCTTCACTTGGGCAGAGCTGGCTGCTGCCCTGATCCGCTCTGCCTGCAAATACGCATCTGTCTGCCTGCCTCACCCTGCTCAGCACTCGTGTGGCTCATTCCCTGTCCACATAAAAGCATGGACGAACACAAAAATCCTCTTGCATTCACAAAACTCCATCGGAAAGCCTCGGGTGGCTGTTTGTTTTGTTTTGTTTCTTTTCTCCTCCTTTCTCCTCGGCAGAAAAGTGCTGTTTCATGGAGAATTTCCAGCTGTCTTCTGTCTGCGAGCTCGCCGCGCCGGCTGCTGTTGCAGCACTCACTACCTGGAGTACTGCTGACTTAAATCAGCCCCGATGTAGGTCATCAGGTAGGAGTCAGTGCCCGGGGTCTGTGCTGCTGGGGGCTGGAGGAAGGCACCCATGGGCTCTGCGTGCATCCCTTAATCCCAAAGTGCTGGGATGGTTTCTGTGCTTGTCACCTTTGTCCCCTCCCCTCCGCATGAGCTGGGAGGACCTCTGCTGAGCTCAGCAGCTGCTTCTCCTGCCTCAGCTCCCATGGCCCTTCTTTGTCTGCACAGGATGCTGCCCTGTCTCGGCCTGAGTGGGAGCTGCATTGTGGGATACCATCGTGAGACCCCAGAAAGAAAACAGCTCGATGGGGCAGCACAGCCCCAGGGTGGTGCTGTCAGAGCGTGACTCCAGACAGCCCACTTCCCTAGGAATGGGGCTCACCTGGTTCCTTGTAACCCCGAAACCAAAGAGCACCCAGCTCCAGCCTGGCTGCGGGGAGACCCTGCTACCTGCATCGCCGTGCTCCCCACCCCTGGGGCTGCCATCTTTCACCTGGAGCGATGCACATCCCCCCATAAATCCGTGCTCCCCTCGGAGCACCCGCACCCCGCGACCAACCCCTCCGGTGTCCTCAGTGCCACCGGAATTCGGGCTAAGGTATCAATCAATCAATAAATACACAATAAACACAATTCCCCCCCCCCCAACACACACAGACAGCCCCGTCCGCCCGAGCAGCCGCTAGATGGCACGCCGTGCCCGCGCACCTTGCGCGGCTCGGGGCGGAGCGGTGCGGGGCGGAGCGCGGAGCTGCCCGCGGGGCTGCGCGGAGCGGAGCGGCCCCGGGATGGGCAGCGGGTAGGGCGGGCACCTGGGAGGGGGGGGGGTGGAAAGGGATGGGGGGGGAGCGGCGGAGGATGCTCCGCGCCCCGCACCGCGCCCCGCACCGCGCCCCGCACCGCGCCATGCGGCCCCGCTGAGCCCCGCTCGCTGCCGCGGCGCAGGGTGGGTGGGGGGTTGGGGGGGGGGGGGCGGTGGGTGGCGGGGGGGGGGGGAGGGGGTTGCGGGGGCCGCCCCCCATCCCCGCCGGCCCCGCAACTTTGAACGATGATCACAGTCAACGCGGATGGCAAGATAATGGTCAGGAGATGTCTCGTCACCTTGAGACCCTTTAGGTAAAGTTGAGGTTTTATTCTCCTCTTTGGTTCTGTCCGCGCCTTGCTGACCCCTCCGGGATGGAAAGCTGATGCTTGTTTTTTTTTTTTTTTTTTTTAACTATTATTTATAGCGATTATTATTTCGATTATTAATTTCCTTTTGTCTCGCGTGGGGATTGGCCTCAGGTGGAGGCATCAGGCTCCCGAGCAAGTTTGCCGGCAGGTCATTGCTGGCTGCCCGTCACGGCCATCCCTAATGGGGGTCCTCAGCAGCGCTGCGTGGGGCTCTGCACACCTTTCTCGCAGGGGAATCCGTTCCTCCGGATTAACCCCACGGGCGGTGCTGGGGACGTGGAATCCCACACCTGAGCTGTGGGCAGTGCTGGGGCTGATGTCTGTGCCAGAGCGGCTCGGTCCTCTTATTGCTCTTTTTATGTATTTATTTATTAAGATTTATTTTGATGATGATTATTTTTTTTTACGTTTGGTGCCTCTCCGCGCTCCGGCTCTCCCCCTCCATCCTTTGCTCTCCATCCCTATCGCACCGGAGATTCGCTTTGTTGCTCCCAGACCTGAGCCACATGAGAGGCGCCGGCAATTGCTCGGTCCTTTTCTAAGGGAAAGGGATCAAAAAACCCTTCTGGAGGGGAAGGGCTGCGTGTGTGGGGAGGGGAGCCCGGGATGGGCAGAGGGACCGCTGCCTTTTTTGCTCGGCCCCCGCAGCACGCTGTGGGCACGGGGCTGTGCTTGTGCCGTTTGCTCGCGTTCGTCTTTGGGGATGTACGGCTCCGCACCGCCTGCACAGAGCCCTTCCCGGGGCCGGATCCCACGGCAGCAGCGTGGGGAGCCCGGGGCTATGGGACACGGCCAAGGTCACGGCGGGGGCGTGGGGGTCCCCGTGGGTCTGAGCTCAGGGGCAGAGCTTCGGGGCTGTGAGTGTGCAAACGTGGGGAGGGGACCAGCAGTGGGAGGTGGGGAGGGGACGTGCAGCCCTTTAGCAGCGGCTGTTTGCTTTCCCAGGTGAGTCTGAAGTCCTCAGGTGGAGGGGGCTTGGCTGAGCATCCCTCTTCCCGTGCTCGGAGCTGTGGGCATGGCTCCTGGGGCAGGGATCCTGGTGTGCAGAGCACAACACCTGTTTGGTCCCGTCTGTGCAGCCCTGGGCTGTCTTCTGCTCTCCAACCAGTGCAGACCAGTAAGAAGGCATTCGGGTCCTTGTTTCTGGCTGCTCAGCAGTGATCTGTAGCGCGATCCCTGCTCGGCGTGGACTCCTGGCAGCGGTGCCATCAGCAAGCAGCAAACGGGAAACCTGACCCCTTGCACCAAAACACGTCGTTAATCACACTTCAGACACGCTTAGCAAAGCGATGCGAAAAGCCCCGGGTTGTGGAAGTGCCTGCAGCAAGTGGAAAAGGGCAGAGAGCAAGTGAAGGTGGGGCTGCCCGGGGATGGCTCTCGCTTTGGTCTCAGCAGCACTGGGTGTTTGCTTTGGGGATTTGGGCACGGATTTCCCAGGGGTTGTGCATAGGGAGCCGAACCCACACGGTCAGAGCACCGTGGTGATGATCTGGAGGTGATGCTGGTGACAGGCAAAGGCAGAGTGTGGGGTAGATGCTATTTGGCCATGGAGCACTGTGGCATTCAGCAAATGAGACTTAATTTGGGGAATGGAAGTCCCAGCCCATCCGATGGGCAATCTGGAAGATCTAAGCCTTTGTAATACCTCCTCCGTGGCATTCATTTTCTGGACATTAAGGTAGAAGAGCTGGGCTGCCTGGTGTACTGCTGGTCTGGGTCTGCTTCTGTCCTAGGAATGTTAGTTCAGTCAGGATTTGATCCCTCTTCTTGAACCTTCCCTGCTCTCTCTGTAATCCAGTCAAAATCAAGCAAATTTTGTCTCCTAATGAGATGCTGGAGCACAGATCTCCCAGTCTTTCTCTTCCTCTCTTTCCTCCTTTCCTCTCTTCCTTCCCAGAGTTTAAGTATAACACTCCTTGCCAGGTTATAATTATGAGGATTAAAATGCACAAACAAGGTCTTGCATAATGGTGAAGACACAAGGAGGGGAGGACATCAGCTGTGAGGATTTAAACAGCCATCCCCTGGATGATGAATGCTTCCTTGCATGCCCTGGGGAAGGGGCAGTGTGTGGGCTGTGCCCAGGGGGGGACCCTCACTCATGGCCAGGCTTTGCACCCCTCCATTGCCTCTTGCAGACTCAATGGGGCTGGACATTGGGCAGGAAAATGGGAATGGGGAATGGGATGTGCTCAGGGTCCCCAAATTTCTCCTGCCTTAAGTAGATCTTGGGATCCCCATATCTTTTGGGGTTGCTCAGCCACCTCCCTGCCCAAGCTGAGCCAGAAACTCTCTGGAAACCCATGTGCAAGGTCTGAATTGGAGGGGTTGAGGTCCATGGTCATCCCCACGAGCTCAGCAGCATCTGCCATGTTAGGGCTGTTAGGGATGCAGGTCTGGATGAGCCAAGCACTTGGTTAAACTGCTTCCCATCCCCGGGGGTAGGCTCATTCAGAAAGATGGGATTCCTGGAGTTCAGGCAGGATTTCAGGCAGTTCTACCTCTGTTGGAGGGATCAGCTCTCCCTGTGCCTGTCTGCAGGTCTCTGAAGGGGACTGAGAGCGTTGCTGGGGGCACTCAGCATCAAAGGCTGCAGGATCACAGCCTCTGCTGCCCATGGCCAGGGAGCAGGGACTGGAGATGGCACACACTGCACGGGGCAGCAGCTGCTCCCCCAGGGCCAGCAGGTGAGTGCTGTAAGGCAGGGAGCTGCGTCAGCTCCAAAGACAGACGCAGTGCTGGGTGGCAGTGTGTGTGCCACTCCTGCGCCCTGCAGATGGTGTGGATACCTTGAAACCAGAGGTGCTGGATCCTGCTCTTGGTAGGCTGCTTCTCTTTGGGCCAGAGGTGCCGAGAGGCAGAAATGTCAGCAAGCATCTGGATGGGGCCATCAGCTCCCCGTGGCCATGGGATGTGGTTGGTTGAAGATGAACCCTTTCAACAAAAACTGATCTTATCTCTTAGAGAAGAGGTTGTACTGCAGCCATGGCTGTTCAAGGGCCCTCTGATGGGGAGGCTTTCCACTCCCATGGTAAGAGACCACCTGGGTCAGGCTCTGGGCTCTTCCCCCTGTTGGCCCTGAGCACAGCACGTGTCCTCCTTGCACACTGGTCCCCAGAGGGGCAAATTCGTGCAGGTCCCCAAAGCTGGACACAATAGAAACACTGGCAGTCTGGTTATGGGGAGAACAAAAGGGTATTGTTTTTTTTTTTTATCGTTACTGTTGTTTATATTTTATTTTATTTTTAGCTCCTGAGGAGAGGGAAGGTATGAGGTTTCTCTTTTCCCTGGGCTTTCTCAGAAGGAAAATGAGTATTGTTTGCTGAGTGGTTCCTGCAGCCTGCTCTGGCTGAGCTTTCCCACCCAGACCCTGTGAGCACTGACTTCAGAAGGTGTTTTGGGGTGAAACCCACCATTTAGCTGCCAGGGGTCGGGCAGGAGCATCTCGGGGCTCCTCCCATTCAATAAGGCCATTTTTGGAAGCAAGAGGCAGCTCCGCACCCCTCTTTATGGCTTTGCTTTCCTCCCTGCAGGATATTCGTGCTGGGCATTGGATTTTTCACCCTGTGCTTCTTAATGACGTCGCTGGGAGGGCAGTTCTCAGCCAAGCGCCTGGGGGACTCGCCCTTCACCATCCGAACCGAAGGTAAGCATGTCTGCATGGCCTCACAGCCTGCCTGTGGTCCAGCTGAGCTGGGAATGCAGAACATCCCACCCCGAGGGATGTGTCTCTGCATGGCGCAGACCGCGCTGTCAGCAGCAGCCAAGGTTTCCAGAAACCTGCAGAAATCCCTGGGTCCACCCCAAAGGACTCTATGAAGCTGGGGCAAAGCAACAGCAAAAGGACGATGTCACCTTTCTGGATGCTGGAGTGGGAATACTTTTCCACATCCTTCTATTTATTTGTCTATTTAACCCAAATCTGAGTCTGCTGCCTCCTGCCTTTGGTGTCTTTGCACTTACCAGCACAGTCCTGGGGCTGGGTCTCATTTCTTCTCCTAATTTCTCGAACCCCTCTGGTTTGTAGCACTGACTAAGGCAAGTACTGCTGTGTTAGTAAGCTCAGAAATTCAGACTAAATCCATTTTTTAGTCCATCAGATGGATTTTCAGAACGAGTTATTGCTTCCAGATGAATTGCTGCAGATTTGGCCGCTGCTGCGTCTTTGGCTTGGGAAGATTTGATCTGCTCGTTGTCTAACACAGCATCTGGGACAGGAGGGCTCATGGAGGGCAAGAAACCCCAAAAGTGAAGTGGGACCCAGACCTCAGGACATGTACAGGGCTGAGTTTGGGTGGGAGCTGTCTGATGTCCCTGCCAAGTGTTGTCTGAGAGGTTGTAGCTCCTGGGGATGGGGAGGAAAAGAGATCACCCACCTCCAGAAACTGGGAGGGATGGTGCACACTGTCCAACCTCACCAGTGCCACTGGGAAAAATGGGGTTTGAAGCCCAGTGAGGTGGGAAGGGTCCATGCAAAGCACAGCTGGGTGCCTGGGTTGGAGTTCCAGCTGTGCTCTGCTTGGGGCAGACCCCGATCTCCCATTCCCATGGAAGGACACTGAGCTGTGCCAGGGGAGCACTGAGTTCCCGTTGGATGGGGTGAGGGGAACACAAATGGGTTCGCTTCTTCTTAGGGCTGCAACATCTCAGTAGATCAATTTGAATAACAAATGGGCATTTAATTAACACGTGTTATGGATCCCAAGGAAACCCAAGAAATATCACTGGTTGTTATCGTTGCTGTTAAGTGCACGGTGCTGGTCTGAAGATGAGAGCTCAAAGGAGCACGTTAATTTGGCTGGGCTGATTAGCTGCTGATATCAGTAATTGTGGGAAGAAGGCCAGCATTTCCATGGAGCTGGATGGGCTCAGGGCTGCTGGGTGCACGCTCAGATCTGTGTGTCATGGGACAGACTCTGAGCGTGCAAGGTCCTCTGAGTGCTGCCCGGGCAAGGGGCTCATTGATGCATTGGGTTTAATGGTTCCCTTTGAGCATCGTTCATTATTAACTAATTAATTTTTTAGTGCAAGCTGGCAGCATCCTTTCCCATCTGCTCTGGGTGTGAGCTGCCTCACTAATGTAGCAGGTGGAGTTTGAGGCCAGTGAGGCTCTGCTGGTGGGGTTCTCCCTGCAGACCTCCTTGTCTTGGAGCTGCAGTGTCCTCGCTGCTGTGCATCGCACCAAGTGCACGCGGGGCTGCCAGCACTGTAGTGTTGGGGTGCCCAGCACCCCCAGGTGATTCACATGGGAGAAATCCTGTTGGCTGCGGGTAAGTGGTGACCGTTCCTTACGGTGCTGCTGTCAAAGCCACTCTGGGGCTATTCCTGCTTCCTCTGACCCTCGGGTGCTGCAATCCCAACTCTGCTTTTGGCCCAAATGTGCATTTACCCAAAGTGTGCTCTGAGGAGAGCTTATGAAAATGCCACAGCCTTGCCCAGAGCTTTCTCAGCATCTGAGCCACGCAAGCAGCCAATCAGGACCAAAATGAAGATGGATAGAAGGCAGGAGCATGAAAAGGAGAAATGGATAATGTCACAGCCTGGAAGTTAATCCCGGTTTTAATTTTATTTTTATACGTGAATCTCCTCCTAGGAGACTCTCTCGAGCCCAATCTCTCAGCGTGTGCCAGAAATCGTTCCTCAGATGGGTTCTCTGCTTGGTGATTTTATGCAGCGGAGGCTTTGTGTCTTAAAGATAAATAAAAACCTCGAGGAATGCGTGGTATTTTATCCTAATCCTGCTGCCAAATAAACACAGACAGAGGTTCCTTTGTTTTGATATGGTCACCGGGAGAGTTTGTTCTACGAGCAAAGATCCACACTGGCAAAAGGGAGCAGGGAGGACTGGGAGTTCTCCATGTGGGAGATGTGTTGGGAGCAGCTCTACACTCGAGAGGTTCAGCTATCTGTGCCCTCACATCACCTCCTCTTTCAGACTTGAAATATTTTTATCCCTCCCAAACATCTTTGATTTGTTTTAGTGCCAGGGTAGGGCTGGTGTGGGGCAGAGCTCTGATCTCAGGAAAGCACTGAGATCTTTAACGGGGAACAGCAAACAGTGAGCATCCCTGTGAGGCTGCTGCCCCCATCCCAGGTTGCTGAGAGATGTTTTGAGGTCTGATCTCCTTGGGGCTGCAGGGGATGGGTCAGTGGGGTTCTGATGCATGCAGGTGCACGACAATGCTGCTGTCCCAGGCTGCCAGATGGCTCTGGTTTATTGTGCTGGGGCACGACAGGGAGAAGTCCAGCAGCCACCACAAATTGTGTTAGACATGGCACTGACCATCACCTGGCAGAAATCCTTCCCTGCTCTGCCCAGAGCAATTCTCTTTGTGTTTTGCTGTGCTTCTCCTGTGGCTGTTCCTTGCTGCGTTCCTAGAATCTCACCTGCTTAAAGCAATTTCTTCCACTGATGAGCACAGAAGTGCAGAGAGGGATTGTCTGGGGCTGTGCAGCGCAGCTGAGTCCTTTGGTGTGTGTGGTTTCTGTCTCTCAGGAGGAGGAATTCTCAAGGAGGGGGCAGAGGAGGAGGAGCTGAGCTGCAGAAGGCAATGCTGAAGGTTGTTCGGGGTTTTGTAGGATATCTTTGCTGTTCCAGAGTCGCAGCGCCGTGAAACACCGGGATCTCGTGTTAGTTCAGTGCCTTCAACGGCTCCCCAAGGAGTGGAGCAAAGAGGCCAAACAGAAACGTTAGAGCTGCCACGATCCCCTCAGAGGGGTCCTTTGCTCTCGCTCCCACTTCTGCTGGCTTTCCGTCTGCTGTGGTGCATCCCAGCTGGGTTAGCGTGGCCAGATAGCGTCGTTTGTTCTCACAGCAGATACAGAAAGGTCAAGCTCAGCATCACTAATGATCAGAGAGAGCTCGAGTACCTGCGCTGTGCTGCCCTGCAGTTGGCTGTGCTCGGAGGGAGGAGGAGGAGGAGGGGGAGGGGAAGGTCTGCGTGTGGCCCTGACCCTCTGCACATAGCTATGGCGGGGGAGGACAGCCAGGAGGGGACTCGGCTCTGTCGAGAGGTAGAGGAACACAGATGTGTCTGTCCTGGCATCCTGCCATCTGACGTGTTATCCCTCTGTCTTGGGAAGGGTAACTTCTGCTCTCACTCCTTCAGGCAGAAATGGAGTTCATTTGGCAGGAGCTTGGCTTGGGACCAGCAGGATATCCCGAAGCATCTTGGCCAGCGTGCTGTATCCCACCTGTCCAGGTCTCTGACTGCAGAACACCCTGGGAGTAAATGCCCAGGCTGCACCCTGGGGGTATGACACATGGATGTGTGGTTCAGGGGGGCTCAGCCCCCCCCCTTTGCCTTCAGGAAGCCATGCATCTGTCTCATTGCCCTAATGCACACTGAAGGCAGTGTGCAAACCAGTTGCAGAGCCTTGTGTAACTCCACAGCGATGGAGGGCACACCGCAGAGCACGGGACGGAGCTGGGCAGGTTCTGCAGTGCAAACAAATTCCTGCCAGCTCCTTTCCGAGCCAGCTGCGATTCTCTCCAGGGCTGCTGTTATTGCGTTGGATGTTGTTGATGCTGTTTGTTGAGCAGTGCCGTGGCGTGTAAGCTCCTTGTCAGGATGTGCTGCTGGAGCACCCGCGTCTCGCCCCGATGGCACCGGGTGACGGGGACAGCACTGCTGTCACAGCACCGTGACCTGCATTCAGATGTTTCCTATGCAGAGCTTCCTTGAAAGGCAGCAGAAGACTTTTCCATCTGACATCCCCCAGAGCTGTGTGGCTGTGGCTGGCCAGATCCCCGTGGTTGGTGCTGTTGGCAGCAAGGCTGCTGCATGTCCCCAGCAGGTTTTGCATGTCCCCTCAGCTTGGTTTTTCTGCCTGGACTTTGTGTCCTCCCAGCCCTGCTCCCTGCCACTCCCAACAGATGCTCGGATGCCCCAGGGGCTCTTTGAAGCAGCTGCATGAGGCAGCAGTAATCACTTACGCTGCTCTTGCTGCTGAGTATGGGGAGGCTTCATTAGTTATTGGTTAAAGTGGTGCTGGTGGGTGTGGGTGCTGCTGGCTGTGCTGCTGTGGGCACTGGGATTAGGTGGAGAAGTGGTGCTGGGTTAAAAGCATCTCCTCTGCATGTGATGTCCCCGTGGGTGCTGCTCAGTGCTGTTCTCCCATGGCCACAACCTGATGGGTGCTTCAGTCTTGGAGCTGCCCGGTCCTTTCAATGAGTGCATGCACTGCACAGGTCCCCACATCACTTCTGCAAAGGGATTTTAAAGAGGAGGTGTAAAACTTTATATCTCCTGGCTAAATTGCTCTTCCAGGCGGGGAAATGTGTGCTGTGGACAAAGAGAAATGAGGATATCCATCTGCTTGGGAAGGAGTGGGAGCGATGGTGTGAGCGGAGCACCACAGCCCCTCCTGCACCACCCCGATGATGTCAGGGTGCAGTGTCCTGCTGACCCCCAGTGCTCTGTTATCTCCGTCAGCATTGGCTCCCAGGGAATGATTAAATCAATTAATTGATTTTCCATAGCTCGCAAGGAACTCAAACGGCATTTCCATCAACCTCTGATGAGCAAACAGCCCACCACGGCCAGGAGGAATGCTGATGGCTCTCGGGGCTTTTATTCCCCCTTTCAAACCTGAATCAAAATTCACTGTGCGCATGGGAGGCAGCAGGTACCTGGGAAATTAAAGCACAGTGGGAAGCAGAGCAGCCTCTGAAAGTGATTTTTCCCCACTGGGGTCCCAGCTGCAAAGTCAGGGTTCGGCTTTGCTCCCCACATCCTCACTTTCCCTGTGGTGTGCCACTTGGGGCAGCACTTCTGGACTGTCCCTGTTGCCCCCAGGTCTCTGTCCCTTGGGATGTACGTGTGGGGAGAAGGTAATAAAAATTGGGTGGCGGAGGTGGTGTGGGGGGTGGCTCTGCACACCGATGCAGCAATGTCTCCTGTCTATAAATGTCTGTTTGTTTTTGCTTGACTTTCTGCCCTTCCTTATTTGTTCAGAAATATGGAGCATGGTGATGCACACAACCCTGTGCAGTGGGGTTGGGGTACAGGGGTGAGCAGGTGGCAGTACCTGGACTTCCCCTGCTCTTTGTCAGGGTACACGTTCCAAGCGCTGTGCAGTTAGTGCTGATTGCACTTCAGTGGGCACAGGGATGGATGAATCCAGGGGGGTAAATTGTGTGCAGCCCAGCCAATATCATCTTCATCAGCTCTCCCCCACTGACTTCAGGCTGCTTAATTCGCTGATTGTGGGGCAGCCAGTTCCCTGCTGACTGTTGGCTGGAGCAGGGCTGCTGAACTCTCTGTGGTTGGCACGGATGTTGTTGAGTGGCTCCTTGTGCTTTTCACACTGGTTGAACTAGTCTACGTTTTCCTCTGCATAGTTTAGATGATGTTAGTGGGTTTGCAGATGGCGACGATTGCTCAGGGTGCCCATGCTGGCAACTTCAGGGGTCTGTCCAGGGTGGGAGATGAATGGTTAGGTTGAAAGGGACCTTACAGCCCACCCAGATCCAACCCCTGCTGCGGACGGGGCTGCTGCCCATAGGCCAGGTTGTCCAAAGTCCATCCAACCTGGACTTGGGCACCTCCAGGGATGGGGCACCCACAGCTCCTCTGGGCTGTAATCTGAAATTCCCCTCCTTTAGTTTAAAACCATTACCCCTTGTTGTATTACTACACTCCCTGCTGAAGATTCTCTCAACGCCACACTAGATGATCTATAAATTCCCTTCCAACCTGAGCTGCTCTATGACAGTGTCCCTCCACAGGGCTGCAGACCCAGGGTGGCCATCCCCGCAGGCTCAGGTCTGCCCTGGGGCTCACTTGGTGCCAATTAACACGGAATTTCTGTGCTGTGTTTGTCATGGATTACGTGTCAGGTCTATCAGGAACCAAAATTAATAGTGACAGTAAATAGAAGTGTGCGGGACCGCCTCGGTGGGCTCGGGCTTGCAGATTAGCACCAGGGTCAGTGCCCATCCCAGGGCAGCGCATCTCCATCCCTGCGGTCCTCAGGATGGTGCGAAGCTGAAGGTTGGGCTCAGCTGAGCAGCCTGGGGAGCAGCTGCTCCTTCCTGCCATCCACCTTGTCCTTTTGAGGAGTTTAAGTAGCCTCCAGTTGTCCTTTAAAGGAGAGAAACAAAGCTGAGCAAATGATGCTTTAGATTGAAATTAATTCCGCTGGTATTTTCAGTGGATGTAAGTAATATCTCAGCATCGCTGAGCAAATTCCCTGCTTGTAGCGGAGCGTTCAGCTGTAGTGAGACAGCCAGGCAGGGATGTGACTTACGTCTGAGAAGGAGGGAAAAAAATCCACAACAAATCAGCTGTGCTACGAACAGCAAGGATATATTGTCCAACAGCATTCTCAGTGCCAGGGGGATGCTTTCACAGCAGGGAGATGGGCTGGAGCTGGGCCTCAATTTCCCCAGCACGGCTGGGATGGGACCCATCCACATCTCAACACATCGGCTGTTCCATCAGGTCTCCAGAGAAATGCTTTTTTCTTCCATCCACATCCCAGCACGTCGACTGTTCCACCGCTTCTGCGGAGAAACTCTTTTTTTCTTCCAATAGCCGTCGCCCTGAGGGGATGCTTTCTTTTTCTCCCCTGATTTCATCCAATTACTTAGCTGTATGCTCTTCTGAAGCACCATAAATAATTCTCCTCCCTTCGCTGTGTTTACCAGCATGTCTCACGAAATCCAGTAAGATATGATTGATTGCAATCATTATTTCATAGTGCCGCTATGAAAACCTCTGTCAGGTTCAGTGATTGCCTTTAAAGAGTGCCTGCCGCTCAGAAAGCTGTCAGGAGCTGTCATACTTTGGCAAACTCCAATTAATCTGTTGAGCAGTTTTCCTTGTGTTTTCTTTCCCATCACAGCTGATTATCAGGGGTAATTAGAATATTTCTCCTTTTGTATTTTGCTTTTTTGTTTTGTTTTGTTTTGTTTTTTGCAAGAAAAGTTGCTTGCAAGGCTTGTTCTGCTGTGTTTTGTGCTGCTGAGATGAGTTTTAGGTTCTCCTGCCTCCTGCCATGCTCTTCATCATGGTTTAAAGGCTGCAGATCCCCTTCTGGGGCTGCACGTCTCCCCCCAGATGCAGCACTCCGCCACAGGTTAACGAATCCATCCCAGCTCCTGCACGTTTAAAAGAGTCGCTTCAGCACTTTTCCTCCTTTCTTTTGGGTTTTAATGAGGCACACTTTCCAAGAGATGTAATAATCGTTGCCAAAAATGTCAGATTGTTCTTGTTATCCTCCTTAAGCTCCTGGAACAACAACAACAAAAAGGCCAACGGCGGAAAAAGAGAGGGGTTGGTGAGGAAAATCTTCAGCTCCATCCCTGAGAGCCAGGGGAGAGTAGGGGTGGGGGGACATGCACTGAGACTGCTGCTTTTGGGCAGGGGATGTGCTGCCTGGAAGGAGAGCTCCACTCCCCAGCAGCACCACTGGGATGCCAGGGAAGGAGAGCTGGGATGTGGAAGGAGCACTGGGATGTGGAGGAAGGATGTGGGAATTCTCCATGGGGAGCCCCTGAGGACGTGAGTGCCCCTTGGGAAGGGCTTTTCCAGGTTCTGTGCTTTAATAAGGGGCAGAGCTGCTTCTGTGCCAGGGCTTTTCGAGCAGCTATTTGAATTTCAAATGAGCAGAGCCACTAAACAAGCATCCTTAATTAAACGGATGCAGTCTGGCTGCAAACTGGGGCAGCAGCCTGGCTCGGTGGCTGTAAATCATCTTCACTCCCTTTCCAGGCTCCGTCCTCACCCCTTCCCAGCAGCACAGTGTGGCTGTGGGTTCCTGATATATTTTCTGGCTTAAGCTTTTCTCACAGCTGTTATGTCTTTGTTGGCTCTGTGTTTGGAGATGCCCTTGGCCAGTGCAAATTGAACTCCAGCATCCAAATTTCCGCTTTTGTCCCCCGCAGCATCTTTTAATTGCACCTTTGATAGCAGTTCTGCTCCTTAATGGGAAAAGCTGGAGCTCATGTCCTGCCCAGAAGGCTGCACCCCAGCTTGGGTGCTGGGATAGACAAATGGGGCTCCTGTGTCCTGGCCAGCAGCTCAGGCATCCAAAGGTTCAAGTAGAAGTCCCTGACTTCTTGCCATGAACATAGTTTGTGCTGCCTCAGAGGTGCCCCATTCCCAGTGCCATGGGGTGTCCGTGTGTCCCCGTGCTGCTTGCTCATCCCCTGCAGCTTTGTAACTGCAATGTGTGCTGCCCTTTGCAAAGCACATCTGAGTGGAATGGCAGAGATAAGCAAAATGAGAGAAGTTTGGGGGATTATGCACTGATTAAGTTATTACTAACATGAAATGAATGGCGCTGAGATGAAACAGGAGCTTTATTTTCCATTGCTTGGCTCTGGGCTGCTTGGCATAGGGCTGAAGATCAAACCAGGGGCCTGCGTGCTGCAGGTATGGGGCTCAGGAAACTCAGCTGCCAGTACAACAACAACCCATGCTGTGCCAGCAGTGTGAAATGGGGCTGGCATCCTGGGCTGCCCTGCTGGGAGCTGGCTGAGCTGCAGTAAACAAACAGGGATCTACTGCCCACAGCCAAATCTGGGCTGAGCTCTGCACCTTGGGCAGGATGGTGGGTATGGGGCTGCAAAGCCATGAGGGGACAGCAGGGCACTGTGCGGCCCCTGAAGCACCGAGCCCAGGGCTGGGGAGTGCAGTGAGGGCAGCTTTGGGGCTAAGCTGCTCGGCTGTGACCGTGTCCCACTTGCTCTCTCTGCCCACAGTGATGGGTACGTTGGAGTCCCGAGGAGTGCTGCGGCGGATGAGCGACATGCTGGAGCTGCTGATGAAGAGGATGGACATCCTGGCCAGGCTGGAGAACGGCACTGATTTCCACAAAGGGGATGAGGCACGCTTCCCTCTGGACAGGTCAGTTGGAAGCATCAGGGCTCCCACGCAATGCCGCTGTCCCCAAAATCATGAACCTGGGGGGCTTGAAGGGGGGTTGCCATGCCCAGAACCTTGGAGTGGGGCTGGGAAATCCCAGCCTTGTTGGTCCTCATCTTCCATCCAGTGCTGTTGATTTTACTCAGATGGAGTTGTGGGTGACGCAGTGGGTGTACCCACTGTGTGTCCCCACTGCCTTGTCACCACTGAGGGTTTCTGCACCCCCCTGCCCCCACGATCACTTCCATCCCTCTCCCCAGTGCTCTTCTTATGAGCCTCTTCTGTGCCTACAATGGAAAATATAGTAAGAGAGCCTGTAATTAAAGGCTGCGCTGCGCCGAACTGAGTGCACACACGAATTAAAGCTGTGCAGGAAGCCTGGGAGTGCATGGCTTTGCCTTTTAAGTAATGTAATTTTAACCACTGAAAAATATAATTTGCTTCTGTAATGGCAGGTGCTGGGGATTTTATTGTTGCGAGGCTGCGTGTTAGCCGCACGCACCAGCAGTAATCCTGGAGAGGAAGGGATGTGGCTGCTAGACTGCAAGGCGCTCGCTCTCATTTGGTGATGTTCTGGGCCAATTTCTCATTAAAAGAACCATTAATTCCAGGTTGCAATGATTTCTGTACATCAGTGATGAACTTAAAAGCATTTATTTGAGCTGGCAGCAGTCACCTTGCATGGAAAACTCACACTGGGAGGCAGCAGCCCCAAGGAGCTGCTTGTCCCATGGGGGTCTTGGGCATCTCAAAGGAACTCGTGGCCCTTGGTGCCCTGTCTGTGGCTCTGAACTTTCAACAGTTGGACTGAGAAAGTCTGATCCTGCTGAGCCTGAGAGGGACTGCAGAGCACGGAGCACATGGAAGCAGCCTCTGGATATTGTAGCTGTGCTGAGATGGCACTGAGCGGCTGAAATTACAGATCCCTTGATTTTCAGGAGCAGCGTATTCCTTGGCAGGATCAACTTCTTCCAGCTCATCACTTTTGCTCCTTACACATTTCCCCTTGAGAGCATCCCAAACAGCAAAAGCAGCGAGATGAACCCGAGCGCAAACAAGTGAGGCTGTGTGATGCTGCAAACACCACTTGGAAGCAGTCCCATGCCCCGAGCATCTCCAGCGAGCTGTGGGCTGTGTGGACCCATTGGTACCATACAGTCATTTGCCTGTGTTGTCATCCAGACCACGTTATGGCTGAATTTGGGTTCTGTGTCTGTGGGAGATGAAGGCATCGCACTGGGGTTGATGGTCCCGGCAGCATTTGCAAACACCCTCCTTTGATCTCCAGTGACCGACTTGAAGCCGTCAGCAAACGATAATACAATTAAAGGGTGATAATTTCAAAAGGATTTTATTCTTTAAAGCCTCTCTGGTTAGCACGGCTGTCACAGTCGTGTCCTTCCCTGCTCAGCACAGCTAGGAGTACGGCACCTGCAGCTCCCCCTGAGCAGCACAGGGGTCTGTCCTGCTTTACCAGGCGCTCTCCTGCTCTGCATTGGATCTCCACCAAAATAGCAGGGGTGGGGGCACCTCCTGCATAGGAATGAGTCAAAGCCCCTCTGTGTTTTATGGAGTCACAGAATCACTGATGTTAGAAAAGACCCTCAAGTCTGTAGAATCATAGGATCACTGAGGTTGGGGAAGATCCTCAAATGGGATCATAGAATCACTGAGGTTGGAGAAGATCCTCAAATGGGATCATAGAATCACTGAGGTTGGAGAAGATCCTCAAATGGGATCATAGAACCACTGAGGTTGGAAAAGACCTGAAGAACTTCACCCATCAGTGCAGCCCCTAGCATGCTCCATGCTCCCTCTGCCCCCACGTCAGTATTGCAGAGGTGGCTTTCTACCCAGAAAGTGCATGGAGAAATTCAAATAAGCAAGATATAATTAGTTAGCAGCCTCAGCCAGCTGCTCAGCTATCAGGAGCAACACAGCTGGATGTGACTCCAGGGCTTTTCATGGCTAAAATCACCTGAAGCTTTGCTTCTTGCTCCATAGGTGCTGTCTATATGCTCTCACATGCATAAAATTCACCTCCTGCAATGCTTTAGGGACAGCTTTGGATAGACTCAGGTGTCTAACACCCTCCTTAGATGAGGTGACTGAAGCTTTTTTGGGAAGGCCCCTGGTTTGTCACTCTGGGGGAGGGTGCACAAGCAGCAGAGTCTGCTGGATTTTGCTGAGTGCCTTTTTCCAGCCCTTCCTGCTCCCTGCCCATGGCAGGAAGGTAAGCGATGAATTTCCCAACGAGCACAAGCAGGCTGCCAGTCAGCTGCAGGAAAATCAATACCACTGTTAATTGAACGCAACCCTCATAAATCATCAGAGGACAGGAAATGAGAAGTACTTATGGAAGCCTCCTGGAGAGCTGTTTGCTGGGCAGGGGAAATATTAGCACGCGGTGAAAGCACTGATGCTCAGCTGGAAGGCACCTGGGGGGGATGGAGGGGCCATGGAGGGCGTGATCCTGGATGGACTCACAGGAGCCCAGGTCTGGGTGCCAGGGCTGTCCCCAGGTGGGAGGTAACAATGGGGTCCTGGACTGGGGTCTGCCCTGCTGCCCCTCTCGTCCACTGGCCCTGTGTAGTGGGTAATGCATGTAGGCTGTTATTTACTAATGGCTGATTAATCTTCAGGCTTAATTACTGCCGAGACTCAGTTAATTTTCACGCACTTCAAGTATTTGTTCTTATAATTGTTACACGACTCCATATTCCCCTGGAAATTAGAAGCCTCACTATGACACCGAGCGGCCGATGCTCCCTCGTCCTGCCAACCTGGCTCCTGCAATTCTTTAACTGGTGCCGTTAAGGAGCAGCTTTGGTGACACCAGTGCTGATGGTGGGGACCCCCAGCAGCACCCAGGTCCTTGATCTTATCAATTCTGTGCTTGCATTTCCCCAGCACCTCCAGGTTTGCTGCAGTCGCTTCCTCAGCAGCCTTTGCTTTCTGCTGGTTTTGGGACTTTCCACCCCAGAGCAGTGATGTTCCGGGGGCTGCCTCCTTGCTTTGCAGCAGGGCTGGTTTGATGACTTAACACATGAAGGGCAAGTGCTTTTCTGGTGGCTTTGAGCTGTGCTTGGGTGGCTGGTGAGCTCTCAGCATCCATGGGAATAGGGCTCATCCTGCATTATTGCCCATAGCACAGATCTTGGAGAGCAGTGTGTGGACAAAACTGGGTGTTTTGGGGCTGACTTGAGGACAGCTTCTCCAGAGGAATGGTGAAGCCTCCTGGGCTCACCAAGGGCTCTTCCCGGCAACCTGCAGGCATCAGACTGCCCAGGCATAGAAGTACACATAGCTGATTTATGCCCTGATCACGTAAAGATTAATGGACGCTGAAATGACTGAGCCATAGCCCTTGGTGTTCCTGGGAATAGAAGTCACTGCTGCCTGTGCTTAGGGCTCTGTTCTGCTCTGGGAGTCAGGGATGACCTCTCCTTGGAGGTGCCCAAGGCTGGGTTGGATGGGGCCGTGGGTAACCTGATCTGGTGCCTGGTCTGGCAGTTGGGACTGGTTGTTCTTTGAGGTCTCTTCCAACCCAAGCCATTCTGTGATTGGAAGAAAACAAAGTTTACAGCTGCAGCCCCGTGTTGTGCTTGGGAAGGATCTCTCAGCATTCGTAGAATATTTTAATCAATTATTTTGATTGCAGGTGAGTTCTGCTTGTGTCGGAGCGTGTGCAAGTTGTGTGTGTGTGAGACTGGAACTGGTTGATATGTTGGAGCATGTGTGAGTTGCTCCCAGCAGGTCTGTGATTCTGGCTGTGACTTGCTCAGTGCTCTCAATGAGGGATCTTATTTTTCATGCAATTCATTGCTGAAGTGGTGGGGGCTTCTCAAGGGCTGCAGCTCGCTCAGGGTCTGCCTCTTTAAATGCATTTTTGTGAGAAACATCAACCGCCATAAATGGAAAATAAAATAAATTGAAATACTTCAGCGTGTAAAATGCCCCGGTATTTATTACTCGATCTGTCATTTGGACAGCCGGGGCTGGCCACGCGCATGGTTTCCTTTCTGCAGTTTGCTGGACGTAGCTCAGCTCTGCTCCTGCAACATCCAATATTTGCTGTGTATGAGCTCCCACGGAGCGCTGCCCTGACATGTGTTCCCCAGCTTGTTTGCCCCATATGAATTCACAAAGGGTGAAGGGTTGCTGTTGTGCCTCATGTCTTGGGGCAACAAAATCGTGTACGTCTTTGTGAAAGAGTGATGATGCATCAGCACAGACTGCCCATGGGGGTGGTGAAGCCACTGCCCCTGAAGATCTTCAGGAACTGTGTGGCACTGAGGGACGTGGGCAGCATTGGCGGTAGGCTGGCGATTGGGCTGGGTGTTCCTACAAGTCTTTTCCAACCCTAATGATTCCAATGAAGATGCAAATGGCAGAGCAGACATCTTCATGAGCAAGCAAAGCCCTCTGGTGAGGGGCTCTGTATGAGTGCTGGGATGTGGATGTATCATCTCCCAAACATCTGCTTGCCTTCACCCGCATCAGTCTCTCCAGTGCCGGCGATTTCAACAGCGATCAGAAGAAAATAAGATGAGCAAACAAATATGCTTAGGGTTTGTATTAAGGAGTCGTTGCACAAATAGAAGGAGATTTCTCTTTTCCTAGTGCAGCTTTTTGTAAAAGGCAATAAAAGCGTGGTGCTTTGTAAAGGGATAACCAGGCTGAGGCTGAGTCGGTGCAGCAGGGCTGAGGGCGAGAGGCAAAGCGAAGGGAACAAATTAACGTATGAAAAAGGAAAGGAAAACTCAACCTCTGGCTGTTTTATATGGCAAATGATCCGCCTGTGGGGAAAGATACGTCTTAATAGTGGTTTTTGGAATGAGATGAATACTGTATACAGTGCATTATAAGCTGCAGTGTGATCTGAATCGTAATCAACGTGGGGAAGTATAAATCTGAAAATAATAAAGATGAAATCAATATTGATGGTTAGGAGTAAAAGCACTGTATTCGCTGTAGTAAATGGTTTTAAGTTCCCAGGGAAAAATTTGTTCTAGAAAACCTATAGTAATTTACTATAGTTTCAATGCTGGCATAGTCCCTGTGTATTTTGGTGGCATTTATATTGTCGCTATAGGAACAGTCAAAAAGCAGCAAGGAGAGAGGGCCCTGAGCAGAGGGGTGGCTGGGGGCAAGCTCCAGGTCCTGCTGTGCTTTGCTGTGATGTTCTTGGATGATGAACGATCTCCTCATCCTGCTTAGCTGTTGTTTAGCAGAATGAGCCCCTCACCTTGTCCTTCTCCAGTTCCTGGGAGTAGGGCATCAGATTCTGATGAGCTCCAGGAAAACCTTCTTGCATTTGAGCTTTTGCTTTTAACTGTCTTATTTCCTTGTCAAAAGACAAGTGACAAATCACTTTAATGACAGTTGATATAACTTCTACTTAACCTTCTCGTTGTCTCGTTAATGTGTTTGGTGACATGTGCTGCTCGAGCTGCAGCCCTGTAGCACTGGTGCAGCTTTCACCCAGCACATGGGACCCCTTGCTCAAAGTGCTGGAGAAAGCTGGTTTGGGGAATGAAGGTGGTCAGCATGCAAGGGGTGCAAGATGGAGTGTGGCTCTCTATTTTGAGCCTTTCCTACAATTAGTTCTTCCTTTTAACATATGAAAGATGCCAAGAACCATGCTGGATGTTTCAGCTCCAAAGCTGCTGAAGGGAATGAAATATTCCCTTTGCTTCTTGATCCAGACTGTTCCAGCTCTCGTCTCCTCTTAGGTAAACCTTCTGCACTTTGTGTGAAGCTGAACGCGACGTGGCTGTCTTGTTCCAGAGAACTAGAAGTGCTGCTTGCACGCCGTGATCAAACACCCATTTAATATCAAAGGGCTCTGCCTTGAAGCCTTTGTGTTCGGGGAACAGCTGTAGCGTACAGGAGCCAGGCGGGCTGACATAAGTGCTGGGATAAATCTTGGGAGCCAGCAAGATGCAAGCTGGCTGTGAGGCTGAGCCTGGAGAAAGCCTTTGCTTTGGAGTGACTGTCCTGATTTAACGTGAATGCGTTTGTCAACACCAACACTCAGTGCTGGGTGATCCCATGATTCGAGATAGAATGAAGACCTTCAACCTTTCGTAGAATCATTCGTGTGGGAAGGGACCGTCTAGTCCAACTCCTCTGCAACAACAGGAACCTTTCGGATTGACCAAATTCTTGGCTGTTCCCATCCTCTTGCATTGCTGTGAGTGCTGGAGAAACATGGGGAGCATCTATACCAAGCCAACGTCCCTGTCCTGTTTGAGCAGAAGGTTGGCCTCATTGGCTCTAATTCATTAATTCTTGAGTTTGTTCCTATCCTGCCCATCCCAACCTTTTCTTGGTCCCTAAAGACATGTACAGTGGTCTGACTGCTGCTTCCTGAAGGATTAAGACCTGCAGAAAGGAGGGATTTAGGAGCTTTCAGAGCTGGCTCAGCCCTCAGACTGAAGATGTGCTCACAAGCCAAGCTTGTCTTGGGTCATTTCTGTGCCTGTGTTTTACCGGGTCTCACAAGGAATCTTCCTGTTACAGCAGCTGGCAGGAGACCTGGGCTTTCTTCTCTGCAAAAGGTTGAAAGTTACTTGGGGGCAATGGTGTCCTCTGCATTTATTATTTCTTAAAAGCCTCAGATATGTGGTTCCCTGTGGAGGTATGCAGGTTGAGTATAGATGGTCATAAACCATGCCAGGAGGAAAAATGTGGGCTGCTTGCTGCTGGAGAATGGACCTTAAATCAACAGCCGGAGCAGTATCGGTTCATAAACCCAGGATTTTTTTAGCCTTGAGGACAGAGGTACTTTAAATCGCAGCCTTCAGGTTCAGTGATCTGCTGGAGAACAAACATAAAACTTCAGAGGGAAGGACCTGATATCAGCACATATTTTTGTGCCAGCAGTATTCAAGGTAGCCCTTTTGGTTCTGCTCACTGCTTATGACATCTCCTTGTATTATAATGATCCCAGCAGCAGCAAGAAAAATCCATGACCCAGCTGCTGCAGAAAGGGAAATTATTTGCTGTGATAACGGCGCTCATCAAGGCATCGTTTGCAGTGGAAATGGCAAGCTGAGCATTGGAAGTGGAAATCACTCTTTGTTGAGCGTGGCACCGCTGCTCACGGATTGAATTTTTCGCCCTTTTAGACCTGACACCAGGTTTTAATTGACATCAGGCATCTTTGCTGTGCTGTCACTCGTGCTGCTCTGCCTGTGCCATGAGCTGTGTGGAGGGTAATGGTGCTGTTTACCCAGCTGGAATTGATCGCGAGCGGTGGTTTGATACCTGCCACGTGCAGCCAGTGGTGTCGGGCCATTGACCATGCTGAAATGGTGCCCGTGAGCTCTGTGGGGCCATGACACGGAGCTCAGTGCCAGTTTGGGCTCTGCTGCTGGTGTCCCTGTTCCTGTTACCTCTCCCTGCCCCGTAGCCCTCACTGTTGGATGCAGAAGTCTGCTCACTGTCAGTGGGGTTGGACTTCAGGCCATCCATGCATCATTATTTTGTGGTTCACAGGGCTCTCTTTGCCTGTCTCTATTTTTGCCATCGTTTTTCTGGAGGTTTTTTTTCCTCCTTTTTTTAACTCCCCGTGTCTTCCTGCGTGCACTGCAAGGCCAATAATCACAGCGGAGGATTTTCAAGCATAGCACGTCTGAAATAACGCAAACAGATTTCTCCAGCATATTTAGCAGTTCCCGATGTAAAATGCAGAGATGTATTGCTGTTTATGAGCACACTGCAAAAAATAGCAGGAAACTGTTTTATGCCATTTTAAAGTCAGAACTCTTTGATGCTCTCTGCTGGACGATGCACTCCTGTGTTACAGCCCAGCTCTGCAAGCCTGGATTTTTGGGATGTTTGCAGGGTCTCTCTGCTTTCTCCCCAGGTTCCAGCCAGCGGCCGGTTTGATGGAGAGGATTCAAGCTATAGCTCAAAACGTCTCAGACATCGCAATAAAAGTAGACCAGATTCTCCGGAACAGCCTCATGAATGCAAAAAGTGAGTGTTGTCCTCAGGTGCCCAGGTCTTCCAGCCCCTTGTGTTGGCACCCACTACCTGCATCGTCTCTCTGCAGTGGGGGACGGCAGGAGGGACCAGTGCGAGGTGCCCAGGGACCCCAAGTACCCTGACTGCGCTGGGAAGGTGGAGGTGAGTTGGAGCTCCCCGTGTGCCCAGGATGCCATGAAGCCATGGGGAGGTTTGGGGCTGGGCTGGGTACTCGCAGCTTCGTCATCTCCATGAGGCTGCCTCTCCCTGCCTGTCCTCTTTGTGTTTAACGACAGAAGCACTGTGAGGAGAAAGCGCTGTCATATCTTCTTTAAATACCTGGAGCACGGCTGTGTGTCTGGGGAATAATCTCAGCGTGGCACAGGAGCGCATCTCATTACGGTGACGAGGACCTCCGCCGCTGACGCCGTGTCCTGGCTGACACCGTGTGCTCCCCACACCTGCACGCAGCCTGGCGCCTGGCCTGCAGCGTGATCTCTTTGTCAGAGAGCATATTTACACGGGCTAATTAAAAGCATTTCCCCCCTCCCCTCCCTTCCCAGACTCCTGCTTCCAGCTCCTTGCTGATTCTCCCTGAAAGGATGCTGAAGGGTATATTGAAGCAGCGCTGGGGCACTGGATTTCCCTCGTTCCCTCATGCCGGGCATCCTTTCCATCCACAATTGGAGTAAATTTGGAATGTAATTTAATTGTCGAAGGCTCTAATTCGATCTCCTGTCCGGGTGATTGGTGCGTTTTACATAGCGGGCGCAGCGACCTGTCTCCGAGTAGATTTGTTGAATTAACTGCAGGCTGGTCGTGGGGTGAGGGATGGGGGCTGTCGTCAGCAGCTGTTCTGCACCTGGAAGCACCCTCAGGGACAGCTCTGGATGTGGGTGCTGGGCGTATGGATGAGCCCCGTTTGTGTTCCTTTGCAGTGGATGAGGGCCAGGTGGACTTCTGACCCCTGCTATGCATTTTTTGGCGTGGATGGCACCGAGTGCTCCTTCCTCATCTACCTCAGTGAAGTCGAGTGGTTCTGCCCTCCCCTGCCCTGGAGGAACCAGACGGCCGCACCGTCCCCTCCACCGCCGCCCCGTGCCCAGGTAGGGTCTGTGGGATAACAAAGGGGTTGGGGCTGTGGCAGTGATGTCCACGAGGCAGTGGTGCCAGCAGACCTCCAGCACCCATTCTGATGCCACATGTGGGTGTTCTCCCACCTGGGATGCCATGAGAGGCATCAGTTTGGAAAACTCCCAAGCGAAACCACCCCTCTTCCAATGGATCCTTGTCAATTTTCTTAGAAGTGCTCAGATTGGAGGTTAGGAGAAGCTTCTGCAGCAGAGGGCATGGAGCAGCTCTCCAGGGCAGTGCATGTTGCCCCAAGCTGCTGGCGCTTAGGGAGCACTGGGACACTGCTCTCAGAGCTGGATTTTGGGTGGTCATTGCGTTGGACCCAACGCTCCTCATGGGTGCTTTCCAACTTGGGATATCTCATGGCTGTGTGATTCTGTGATGCCTGAGAGCAATCTGCATTGCTTCATTCCCACAGGCAGCGTTCCGCAGTGACCTGGCCCCCTTGCTGGAGCTGGTGGGCACGGGCAAGGAGTCCCTCAGCTTCATGAAGAAGAGGATCAGGCACCTGGCCCAGCAGTGGCTGCGGGCGGCCCGACGCCTCGAGCAGAAGTTGAAGGGCCAGCAAGGGGACCAAAAACACGTAGGAGATAATTGGATGGTGGGGTTGGTGTGGGGAGGGGGACGTGGGGAAATGGGAGCAGCAGGTCTGTGAGGTCGGGGCTGTGTTACCAGTGGGGTGGCCATGGCCATGTCTCGGGACACAGCTGGGAGCTGGACAGGACCCCAGAGTGCATGGGGAAAATGGACCATGTCTGAAGATAGCGCCAACCTCTGAATACTGGATGTTTGCTAATTGGACATAGACTGCTTGTCCTTACACCCGAGTGGTTTTCCTGAGTAATTTCAGCCTGCAGAAGTGGAAAGGGACCAGCAGTCATTTTTGGCTGCCAGCAGCTTGTTGTCCCTCTCTCTGCAGATCCTGATTCACATCGGCTTCCTGACAGAGGAGTCAGGGGATGTCTTCAGTCCGCGGGTGCTGAAGGGGGGGCCCCTGGGTGAGATGGTGCAATGGGCCGACATCCTGGCTGCCCTTTTCCTGCTGGGACACAGCCTGAAGGTGACGGTCTCACTGAAGGAGCTGCAGAGGTGGGTGCTGCAGGTCCCTCCCAGCCCTAGGGTTCTATGAAACCAAGGCTTTGCATGGTGTACGTGTCCAGGGCAAGGCTTTGTCCCTTAGCCCTGGCTCTAGATCTGAGCAGTACTGGTGCATCACTGGCAGGATGCAGCATCCCCCATGTCCTCTCTGCCCCCTGCTCCGCAGTGATGCTCTCTACAGGAACACATGGCTGCAGGACACAGGTGTCCCATGGGTCAGTGCCAGTGCTCAGCCCCCATCTCCTCCCTGGTGTTGTTTGAGCGGTGGCTGTGCTCTTCCCTTCCTTCCTCCCCTCCCACCCTTCCTGCTTGGCAGCTTAGTAAGGCTGTCAGAGTAAGGCTGCCAGAAATAACCCTCATTCCCTTGCAGGGGGGTGGATGCAGGGTGACCTGGGTGACCTGGGTGGGAATCCCAATTGCTGGGACGCTTCTGCAGTGTGGCATGGGGAGATGCAAAGTGAGTGCGAGCAGATGGCTGCACCCAGACACCCTAAGCACCTGTGTGGGCTCTGAGAGAGACCAATATTCAGTGGAAAAGGTACAGAGGAGATGGTAACTATGTTTGAGACACCCGGGCTCTGCTGCATGCTTCTTGCTGCTGCTGAGTTATGGTGGGGCTGCCCTCAGCTGCTGCTGGGGTTGTGAGCTGGAGGGCAGGTGCCAATGAAAGTGCTGGTGAGGGTGAGCTGGGAATGGAGAACAGCCCGAAGTTGCTCTGTGGACCACTGATATTTTGGGTGATGCTTAAGCCAGCTCTGCTGCATAATGAGCCGTGCTGGAAAGGGAGTGGGAGAAATAAACAGTGATCCTGGAGAGAAAGAAGAAAAAAAAAACACAATGAAAAATCCAACCCAGCCCCTGCAGCATTCTGAAATAATGAACAGAATTAGCTCCCAACTAATTAACTCAAAACAAAAACAATCCTGGTCCTAGTGCAGCTTCTCAGAGAGGAGCAGGTGTGTATCACAGCCATCCCCATGCTGCGCTCCGTGCTAGGTTGAGCTGACATCCTGAATAATATCCCTGTGCTCGAGGATGGGTGAAGTTAATGGCTGGCAGGGTGCTGCTGTTGTTGTGGCTGCATGGCTCTCATTTGTGTTTTTTGATGGAGAGCCTTATGGCGGTCATTTAATGAGAGGAAGGAGCCCCTGCACTGCCCTGGGATGGGGCTCCTGATCCTCCCTGGGTCTGGAGGAAGGCCTGTCCCCCTGGTGGATGCAGGGTCCCTTTCTGGGGGGGCTGAGCAGTGCTGGCGCATCCTTCTCCTTATTGCTGACCTTTCAGAAATGTCCCTGCTGTCGGGCAGCGTGGCTGGGAGCAGAGCAGAGATAAGCCCTCATGCTACGAGAGCAAGCAGGAGACTTAGCTGAACAAGCGTGGTTAATAATGAGCTGTGCTACCAGCTAATCTCATATCCTTAGCCAAAGCCCGACGGGGTCTTCGCTGCTGCGGGTGTGCAGAGAGCTGGGGATGCAATCAGCAGCTCAGCCTGCAGCCAGCAGCACGATTTGGAGACGCTCTGCTCCAGAAATGTGAAATGTTGATTCTGCATTTCGTGCATTTCTCTTTGGCAACCCTTGCTCGCTTTGCAGCTTGGAGTTGTAAATGCTCCTGCCCAGCGTGGCCTTGCACCACAACCCATGAATTATTCAGCACGAAATAACCTCTCTCCTGGTTTGTCTCTTCGCATTTCTGAGCTGATTTTTATACACGTATTGATCATTGGCAGGGGATTGCTAAAAGGTTTGCGTGTGCGTGCTTCAGCCACTAGTTACCTACGAGCAGCTGTTCATTATTAGTGTGTATATTGATTGCAATGCAGCAGTGCACGGAAGCAGTGGACAGGATTGGGCCTGTAGTGCTGGGGATCAGGAAAGAAGGAGGAAGAGGGAATCCCAGCGCAGGAAGGAGATGGTTGGAGGGCTGGGTCTGAAGGTGGATGCACTGCCCCAGTCCGGTGCATTGCTCCCTTCCTTGATGGGCAGTGCCCCAGTGAGGCCCTGGCTGCTGTGTGTCCCCATCACGTCCCTTAACCCCTCTGTTTCCATCTCATTCTCTGTACGTCTGTCCTCCTGGGCTGCAGTGCTTTTGGGTCAGGCAGATCACGTAGTTCAGCACTTCCCAGAGAGTTGAATTACATAGCACCTCCTGCTTCAGCTTTTAGCCACTCATTCGAGACCTGTGAATGACACTGCGGTGACCTACCAAAGCTGTTGAACAATGTGCAGGTGTTTATCCTCTTCTGTGAATTTGTTAGCTGCCTCCTGATGTGAGGCAAGAGGCAACACGTGGGATTACCCAGTAATGGGCATTGCTGTTAGCCGTGCTCCCAGCAAGGGGAGCCCATGGGTGCAGGGAGCAGAGCCTCTGCCTCCCTGGATCCCCTCCAGACATGGCATGGCAGGCTCCCATCCCATCCTAAATGCAGCTGCTGATGGGATGTGATGTGATGATGGTGGCTGTGGTCACGTAGCATCGCCGGCTGCATTTAGGGACTGATGGGGAGGAGGCTGGGAGTGACGGGGAGCATCGATCTCGGAGGCACTGAAAGGTGCTTTTGAAATTGCCCCCTTGAAATTAACTGCTCATAAGGCAGGACAGAAAGTCGAAGAAAACGGGATTTGATGCCTCGTGGGGTCAGTGCTTTACGAAGTGTTCTCGGAGCTTAATTGCTCTGGTGTCAAGTCCTGGACTCATAATATGGGCCTTGGCAAGGCATTTAATTCCAGCCATGCACTCGCTCCTTGCTGTGAGCTCCGGGGTGCAGGTGAGGGGTGTCCCACATGGGGCACAGCATGGCACGAGGCCTTGCTCAGCCCCACAGCCACATCCCACAGCCGGAGCTGCCGCTCCCTTCTTGCTGCCTGCCGTACACATAATTAGAGCTGCTATTTTCCTGCACTTTTCCTCTACTGCTGAGGTGTACTCAGGCTGCAAAAAGGGCCGTTCAAATGGAAACGCGATGTCCAGCTGAAGGCATTTCTAATTATTTTCTGGCAGATAAAAGCCATCTTTCTGTCTTGCATCTGTTCTCATGAAAACCAGAGCGGAGCATGGGCTCCAGGTGTCACCGTCCCTCTCCAGTTGGCAGACGCAGTGCTGGCAAGGCACAGATGGCCAGCAGTGGCCTTGGTGTGGGTACTGTGGTTGAGCTGGGGCAGTAGGAGGCACTGGGCTCTGCCCAGACATTACCAGCACCAGAGCTCATTCTGCTCCCTAGCCTAGGCAGTTCCTCACCTTTCCTAGGACCTTTCTTTGTTCTCTGCTGAATTTCCAACCAGAACGAGCCATTCTCATTGGCAGCGTGTTTCCAACTGTAGGTCATTCCTGTGCTTCATTTAGCTTGGCACTGCACTTTCAGTGCATCTCTGGGGCTCAGCTCTGCCCAACTCTGTCACCATGTCCCCCCTGGCTCCCTCCAGCCTCTCCCAGCAAGGAAGTCAATTCCAGTCAGCTCCAGTCTACTCCAGCTAACTCCCTTTAATTCCAGCAGCTCCAAGAGGTGGCTCGGAGATGTGCCAGGCAAGGAGCAGGGATGAGGGTGAGGAGAGATGGGGAGGGATCTCCACCACCTCGGAGGGCTTCATCCTGCAGGGGAGGAAGGTGCATAATTTAGTGTGAATTACTGAGCTGTTAAATTGCACTCCTTCGTGAAATATGTTTATTTTGTAGCCAAATGAGGACTGGCTGGCTGGCTTCGGTGCCACTGCTGAAAGTTCTGCTTTAATCATGGAGAGGTTATGATAACCTTATTAACCACTGCAGAATTTAGATGGGTTTTGTTGAATTTTGAATCACAGAATCATTAAGGTTGGAAAGACCAAGAACATCATCCAGTCCAACCATCAACTCAACCCCATCGTGCCCACTGACCACGTCCACCAGTGCCACATCTCCATGGCTCTCGAACATCTCCAGGGACACTGACTCCCCCACCTCCCTGGGCAACCTGTGCCAGTGCATCACCACTTTTTCAGAGGAGAAATTATTCCTAATATCCAATCTGAACCTCCTTGGGCACAGGTTAAGGCCATTCCCTCCTGAAGGAAAAGGTTGGGTTAATTGGAAAATAGGTCAATGGGATGTAAAGATAAGCCTGCAATCATCTGAATTCAGAGAGCCTGCCCCACGCTCAGGAAGGGAATGCATCCCCTCGGTGGATTCAAGTATTTACAAGGGGAAAATAGCAGGACAAGAAGCTGCTCTAGATTTATCCTGGAGTGGGCACAGCTGGTGGAGGCAGCTGGCAGAGAGGAGCTGGGCTCGCATCTGCTGGCATCAGGGGAGAGCTGGGTGGGGGGAGCGGGGCTGAGACGTGGGGATGGGATGGGGGCAGCACTGTGGGCTGCAGGCAGGTCCCACCCGGGGGGGTTTCCTTCAGGCGTGGTGCTGGGGTCGAGCATTTCTCGGAAATGTTCAGTGAGAAAGAGGCATTTGCACTCATCAGTTTGATTTGCGTAATTTCAAGCGCTGTTAATAGGACACGGTGCGGGGAAAAATCACGGAAATCTCACTCCAACCATGAGTGAAATTGGGCTTAGGAGAAATTAGTTGGCTTAACTGGCAAATGATGAAAGCTTGAATAAAGAGTGTTTAAATAAGGAGGAAAGGGAAAAAAAATCCCACCACCCAGGAGCTGCAAACTGGATTTGCATGATTAGAATATTAAAATCAGCGGTTAAAAAGTGTTTAAGAAAGATAAGTAAACAGGAGAGAGAGAAGCTCTGCTTGAAAAACACTGCTCCTGCCTCGATGCTGGGAGCACGAGGGATGCAGCAAGCCAGGGAAACGTGGCATGTGGTAGGGCTGAGCACGTTGCTGGTGCCTGCGGTAAAAACAGAGAGTATGTGAGCAACTGTGCTGTTTATTAGTGTATCTCTATAACATCCTGGGCATCTTCAGTGGCTTAAATTCTCCCCTTCTCCCACTCGCTGCCATTGGGAGCAGCCACCTCTGTCCCCCAGAGGACTGGGTCTCCTTGCTGCCCTGTATATCTCATTGAGGCAGCTCTCAGAGGTGAGAGCCTTTCTATTCCTGCCATCTTCTCAATCTGCTGTGTCATGTAAAATTGCCCATAAAAGTGATAAAACTGCAGCCTGTTTCCCTTGCAGCTGACCCGGCTGCTCTGCCCGGAGCTGATGCTGATATTCCTCGTGACAGGAGCACTGAAGCAGCTGCAGACACAGCTCTTTGCCTTAAACTGAAAATCTGTGCTCACCCTGGCTTTGGTCAGCACTGTGATTCCATGGTGTGGTTCCATGGTGGCTTGTTCTGGAGTCAGGGTCACATCTGGGAGGTTGGAATCACCCTTGGTCTGCTGGTCCCAGGGTGGGATGGGGCTGGAGGAGGGTTCTTCCCTCTGCACCAACCTCAGGTCCTTGTCCCCGAGGTCTTTTACTCCTAAGAAATGAAGAAATATCTATAAGGATAGTTGGGCAGAGCCCCACCAAATGGGGCTAGCAATTTGAGGCCAACAACCCGAGGCCAACATCTGGGTTCTCTGTGCTGCTGTTGTGCAATAATTGAGGAGCTCACATCTAGAAGGAGAAAGATGCAGGAACTCTGAAACGAAGCGATGGACTATTTGTATTTCTGAGCAAACTGCTGCGCTGTAATCACAGGTACATGTAGCAAGGATTTTTGAGAAACCTGCTGGAGTTGGAAGGTGTCACTTTTTTTTTTTTTTTTTCCCCTGAGAAGGAGGAAATGTGGTCCAGACAAGCAGATGGGCTGTCAGGCTGACATCAGTAGTACACTTAATGGAACAGCTTTGGGGAGAGCGATCCATCAGTTCACAGAGGTAATTGAAAAGGGAAGGAGACATGCTGCTGGTTTACCAGCCGTGCATCATGCCAGATTAATCGCACTGCACGTTGGGGCAAGGTAACTGATGATCTTGATAAAGAGATTGTGGTCAATCCAGTTTATCTGGATTTTCATAATACACTTTATCCGCTGCAGAAGAGAAAATGGGCTGAGAAGAGGTATTTGAAGGAATTGACTTAGAACCCCAGGTAAAGGCCTGGGGAATGAGACCCACAATCTGACTGTCTTGGCTTTATTGTGTTAATGGGACAATGTCACAGAATCATCATAGAAATACAGGATGGCTTGGGTTGGAAGGGACCTCAGAGATCACCCAGTTCCAACCCTCGTGCCATGGACAGGGCTGCCAGCCACAAGATGAGGCACCAGGTCAGGCTGCCCCATCTAACCTGGCCATGGGCACCTCCAGGGATGCGGCGTCCACAGCTTCCCTGGGACAAAATCAGAAACGTGAGTAAATATGCTCAACATCCATGGGCAGGTGGAATGGAGGGCCGTTCTCCGTGCCCCACAAGCACCACAGGAGGAACCACAGCTCATGTGGAAGCTCTTCCTGTGGACAGATGTTTGGGGCAAGGATGTCCTCGTGTCCTCAAGGCACGAAAACAGTGTGAGGTCATGGGGCTTCCTGTTGACCCCTCCTGGGCACCTGTCAGGGACATGAGCATGTGTTGGTAAGAGCTGATCAGTGCCTCCTGCTTCTCTCCAGCAATTTAGGGGTGCCTCCAGGACGGGGAAACTGCCCCTTAACGAACCCTTTGCCTTTTGACCTGATCTACACTGACTACCACGGCCTCCAGCAGATGAAGCAGCACATGGGGCTCTCCTTTAAGAAATACAGGTGAGCACACCACTTCTTTCTCATGCTCTCCTTTTCCTTAATTAGCAAGCGAAGACAGATCCTGATGACCTCAAAGGACAACGGGTCGGCAGAGGTTACCACCCTGCGATGGCAGCAGGAGCCTTTCATGCCTGCAAGAGGCAGAGCTCCAGCGTTGGCTCCTTCAGCACCATGACAAATGTCAGCGTCCCCTGGTATATCAGCAGCCAGGAAAATATGCGATTTAATTTAGTGCTGATAGTCCTGCTATTTATTACGTTTTCTCCCATCTCTTCCACTATCCTGCACAATTTTATTAGAGAGAAAAATGACAGGCAATGTTATTGCTTTTATTATAAATGCATTTGCTCTCGTATTCAGCTTGGTTTTTTTTCCCTCTCTGGTTTGATGTTCCCCTTTTCTCCTTGCTCTCGTGCTGGTAATGCCTGCCTCAGCAGTCCTGGGATACTCGGAAAAGCATTAGCGAGTCTTCAGGAGATGCGTTGTTCTGGAAACCATAGGGAGAGATGAAAGCCCTGCAATGGGAATCTGCTCATTTAGGGCACGGGGATGTGATGGGGTCCTGTCTCCCCTCCCAGGTGTCGTGTTCGTGTCATCGATACCTTCGGGACAGAGCCAGCCTACAACCACGAGGAGTACGCCACACTGCGCGGCTTCCGCACCAACTGGGGCTACTGGAACCTGCACCCCTCCCAGTTCATGACCATGTTCCGTAAGCACTGGGACGGGGACGCAGTGGGACCATCACGGGGGGTTTGGGCACTTTGATGGCGTTTCACATCGCTTCTCCTCCAAGCTCTGGAGCCATGGTCCCAGCTGTGTCCGTGTGTTCTTGGTGTCCACAGCGCACACCCCGGACAATTCCTTCATGGGCTTCGTGTCGGAGGAGCTCAACCAGACCGAGCGGCAGCGCATCAAGTCCAGCAAAGTGGGCAGCATGGCGGTGGTGTACGGGAAGGAGGCCAGCATCTGGAAGGTGCGTGACTGAGGGCACCGGAGCTCCCGGCACATCCTGGTCCTATTCACAGACGGCTCTGGGTGCTGGCTCTCATTCTCCTGTTCTCATTCAAAGCCCTTCCAGGAAACAAAAGGAAACAGCTAACACTTCCTTTTCTTTTTTTCCCCTTGGTGCTCCACGGCGATGCTCCAGCTGCAGGTATGGTGCTGTACCTATCACATTAAAGCTTAAAGCCTCAAGTTTGCCTCTTTGGGGGGTTTAGCACCCCCAGAGAACAGGGTCTGCCTGCCCTGCCTGTTCTGGGCTTGCCAGATGTGTAGGCCAGGATGCACTCCAGCTTGGTTAGATCAATCTGGGGAGGTACTCAGGACATTGAAATGAATATTCACATACCTTAGTGCTGCAACTGTTTGCTCCTTTTAGCCAGAACTCATGAATTAGATCCATTTCCCCACACTGTGCATTGGGGTTTCTCTTAGGGTTGGTTTTCCCCACCAGCAATGCTCAACAGAGTTTTATTTTCATCTCCCCAAGTCCTTTGCATTAGGGAATTGCTGTCAGAACAGTGCCCATTTGGGTGTTAGGATGCCCTTGGCCACGATGGCACCCTGCAGCAGAGAATGCTGCTTGATTTCTTTCTTCTGAAAGCAGATCTGGCTGTTAGCCTTACAGAAGTCAGAGATATGTGGCTGAGTGCAGAAATGTGACATTCAGAGACACTTTAAGGCAACATGTACAGTTCTCCCAGGTTCCTCATTTATACCTCCTCCTTCCCTCCCAGTCTGCTCTATAGGGGCCGGAATAAATGGAAAATACAGCATCCAAAGAGTGGCCCCTTTGTGTTTTTCCAAGTAAAACAATAATAATAAAAAAAAGTGCAATAGACAAATTATTAAAATGGAAGGCTGCTTTGGAGAGCAAAGGCCTCCATAGGAAAAAAAATAGAAGATCACCCCCTTTGATTTTCCAGGTAATAGAACAGGCAGAAGGATTGAATGTGAGTAAGAGCATCCTAGGGACTTGTTAGGTGGGATGTGGGGCTGTTAACAAGCCCTGGCTTTGCAAACCCCCTGCACTCAGCCTGCTGCAACCAGCAATCTGCAGCCCTGGTGTTGGCATCATGGTGCTGCTTCCTTCTGCAGGGCAAGGAGAAATTCCTGGCCATCCTCAACAAGTACATGGAGATCCATGGCACCGTGTACTATGAGACGCAGCGGCCGCCAGAAGTTCCAGCCTTCGTCAAGAACCACGGGCTGCTGCCACAGCATGAGTTCCAGCAGCTGCTGAGGAAGGCGAAGGTGGGCTGCTGTCCTCGTTGTGGGGGCACGGGAGCTTCTTTGTGCAGGGTGGGTGTGATGCTGGTAGCTATGGGTGAGCAGCACAGCTTCCACAGCTGTGAGCACCCCGCTGGGCTGTGAGCTGCAAAGCATCCCTCTGTTGTGGGGTAGTTCTGAGCACATTTAAGTTATGGGATGTTGAGCTACATGGAGCTGTTGTTGTGGCTCGCTGCACAGGGCAGCACAAGAAATGCTGCTGGGTCATTGGGAGCCTTTCCTATAGGGCTGGGGGATGCTGGTGTGTTATTTGGAGCCTCTCCTATGGGGCTGAGGATCGATGCATCTCCAGCTCACATCACCAGCCTGGGTTTGCTCTCCACAGCTCTTCATCGGCTTTGGGTTCCCCTACGAGGGTCCGGCCCCACTGGAGGCCATTGCCAATGGCTGTGTGTTCCTGCAGGCACGCTTCAATCCCCCCCACAGCTCCCTCAACCACGAGTTCTTCCGCGGGAAGCCCACCTCCAGAGAGGCAAGTGCTCAGCGGGGGGAAAAAGCACCCAACTGAGATTTGTGGAGAGATTTTCTCCAAATCCCAGCATGAGAATGTATCATCCCAACACACATCTGCTGAATGCAAGGGGCACTGCCATGGGCTGTGGAGAAGAGCAGTGCTGGGATGTCCATAGACCAGACCACAATCCAGTGCCCATTCCCTTCCCACTGTGCAGATCCATGCACATCCCTCCTGGAATAGGGGCTGGTGTTCTGCTGGCAGCCTGAGCCCCCTCAACCCATTGCATTTTTGTAAAATGAAGAGGATATGGGGCCTCAGCGGTGCTGTAGGAGTACAACACCCCTCCCAGGCTTGCCAGTTGCTGGGAATTCAATCTAAGTGAAGCAAGAACTCTTTAAAAGTTAAAGGGTTGAGAAAATTGCCTCTTTTATTATTAATGAAGTGGATAATGCAGCGCAGTGCTCATTCCCTGAGCTCAGCTGGGCTGTGCCACACTGTCCCTGATCGCTCCCAGGGTTCTGGAGTGCCATGGTGTGTTCATGTGGAGGATGGGGGGAGGTGGTCACTGCTGGCTACAAATGAGAGCGAGCAGGGGATAAAAGGAAAAGCATGCATGGCTCTGCTCCTAGCAGGTTCTCCTGCTTTGTTGTGTCCTTCAAAGAGCTCAGCACCCTCTCTCCTCCTGCCCCAAACCAGGGCCCCAGGGCTCTAGCTGCCTTTTAGCAGTGTGAAACTGGAAAAGCAGCATCAAAGGTTTACCAAAAAGGGGTGATTTCCCCCCAAACTGCCCAGTGAGGGGTGGGTGGTGGGGTACTGATGCAGTGCTGGGGCACCGCCTTCTCCTCTGTCCAACCCTTCTGTGCCCTCAGCAGCAGTGGATTTTCTGTCATTTCTGGAACTGGCACCTGGGAGATGTGGTACTTCCACAGAACTTTGCCGTTTCGGGTGGTTTGCCATGTGTGTTTCAGGTCATGGTTACCTGAATTATGGAGGTGGGGATGGAGCTGGGAGCAGAGCATCCCAGCCTGCAGGAGTTTCACAGTCCCATCTGGAGGCTGCAGCTGGGCTTGGAGGGATGATCCTTTTTGGGCAGTGTGCAGTGGTTTGGTACCAAATGTGTCTGCAGTTGAGCTGCTGCAGTCTGCTCCTCTCTGCTGCTGGGGTTGGGGTGCCAGACAGTAGTGACTGCAAACCAACAGCTCTGTGCTGCCTTGTAGGTGTCCTCCCAGCACCCATATGCTGAGGACTTCATCGGGAAGCCACACGTGTGGACTGTCGACTACAATAACTCTGAGGAGTTTGAAGCTGCTATCAAAACAATCCTGAGGACCCAGGTGAGAAGGGCTCCCCAGAATGAGCCTCTGTGTCGGGCCAAGGTGAGAGCAGTGCTCATCTCTGCTTTGCTGTGCTTGGGATGAGCCATCCCCTGGCTGTGACAGCTGCAGAGATGGGTTGGCTATGGGGAGGAATGGGGAGGTGACACTGCTCTGGCTGTCCCCTGCTTGCTGAGGTCCCCCCCACCATTGCTGAGCTCACAAAGAGCGAACACAGCCGGCTCATGAAGACACCTGTTGTTACGTACCCACATGATGGGGTCTCGGTTAAAATTCAATGACAGCTAATGTCAACCTGCTGCCGTGCTGCTGGGCCAGCTGACAGCGTGTAGCTGTGACAGTGATCAATGCCATCTGGCCCTGGGAGATGCTCCGGCATCGGGCAGGCTGCTGCTGCAGAACAGGGGCAGAGACGTTGGGCTTTGCACAAGGAAACAAAGAAACCCAGTGCTGCCCTGCTGCTAAAAGCATTAAAAAGGAAAACGGAGAACTGAGCAGTGGGAAAGTGCAGGTTTTTGGGGGTGATAACGTTGGCTGTTGGGGTGGAGATGTGGATCCAGCATGGATGAGGTCAGGTAGGTGCCTGGCTGTGATCGCTGTTGTTAAAAAAGGAAAGGTAAAAAAAAAAAGGGTTGAGGAAGTTGTGCTGCAGTCTGATGAGCTCCGTCGTCTCCGGATTTCTCCCCGTTCTCACGTCAGCTGCTCATACAAATGCAGTTGTGGTGCAGTCACAACACATCCTTCCTCCCTTCTTTAATTAACATCTCTTACGTCGCCGAGCCGTGGCAGGAGGGGGGGAGCGGGGATGAGGAAGCAGCAGCACAGAGAACGTGGCAGCAGCCCTGGGGTGCCTGGCTGGGGGCTTTTCTGGGCATTTTGCATCGCAGTGTGGCACCTATGCTGGAAACATGGCTTCATGGTTTATTGAATGATGTATCCATGGAGCAGGGAAGCCCCCCAGGCCCCTGGTTTTGGAGGATCCCCGTTGCCTTGCTGCTGCTGGCCATGCCCCTGTCACGGGCACGGGGACATGTGAGCCTAAACTCGCCCCAAATGAATTCAACCCAGAGCAGTGTGCTGTAACAGCTCTGCAGGGAGTTGCTGCTGTGCACCAAGAGGAGCGCTGGGGTAAGCCCTCTGCTCCCCTCTGCTCTCCGCTTTTTTTAATGATGATCTATATATCCTCTGCAAGCAGAGCAGGGAGAGAGTGGGGCAAGTGTCACGACTGCCTTTTGTTTGTTTTTGTTTTTGTTTTTAGCATAGATAGCTGTATTAGAGATGCTGTCAAAGCAATTAAGTCTAAAAACTGACCTTCCTTACAGCTTTAAAAGCCCCATTATGGGCTTTGGCTTCAGGAATCCCTCGGTATATTGTCTTTAAAATACTGTTGATTACGGCAGGAAACAAGAGCAGCTGATGGGCGGTGGGAACGGGCTGCAGTGCTCAGCCAGGTGGGAGGAACTGCTTTCTGCCTCCTTTTTTCCTAAAGCAAAACAGGGCGTTGTGTTTTCAGACTGTTTGGCAAATGTCTCCTTCGGAATAATCACCATCCATTTATTTCTTTCTCTCCAAACATTGCATTTTACCATTACTGAAATGAAATAATGTGTTTTTGTTTCCCATCTGCGTGTCTTTGTTTGGAAATGCCCTGCTAGGGAAACTTCTATCTGAAATGATGCATTTCCCTTTGCCTCACCAAACAAAACAGATTGTCTGACCTGAAACAAAGCATTTTTCTTCTTGCTGGGAAACACTGGGAATTGAAAACTGACCTAAAGCTGGGCTTACTATTTTCCTCTTCCTTTCTTTTCTTCCTTTTCCTTTTTCCTCTTTTCCCTCTTTTTTCCCTTTTCCTCTCCTCTCCCCCTTTTCCCTCTCCTCTCCCCCTTTTTCCTCATGCCACTGAAAGTCCCTTACCTTTGCCTTTGCACCTTCAAGGCAAATCTCAGCTAGACGTTTTCAGGAGGGTGGAATGCCACCCCCTGGTGTTGTGCCAGTGACGAATTGCAGCTCTTTGCCAGAGGTCAGAGTGAGAGGGGCAGAGAGGTTTCCAGGCACAGCCATTTCTCAGCCTTCAGCTCTTTCCATTTGTCCCAGCACAAGCCATTTAACAGACCCAATATTCTGGTGTAGCGAAGGGAGAAGGCATCATTATATTAAAGTCAAACATACAGGAATATAATGGAAAATTATACATTTCAGCCTATGCTTGAAAGAGTGGCGTATTAAACATCACAGCGAAAATAGCTGGTTCAAGTGCTCCCAGCCTGCTGCCAGGGGGCGGCTGACAATTGCATTATTTTTCTGCCTATTACTTAGGGAGCTTTTTTTCTCCCTTTTCCTTTAAAACAAGGGAGGCAGTTCTGGGATACTCAGTGGGGTCTGTAAAGAACCCAAAGCACCTTCGTGCTTTGCTCTGTCCCTGCGTTCCCAACTGATGCGTGCAGGAGGAGGCTGCAAAATCCCTGTGTGAGAAAATGGCAGAGCATCACCCCATGCAAAGCTCCCCAGTACTGCTGCTGGGCGCACAGGGGTGCACGGCTGAGCACTGCAGCCCCAAATCTACAAGACCTGGCCCCGGTTAACTGAGCAGCATCAGTGCCTGTCATGGTGTCAGCACCGATTACACTGCACCCCTGTAATGAGACAGAGCAGCTGCAATTTCCAGCCTTGCTGAGATCTCAGGTGGGATATTTATGGTGGAGAGATGCTTAGAGGGATCTTGTTGGCAGGCTGAGCCTTTGCAGCTTGGCTCTGACAGGTACTTCAAAGGAGACAGCTATTTTGGAGGTGCAGAAAATAGAAGCAGCAGTATTTTCCGGATGAACTACCTTTGGGGTATTTTTTACTTATCATCCGCCCTTTGCACAAAGCTCAGCAGAGATGTGGAGGGGAAGGACCGTCCCAGCCCATCCCTGCACCAAAGCCCCACAGGGGATAGAAGAGATGTGGGGCTGGGCATGCTGTGGGGTTGGGAACGCTTTGGGGGAGCTGATTTTGACACCAGGACACAAGGGCAGCTCTCAGGAGGGAGGTGCAATGTGGAAGAGCGGATGAGGAGCAGCAGTGTTTCGTAATCCACTCTATAAATACACTGGTTGTTGGAGTGCTGCTGGCTCTGCATAAATAGCAGGTGGGAACATGGGACTGTGGGGGGGGGACATGTTTGCTCTGTGGTCCCTGCAGCCCTGTGTTGGCCACCAGCACCTTCATGGGGGTGGGCAAATGCCCCCAGGAATGACTTGCTTGGGAAACTGAGGTGTGGAGCAAGGTGACTTCATTTTAACCAGTAGGTGAGTTGAACCCCGTTTAACCCTTCACCCTCTTTCTCTCAAACCTGTTGTTCATCACAGAGCTTTTGCACTCCTAGTTTTCTTCCAAAGTGGAATGAAGAATTCCCCGCTGAGTTCCCGGCCCCACAGGGGTCCGATTCCTGCAGTGCCCTCACATGGTGCTTGCTATTTTTGGGGAAGGGAGATGAACTCATTCAGGAGCAGAATGACTTCGCCCCACGTTTCTTCTCCTGATGGTGGATGAAGGGCAGGAGCATCACCCACTTGGCCAGGGATGGGAAACACACTGATAGTGGGAAATGCATCTCATCCCTGGATTTGTGTTTTGGAAGCACAAGTGCTGGGGAACCTGTGATGGAGAACATGTCATGGGCTTCGATGCCTCAAGGTGCTGGGGCAGGGCAAGCCTTTGCCTGCTTCTCTCTGCAGTGCTGTGCTCTTTCCCTGCACAGGTGGACCCTTACCTGCCTTACGAGTACACCTGTGAGGGGATGCTGGAGAGGATCCATGCCTACATTCAGCACCAGGTCGGGCACCGTCCCTATTACCTTGGGGGAGGAATGCTGGGGAGGAACCTCCTGCCCCACCCCTACACATCACCCTTCCCCTTTGAGCACTGACCTATTCCTTTCCCTTCCAGGATTTCTGCGCCATGCCATCCCCTCCTCCGCTTGCCAAGGCCCAGAGCCCCGCTATGCAAAGCCCTCCGAGCCCGCTGGCCCTGTCTCCCAATGCCACCCACCTGGTGTGGTCCCCCAGCGCGCGCCGGGACCCCCGCTCGTGGCCACCAACGGACTCGCTGCAGGTGTGGCTGTCAGAGGGACGGCATGCCTGCACCGAGACGTGCCGCCAGCACGGGCTGGTGTGCGAGCCCACCTTCTTCAGGTTCCTCAACAAGAAGGAGGTGTTCCTGCAGTGAGTGTGTCCTCAGCGGGGCGGTGGGTGGCACCCCGGGGGGGGGGGTGCTGCTGGAGGGGGCTCCTGATCCCCAGGGCTGGGTGCTTGGCCCTGTGTCCCCCGCACCCCTTGTCCTCGTCTCCTTTGTCCCTAAAGCCTCTTGCAGCCCTTTGCTTACTCCACAGCTCTGTGCTCCCACAGGCAGTGATGGTATTGGTGTTTGCTGCCATCCCGCCCCCCAACCCACTTCTCTCCGCCTCCCGCTCGCTCTCTCCCTTTCTGTCTTTTTTACATCTTTCTAAAAACTGCATTTTGAACACACAGCGGTGAAGTTTTAATAGAGTATAAATCTGCCACCAGGCTCCTTGCTGCTCCGTGGACAATTAAGATGCCAACATTACCATTTTCATCACGCCGGCCAGGCAGGCGATTGGAGCCCTGGTGACAGCTTTATAGGATGAATTAGGGCTGGGGCTCGTGTACCCTGTGTGCTCCCCATCCCTGAAGCCAGGGCAGCCACGGATGGGCTGGTGGGGCTGTGGAGGCACAGAGCAGAGGCAGCTCCTGCTTCTCCTGGGGGCTTTTGTGGGTGTGTGTCCCCATTTTGCTGATCTAGGGGACATTGAGATGCTCACTGAAGTTGGGTGCACTTCCACGGGATGGCATCTGTGCATGGAAGTTCATGCAGGGCAGGTGGACCTCTAGGTCTGGACAGGATATAATGGTTTACTGGAGCTGTCCATGTTCCTCTCAAGGCTTGGGTGATCTTTGGGTTGATTGCATGGAGTTTGGGGCTTGACATGGAGTCAGAGGGTGCCAAGCACAGTGCTTATGGATCCGGCACCCAGCAAAGATCCAGCCCAAGGCTTAGCACTGGGAACGCTCTGGGAAGGGCAGGCTGAACGTCAACAACCCTTTAGTGAAGCCCCTGGCAGCTTCCTCTCCCTGGAACCACAGCCTCCCCACCTTTCTCTTTGTTCCCAGGCTCAGCATCACCTGCGACAGCACCGAGTACGAGATGAACCATCTGTACCCAGCAGTGGCAGAGAACGTTCACGAGTGCTACCTCCAGAAGGAGCCGCTGCTCTTCAGCTGCGCGGGGCACAACACCAAGTACCGGCGCCTCTGTCCCTGCCGCGATTACCGCGAGGGCCAGGTGGCCCTGTGCAGGGACTGCTTGTGACTCGGGCCCCGCAGCGGTGACATTCCATGCGCCGTCGGTGGCTTTATCTCAAAGCTCGTGCAATAGCTGAGGAAGCAGGACGGGACGGGACCCAGGGGGTGCTGGGCTGCGAGCGGCCACGTCCCGATGGTCGGTTCCATTTTGCTCTTTGGGGCGCATCGTCCGTCCGCATCCGAACCCACCTGGACCACGTTGGCACTGGGACGGGGGTGGCGGGGAGGGGGAGCTGGAGGGGATCCTTTCCCCTCTTCCGTCAATGGGACGAGCCACCAGCAGACTGCAGTTTCAGGGTTTTCATTCTCTCGAAGCATCTGAGGTTGTTTTATTTATTTATTTTCTATCCTCCTTCCCTTCCCTCTCCCCTCCCCACCGCCAACCCCAAATGAGTGGTGAATTAAAGGGGGAAAAAAAAACAAACACCCAGTCCTTCTTGTGAGGAGTTATTGGGTTGTGTTGGGGGACCTTTCCTCAAGCCAGGGAGGGCAAAATCTGAGGGCAGTGGCTGCGGTGGGTGTGTGCAGCAGAGGCTCTGCCTGCAGTGCAAGGCTGGGGCCGAGCAGCACTGTGTGAGGCTCTGGTGGGATGCTGGGCTCAGGGCTGTGCAGGGTGCTGTGCTTCAGTGTGTCGGTGGTGGCATGCTGCTGCTCCCTGTTTGAGGCAGGAGGAGGTGCTGCAGCAGCTGGCATGTTATTGGCATGGAGTGAAGGTGGGGACAGTTGTAAGGCAGAGCAGCTGCAAAAGCAGCATTGTGCCTGCATCCCTCCAGCACTGCAGCCCCAGCCTTCCCGAGCAGCTGCGAGAGAAGGTGAGCTCTGGGCTAAGAGCTCCATGCAGCATCTTTGCTTCCTTCTTTAGTTTCTCTTTAAGCTCATCATCTCCTTTTAGGGAAGTGTTTGGTGCTGCTTGTGTTCCCTCTCGTGGCATGCAGACTTGGTGGCTCACTGGGTCCTGTGGTCAGTCAGCTGTTTGGGTTTGGGGGGCTCCAGGTGACTGAGCAGGGGCTCAGCAGATGAGCACAGCTCCATTTGGGCACCATGCTGCTCTCACTGTCCCCCAGCCTGGAGTCGGTGCTGTTATCCTGGAGCCATTTATCACCTTCAGTGCAACGTCGCACAGGCAGCCTTCAAGCAGACGGTGATGCCGACAAGGGAAAGGATTGATTAAGTAATTTGTGTGTCTTGCAGCAGGCGTGTGTGTAAATAAAAGCTGTGAATGCCTCTCTTTGCAGAGCCGAACACCAATCCTTCGTGCTTTTCCCTGGCACCTTTCGTCTGGTGATGCACTGGCACCAGAGAGGTCACCGTCCCTGGATGTGTTTGCAGCGCATCAGCCCACGCTGTGGGTTCTGCTGGGATGCTTTAACCCAGCCTTTACCTCCCAGCAGCCAGGTGCCACCAGCCCCAGTTGCTGCTGTCAGGGCCTTTCTCTCCATGCTGAAATGGGAGCAGGCTTTCTCACCTTGGCTGCTGTCACAATGCTGTGATGGGAAGCTGGTGGGATCCAGGGGTCCCCGTTTGGGTGACGGTCGCAGCAGTGCTCTGGGTTATTCAGCAGCCTGGGCAGCACACCTTTCCATCAGGTTGGGAGACCTGAGCGTGACACAGACATTAATTTCATGTTTTATCACGTAGGAGCGTGGAGGAGATGTAAAGGGAAGGCGAAGTGCTGCCATGTGAAAGAGATTCTAATTACCGCAGCTAATTACTAAGAATAAACCCCCAGCGGGAGGGGCATGTAGGGGGAAAGAAAAACCATCAAACAGTTGGAAATGCCATGGGGAGATGTCAGTGCAGCCCTGGCTCCTCAGGGTTGGTCTGCTCACCCTAAATGCAGTGCAGGAGCAGCGGGGCAGCTTTGGGGTGCTGTGATTTTCATGAGGACCCTATTTCCCACCGGCTGCAGGCACCTCTCCCCCATACAACAGACTTCGAGGGGAACTTTGGGTTTTGCCCACGTTGCCCTCGTTTTTGCCAGTGTGAGTGCCAGGGACAATTCTGTGGATGAGGCGTCCCCAGGCAGAGTCCCATTGGTGACCCAACACCATGTCCAGCTACGTGGAGCAGCCACCTGGGCTGCTGGTCACCCCGGGATGGAGGGAATAGGGTCATTCTGCTTATCTGGGGTGTTATTAGGAAATCGTTAAGCGGCTTTTGCCTCCCAATCCCCAGCTTATCAGCAGCCAGGTGAAACGGCAAATTGCATCCCGATGTGGACAGTCTGGGGAGGAGAAGCCCATTTATTTCCCCTTACGGGTTTATCGCTAGATCAAGGAGCTGCTGAAGATGTAAGCAGCGTTGTTTATTTCCCCAGGTGATGGATCTAGCTGCCACGCAGCTCCGTTAACCACGGCACGCTGCCTGACAGCAATGCCTAATGGACCCATGCTCTGCACTACTGGCTCGTGTATTTCAAGGTCTTGCTTTAATTGAGTCCTGTCTTCTCTGTGTCATGCCTGTTTTCTTTTCTTTTTCAGGGCCCTTTACGATTCCCCCCCTTTTAGAAAGACTTCCCAAAATACACTGGTGTACTGAACCTCCATCTCCTTGTTTCATCCCTTGCTCCCTTCGGCAAAGCGGAGCCCTGAAGGAAGTTAACAAATTGGAAATCTGTCCCCAGACCAACTGAGTGAAAAGAGTAGTGAAATCTTTTGCCTTTTCTTCCCTTCTTTCTTATTCATTTTCTTTTTTTTCTTTTCTTTTTTATCTGGCAGAGTTTGTGGAGGGGGTGAAAGCCCCTTTTGAAGCTGAGCATTCCCTTTCTTATCAGATGGAGCCATCCTTCCCAATGACACCCATTGTGGCTCGTTAATGGAAAGCCATTAAAACTCTTGATCAATATTTTCTCAGGAGAGATAGGGGCCTATTCAATACCATTCCCCAGGAAAGTAAAGAAATACCAATGACCCACGGGCAAAGCAGAGCAGAACTGCTGAGGATGCAGCTTCTGCCTCAGCACCTACTGGAGGGGGGGAATGGAGCGGGACCAAATCCTTCGGAAAGGGGGGAAAAAGAAGAGGGAGGTCCTTATTTTTGAAGAGAGAGCAACCAGGCCTCTCAGCCTCTCTATAAATACAAGCCAGAAAGCAGGAAACTGAAATCTGCCCTAATTTAGTTGCTTTCATCTGAGGATCCAAGGCATCCGACAGCATCTCTAAGAAGTGAGCAGGGGCTTTGCAGCTTGCATGGAGCTGCAGCCAGTCGGGGTTTTGCTTTGCTGAGTGTTGAGCTGCAGCTCTTGCCTGCCTGATCTTCTCCTGACCTCCCCATGTCCCATGTTCTTGCTCCCTCCCGAAGGCACTGTTCATGCACTTTGTCACAAGTGCAGCTGGGTGTTGATTTAATCCATTAATTGCAGGAATTAATTTTCATGAGATGCTGAGGAAAATAACAGGAAGGGCTGCAGGCTTCTTGCTGGACACAGGGTGGAGGGAGCAGTGCCTGGTTGCCACTGGGGCATTGTTTCTACAGACAGCCACCAAAAGCAGTGCTAACAGAGAAGCCCAGCAGCGATGTCCTCATCCAAAGTGCCCCGTGCCTTCCTGGTGGAGCGAGGGCTGGGGAGCAACAAGTGGGTAAGAGAAATCCGGGAGGCAACAGATTTCCACGCTTAATTAACTTCTCAAATTAATCCCAATTAGGAACTCTTAATTGGGATGATGGCTGTTAATCATCTTTACACCCCGAGCAACAGCCTCACTATCTTAACTTCATCATGGAAACCGAGGGCACGGGGCTACACGGCCTGAGCACAGGCACAGCCCCATAGAAGTGGGGGTCCCATCGCGGGGTCTGACCCCATTCACAGCAGGGGATGGGTGTGGGGTGTGGGCACAGCACCCATGGCCCCAACATCACCACTGCTTTGGCTGTGGTATCCCAGAAGAGAGAGGTCCTGCCCTGGGAAAGCACACACTGTGCCCCTGGGCTGGTACCAAGGGCTGTTTGGTGTAAGCCCTGCTGAGTGGGAGAATAAAATCTCAAGGAGCCCAGCGGTGCTGGTAGTGCCCTGGTGGGGGCTGGCTCAGAATCCTCAGCAGGACGGTAGAATAAAATTCATCTTCATCTGCCATGCATCGTTTTTACAAAGCTTGTGTCCTTCTCTGTGCAGAGGGATGCTGTGCAACCCAGCTTGGAGACAGAGCCCAGTGCCACTGGGCTCTGCATCCATGCACCTGTCAGCAGCAGGAAGGCAGTGGGGAGGGGGGAGAGGGGGTGGCAGCAGAAAGGAAGATTGGTGTTGTATCCTGGTGGGTTAGGAGAGCAGCTATCCCCTGTGTGAGCAGCAGGCTCGTGTCCACATCCAACCACTCAGCCACATGCAGGAGTTGGTGCTGTTTGCTGCTGGAGGAGCTGGGGGGATGCTTTCCATCAGGGGGAGCTACCATGGGAACCCCTGTGAACACCCCAGTGCTGCAGATGGGGAGGGGGAAGTCTTGTTGCTATGGTAATGGGTGAGCCAGTGGAGAGCCCGCTGCCATGGGAACCCGTGGGGGACTCTGTGGGACCATCCTGCGGGGCTGTTCCCGTGGTGGGGACGGTGTGGATCCTCACGATGGGGACAGGCAGGGTGCAGGGATGCTGAGCCCTGCTGTGTCCCCCAAACAGGCTCTGGGGGAGGGGGGAGGGGGCACAAACCCCGAACTGGGAAACGCAGCATCCCAACCTGTAACAACATGGGCTGGTGGGGAGCAGAGCTGAGGGACATCTCTGTGCTGTCAGCCATGCCGTGTGCTGGAGCTCAGTGCTGCAAATTGCACAGAACAATAAACTGAAGACAGAAACGTGGCTTGAGCTGCCACCGGGGGACATCCAGCGGGGCCAGGCCACAAGTAGCTGTCTTCAGTTTTCCTCCCCGCCCAGAGCCATAGTGCACCTCCTGTTCGGGCTTCGTGGCTGTTTGCCTTCCCAGAATATCTCTGGGGGATGCTGGAAGTCACCCACTGGGACACTGACCCCACCAAGATGTCCTCGCACTGCCACGTCCCCGTTTCAGCAGGGCTGGGAATGCTCGCAGACCCAGATCCTGAGCTCGAGCATCTCTGCTTGTGATGGGATAAAGCATCAGGGAAGGGAGGGCTGGGAGCACACAGGACCTCGTGGGGAGGGGAGGAGGATCCCATGTAACAGCGACAACCTTGGCATGCCCTTTAATTTTTAATGTTCCAATAACACAGTAATTACAAACAGTGCAATTCGAGTTTTCAAGCAGAAAGTATTAACATCCCAGGGTTTAATTATTCAAGAGAAATTAATGAAAGGAGAGCTGGATGCTCCTCGCTGTCTCAGCTGTTCCTCATGGGACTGCCATCAATCCCATTGCAGGGAACAGAGCTGGGACTGATGGAGCCCACCCCTATGCCCAGTGATGTATTGCTGTCCCTTAGGTATACATGGGGAAACTGAGGCAGGGTGAGGCTGCAGAACGTTTTATGGGGTCACAGAGGAAGCTGGAATTGGGGCTTTCTCTGAGTGCATGTAGGTCCATTACACCTGCAGCCTCAGCTGTGTTCTGAATTCCCTGGGAAGGTTTTGGGCTCACTTTTAATTACTTTGGTGCAGTGCAGTGTGGTTCAGAAGTACCTTTCCAGAGGAATGGGGCTGCTGAGGTTGAAAGTGCTTTCAGAGCTGTTTAAATATAGCAAAAAAAGTTGGTGTCTTGGCAAAGCACGTGGATCAGGGCTGGCTGCTGTTCAGCATGTCATCTCCTCCCTGGCATCACCCCATGGCCATGAGATTCTGTGGGGCAGCAACACGAGGGCTCGTTCCTGCTCCACGCTATGGGGGCTGCAATGTGGACCTTCAGCAACTTGCATCCCATAAGGGCTCAGGGGAGAGCAAGTTGTGTTGGAAAAGCAAGTTGCTGCTGCTACTTGCAGCTGATTCAAACAACTTCATTAGGAGGCAAGCTGCCGGCAGCAAGACAGTAAGCAAATAGCAGCAGCCAGAGCTCCTTACGAGGTGGGAAGAGGGAACTATCAGTGTGGTGGGGCTGCGAGGGCAGTGGGATGGTGCTGGGCCCTGCGGGGATGAGGGCACACATTTCTCCTTCCCATATCTTACACAGACCATCAGCAGTTCCCTGGGTGGGACTGGCTCTCCTCACAGTTCTGTCAGCAGAGCTGGAGGTATCTTACACACAGCCTAAATGAGGAGCATGGATGACACAAGGGATGATGTAAAGGACTTGGTTCATCCATTATGACAGCATTGGCATGGGTGACACCTCACTGGCTGTGCAGGGGGAGCGCGTGGATCTCCGGCACAAATCATTCAGGGCATTATATTTAGGGCTTAGCTTTCATTTCACTTCAGTAGATTATAAAGACAAAAAGTCATTGCACGGCTCCTTATTCCAGAAACCTGCCCAAGTGGGGTAGTTGGGAGCTGTCAAGACGATTTTCCACTTTTGCAAAATAATCCCTCAGAAGTGACCTAGATTTTATGAGGCTTGCGGAGAGTGGGGTGTCTGAGCAGGAGATGGGGCTGGGAAATCTAGTTTTGTTGCTTTTAGATTTACACATCTGCACCTTGCAGAGCTATGAGCCCACCCATTACGGAAACACGTGCTTTGCTTGATCCTCTGTGCATAACAGCACAGCTTTACCTGGGAGCACTGAGCCCGTGAGTGTATGGCAGGAAAAAGCACAGCTGTAAGGATTTGTTAAGCAACTCCGAGGAAGGTGCCGCAATGTGCAGCGATGCCATGCACTGTGTCATGCTGGTGCACACCTGAGCACGGCCAGGTCGTGCTCTGTGAGCAGGAGATGGAGCTCTGCCTCCAGCCAAACATACCCAGTGTGCAGCCAGGGGTTTGCTCCGTGCTGCTGCAATGCAAGCGGTCACCTTGCAAAGACAGGGATGGGAAGAGAGAAAGCAGGCGGGTGAAAGCACGACCTTTGCCAGCACTGCTTCTATTTATGGTTCCACCAGGTCAACAATAATCCCTCCACAGCTACAAGCACATAAAAATTGATTCTTTTGTGAAGAGGTTGATGGATTCGTGGTCAGGGCGCTCGCTCTGATCCCGCTGCCCTCTGGACAGTGCCAAAATTTATGGAGACACCGTGCATTCCTCTGCACAGGGCTGAAGAGCTTCTGGAAAAGAGAGCAAATGCTTTCAGCTGAGGTCCCAGGTTTAGGCCAGACTTCAGGTCCCGGGGTGCTTGTAGTGGAAATGGTAAGTCATGGCTTGAAGCAGTGACTGAGCACCAGGTGGGAAGGCAGGGCCAGCCCAGGGGAGCTCAGGTGTATGCAATGCCAGGATCCACCCCTTCCCAGACCTCATTTTAGGGTTGGCAGAGGAGGCAAGGGTATCTCGCTGGAGATCCCTGCCTATCTGAGGCCTTCTGAAGGTAAGCAGCTTCTTTCCTTTATTTCTGTGCCCCTGGCTGTTGTGTTTGAGCAAATCCTTACTTGCTGCAGCCTAGGACCTTGCTGCTCTGCTGTTGTTGCTGTGCTTTCCATCATGTTATAGTGCTGCTGTAAATAAGGGCAGAGCTCCCTCCTGTGAAGCTGCTGGGCTCTCTGGCCAAAGGAGAGCAGGTTTTGCTTTGCAGCATGCTGTGCAGCTCCTGGTCTTTTCAGAGTCCTCACAGTGCTCAGAACCACTTTGTCTTCTGCAAGTGGCAGGAAGCTGCCCAGAAAAGCCCACGTATTTTTTCACAGCTTTATCCTTGATGCTATTAAATCCTCAGTGCTATAGGATTCAGAGCAGCAGCAGTGCAGGAGGGGCTGTGCAAAAGCCATCGTATCCTGGAGAGTAGTTCGTGTCCTTGGCATCTCCCTTCTGGGTAAGGAAGCAGTTTAGGTGTGCACCAGAGTCATTTCTCTGTGTCCAGCTGCATATCTCCATTACACCAAGTACGCTGTATGAAGTGCTGATGTACAAAGGGATGCAGGTTTGGGAGGTCGGGGAGGGATGGGATGTGGAAATGTGCCAGTAGAGCCAACCTGGGCTTCTTGACAATGCTGTTTGCACCGAACAAAGGCTTTTAAAAGCCTTTCAGAAAGCAGCAGGCTCCTTCTGTGTAATGTGGATGTTATCACGAAACAGGGATGTGCATGATTGCTGGCTGCGGTGCTCAGGAAGCGCTCGGGGCTCAACCTCTCCAGATTTCTCTGAATTCTCTCAGTATTTCTCCAAATTGCAGAGTGAGATGGGAAACCAGTGAGCCTGGGCATGGGTAGCGTTGTTTCTCATGTGCATAAGTGTGGCTGACAAATACCAGTGCTGTCATGATGGAGATGTTGCTGCTTGGCATGGGCGTGGCCCCATGATGTCTCTGGCTTGGGGTAAGGTCCTTCCCCATCCACCCTGACCCCAAGTGCTGGTGAATAAAGGTGGTTCTCTCCATCCCTTCCTTGACCCAAATCAGAATGCCCTCAGATGGGCCCCTTCCTGCAGCCCAGCATGGCCGAGCAGAAATCCCACACAAATCCTGGGGAATAAAGCCACTTCCCAGTTGGGTTGGTCAATGCCAGGCCCAAGCTGGTGGTGTCCTCTCTGCTCCCTAGTGCACCCCAACACCAAAAGCCCCACATGTTCGTTTGCTGCCGGGGTGCAGTGCCACGCTCTCTGCCAGCTGGTTCTTGGTGGCACTTTAACCACCTCCTCCTCCCTCCAAATGGGCACACAGACGTGCTATGCTCTCCTTCACCTCCTGCCCTAGCTCCCCATGCTCTGGCTGCCAGATGGCAGCGAGCAGAGGCTGCTGTGCCCAGTGCTTTTGCCAGCATGTCATGACCACTCAGGCACACGTGGAGAAAATGCTATTTCCCATCCATCCTGTGCCATCTGGCACAGGAGCCCACGGCATTGGGCAAGTTGCTTGAGATGCTGCCTGGATTGACTCTGCCCTTTGTCATCAGAAAATTAATTTTTACAATAAAAAGGGGAGAAGTTCCAAACCAAAAGGAGTGGGGTTCTGTAAGTGCATAGTCAGGGCACTTCTGTGCATGGTAGATTCTTTTACTCCTTCCCTTTTGCTCTTCTGTGTCTTGGATGGATGTTGAAAGCAAGCTGGTAGATTTGGGCATTGGGTTTTCAACTGGGAAAGTGTCACCAGGAGTAGTGGTGTCAGAGCTGTTCCTTCACTCAGTGACGCTTCTGTGCTGTTCTCCCAGTTCTCAAGGAAAGCCAAAGGGGGCTGTGGGAGATGCCCACAGCTGTGCAGGTGGTGCTGCCTAGGACAAGCCACAGGCCATTGAAAGCCATGTCCTTGGGTTCTGCTTGAACACTCTGAGCTAGAAGAGACCCACAAGGAGCATTGAGTCCAACCCCTGTTCCCACACAACACCACTCAAACCGTGTGTCAGACAGCGATGTCCCAGTGCTCTGGCAGCTTGGGGCTGTGCCCACTGCCCTGTGGGGCAGCACCCTTCCCTCTGACCCAGCTCTGTGCCGTTCCCTTGTTCCCTCATTGTTGTTAGTTTCATACCTCCGGGAGCTGCAGCGCAGAGCAATGATGGGATGGCAGATCTTATTGCTTGCTTGCAACTTAGTTCTCACCACTCAACACAGAGGAAGAAGCCTGGGGGGGGGGGAACGCGCAGTGGGTGAGAAAACAAAATAGTGGTAGTGTCAAGAGCAAGAGCCGAGACTGCTGCACTGATTTCCCAGGTGAGATCTCTGCCAGCATTTGGAAAGAATAAATGGGGCGACTGCAGTAATTAGAGGCCTGCCAGCTCTTGCTGGATCTTGGGTGGACTGATGGAGGGGCTCAGGTTGGAATTGAGTAATGAAGGATTAAAAAGGAATAAGATCAGTAAATAAAAGCAAAGGCATGAATCTCTATCAACAGGTCTAAAGGCAGTAGATCTCACAAGAGGAGATATTTGCTGGCTGGTTTGGAGAGATACGTGTACTTGTAGCTCCAGCCACGTACTGCTACCTGTGGTGATGCTGCTGGCTTGATCCAAACCCACCTTCAAGGAAAAGCCAGGAAGCTCAGCCATAAGGCAGCAGGCAACCAGCAGACCCCACACAGGTGTGGTTCTGCCCCATCCATTCCACTGTCAGCTGTCCCCTTGATCCTTCTGGGCTCCTGCAGCTGGGCAGAGGTGCAATGTCCATGCAGGATCTGGCCCTGAGCTGGCTGCCGTGCTGCTTCTTTTTCCAGTTGCCATAGGAACAGACGAAGGCCTCTAAAGCATCACGGTGGGGTGCACGTCTAGGTCATGCTGCGGAGCAGGCAACCATTTTATAGTGATAATAAATTCAGGGAATTGGGAATTTGGCCGAAGTGGTGTGCGAGAAAAGGACTTGAAAAGGCAGAATGGAGATAAATGAACAAAAATAATTTTATGACAAATGGCCATACTATGTGCCAGACCTAGATGAAATCCCTCTCTGGAGTTCAGGCAAGAGGGTATGGGAACACAGGTCATAAGGAATGATTTGTCCTCGAAGCATGAAGATAGAAAGGCAGAGGCAGCACCTGAAAGTGTTTGGGGACTGTTGGATTTCAAAACCCTCATTACCTTCAGTCCCTGTGACACTGGGATGGGAACTGCTGCTGGCCAAAGATTTACCATCCTGCTGTTTGTGTGCCAGGGTTGGCCAAGAGAGGCAGTCCACTGGAGGTCACCAGCAATGTTCTGGGAGTGTGCACATGGGGCATGGAGCTGCCAACGCAGGGGAGCAGCCACCAAGAGCTCTGTAGGGCCACATCAGTGTAGGGCCCCTGAAGGTCTCCAGGACAGGGATGGGGGTGTGGGTGTTCCCCATGGATTCTAGGGATATTCTGGGTGGGTTGGGGCTGGCAGAAGGCTGCTTACAGGAGCACCCACTCCTGTGTTCATGTTCTCCTGCAGCATGGGGTGGAGATGCCCCTCACCAGCACAGGTGGCCTTCATTCACTGCCAAACCTACGCACCATGCAGCAATTTTCCTGCTTGTTTTCCAGCATCTGGTGAAGCAGAAGCAAATTCTGCTGAAATGCTCTTCACCACCAGCCCAGAGCCCATGCTTCTGGGCTCCTTCTTCTCAGCAGTTTCCATGCACTGGGTTTCTTCAGCAAGAGTTTGCAAGCAGGAGAGTATGCTGTTGGCAGGAAGTTCTCCAGCACTGGCATCCCTTGCTGCAGTGTCCTTGCATGCCCTAATGTCTTTGTAGGGCATAAAAAATGGGTGAAACCATGCACATGAGGTAATCTTTGTGTTTTCCCAGCGCTTGGGAGTGCTAATGAAGGTGGTTGGGCTGTGGATCCATCCAGATTGCTCCTGGCATGGCACAGTGTGATTAACAAAGCCTGTGTGGATGTCTCCCTCCCCAAACCCCGTTCTGTCCTTCCTCTAATTGCAGTGGGGGTTTGCAGTGTGATTTAAATCGCCGTGTCCTGTTGGCTCCAAGAAGCAGAATTTCTCATGCTGATTTAATCACCTCATTATGTCAAACAAGTTAGAGTTATTTTGAGGCTGGCTAATAGGTGCCAATTTATACCCCTTGGCAGCATGGGGCTGCACTTAGCCTTAGCACTTGTTTATTGTCGAGACAAAGAAAGCCTGAAGCTGGCTGCTTTCTAGTGTAGACAAAGCTCACCCGGGACTCAGGACATCTGTTGCTTGTGCTTTGCAAACACTCTTCTGCCATGGTTTTCTTTTCAATCTCTCCTCACTCGGTTTAACAAGGAGATGGTAGGACTCAGCAATTGCTGAGCACTGAGAGCAGGCACTGCACACTGCTGGGCTGTGGGCCATCGCCTCTACTGGGGGCAGGAGGATGGTGGGGACAGGGGAGGAAGGTTGGTGGTGTAAGGTGAGGAGGATGAAGGGCTGATTTGCAGGAGGCTGGAGTCATCTCTGCTGCTGGCTTGTGCAATGCCTTGTAGGCTGAGCCATCTTCTAAGGCTTTGGGCACATAGGAAAGAAGGATTTTAGCTCAGCATTGTTGGTTTTGCCCACTTTCCCCCTGAGGTATCACTCTACAGGCTGCTGAGGTTGGTTGAGTTTGATTCCACGACTTTCCCATTGCCCCCCTGCTTCCTCCAGTTCAGCCTTGGGCGTCTTGCTCCAGCAACAAACTGGAAAGGGCAAACAAGGCAACCCCCTAGCGGGGCTGCTTTCCTCCAACTAGCTGTGCAATGGTCTCAGTTACAGGCAACTGAGATCCAGCAATCACTTCTGAGCTAATCACACCCTGGGAATTCCCTCTGTGGGAGCTGCAGGCCCCCAGGCATCATCCTGCTTCATGCAGAAGGGCAATTGCTGGGGCAGCTCAAGAATTGAAGGAAGAGCTCAAGGTGCTGCAGCTTGGAGCTGGGTGGGATGCTGTTGCAGTGCAGCGTCCATCATTGCACTGAGGGACATGGTTTGGAGGGCATGGTGGGGATGAATATGTTGACAGTTGGACTCGATATTCTTAGAGGTCTCTTCCAACCTCAATGATTCTATGACTCTGATTCCATCCTGAGCTGATGTTTTGTTTTTCTGCTGTGGTCTGAATGGGAAGGAATGCTTTGATGTTTGCTGGACGCACTAAGGGTGTGGGGATGAAAAGGCAGGGCTGTGACAGTAGCAGGGATGTGCTCTCCCCTCAGCTGCCAAACAGAGCCAGCAGTGGCCTGACCTGCCAGCCACCAGCAGCAGATGTTCCTCTCCTGCAGCCTGGCTAATGATCGGCAGATGTTGCTCCCAGAGGTAACGAGGATATTTTCAGCCTCAGTCTCTAACAAGGGCTCGGATGGAGCCCCTGGGCAGCAGGGACTGCCTCTCATTCAGACCCAGTGCTCTGTAAATTCCCTTTCCATCTCACTCCGTCAGCTCCTGGAGGGTTTAAAGCCACTGGGGCATTGCACAAAGTTCCCAGCCCTGCGGCACTTCCTTTCCATGGGATAGGGATGGGGAAGGGATGCGTCTGCTCTGCTCCAGGTTTTGCTTTGTTCTTGACAGCATTTCTAGCTGCACACAAAGTCCGCTGCTATTCTGAGGTCCCTCTCCTTCCCCTCCATCCCCAGGGGCTTCTAGCTGAGCAGCGGAATAGAAAACGACAGATTATTGCTGCATCTCACTGAGCCTCTCTTGCACAGAAAGGAAAGACGATCCATTTTGCTCACAAGCGTTTTGTAAGAGAGTCAGCACAGGAAACACCAGGAAGGAACTGCACTTTTTTTCCGACCCTTCGTGCTTTTTGCCACCCTGATATCTCCTCAGGATGCCATCTTGGCTGCGGTGCCCCAGACCCCACTGAAATCCCACACCGTGCCCTTGGATGTTTCCTACCAATTCCCCAAAGCCTGAGAGCAACACGAAGCACCACGAGCCCTGGGAGCATCCTGATGGTCTACATACCCACTCTAATCTTGCTTCTCATTTGTACATCTTATTTAGTCCTCTTGGGTGACAGCCATTAATCTGTAGCTCTACTTCTTTTACCTTACCCTTGGCCACCTCCTTTTGGGTGCAAGGTTACTGAGGCAATAATGTAGCTGGATGGGCATTTACAGGGGTTCTTCAGTTTCACATTTTATTATGTTGTGTTATAGGGAATGATGCTTTTTTTTTTTTTTCATGCATTTATTAATTTTAGACTTGCAGCTTGTGTCGCAGCCTATTTGGGTGGAAATTGGTTTTCAATTTAAAACACCTAAAAACCAGCATCAAAGATGGCTTTTATTAGTTAAATAAAACCATTTAAAATGTGCTAACTGATAAGGGAAATGTAACCTTATCTGAGTCTGCATTTAAGGCTGATTTCCTAAACAAGATGAGTGCTCTCTGCAATGAGGGAGCTGAGTTCCTTGTACCAAATTTTCATATTCTGTGTGGTTTTAGAATTAATGTATTACTGAGGTTTTATCCATGGGTGGGGAAAGGAGAATGAGGTTTTGCTTTTCTTTACTGTGTGTTGGTTGGTGGGGCTGAGATGGGGGAATGCTGGTGCAGGTTTTGCATCCAAACATCCCATTTGCAGGGAGGATCCTGGTGGGGGGAAGGGGGGGACCCCTGGAGAGCTGCATGCTTAGCACAGGTGCTCTTTGCTTTGCCCAGGAGATTTTCCCTTCCAACCACACAAGCAGAACCCAACATTATGGTGCAATATCTACAGCTGGCAGGTAGGCAGTCCATCATCTCTCCCAGCGCAGAGATTGTTATTATTTGCCTTGCCACAGTGTCGAATCCAGTCCATAACTTGTCTCTCTCCTTCCTAGCAAGGGTAATTTTTTCCTATTTGCAGGTCCTATCTGACAGTAATTGGCCACCGCTGCCTGGCTGCTGTTTTCACTTTAACAATAGCGCACCAAATAAATGGCCCCGTGTTGCTAGCAGCGGTTTTCTGCACGCTGAGTCCGGCGTGGGTCATGTTACCTCGTGGAAATGAATTCTACAGATTGCACATAAAGAGGGACAGTGCTACCCTAATAAAAAAAAATGGGAATTATTAGCACCACGCTAATGAAAACGTCCTGCCGGCTGGGAAGCTCTCAGCCTTTTTGCCTAGAAGACAGCGATGCTGGAGCAGATCAGGGGTGCTATTTGGATTTTCCAGGGGCTGTGGCTCCTCTGAGCTTGGGGATCAAAATCCCCAACACCACGCGCTTCCACGCTTTCAATTCTCCAGCAATTGGCGACAGTTTAATGTGTGTATTTCACCAGTGCAGTTTTATGAGCTCTGGTCCCATTGGCATCATTCTTTATTTTTTTTTTTTAAACCTCTTTTCCAGTGTAATTGCTGTTTGTTTTGTCATTTCTCAGTGGACAATTACAGTTCAAAAACAAGAGAGCTTTTGAAGATTGCGAGCGGAGGCTGTGGGCTTCATTAATGCGCTTTTAATACACTATGGAGACACACTTGAACTTACCTGCCCGAGGCCTTAGACACGGGAATCCAGCTTTGCAAAGCACTGATTATTTGATCTATTTAAAATACTTCCAGTATTAGCCCGGTCTCCTGGATACATTTCAATGTCTGCAGTTTGGGAGACTGAAATATCTCCTCCAGGACGTTCTGCCATTCTCCAATTCCTGGGAAACGGAGCCTCAGTGGTGGAAATGCCACTGTTTGTGCCACCTGGCCTCTTTCTGACACCTTCTTGTGACTGATTTGGGAATAAAGCAATAGGAAGAATGTAAAGTGGTCCTGATTCAAGCTGCTTCCTCAGGCGAATGGTTGGGGGCACACCACTGAGCCTGCCAGGCATGTTTCAAATGCTACATTTGTTACCAAAGACAAAAAGCAAGAAAAAGAGAGAGAGGGAAAAAAAAAAGCAAGTTTCCTGGATAGTACAGTTTTACTGTTTCTAATGTAAGAAAGCATTTGCCTGGGTAAACTCGGGGGCTGCGGTGCTCACCACGTGGCCAGCCAGCCATCAGTGCATCCATCCATCCTTACTCTCAACTCCTCCATCCATGCACTCCTCCCTGAGGAGCGGAGGTGCCTCCTATCTTACAGCCCTTCTCTTTTATTGGTCTTTGGGCAGAAGACATCCAGTGGACAGTTGTGGCTGAGCAGCAAGGCCACTAGAAAGGACAATACTTCTCTGTTTCTATTGCTTATTAGGACAAATACATGCACCTGAGGCACGGTTATGTGTTTCATTGATCATCAAGATGTTGTTGCTTGAGTTCATCATTAGTGAGTATGTGTTATTTACTCAGGGCTGGGAAGCACCCGTGGGTAGCTGGCCTCTGCTGCATCCTATTGCGTTGATCCCACTGTGCTGGCTGCTGGGGCCCAGTGCAGATGCTCTGAGGCTCAGAGAGAGATGAGATGCTTGGAGCTGGAGCTGAGCGGGCAGTGGCAGCTCCACGGGGCATTGGATCATCTTGTTTCTCATTCCTTCAGGCTGAAAGCTTTAAAAATGCAGGAGATGCCCCAGGCAAGCTGAACTCTGCATCAACAGTTTTAGCCCTGAATTTTCCACTTGTTGTTGCTGTTTTCTTTAATAAAGAAGAAATAGACTGTTGGAGAGTAAATCTCCCACTGTGATTGCACAGATTTGGGAGCAGAGGAACTGCAGGTGCTCATTAACAGGGAGATACCTCCAGGTCCACCCCAGTACCTCCAGGTGAGCCGTCTCCCCTTGGCCTCTCATCGCTGCATTTGGAGATGTTGGGAGTTCCAGATCCCTTTGAAAAATTTAGGTGTTTTTCCTTAGATTTTACAGCAGTGATTTCTCATATCTACAGTGTTTCCCTTGAACCCTTTCTCACAGATGAGACTGTTGCTCAGAAGCCCTCGAGCCCTGTGGGGCAGACACTGGCTTTGGGCAATTTGTGTTCAGGGCTTGGGCAGAGTTTAATTGCTCCCAGGTCTCAGAGCAGCTTTCCAAGAAAGGCAGCAGTGGCTGTGTTCATGTTGAACGAGCACCTTGTGCTTCTGTAATGCCGTTTTTAAAAGAGGTAATTGAGCATAATTTGGGAACCTTTTCTTCAAGCAGCTCCAAGTGTAACCTCCAGTATCAGCCACCACTCCTCCGAGACATTGGAAATGCCAGGATGCTCTAAGTACTCCACTAAGACTGAAAAGAAACCTACTCGCTTTGCCACGCTGACCTCCAGCCCCAATGGAGCATTTGGAGGATAAAAATCTGTGTTAAAGCTGTGAGCGTGGCTCCTGACCTCTGTCCCAAGGCAAAGGGCTTTTTCCAAAGAAAAGAGGACTTTCTTCCTGCTCTGCAAGAAGAGGCAATGCCCTGGAGCTGCAAAGAGTGTGCCCAAGACCTGAGACCAACATGGACCAGGGGACAATGCACCCAGGATAGCTTGGGGAGGAGCTGCTACAGCACTAAACCTAAAACCTCCAGCCAACCTGGTGAGGCTCGAGAGGCTGTGTCTAACAGGGAGGCAAGCAGCCCTGGAATTACAGCGCAGTAATTGCTTGGTACTTAAAGTCCAGGTCTAGAAGATCTCCAAGTAATAACTCATTGGAAAGATATTGAGCTCTCATCACAAAGAGGAAATATGGTCTCTAAACAGGCAGCTAATGGCATGCCATTTATCTGATGGCAAATCAGCCACATTCATTACTCTCTGCAGCACAGCCAGAAAGAGAAATACAGAATTAGCTGCACTGGAGGGAAGCGGGATGGGGGAAGGACACTGTTTCTTACGGCACTGCTCCAAGGGCACCTCCTGCAGCCTGTGCCAGGGGCGATGGCAGCTTCCTTCCTGCCTGCAGGCATAGAAACACTCCCCGTTATCATTTTCACACTGTTCAGGGTTCTTCCTGAGCAAATCCCTGATGTTATTTAAGGAAAAGCTAAGACCGGTGGAATTTTTATTATCTTCGCTCACCTTTGCCAGAACAGCGGCTCTGGGAGCCAACAAAGCCTCAATATGCTTTTATTCCTTTCCAACCTCTGTATTGAGGCTTTGAACACTGAGTGCTTCCTCTGCTTTATAGCTTCCTTCCTCCCCGCTCCTTTTGCCCTCTTCCAGGTATTCCTGGTAGGGAAATGCCTTCCTGGCTGTACACAATGGGCAGCAAAAGGGATGCAGGGATGGGCAGACTGTGGGCACATCTCCTATTACCTCACGGTGATGCTCAGAGTTCAGCACAGCAGATTTGGAACATCCTCCATTCATGCACAGTTACTGCTGGAGCATCTGAAGGGCTGAACCCACTCCCCCTGCCCACACATCCCCAGTACAGCCTCCCAAAGCCTTCTGAGTGTTTTCAGGTTGTGTGCACCCAAGGAAAAAAGCCTTGCTAATTGTAGACTGCATTTCTGTGCAAAGTGGAGTGAGTGCTTTCAGAGAAAGAAGCTCCTTCATCAATTAATAATCCTTCATCCTGGAGTTTTGGAGGAGGGTTTCTTTTGAGCGTTACAGAAAACAATACGGAAATGAAGCGAATTAGTCACAGAATCACAGATCCGTAGGGGTTGGAAGGGACCTCCAGAGATCATCAAGTCCAATCCCCATTCCTCTTTGTCATCTACCTACTATGTCTGAGTCGGCGGTTGGTGGTGGCTGTGGCTGGAAATAGTCCTCATTTTAATGGGATTTGGGATCTGAGCAGCCACCACCATGGCCGAGGATGGTTCATCCCCCTGTCCGTGTTTTACCCCAAGCTCAGGGCTCCTCAGGGCAGGTGTGCCATGCTCACCCCAGGAGCAGCCCTTTGCACAGCGTGTAACAAGACAGGAGCATCACAGATAAATCACTCATCGCTGGGAAGATGGTAATAACCGAACCCTCCGGGGAAATCTGAAGTACTGAATAGTGGATTCTTTTTTTTTCCTTCCTTTTCACTTGAAGTCACTTAACGAACCCTCATGCTGAAATCTTCAGAAAGACTCACCTTAGGGGGTATTGGAAAATATTGATAAATAGCACTTGGCACTTCTGAGGCTCTCAGCAAGTGGTACAGATGCTGTTGCAGCAGTAGAACTGGATGCCTCCACCCATGGAGGTGCAGGGATAGAGCAGAGGAGTTCAGCATCCCCTGTGCATCCTCTGCTCTTGTCTCCTGCCTCTCCCTACAGCCAGACCCCAGGGAAGGCACTGTCATCCCCACAGAACCATGTCTTTAATCCAGAACTTTCTTAAGAAGCAATCTATTAGCCGTAAAGCAGTTTCCTCACTTTATTTGCTGGTAATTTACAGCCCACACTGTGAGACTGTGTAATATTTGCAAGCAATTAAACAGAGGATGACTCAACAACAGCCACCTCGGGTCAAATTTTCAAGTGTTCATCGTTCATAATTAAGATGGAGCTTTTGACAGCAGCAGGGCCCAGGGCTGCCATGCCACCTTCCCCTGCCCCAGCAGTGGGTTCGGTGCTGAAGGCAAAGGGGACTCTCTGGAGGGAGGGGAAGGTCCTCCAGGAACTGTGCACAGCACTGGGAGCTGCTGCAGAGTTCTGCCCCTGCCCTCCCGCTAGGTATGGTTTTGCTGTCAGCCCTAATTAGAGTCTGATCCTCCCAGGAGAGGGAAAGAAGATGTGTTTGACTTGGATTTACACCCCTCTGCAGACAGCCTCGCTGCACTGTGGATGTCTGACACGGAACTGCCAGTGCTGCTGGAAAATTAGGTTAGATATGGCATGTGAGTGGGGAAACCAAGGCACAGCACATCACCAGCCTAGAGCTGCTGCAGCACCCCTGATTGTCATCTGCATGTTACCTGAACTGCGTCTCTCCAAAGCCCCCAGCACAGCAGTTTTCCTGCTGCTGATAGCTGCTGCATGCAGTGTTGAAGAGCTGCCCCATCCCATGGCATAGTGCACCTCCCTCCCATGCCTGCTTCCTCCCCTTGGCTCCCTGATCTTCTTGTAAAACAGGGTCAAATGACTCTAATTTCTTTTGCCTTACCACTTACTTTTTCCCATTCCCACTGGTAGCAGCCAGCAATGCCCCCACTAGTGGCAGGAAGGCTGGAAGGGAAAGAAATGGAATGGGACCAACAACTGGACAGCAGCTCTAACGTGTGTCCCCTGCATGGGTGGATAGCTATGTTAATGGCCCAGTGCCCAGGTGCTGTAAATGGTGAGACACAAGAAGGTTCCCATCTCCTGGGGAAGTAGAGTTGGGTGCTTGGGGGCTGCTCCATGCCCAGTGATGCCACAAGAGCCACTGCTGTCCTTGGCACTAAGAGGTATATAGTGACACGCACCTGTGGTCCTAGGGGTGTGAGATGTATCCATATGGACCACCAGGAGTTAGATCTGCTTCTAGGCTCTGGTTGAAGCCTTTCTCTGTTTTCTTGGCTGCTGAAATGGTCCTTCACTGTATGCTGAGTCGTGTCCTTGCTGTGGTTGCAAAAATCAAGAGATTCTTTGATGGTTTTAGGAGTCACTCAGTTTGCTTATTGCCACCCCTTGTGACACAGTGCTATCCCCACCCCAGGGCACAACCCCTTGCCTGGTACCTCCCAGTGACTGAACAAAGCCATGGAACTGGGCTTTATATTAGCTGCTGAATTATCAGTTTTGCCATATACCATTCTTCATTATCTGTCTTTTGCCGGATGGCCCAGACCCCGTTGAAAAAGCAATGTTTCTTCTGCAGTCAGCTGTATTTTAATAAGTTGTGTTATGGGCAAAATATCCCCAGAGATAATCCAAGCATCATTCCATTTATCAGCCAGGGAAAGTTCAGAATAAAAATATTCAAGGTGAGGTAATGTACTGTGACACTGTGCAAGTTAATTTATAAAAGAATTAACTGTGTTTAGTAGGAGAGAGGAAAGAGCCACTTTCTCCAGCCAGCGTTGGAGCAGTGCTACAATGAAATGTAAGGAGGAAATGTTTTCCTGCAAGTACAGAGTTCTGTGCAAGTTCAGGTGCTAAATATGCAGTAAGCAAAACTAAAGCTGCAATGGGACTGAACATCTCTGGGTGCAAGAAACTCCTGTTTGGCAAATCCGTGTCCTTGTGACCACTGATTAATTGCTGCTAATGAAGGCTCTGGGGTGATAGAAGCTATCCAACACTTGGCCATGCAATAGCGGTGCCATTAGCTTTGGACCAGCCTGGATGCAGTTTCTGTGTCCAGTCCTGCACCTGGAGCATCCCCCAGTGCTACCAGCCATGATGACAAGGGACCCTAAGGACTTCCAATTGAATGTTTGCAAACAGTTCCTTCCCCTTATCTGGCAACTTCGGACTCTGTTGAGAAAGAAGTGAGAAGTCTATTTAGAAGCTATTTTTTAATATAATAATTTAAAATAGATCAAGAAAATTAAACTGCCAGAGCAGGAGCGCAAGTTGGGCGCTCTGATGGCCTAATGGAGTCCCATCAACATTTCGTTTGTTGTCAGCTATTAATTCAGTCTCTGATTCAGTTCCCAAATTACTCTGCCTAGAACTAAATCTAAATATGAAAATCAATTAGGAAGAGAACTGGTAGCTCCGTGTGGGAGAGGGGAGAGGAGGGGGATACAATGCTGAACCGCACCGCTCCCTTCAAGCATGCAAATTAACATTTAGAGTGTGTTGTGAGGAAGGGGAGCTGGAAAGTGCTGCTTCACAGAAACCACCAGATCAATTTTCCAAGCCTGAGTGCTTGAGATTCTTCAAAGTTACCGAAGGCTCTGTCTCGGGATAAAAATATAAGAAAGACAAGAAATCAATGCTGATAATTAATTTAACAGTATCTATTCGTTCTCGCTTCTTCCAGTCAGTGTGAAGGGAAAATCATACAGTAGCTGAATTTTACATTTCCATAGAGATTGTGCTGGGACAAAATGAATAAGTGATCATAAATTACTTCAAAAGCTCAGCTGTGTTGTGGGGAGTGGGGTTACTTAATTAACCGGAGAAATTTGTCATCACCTCCCCCACCGAATCCATCGGCATCGCCGTGTTTGGGCAGCACAGCCCTTGGGAGCCAACGCAACTGCAGGTCAGGACCTGGGAGAGCTCCACGACGGGATGCACCGATGGGGATTTCTTTTGGGGGAGTTTTCTTTAGGGGGTGATTTCCAAAGGGAGTGATTTGATTTGGGGGTGATTCCTTTTTAGCGCTGTTTTCACCAGGTGCTTATTTTTATGTGAATCTCTTGTGCATTACGCCATGAGGAGCCGGGTGGGTTTTGCAGTGTTCCCAAAGAGCTCAGGTCCTTTAGGGTCACTGAGCAACACTGGGCTCGGCCCTTGCTCTGGCCACCGGCAGCACACAGAGAGGAACTGCCTTTAATTATTCAGAGCCCATCTTTCCCTCCTGTTAAAAACAAATGGGAAGCGGATGGATTTTAGTAATGAATCCCCAGAAGGGTACTTAGGTTTAAAGCAAAATCTGTCCAGTTAAATGTATCCTGTAGAAACTGATTTGATTGCTCTCATCTTCCAACTTCAATTTGGTGGCAGCGTTAGCATATTGCCAGACATACAGGTTGTGCGGGGAATATGAAAGATGGAAAATAGGAAAGAAAAAATATTTTGGGTGGGGTCCTCCTCCTGGAAGGGGCAGGGCAGCACCACAGGGATGTGCTGATGTGCTCCTAGGAGGGAAATGGGATCCCAAGAGATCCTGTGCATGACAAAACTTCTGTTTGTTGCAAGCAGGAGGATTTGCTTCCCCCACAGCAAAATCCTTGTGCTTCTCACTGCTATTTAAAGATGCTGGGCTGTGCCCCTGGATCCTGGCTCGTTGGTTAACTCGATAATACCCAGGAATAGATAATATCTAGGAATTGATAATGTATCAACACCTGGTGCCCAGTCTGGAGGTGAAGGCATGAAGAGCCTTCCTAAATGCCCCCAGACAGTGATTGGAGCAGTTCAGCATTTAGCTGAGTGACGAGCAGCGCTCTGCCTGCCCCGTGTGCTCACAGGTTCCACACCCTCAACCCCACCCCCCCAAAAACAAAAAGAAAAGAAAAGAAAAGAAAAGAAAAGAAAAGAAAAGAAAAGAAAAGAAAAGAAAAGAAAAGAAAAGAAAAGAAAAGAAAAGAAAAGAAAAGAAAAGAAAAGAAAAGAAAAGAAAAGAAAAGAAAAGAAAAGAAAAGAAAAGAAAAGAAAAGAAAAGAAAAAGAAAAAAAGAAAAACAACCTCCTTTGGACGGATCCCGGCTGCTGAGAGCTGCTGACATCAGAGCCAGACACTCTGCACCGTGCTGGGAACAGCGACGTGCAGAGGAGGAGAAAACCCACCCTGTGCTCTGGAGTAAGGGCTTGCTGCTGGGGCAGGGAGGGCAGCGAGGAAGGACTGCATTTATTATTCCTGTCCTGTTTTTCATTAATGAAGTTATAGAGCAGGCATTTTTCTCTCCTTCTCATTGTTTCCCTGTGTGAGCCCCCACATTTTTCCTTTGCTGTGGGGCTTGGCCAGACCCAGCAGGGTCCACTCTTTATGTGGTATCAAATGGGGAAATTGTGTTAATTATCCAAAACTGACAGTTTTGGCTCTGCTTGGAGTGATGGGTGCTGCATGGGAGAGCTGAAAAGGGACAGTGATCACGTTCAGTGCCTTCTGTCCTAAGGCTGACCCCAGCGTGTGGTGTGTCCAGGCTGCTCTCCATGGCCTCCCCACTCCCAGCAGAGCTGAGCCCAGCCCTGGCTCCTCTTCCCCTGTGAACAAATAAATCTCTTGGCAGATGATGCTTCTGTGATGGATATTGGCCATGATCCGAGTAGGGCAGGCGATCATGTTCAATTATTTCATTAGCAAGCCATGGCTCATCACCAGGGCTCAGGTTGGTGCTCTTGCTGCTCTCAGCCCATGGATGGGCTCGGGGCTGGGCACCTGCTGCTGGCCCCAAACACCTGGCAGCTGTTTACAACAAGACAATTTCTTCTTTTCTTTATGTTAAACACAATATAAATGGTGACATCAAAACACATAAGTGGGCTGAACAAAGGTTATGCTTTTGTTGGGAAGTTGCTTTCCCAGCACTGGGAGTTTTTGCAAGTTCCTGCCCCCGGTTTTATTAGCATCACCCCCTGCATGTTTGTCACAGGGAAGGAAAGAGAACGTTAGTGACATTTTTAGGCCAGAGCCAAGGATCTCACTTGTCAGGCAGCTCCACCGCTGCCTCCTTGCATTTGCTGTGGAGGAGCTTGGGGGGCAGAGCTTCCCACATGTACTAAGTGGGGGGAGAACCCCAGGCGTCCCCAGTCCCATCAGCCACTGCCCTCCTGCCCTGTTTGTGTTTGATCGCCGCTCTCCCAGACAACTCACAGCAGCCTGCAGGGCTCTCAGACACAAATTCCTCCAGCCCGGCAGTGTTTGCTCTGTCCCTCAGGAGATGCTGCAGGGCAATGCAGGAGCAAAGTGTTTGCCAAAGAGCTCAGAGGCTGTGCACACTCCGCAGCCCGAGCAGTGATGGAAACACATCTGCAGGCACAGCAAGCCCATGCTCTGCTTGCTTTGCACAGAAAGCCAAGGGATGAGGGAATCCACGTGGGTCTGGGGCAAGCTGGACCCACTGGGACCTTATATAGGGGGTAGCAGGACCCCCACCCAGCCCTGCTCCATCACCCTGTAGTGTGCCACCCAGGGGATACACACAAAGCAGTTCTGGTTTCCTGCCATCCTTAAATGAAGCTGGGATAGAGCTGAGCATCCTTCAAGGGAGCAATCAAAGTGGGGAAGAGAGCACGTAGAGGTCCTTAATGCTGCCTAAAGGCAAGCAGCTTAGAGGAGGAGGAGGAGGAGAGGAAACCCGCCCCATTAGCAGCATGAGTGCTACACACCAGGCAGCACAGCACCCTGAAAGAGGGGGGTTTAATTAAAAAGACACTGTCAGGCTCAATAGCATCAGCTGGAGAGGCACCCACATCCACGGTCCATGGCAGTGGTGTGGAGCAGGGAGAGTGTTTTGCAGGCAAGGAACCTTCTAAAATAAGAGATGCAGAGAGATGTGGTGAGAGTGAAACCCTGGGGAGCCTCTACTCCCTGTGGGTACATGGATAAGGAATCCCTCTGTCAAGCCCTGGGGGTGGTTGCTGCTGTCCCCAACTGAGACTGGGGCTGTCCCAGTGCCAGGAACCCACAGCGACCATTGGATCTGCTACCCCTGCCCCAGCTCTGCACACACTGGGATTGAAGTTGCTCAGCCCTCCCCCATCTCCAGGCTGCAGAAGGGGAAAATTGGCTGCTGACTGAAGTGGCCCAGCACTAATAGAGCAAGCCATCAGGACAAGGGTCAGGTGGGAGCGCTGGCCATGCAGATCATAATGGGAGCACAAAGATGCTATGAGCATGACCTCCCTGCCGGCAGGGCTCGGTGCATCCCTCTCTTTCTGCTCCATTTGAGTGTTGCTCTTCATTCTCCTGGTGCCCAGTGTCCACTCATGGCCACGGAGAGCTGCAGCACTACCCCAGTGCCCCAGCAGCACAACCCCAAGCATCCAGCACAGCCCATGTGCCTTTGATTTGCACCGAGCCTTTGGCAGAGTGGTACGGAGAGGAGAGGCTGAAGCAGTGCCTGGGGTCTCTCAGGTAGAGCTCCACTGCCACGGGCAGAGGATGTGTTCATTAAGCCAAGCTAATCTTTATTCCCACAACTATTTGCTGCGATTGGGCAGTTTGTTCTCTGCTCCAGCTCATCTCCTTTGTCAGGTGCAGCATGAGTCCGACCGTGCTGCGTGAGCTGCATGGATACGGGGGGAGGGGGGGGAACTTCTTTATTTGCAGGGTTCATTTCTTTGCCCAACATCATTTGAAATAAAGGATTTTTTCTTCAAATGAAATCTGTATGGGCTCTCATGGGGATAGAAATGCTGGTGTGAATGGGGACGTGGGACCGTGGGTTTTGTTCTGCTTTCTGCCTTCTTCCTTTATTTCTGGGTTGCAGCGGTTTCCCGGAGCAGAGCCGGGCTGGTTTGACACTGTGTTCCCCTGAATGACAAGAATCAAAACAGTTAAAAAAAAAGAAAGGAAAAAATTCCAGCAGCCACCACTCCTGCTCCGGCATCGCTAATCCAACAGCTGAGGGTTTATTTGTACTGAGTAAGCCGAAGTGAGCAACTTAATTCCTCTCTAATTCTCTTCAGAAGGCCTCAGAAAGCTTAATAGCTGTTTTCCCGCATGAAATTAACTCTGACTCAGCCCCTAGCTTTCCTGGGCTCTGTGGGTTTGGGGTGGGCTACTTTTCATTACTCCTTCCCAGTGAGAGGGTCACCCCTCATGGGACAGCCAGCACTCACCCACACGTGTCTCTCTGAAGCCTCCCCGAGCCCCTACAGCTCTGCGTGGTTAAACGCACCACAAACCCATTCATTATTTACAGCAGCGCCGTGAGTTATCCCATCCCATCCCATCCCTGCTGGCAGCTGATGAAATGAAATATCTTTTAATCAGTGGGGACCTCGGGGTCGATTTATAGGTGTCAGCGCTGCAGAGCTCTTCCACACCGTGGGCACTTTGTTAGGATAGAAACGGGGCTGGGAACGGCACTGGTTGTATCTGGGGAACGGAGCACAACGTGGCTGCGAGTCAGGGTGGTGGGAACAGGGAGGGAAAAGGAGGACCCAAATTCGTGCAGGTTTGGCAGAAGAATGGGGTTTTAACGCTCCCGTTACTAGTGTATCACATGAACCCTACAGCCAGCAGTGTTTGATCGGCCATTTGATGCACGGTGCCTTCCTTTTTTTCACTAAGACATGGTATTTGCAGGGAAAACGGCTGGTCGCGATGGGTTTTGCTGGGAGAAGTTGGGGAGTTAATTCCAGCAGGGGCTACACCGGGACCCTCGTGAGCAAGGGGAGAGGATGGGGGAGAGTGGGGGGACCTCGCCAAGGCAGCGGCAGCCTCCACTGACACCTAGCGGTGCGGGGCACCAGGCTCAGGGGACGAGGATTTCGTGTTTTGGTTTTTTTTTCCCATTACGATTCGGAAGTACAGAGGCACACTTTGGTGGCTGTGGGGTACCCCTCTTCTCCTCTTCCCCCTGCTCCTCCAGCAGCACATCTGCACAGGAGGGGCTGTGGTTCTCAGGCCTGAGGCTGGCCGGGTTTCTCCGCCGGAACAGCCAAACGTGGTTCACTGTGTCAGTGCTGAAACCTGGTTCTAACTCCTTCTCTTTGGTTTTTCTTTCTCAGTCAACACGTTCCTGAGCTTTCCTCTTGAAGTGACACAAAGCCCGACTTAACCTCCACTGCTGCTGAATATTACTTATAGGAATCTCACTGAACTTTTACTTGCCCTTATCATTGCCCAGGGTGATGTGTGCATGCTCTTTTGCTCCCACCTGCAGCACTGGTTGGACATGAGGTCAACCTGTGGGCTCTGGAGACTCTCATAGCTTCCAATTTGTGTTGGGATTATACAAAGGTGAAGCACCCTGAGGAGCTGACACCTGCCCAGGCAGCCCAGGGGCTCCTGCCCCATGTCCCCATGTCCCCATGTCCCCGTTTCAGGGGGTGGCCACCCCCACAAATCCACAGCCCCTCTTTGCCATGTCTGCCCTGGCACTTGGCATTCAGCTCTCCACCATCAACCGCACAGCAGCTGACAAACCCCTGATCTACAGGGCTGATTTTCAAGCAGATTAACTCTGGAGTGGGTCTGAAGCCAAGTGCTAAAAGATTTCTGCACTCACAGAAGAGGGAAGAGTTTGCCAAGGAAGTCAGAGCCAGCAGCAGCTGGCAGGCATGTTCCCATCGCTCACTGTGTCAGAGCCTGGCATCCTAATGCCCAAGGTGACCAAAGGCTGAAGACAAATGCTGTTTTCATGGGATAACACAGCCATGGTAATGATCTGGGGCTCGTGCTTTCCACAGAGGCTGTTTTATTTTTTCTCCTATTTCTCTTCTATCCTTACCACTGAGATGAAGAAAATAAAAGCCTGTAATCTTCAGCTGATGGTTGCAGAAGAGAAAACCTCAGTGCCTCCCAAGTCCTGATGGGGCAGTTCCCTTCTCCCGGCTCATCTCTACCTCATGGGTCCACCTCAGGGCCCTTTATGGAATTTTGGGCAGGTGGGGCACAGTGTGCTGCTGTCCCATTCCTCCCAGTGTCTGAGGGCACGCTGTCCTGAGCAGCACCGCACGATAAACCTTATCATGCCTCACAAGGCATGGGTGCCACTGCCATAACCCAGCCTGGCACAAGCACTGCTGGAAAGGCTGAGCATGGAGAAAGGGGTTTTCCCCATCTCTTCAGGTGTCGTTGTAGCCTTCAGTGCTAATTATTGCATGCTTTAATTCACCCATAATTGATACAATCTTCAAAGCTTCACTACATCTTGATCTGACGCTTCCATTGTTGTTCCCTTTTCCTTTGAACTGCTGTGAGGAGCCTCCAGGACCCCCCAGCTATTGCTGCATGTTTGCTTTTCATCCGCCCGCTTTTCTTCCCAGAAACAAACAGTACCACAACGCTTTCTCCTTGAAAATTTCAGCACATTTCTGAGAAGAAGTGGAAAGGGTTGTTTGTCAAAGGCCAAATTCCTCGGTGTCTTTCCTCCTTTTGATCTGCTCAGTGTGAGGCCAGGGATGTCAGTGTAATGTCCCTACAGGTGCTGGCCGTGCCAGGTGACACGGTAGTGGCACAGCATCAACCCATGCCCAGAGCCTGTAGGGAAAAGCAGTGACTTTGGGATCATTATCGTGCTTCTCATCTTTGCTCCCTGCTGGAGCTGATTTATCCCTGCAGCTTCTGTTGCTACATCCGAGCGGGGCATGTCTCGCTGTTGTGTTTCAGCAGATTGCTGTAAATTATCAGCTCCTTGGTGTCAGCCCGAGCCTGACGCAGCCCATAAAGCTTTCTGGCCGTGATACTGCACCACAGCATGGCGAGGCCAACGGGTGAGGATGTCAGCTCAAGGGGGATTTAACCCAGAGTGCCCCATCCATGTCCCCAGGACCACCAATGGGCCCTGAGCACATCTTTCCAGCAAGACATGGCCAAGGAGGGGATAGATCCATCCCAGCCACCACCATCCTCAAGGCAGCTCCAACACCCATGGATGGGCAAATTGCCCTGCGGTGTGCTTGGTGCCTGAGGCTAGAAGAATTATTATCACTATTATTATTTAGTAATGATTATCCCCGAGCATAAAATCAGCAAGATGAAAATTCAGAGGTCTCGGGGCGAAAGCACAGCCCGTCCCATATATTATCTGTAAGTGATATGTGCACCAGTGTGGAGCTCGAGGAGAAGGGGATCTCACGAGAGCCACAAACACCGGACTTTTAATTTAAAACTATCCTTCACTGACTCGAGCCTCTCTCCCACCAGCCCATTTTTTATTTCCCCCTGTGCAGCAGTAATCAGGAGGTAACAAGGGAGAAGGGGAACGGATCATCTTCCAGCGCTATCTGGCTGATTTCAAGGCTGTAAATTATAGATATATATGGTACAAAGGAGTACTGGGATATTAATTTCTGTTGTTGAAAATCACAGCTCCTCTGCTTTAATTTACTGCTAAATAATAAATGACATTGTGAGATACTCAGCAAAGATAAAGACGCCGAAGTAAATCAAAGAGCTCATAAGCACTTACGGATCGGTCTGTCTTGGATGTGTAGTTAAGTGGCTTATATTGTTCTCGCCAAGCAGAAATAAGCAGACGTTTAACCGATGTTATCTGCCAAAGTAAAGGATGAACCCGTGAATCAAATGGTTTCCTGCAAATAACCATTTGCATCGGCAGAATTAAACGAAGATGGGCGTTATCCCCAACATTTGCAGGCATGCTGGGTGCCCTGCTGTCAGCCTGAAGAGGGGTTCGTGTCCCGCAGTGTTCGCAGGAGGACAGGGCTGGCACCCTGCCCTGCAGGCACATCTACAGCCAAGAGCCACCAGCTCTGAGATCCAGCTGTGCTGCTGGGAGGCACCGGCACCTACAGCCCTCTGTGGAGCTTGACCCTGCAGGTGGGCTGGTCGAGCAGCGTGTGGGGGATCCATCAGGGTCAGTGTCAGCTCCCCAAGGCAGAGGACTGGGAGCAGAGGAACTGCTGTTGGGATTCATTCTACAAACAGACGCGTTGTGCATAATAGGAAATTTTCATTTTGTGTTTCACTTGGAGCTGCTGAGCCACGCTTCCAGTCCGGAAGCACCCACTGTGGAGTGGGTATGCGTGGAACGAGTGCTTTCGTGTCGGGTGTCCTGGTTTTGTGAGCTACCACAACACCCAGCATCACCCTCTCCCTGCAGGGCACACTGGCACTGAGATCTCTGCTGGACACGTTTTCCAAATGTGAGATAGGTGAGGGCAGCCCTGACGTGGATCCTGCCCCAGGTCATGCTGCACCTGGAATGCACCTGGAGTGAGCATCCCCGAGAGCACGGCAGAGCTGTGCACTGCTGGCCTCAGCATTTCTTGTCTTGCCAATAAGAGAACATACGGGAGGCCAAAAGGAATTTTGAAGCATGCTTCTGTACTGAAACATTCGTACCCCTCACAAATCATCTGGAAGTTCCCAATGGCAGCAAACCCTGTGGCAGTTTTTTCCCAGTGCCTGCTGACCCACAGAGGGGCTTCAAACCCCTGAACAGATGGAGGTTTCCAAATGCTGGAAATCTGCTCCCAAAGAGGCCAGAAAGCACTGAGTCCGTTTGCAGGCACCCCATGCTCCTCATCACGGAGCTGATATCCACACGTCCCATGGTATATCTTGTATTGGGATGAGAGATGGTCCCTATTCCTGGGAGCCACAGTGCTGTGCCCCATCCCATTTGCTGTGCTGAAAATGAGGAGAACTCGAACCAGGCTCCTGCTGTTTCTCTTTGCTAACACTGTTGAAAGACAAGGCAGCTCCAATTTGCCTGAAGCCACTCTGCTGCGACATGGCACTGCAGGGAAGGTCTGCACAGAAAACCATGTTTGACAGTGAAAACATTTTGCTGGAGTACAGCATGCGAAAAACAAATTACTATGGCATAAATGAGCAAATCCATCATCAGAAGGAAGAAGAAGAGAGAATTGGTTTAAGAATCCACATACGAGACTGTGACAGTAATCATATAACAGCCCTTTGAATGTCAAGGGGGATGAACATGGTTTAATAGCAGCCAAAATGCTGCCAGGCTGGGAGACGTGTAGCAGAGCAGATGGATGGACAGATCTACCTATTATCCGCTCCCTGGAAGAAAAGGAGGGGGAGATAATTCAGCTTTACGCTTGATCTAGTGTGTAAATCTCAGAGAGGTAATGTTTCCCTCTACCAAAGGGAAAAAAAAAAAAATGTTTGTTTTCAGAGCCAGACAGCACTGGTTCAGATGTACAATGAGATGCATAACAGCAGGCTGCAGCCCTAGTGGTGCTCTACTGAGGGATAGCGGCCTTTCAGTATCTAAAAGGAAGCAGTAAGAAAAAAGAGGAGAGACTTTTTAACAGGGTCTGTTGTGACAGAACAAGGGGAAATGGTTGCGCACTAAAAGAGGGGAGACAGACTGGATATAAGGAGGAAATTTTTTGTGAAGAGCAGTGAGGCGGTGGCACACAAATCCCAGAGAGAGGTGGGGTGCTCTGTCCCCGCACACAGCCAAGGTCAGGGGATGGGGCACTGAGCACTGATGGAGCTGTGGGTGTCCCTGCTCCGTGCTGGGGGTGGCACCGGACGGCCTTCAGGGGGTCCGTTCCAACTTAAACAACTCTACAATTCCATGATTCTATGAGTCTACGAAAATGAAATTACAGGGGTGTGGGAGCTGTCACTCAGAGCTGGGCAGCAGCGGGTTCGTTCAGCAGCAAAGAGGAATGGTGAGGAGGTGGTGTGCCCTGCTCTCAGCTCTGCCCAGATGTGAGATGGGCAGTGGAGGATGTGTCTGTAAGGAGCAGTGTCCAGCCAGCACACCTGGGTGCCTGCCTCTTCTGAAAGAATGCTAAGATGCATTTTTGAGCGCTTAAAATGAAATCAGCTCAACAGAAGCCATTTTTGCTGCCTTCACCCCCCTTCGCATCACTGCAGGCGTGTCAGAATGCTGAAGTCCTGCTGCTGAAGCTCGGAGCCCTTCGACCTGCTTGGGTCCGTGCCGTGCAGGTGCCGGGCTGCCTGCGGGTGAGTGAGGCAGAGGAACACCGAGCCGTGCTGGGAGGGCTCCCTCATTCAGCCCCAATGGGAGCTGTCAGAACCACTGAAAGCAAAGCACAGCTCACCGCTACCAGGGCCTCACAAGCACCAAACGAGACCCAAATATTGATGTATTCCATATAGATCTATGTGCGCTGGGCATGGAGATGGAACGCCTTCTCAGAAGCACGACACTCGCGTCACAACGCAGATCACACCCCGCGCTCCGCGTTTCCCTGAGCCTGCCCCTTTAAGAGAGTTCTCGGAGGCCGGAAGTGGCTCGGCGCGGCGCTCTGCTTTTCGCTTCGTCTCTATGGTTTTCCCGCCTTTCTGTTTCCGGTTGGGGCCGCGTGGAAGGGGTGCGGGGTGGTCCTGCGTGGGGAAGGGAGGGGGGGGATGGTACGCGGAGTGGACGTCAGGATATGGGGGGGCTGGGGTAGTTACTCGGGGGGTGAGGCTACATGGATGTGGGGGGTGTAGGGGGAATCATATAGGGGTATGGGGTTAGGGTACGGCGCGTGGGGGGAGGGGCGGTCATCCTGGGGTCTGCGGGCAGGGTATGGGGGTGATGGGAGGGCCGTGTTTTGGGCTGGGGATGGAGATAGAGGGGTCTGAGGTGGTCATGTGGGGGGATAGGTTTAAAGGGGAGAGGTAAGGGCTGGAGTAGGGCCAGGGAAGTCGTATTGGGGTCTGCGAGTCGGGGTAGGGGAGGTTCGGAAGGGGTTAGGGCTAGGAGGTAGGGAGTTGGGGTTTGGGGGTAATACTGGGGTCTGGGGGTGAGGGTGCAAGGGCTGGGGGGATCGTATTGAGGCTGAGGGGCAGGGCATGAAGCAGGGAGGTGAAGGGTCGAGCAGGGCTGGGGTATCGTTTTGTAGGCTGGGGGTCAGGGTTTGTGGGGCTGGAAGGGAGCACAGTGGACACTGAGGAGCGGCAGGGTGCCATGAGTACTGGGGCTGGGGGTAGTAGGGGCCAGGAGGGAAAGGTTTGGGGCGCAGATGGACCGGGAATGTTCCTTGAGCTTCGTGTGTCACAGGAGCTGAGAGTTTCTTCCAGAGGAAACAGCCCCGACTCGTGGCTGAAAGCTGCATGGTCTCCTTGGGAAGCCAGCGTTTGTCAGGTGAGTGGGACCGGGGCAAGGCTGCTGGCTCATGCTCTCTCTCTGGGCGGGCAGCAGCCTCGCAGGAGCCCTGCATGCCCGCTGGTGCCATGGTGGGCTGAGGGCCTGGGGATGGCTGCTGGCGGCTGTGTCTCAGCCTAGTGCCTGCTGGCCTCACCCGTGCCCCAGATCAACCTCCAGAGGTCCCCCGCTGGGTTCCTCCTGTGCAGTAACAGGTGTGAGCATCCATGCAGCATTCTGATGGTCATGTATGATACTGCATACAGTGAGCTGCTGTCTTCAGCCAAAGGAAAGTGCTCTTTACAGCTCCTGGATTAATTTCTGTAATGGGTACTGCATCTTTTAAAAAACATCTTATACTATTAATTTGACATTGAGCTTCTGCTATGGGCAGGTTTTAGATGTGGAAGGTAGAACTAGGTACACTGCTGATTAATTTTTTTCCCCTTGATTTATTGCAGGTATTATCTGAATTCACAGACTTTATTTCCCAAATATAAGGGAATACTGATAGGCTGTGGTTTTTGTGCTTGAACAAACTAAGGTTCCCTTGGAAGCTGTGTACTTTGCCCTTCTGTTACATCCGTGCTTTTTCTTTAGGGTTGACTTTTCACTACAATCAGGGAGTTCAGCTGAGGTCCCAGCTGAGGCTCTTGTGTGCTCCCACAGGTGTGGGTTGGCAGCTGGCACCCAAACAGCCCACACGTAGGAAAAAAGTCATTCACCACCACTAAAAAGTCACTTTATTTTTGGTGTCATCTGGTTCTCAGCACTGCTGTTTGGTCAGAATACTATAGGGAAGGATTTCAAAGCAAGTGGGGGGTGGGATATTGCTTTTAAAAAGTGTTTCAGTTGCTGCTGGTGCAGAGAAGGCAGGTCTGTGTTTGGCAGCTGTCTGTAGCTTTAGCTGGATTTCTTGCTAAAGCCCTGACTGAGTAATGGGCTCTGTTCAAAAAGCACTTCACAGTGCTTAGTCTCCACTTTAGTTTGCTTTCCTGTGGCAATAAGGCAGTCCTGAGGGGTTTCTCTGAGGCAGCTTACTGTGTATGAGCTAGAGCCTTTGGGGCTTTTACAGGAATCTTGCCTGTGATGATGAGAGGAGCTGAAGTGCAGCTGTCATTGCTACAACCAGCCAGGTTCAACACGTGGCTGAGATGATAGAAGTCTAATGCTCATCTCATTTTTTAGTAAGGGATTTGAACAGATGTGCCAGATGTTTAGCAGGGCCCAGGAGCAGCACAGGTTGCCAGCAGCTGTTTGAATGCATGGGGCTACCTTCAGTGGCCGTGCCCAGGGGAAGGTCCTGCCTTGTGATGTGGGCAGGCATTAGGTCCTCTGGTCCTCCTCCACAGCAGAATTGAAACCAAAGCCTGTGTAGATCTGTGAGATTATAAAGTAACCACCTTCTTAAATGACACGCACCTTTGGCCAAGTGTTTGCTTCATCAGTGTCAGACAGAGACACATGTTCAGAATAATCTTGCTTCAGTCTTTTTCACAGCGTGCCTGCAGCTCTCTGAGCTTGCAAGGTACTTGCAGATAAAGCATGGTGCTCCCCAGTACCACACTCAGCTGATGGGCTGAATGCTTACTGCTCACCTCTAGCAACTCTTGTTTTTCTTGCAGCCCTCACCAAACATAGCAAGTACTGTACCTTACGTAAAACTGTAGTAGTGATGCAGTTTAACATCACCCTACTGGTCCTTTGTGGACTGAAAGGTGAATTTTGCTGCCTTCTGACTTCAGCCAACCATGACAGTTGTGCTTGGATTCACATACACCGTGGCTCAATGACAGTGGAGTTTCTTGGGGGAGGGAGGTTGGCTCCTCAGCTTCTGCCTGGGCTATTGTGCCAGGCTCTTGTCTGAGGCTTAGAAACAGCAGCCTTCCAGTGTACACATCACCAAGTACTGTGCTTAATGCTTGCTGCTGTTTGTGTAGGTGTTCCTGCTGAACACAGAGTGGCTGCTGGATCCGCACCCTCGCTAGGGTAAGTGAGCTAAGCTGCGTTCTCTGCCCGCCAGATGTGAAGCTGTGTGCTTGGAATTTGCAACCTGTCCTCCCCTTCTGCTTTGTCTTCTAATGTTAAATTCACCTGGGCAGAGCTGACTGATAATGTCAGGCTGCAGTTAGGAAACGTTTCACTTTGGTACTGCTGCAGACTGACAGCCTTTGTTCAGCTGATTACTGGAACAAGCATTTCCATTTCCCTTTCCCTAATGCCGCTCTTCCCTGGGTTACAAATGGCATTTTCTGTCACCTGAGCTTCAGAACAAAGCATGTGGAACCTTAAACTGGCTTCTAAATGACAGAGTGTTTTCCCCATTTCAATGACTGTGCAGCATAACCATTTGCAAGAGGGCCCTGGGTTGCAGCCTGCTCATGGCACGCTTGTTTGCTCTGGTGCCCTGGCTTCCACGCTCAGCAACTCTGACATCTGTGTGCAGCTTTCCCTGCAGTGTGCTTGTTCTGCTTGAATGTCCTGGTCATTTCTTTTCAGGTGGCTGAACTGAAGATCTGTCTGTGTTACGGTGAGAGTGCTGCCCCTGCAGTTCTGTTTGTTTATACCTGCGTGGCCTCTTCAGACTCTAGAAGGTATTTTTTCCAAAGTAAAATGTGAATAAATTCCAATTCTTCAAGCTGACTGTCTGACTTATTTAATCCCTGCTATAGTGAATAAAGTAGGAAGGATTTTAACATGCTGGAGGTGTGCATTTAGGCAAGGAAGCACATAAAGCTTTCTCCTCTGCTGACACCTGTGTCCAGGGCAGCCGTGCTGGAGGTGCGTTGTGCTTTCAAGATCTCTAGGAGTGATTCATTCCTGACCGTTACTAAAGCAATCCTGAAGAATGTGAGAGCATGTTTGCAGTGTGCCAAGCTCTAATCTCCGCTAGAGGGTGTGAAGGTCTGCAAGAGCAGTTGTATTTCCCTGAAACTGGGAGATTTTGTTTAATCAGATGTGCAGGCAGTAAGACTGTGGCAGGATTATGTTCCAGTTGAAAAACTGCTCTCTGTGTTGGCAGCAGCCCAAGTTACATCTGCTTTATGTAACCCATCAGCTGCACTCGCTGTGAAGCCCATGTGATGCTCAGCCCTCTCCGTCGTGCATCCTGTCATGCTCTTCGGCAATGCGTGCATGTGTCCGGGGGGAGGCAGCTCTGCTCTGTGTTTGGTTCTGCTTTCAAGTTCCCTTTCCTTTCATCTGAGCAGTAACATCTATTTGCTTGCTAAGCAAGGGTATTAAGTTTTTATTTGAACTCCAAGGAGCCTGGCTTTTGGGTTTCTTTTTTGTAGGGGGAATTTTCACTGAATTTGCAATATTCCCCATGCAAATGAAGCCTGAGGCTGGTGTGCTTTGGAACTGTGCTGGCTGCTGAGCTGACACAGGCTGCTTGTGCTTCCCCTGTGCTTTGTGCATATACAGAGCTCATCTCACAGTGGACACGCTGCTCCTTAACCCCTTTTGCTTCTGCAAAAATATTAATGCTCTCTCTGGAGGTTTTAATTCAGAGTAGGGCAGCAAGAAGTTGGTCACAGTGTTTTTTCCCAGCTCCAGCTGGGAGCTGCTGTGTCACAGTCATGTGCACAAGCTGCTGAGAATGGCCCCCAGCTCACCCAGGTTCTTGCTGCAGAAGCAGTGTAAGGCTGAAGCTGAAGGATTGAATGCTGCTCTGGTAAAAGCCTCTTTGTGCAGCTTGCAGGGTCTGAGGTCTGCCTGTAACATGGAGAGCGGATTAGAGATTGCAGACATCCTTAATTTGAGGAACACACAATGGAGTTGGGAGAAGTGGGTCACTTGTGTATTTGGGGCTCTGGAAATTGCAAATCATGCTTAAGGGCCTTAGCTGCTCATCAGATGAAGTGACTCTCAAACTGCACTGTACGAGTGGCACATGGGTGTCAGGAGCAGCGGGTGCTGTGGCCCTGCTTTCTGAAGGCCCATGAGCCCTGGGAGGATGGGTGCACCTATCAGTCACTGCGTGGCTTCCCTCTGGCTGCTGTGAGCCTCCTTGTGCTTGGAGAAATGCGTAGAGAAATCGAGGGAGCTCACACTGTGCAGGTGGGGTGCAGGGACCCCAAGTGGGCTGCAGTCCTGTAGAGGGGTCAGGGCATTGCCCCAAATCCCTGCCACATTGGTTCTGCAGTCCAGATGGCTTTTTTTTTTCTAAGCCAAGACATTCACTTCAGGATCTTGCTATCCTTTCCTCCTTAGGTTGAGCTGAGCACCTCTTTGGGTGCACCTCTGCCACTGATCCAGGCACAGCCCTCTGGTCCCACCACTACCCCAAAGCAGTGCCCCACCCCAGCTCCCCAAGCCTGTGCTGTTTATTTTTCTTCTCCAGCCATGAAGGAAGCTGTGAGCGAAGTGCCTTGGCCACCACCCCTGTAGCTCAGTGTCTGTAGGCACAGCCCCACTGCCTGAGTGTGATGCAGAGCTGGCGGAGCCCTGGCTGCAGGACGTGCCCTGTCCCAGGGTTAAGCCATGCACTTGTTTGTGCAGATTGCAGGACATTCCTCCCCGAGCTCAACACGGGTCTCTGGAGCAATGAGTTATGCTTGGATGTGCTCCTTGCTTGGAAACAGCTCCATAGTCTGGAGCTGCTCTAAGCCCTTGCATGTGTGAGTGGTGCAGTATCCCCCCAGCTCTGGCTGCTCTTCCTTGGCTCCACTCTTTGCTGTTAGGTCCCAGGGTGATGCCAGCACATCCAGTTGTTTTCTCCCTGCAGCTCAATGCAGTTCCTCCTGCCAGTGCAGGGATGGGAGCTGCCACGCTGCTGGGGCTGCCTCCTCCAGCACTGCTCAGTCCCTCTGTGTTTGAGCAGTGAGGTCATGCTCTCCTCAATTCTTGGCTTGAAAAAGCTGTACCCATTGTGCATTGTGTTTTTCACATGGGAAGTCAGGCTCAGTCAGCTCTCCTGCAAAGTAAGCCCAAGCACACAGAGACTGAATGCAATGTCTTCTTGTGTTTCTAACCACAGAACCATGTTTTCCCATGACTTCATGGTGGTTCTGAATGCAGGGTACCTTGTGCACTCAGCCACGTGGCAGCATCCAGACAGCAAGCTGCTTTGGGGAGAAGGAGAACTCCAGGTCAGGACTCTTGGACCAGGATGTAAATTCTCTACAATAACTTTTTTCTCCTGTAACAGAAGGAAGAAGAAAAATAAAGCCCTGTCTACTGGAGAGATCTGTAACAGCAGCTGTACCCTTCCGCTGTGCTGGCAAACACTGATAACTGACTGTGCCACAACAGCTCTGCCACCCTCCTACAGGGCTTGATAAGGTTTGTGTTGGGTCAAGTCTGTGTGACCTGCTGGACCAGAGCTGCCGTGTTCTGGTCCTTGTGGGAGGTAGTTGGGATCTGTACAGTGAAAAAGGAGGAAAATCAATCCTGGAGAGCTGATGTGGGCAATCAGCTTTCTCCAAAGCTGACAGCCCAGTGGGTTTTGCGGGCTGAAGCAGGCCTGGCAAGCCCTCAGCCTTCCCACCTGCTGGAGTTGAGGATGTCTTCAGAACTGTGGGCCCAGCTTGAACTGAGCAAGAGGCAGCCCCCTTCTGCAATGTTCCATGCCCAGTCGCCCTCCAAGAAGTGCTTTAGGAGGTTGTTCTCATTGCCAGGATGAATTCTCTCCTCTTAAATCACAAATCCAGGCTGCAGAGCTTGGGACTGACTCCCTCCTGCATCCCCAGGCTGAAGGACACTGTCTGGGAGCAGCAGGGTTGGGGTGGCAGGATTCTGAGTGTTCCTTAGCCTTGATCCTGCTTCCAGTGCTCTAGAATCACAGTTCCTCCATTCTTAATGTGTGCTCAGGTGATTCTGCTTCCACCTCGCTGTGGGGGTGTGCACAGGAAAATCCAAGAGGTCTGCCCCAGTGCAGGGCCCTCAGCTGGGACAGGAACAGGTTAACCCCACTGGTGTGTTATGCAAGCAGTTGGACCTTGCATCCTAGAAAAGGAAACATCTGCACTATTTGCTTGGAACTACAGGAACTGAGTGCATGGAAAGCAGGAGCTGTTCCTCGGGGCAAGCAGCACAGCCTGCTTTGCTCCTTTCCTCCCTCTCCATCCCTGTTGAGAAGCTTTGGCCACTCGCTTAAGGTGCACATCTGGGAAGACTGCTAGCAAGTGCTGCACTGGGGCAGATCCCTTCCTCTCAGTTGTTAGCTGAGGTTCACCTCTGCTAACATCTGTCTGTGCTGCTGCGCTGGGCCCTGGGCAGGAGCTGGTGCAGTGCAAGCATGAGCTGGCCTGAATTCAGTCATGATGGGTTGGGGGCAATTGAAGAAAGCTTTAAAATCTGTTCTCCAAGGTCTAAAGTTAAGAAATCTGCCCTGGCTTCAAGTTCTGGACTATCCAGACAGAGGTGATCAGCCTTAATCTGACAGCTATTCCTTAAATATTTTAAAAGCTGCCTGGAATAAACTGAATGCTTCCGAGTAGTGACCTAAATTCCACTTGCTGTAAATTTCATTAGAAAGTGGATTTGTGTGCCTGCCAGCAGCAAGCTGCTCTGCAGCTCCATTGATCCGGCCAAGCCATGTGCTGTGCAAGCACCTTCCTCAGCAGATTTGTAGAGAGCTCACTGCTGCGTGCTGCCATTCCAAACGTGGCTCCTCGCCTTCCTCTTCCTTTCCTCTCATTTTTCTTTTTTCCCGGTGCAAATGTGTTATCTGTTTACTAATCACTTTGCATCGTTAGCTGTGTGTCTTCCAGCTCGCTCTGTGTGCCTTGCCCTCTGCTTCCCGTCCCATAGCAGGCAGGCACAGGGTGCACAAGGAGGCTGCAGGGAGGGCACCTGCAGCTCTGACACCCCTCGGAGAAGCCTCCTCTCCTTCTGCTGCCCTGAAGAGCTGTTTATCCTTGTGCAGCCACGACTTGGCACTTCGTGGGGAGGTGAGACTGCAGCACAGATGGCACACAGCGAGAACTGATAGGGAAAAGTGCCTGGGGACACCTGGTGCTGCCAGAGCTGTCCCCGAGCAGGGGCACACGGCTCATTGCAGCCCACATGCCCAGGTCCCAGAGGGTCCTACTGCCCTTCCCACCTCTGTGCTGCTGCAGGAGATGCTCAGCACCCGGCTGTCCTCTCTGTCCTCACCTGTAAGAGGTGCTGCTTTGCCACAGCATTGATTGGCTTTTCAGAAGTGCAGACCTAAGGGGCCAGCATCACTGGGCACAGTCCCTGTAAGTGTGGCACCACTGCCTCTGCCAAAGCCTTGTGGAAGGGCGGTGGCACAGGACTGTGGTTTTCAGTGCTGGGAGCATCACCACAGCAGCAGTTGTCCTCTGCAGATGATGAGGGGGTTAAGCAAAAGATGAATTTTTTTTCCTCTATCTCCTCCTTGTTCTTTCTGATCTCCGCCAACAGAGCTAAAGATGAGGGAGGATTTTTTATCTATATTTAGCTTTGGAGAAATTGCTATAACTAATCGGCTTTAGCATACTGGGCCCTCTCTTCTATTTTATCTTTTTTGTGTTGTTGCTGAGACCTCGTCATGTGGCTGTGGGCTGCAGCTCTCTGGCTCTGATTTTGCCAGGCTCTTTATTTTTTATTTTTTTTTTGATGGAGTCAATGAGTAACCCACTAAAATAACACCTCCAGCTGTTCCTCCTGCAGCTGCTGGGCTGGAGTCTAATTACGGGTCCTGCTCCAAATGCTGCTTTGCATGTAAAAGTGCCAGTGAATGGGAACAGGGGGAGGAGATGGCAAAGCAAAAAAAAAAAAAAAAAAAGACAAAAGAGCACGGTTTGGGTGCTATTTTTAGTCTCTCTAAGCCAAATGTAAAAAGACCCTCAGGCTGCTGCTGTCCTGCTGGATCTGATCATATGCACAGCATCGCTCCCATGGCACACTGCAGCAGCCACAGTGGACTGGGTGGTTTTTGTTTTGGCAGCTCACCTGTGCGTGTTGAAAATCTCCGATGTTTGGGCAACGCTGTGGTGATGTGGCTTCCATCCACGTCCGGATGGGTTTGGGAACCACCTGTGTCTCTGTGTTGCTGGATGTGCCCACACCAACAGGGAGGGCTGGCAGCCAGCTGTCTGCATGGAGTGGTGGTACAGGGCTGCCCAAAATGTCCTTCCCCGCGGGTTGGCCAGCCCACGTTTTGCAGCGCTGGGAACGGGGGCTTTGTTGCCAGGCTCTGCTCTGGGAGCTGCACCGTGACATATGGATCCTTTTGTTTGGTTCAGATGCAGGCTGGTCATGACCAGAAGCAAATAAAAGGGCAGCTGTTCATTAGCTAATTTGAACTACTTAGTGGTCACACATCAGTCTGCAGCTACCAGCTTGAAACCACGACTGCAAACAGACTTTGTGTGCTGGAGACTGTGCCCTTCATTAAACCAGGTTACTTTGAGGCTGCTGTTGGGAAGCTGCCCCCTGAAAAAACTCCACATCTCACTGCATTTCCACCTCTTCCCTTCTCTGCTGGGGCTCCCCTGCCCCATGCTGACAGCTACAGCCTTGTTGAAGCAAGCAGAGCACTATGCAGCTCCCTGGTATGGCACTCACTGAGGCCAGTAACACAGGGCAATGGGAAGGCAAATCCCACTCCCCATTCAGGCTGTCTGTGCTGCAAGAGGATGATGTTTTCAAGTGATTCGCTTGCTTTCCCCCAAGCACAGGCACACTGTGGAGCACAGGAAAGTCCCTCCCCCATGACAAGGAAAAAGAAATCAGCAAGCAGATTGAGCGTGAATGGCAAATAAAGAGATTGCCTTGGATACAAGGCTGCAATTCATGCAAAGAAGTCTGCTGATCGCAGAAGATAAGCAGCATTTCTATGGGCTGTGAGCAGCATCGTGAAACTTATGTTTCTCAAGTGTTGTCAGTGTTTTCTCTGAGCGCATGGATGAAGGCTGCCAGCAGAGGATTGAGCCGTGCACAGGCTGAGCTGCTTTAGCTATTACACTCGGGAGCATGGTTTAAAAAACCCCAAATCCTGAAATAGCTATCCAGGTAGAGACTGCGGTGTGGAAGTGCTTTGTAATGACACACCTTGTTTTCCTTGTACAGATACAAGCACTTTCATACCAGCAGAGCAGCACCCACAAAGCAGGCTTGTGCTGATCCCGACCCCGTGAAAGGGTTCAGTGTTCACGCACAGGGAGCAGTCTGTGCTCTGCTGCACATGTACTGAGAAAGGAGCTGGATTTGTAGAGTACTCTTAATAAAAAGTAATTGTTTCTTATTACTCCTCTGGTGTTATTAAAAATAACATAATCAGAGCATTTTACAGGCAAATAAAGACAGTCTGTAGCTAGTGAACAGCCCAGTAACTTGATTCAGCGCTTGCGGAAGTAGTTGAGAGTATTTACACTATCAGACTCATTTGAAGGAGGGATATTACACCATCTTTGTTTTAATTTGTGTAGGAAATTTGTTCATCTTTGCATTTGCTATTGCCTCTTAGTCAGGATTGGTATTTTCTGAGTACAGAGAAGTATCACTAATGGATGGATCAGATCCAGGTGGCCCTGTAAGTCACTTAAAGAGACGACTGCAACCAGGAGTCCCAGCAGGCTTCAGGGCAGCAGCAGATGGGTTCAAGTGGCATTTCCAAAGGCACTTAAGAAACTAAGCGTTCCCAAAAGCCCACTAAACCCTTCCTTGCTTGCAGTTTCAGCTTTCCATATCATGAACATGACAGCATCTTTACCAACAGTAAATAAATTATCATCTAAGTGTTTTTATGCTGAGAAAAAGGGGAGTATGTTCCTTTTGACAATGTGGCCCTCCTGGGCCACCTCCTCACACCTCAGGGTTAAAATCACCATTGGGGGTTCCAAGGGGTGTCTCCCCCTCCCCACACCCCCTAAGAGGTCTGTGCTGTTGGCCTCCTGATGTTACAAACATCCAGCATGGGTACTGAAATAAGCACTGGATCTCAGTACATATACTCTGCTAGCTCTCCTCATGCTTTAATCATCCCTGCAGCAGCAGCCCTGTAAGGTGTAAAGCTAACACAGTGAACAACAGTAAAAGGTATTGTTAGCAGAGATATTTTATAGATAGTGTAATTAGAAAGATTATCAAAACAGAAAAGAGACAATCAACATGAAGAGAAATGCACATCTACGAGGACTGAGGCTCGCATGAAAAACTCCACGAACAAGAGATCTCCAACAAGAGATCCTTCCCCAGTGTTGCTCAGCCCTTCAATGGGGTCTGGGAGAGGTGGATTCAGACTCCACCCCTTCTGGTCACACAGGTACATTGCCTTCACCTGTGCTCCCACGGCTGACTCTGCTCACCTCAGGTGATCCATCGGTGGTCAGGCCGTGATTCAACAGTTCCCATGTAAGCCCCCACCCCTGCACACCTGCTTACTGCTTTACCAGTGCTTACAGGCAGCAGAACCACGCAGGATGCACTATATGGTTACGGCCTTCGTGAGAGAGGATGTGAATAAGGGCTGGGATGCTTTCACATGCTCACCCTGATTCATATATCCTATGAATCACAACTTAGTCCTATTTGCTAATGCCTGTCTACGTAGCTTTTAATGTCATTGGCAGCCATGCTCTGATGTCAGCTGTGGCAGCCCAAGCACTGGCAGCTGGTGTTTCTGGCAGCTCCTAGCCTAGAATTCAATTTTCCATCAGTCTCTTCAGAAGAAAGGAGGGAAAAAAACAACAACAAACCATGTTTCTGCCTGTTTGTGACATCAATACATGAAGGGCTGCAGGGCACAAGTTCATTTAAGGCTCTTCGGCACTGTCACACATGGGAAAGCTCAGATAAATCAAATAACAGCGTGAAGCTACACCCTCATTTATCCTGCACCGCACTACTGCTCGCTCAAGCCAGCTCAATCCTGAATGAACATTGCTGCACAAGTTTCACGTCTTTGAGGTTTTGTACGTTAACATCATCCTCCTGAACACAGAGACGTTTTACCCTGTTCCCTTTTGTCCAGGGTGGAAAACTACTGCAGGGCTAAAGGACAGCAGCATCTGGGAATAAGGGCTTCACCCTGGCAGCTCACAGCTCTGATTTCTGATACCAGTTCACCGTGTGACTTTTTGGGTGGCATTTTCTGAGCCTAAATACTTGTATCTGTATGGTGGGATTACTAATCTATTCCCTAACATTACAGAGGGCTTGAAGATCTCCAGAGATACTTGCTGCACAGGAGCTTTCAAACACGCATCGGCTGTCACACAGACGAGCACATCCAGAGATGTCTGGAGGACCCAGCTTGGATGTCACAGCTGCTTTGGTTCTAAGGGTGAAGGGCTGAAGGGATTTGGAGCAGCTGATAGCCAGCACCCACGGTACTGCTCCGAGACTGACAAAGGAAAGAAAGAATTGTGACATCTAGCTCAGTACACGTAATGTGCTTAATAAGAAGTGTGTGTAAACCAGAATCGTATGTCTGCGGGGCACAGCTCTGCCCTACTAACTGCCTGTCAGTTATCTTGCTTGTTTTGTGTGCAAACACGACCATTTAGAATGGTTTTAGATGTTTAGGAAGCAAGCATTTATTTCAATTTAGCCAGGAGTACATAAAATTCCACTGAGTCAGATGTAACTGATTTATTAGGGAATTAGGAAGAACTTCATTTATTAAATAAATATTATCCCTTCTGGAACATACTTTTAATGTGCCTACTGCTTAGCAGCCAGAACTTGAATGGAGGCATTCCTGGCTTGTTGACAGCTCCTAACAATCTCCTCTCCTCAGTACAAAAGCTGTGAGGATGAGACCAGCTGGGCAGTAAGAAGCAATGACAACTTCACCTTTACCAGGACTCCTTGGGATGCAAACAGAAGGGAGCAGGGCAAGTTCCTGCCTGCTGCATGCCACAGCCCTGCACCCACCTACAGCGAGGCCGGGAGGCATTCCAAATCTTTGTGCATATACATCAGCCCCGCACCGCTCCCAGGCAATTGCACTTTGATTTAGCTGATATTAATAAGAAAGGATTGGCTGCCAATAGCTCTCGTTTCCCTATTGCCCGAAACAGGGAAAATGTCCAGGCTTTGAGCTGTGTAACCAGAACTACCAGAATTCACAGTGGGAAGGAAGGAAGGCCAGAAAAAACGTTCACGTGGTGGGCAGTGACTGGCCTTGTATGACCTCCATAAGCCCACCTTCCCTCCCTATCAAGCATGCCACATCCCTTACTTTCTGGAAAGACCAGTTTGCACTTGGAGCCTTTGTCCGTCAGGCTTCAAATCTCAGCACCCCTCACTGCATTCCTTGAGCTTTTCACCCACTCCTTTATTAATGTACATTCCTTCTGGTGACGGCCCGCTGGAGATTCCATATCAGAAGATGTAACAGGAAGACAAACAATAACAAAAAGAAATTAAAACTGCCTCCACCATGTCTATCTTGTTAAGATTATTTCCATAGGAGACAAGCGAGACATCTCCTGCGACTGACCTGGACATTAAATCATGCACTGATAATGCTTTATCAATAAATTTAAGAGCCTTGACGAAGCTTTTCTGCCTTGATGGCTATTTGGTTGATCGCAGTAGTGGCAGCTAATAAGATTTCCCAGACTCGAAATGGAGAATTGTTAGGAACAAAGAGGAATCTGAGTGGGCGTGCATTCCTCACCCTGCTATGCCAATATCTCAGGCTTTCAGAGCAGGAAAAGGATGTTGCAGGCGTGATGGCAGGCAATACCAATCAGATAACTCTCTCTAATTACAAAGGTACTAGATTAACTAGTTAACCTCGCTTACACGAGTGCAACAGGCCGAATACCACTATAGAAAGCTGATTTAGAGAAACAGTTTCTCAACACGTTAAACAACGTCTTGTAAGGACAGGTTTCAGATCAGACAACAGACTGTTATTGACTAAGACATATGGTTTGTGTAAGAGAGAACTGCAGCTGAATCACTAATTAATAGTAACCACAAATTTAGCCTTCCTAGAAAAAGAACTGCACCAAAAGGACAGGATAATGACTCTAAATTTTAGTGGAGAGATTTATTTTTTGAGGGAGCAAGCCAGCAATAAAAGACATTCAGGGTGAAAGAATTGCTTTAATGGAGTCTCTGAAGGGAATAGAGGCATTTGGCCCTAATTTTCAAGACTATGTTCTAGCACAGACTGCAATATTGGTGCTGCACAGAGCGTGGTTGTGTTTCTTGCTTTCAGCACATCATGGTGTGACTGTGAAAGAATGATTTTGGACACCCTGAGCAGCCCCGGCTGAGGGTTGCGTGCATTCCCCTCAGGTGAGTAATGCAGTTGGGGCTGTGACTGAAGCGGTTCAGCACTCTCACTCAGAAGATACCATCTGTTACCCCAGGCTTCAGCCCTTCACGTTTTATGCCCTAAGCAGGCAGTCCTCACTTGTCTCCGCTGGCCCAGCGGTCCCCATGATGCTATCAGGGCTGTTGGCAATGCTCTCAGGTGGCCCCACGCTGCATACTCAGCACACAAGTGCCTCTGGGGCTCAGTGTCACACAATCACTACGGTTGGGCCTCTCAAATCACCAAGTCCAACCCCAACCCACCCCCACTGCACCCAATGACCACGTCCCTCAGTGCCACGAATCCACGGTCCTGGAACCACCTCCAGTGACAGTGCCTCCACCACTCCCTGGGCAGCTTGTATTAATGGATCGCTGCTCTATTTCTGAGAAATTTGTCCTAAAGTCCAACCTGCCCCTGCCCTGGTGCAGCCTGAGGCCACCACCTCTCATCCTACCACTGTTAGCTGGGAGCAGAGGCTGACGCCCACCTCAACACAACCTCCCGTTGCAGAAAGCGATGAGTTCTCTCCTGAGCCTCCTCTTCTTTTTAGACAGGGGGGGGTTTAGGTTAGATACTAGGAGGAAGTTTTTCACAGCGGGCGGTGACGCACTGGCACAGGCCGCCCAAGGAGCTTGTTGTGGACGCCCCATCCTTGGAGGGGGCATTCAAAACCAGGCTGGATCCCTACAACTCTTCCCTCATTTACAACCCACACTTTGAACCCTGGAAAAGCTGCAGGCCTTGGCAGAGCCGCAGCCTCGCCTCTAAGAGGAACATCAGCCCCGCGCTGAGGGGACCGATGCTTCTCAGGGAGAACACGGGTGAACGGGACCCGCGCGACCCGCAGCCGCCCGCACTACGCATGCGCCGCCCCCCCCCCATATGGCTCAAGCCTCTAGTGCCATCACGCATGCGCCGAGCTGGCCGGCGGCCACGCCCCGCCCCCGCCCCGTCACCAGTAACAACGGGCGGCGCTGCGCTCCTCCTCCTCCTCCTGAGCCGGAACCGGCGGCGGCGCTGCCCCGCGCCGACATGAGGAGAGCGGAGCGCGGCCGCGCGGCGTGACGGCGGTAAGCGGCTGTGTGTCCGTCCGTCCGTCCGTGTGTCCGATCGGCCCCCTCTCCGCGCCGCGTGCGGGCTGCGGCCGGCGGGGAGCGCTCCGGCAGCGAGCGACCCCGCCGTCCCCAACAGGTGCCCGGTGTCCGCGGGCGGGGAGCGCCGCTTTGTTGCGCGGTTCTTTTGTTGGCGGCCGCGCGCTGCGCTGGGGGGGGGGCGGGATCCGCTTTCCCGATGAAGTAAAAGCGCCATCGAGTTGTCGGTTAAAGGCGTTGCGGTGAGCTCGTGCCGGGTGAAGGCGGTCCCGTTGGGGTGGGATGGGGTCCGACGCCCTGCCCGGGCGGGCTGATGCGGAGCGGCTGGCTGCTGCTGCTGCTGCTGTGTTTGTAGCTCTGGCTCTGTGCTGGAATGTCTGGAGAGGAAATGAACCTTAGGGGAACTACGGTCGAGTCCGAAGTTTTCGTCTGAAAAGCTCCGGTTCTTCTCCTTTGGAAGCGATACCGGCGCGCGTTGTGGCTGTTGGCTGTGTTGTCCTTGTTTGCTCGCTTTCTGGAAGCGAAGGGTTTTCACGTTTGGGATACTTTTGTCTCTCTTTAAGCCGATCCCAGGCAGCACTCAGCCCCGAGGTGCTACGGCTGCTTCCCAGCAGCAGCACGGGAAAGCTCACCGCCCAGATGGGTAGTTAGAGCATACGCTGAGAGTTTGTTACTAAAACCGGGCAGAAACCGTGCTAATTCGGTGGCTTTGTTTAGAATGGCAAGTCATTTCTGACTAAAATATACCCAGCTCTTCAGGGACTCGTTTAGGAGTCTTAATGGAGTTGTGAAGGTAGAGCTGCGAGCATGCTATTGCAGTGGGGAGTGTTGTCTGAGTAGGAGTCTAAAACTGGCTCCTCGCATCTGACACATGGTTTTAAATGCTTCTTTTTCAGGTTGGAGTTGACCTCAGTAACCGCAGCTATGGTGCAGAAGTATCAGTCACCCATACGGGTGTATAAACACCCCTTTGAGTTGATTATGGCTGTAAGTATTGATTTTGTTTCGCTAAAATTCTCTTACTTGGCAGCTCCCTGTGTTGCTCAGTCCTAGTCGGGCAGCATTTGGTAGGTGCTGTAGAACATGCAGGTCTGAGATGATATACCAAATATGGGAGATGTGTATTTTGACAGTTTCCTTTTTCCTCAGAGTATTTTTATATAACGTGTTTTCTTCCCTAAAAGTTTCAGTACAGCTCACGGTCTGATCCGCTTTAAACTTGCAGCGAAAGTTGCGTTTAGGTATGTTTCCGTATTGGTTATTGAGAACAATCTGTTCCAGGCTGTGAGAAAGCATCAAGTTCATCGATGAGAAGCTTATTGTGGCATCTTTGTGTGGACTGTAAGAGTAGAGAACCCAGAAGAAGCTGTGAAAGCAGGGTTGCGTGTGAACAGAAAGGGGAAAAGCACTGGGAGCAGTGATGTAGTACCTTGTGGGGAGGAAGAAAGAAAAGGTAGGGAGGCTGGAGGGATGGATTAAAAGCTTCTTGGCTACGGGAGTGCTGGTTTGTGAGCCAGTATTAAAACTGCAACAAACAAAATTGTAAATCCTACCTTGTGTTCTATCTTCTCTCTCTCTGCCTCCTCTCCTTTTATTTATTTCCTTTTTATTTTTTTTTTTAGAAAACAAAGAGGAAGTCAGTCTTTCACATTTGTTATATTTGGCCAAAGCCACATCTGTGTGGTTCTCATGAGCTAGGAAGAGCACTTGCAGGGGAGCAGTCAGGTCAGCTTCTACTAGATAAGAGCAGTTAAATCCTAAATGATCTAAAATAGTAGTTATTGCTTCACTTGCTGAAAATGCTCTGTTTAATGGCTTTGGGGGAGAGTTTGAATGGTGCTTGTTGTGTAAATATTTAGATAGATCACATGGGCTGAAGTGCGGAGTTCCTTATGGAAGTGATCCTTTGCAGCCACAGGGTGAAAAATAGGTTAAATCGCACCAGGTGAAATATTTCCATTTCTTTCTATCACATTCCTGAAACTGCATTTACCTTGCACCTGCAGGTCTTGCACTCACAAATGATTCAAGGTGGAGTATGGTTATTTTCATAACGATCTGTATTATGTTGAAGGTCTTTTAATACCTTACCCCGTTATATCTAAGCTAAGTGGCTTTCTAGAATTGAAATGTGATTGTGTATGCAACTCGTTATCCTTCAGTGAAGTGTACTGGCTCTAGATCTAAGACCACTGACCAGAGTGGAGTGCCTTGGACACAATTATCTAGGTTTTGCTGAACCGAGGAGCCTTTACCTTGCTGCTGAGAGGAAGGCACAATTTCTGCTTTTAAGAAATCTTCTGTGATATTTTCAGCTCAAGTGCTGAGCTGACCTCAGGGTTGTTCACAGTGCTTAATTGGGTGTAATTGGAAACACTTCAGACTTCTACTATTGACTTTTCAAAGTGTTCTGTACCTGGGGGATAACAAAACTTCCAGGACAATTTTTAGCCTTTTCTTACATGAAAGATTTGTTTTTCTTCTCTCCTGTAAGAGGATAGAGGGTATATTACATATGCAGCTATAGGGGAAAAACCTATATGGAAACATGGATGTTGGAAGATCAAAACATCGAACTAAAAGGAGAAGAATGCTTATGAAGAAGAAAGTCAGCTGGATTGGTAGTTGCTGAGCCTGGAGGTCTGGGTTAGTGATAATATTTTTATCTGTGTCAGGCAGCAAGTTATTATGTTCAGAATGCATTCACTGGGTGACCATCCTGCTGCCATGTTGCTTCTATTACTTTATTGGATTTTAGTGCATGCAGTAATCTATCTGAACTGTTAATGCATCTCCTGAAGAATTTGAGAAGAGTGTCTCTGGGAGCCAAATTACTTCAAGAATATGGGCAGTATCTGATAGTTTGAAGCTTTTTGGTGCTGTTTCCTTTTGGTTCGATGTCAGTGAGCTTCCTACTTGCCTACTTTTCCCATCCTGGATTTCAAAGAGGTTCTTGAGGGGAGAATGAAGTACAATTAGCATTCTGTTCACGTTGCTCTTGTTTTGGGAGGTTTCTTCTCTCCTTCTCTCTCTGAAGGATGAGCCCAGCTAATTAAGACCAGAAACTGGATTTAATTCCACTAGACCTAGACTAAGATTGACAAGTGTTTGCAGACAATTATGATAGACTCAAAAATGTGGGAATCCTTTTTCTTCCTAAATTGTTTTTGAAAGTGCTTCTCTTCTGTTCGTGCACTGAAGTCCAAACACCAGCTGTTGAGCCTTAATGCATCTCAGGCAGTGTTCTTCAAGGCGCAACCCCTTATCTCTCAAGTCTGGAAGAGAACTGGTGAAGTGCAGATGGAGGAAGTGAGTTGGGAGATGAGTTGCTTTGTACTTCTTGCCTTCCTTTAACATTAAAGGCAAGTTACGTAAAGTTTGACAGAAGCTACTTCCTTGAAAATGTGTTTTTACTGATGAGCTGTGTGGTTTCAGATAATATTTAAGTTGCTTTGAAAACAGTAAGAATGGGATGCAAATCTTTTAATGAAGCTGTCTCCTGGACTTCAGAAGCTTCTAGAATCATAGCCCAGAAGTTGCTGTGTTCCAGTCTGACATGCCTGGTGCTGGCAGTACCACTTTACCACGTGGTTTCGTGTTACGACGCGATGATTTTTGGCAGCTCTGTGGCATATGTCATAATCACCATCTTGAAGTGTGTGTGTATGTATTTCTCTATACAAACACTTGTGCAGATGTTTATCAGATTGAATAGAATCGAAGCTTATTTTTTTCCTGTTCACATTCAAGTTTACATAATGCTGAAAGCAGCTGAAATATGGAAGAATGACTGTTAACTTTGGTAACTTGACGCGAGTTTAAAAGCTGTAATGTTATCTTAAAGGAGTTTGCATTCAGTAATAAGAGTGCATTTGGCCAGTCAGTAGTTCTTCACATTAAAAGACAGTGAAGAAGTTGAATCTTGAAGATTTCTTAACGTGCATGACACTGAAATTAACTTTGTCAATTCACAGCTTGTTTTTGGTCTGGCATGCATTAAATAATTCTCCTTGAGTTTAGTTTTCATAGTAAATTCAAATAGTGAATAATTGGCTTTTATGGGATTTCATGCAAATGGGAAATAAAGATTGTTAGGAACACAACAAAACCACAACAAACAACCCACGCTGAGTGCCCTGAGAGCTGAAGGGTTTTCTGAGTGTATCTGGAAGCTCATCTTACATGTTATCTGCTTAGTTTCAGATCCAAATGGACTAATACCATGACTGAACACAGCAAGTGTGCGTTAAGCTATTAAATATTCTGTTTAGTCAAAGTAATGTGCATTTTAAGAGCTTGTTGCTTTATGACAGCTGAGGTTTTCAGGTGTGCCTGTGGAGGCAGACAAACTTTCAAAGGCAGTTTGCTGTCTTTTGAATACCTAAAATGATGTTTCCACTCTTATAATATCTGGTGTTGGAGCCAAACAAGGAAGTTGGGAAGGCAGAGTGTAGGTAGCCGAGTCATCAGTGTCAGGAGCTTACTGTTGCCATGTAATATCTTTAATTTTAGGATTAGGCTTGGCTGTTTTCCTTTCCTTTGTACGAATCCCAGGCCCTCATCCACTTTGCTTCCTGGCTTTGAAAATTCAGCCTTATTTGCTGTTGGAAATGCATTAGTAAAAGAGCTGTGGAACAGCACCTTGTATGGATGTACTTACTCTGGAATTGGTGTCTGCAGCTCAGCTGCTGTTTTATGTCGTTGTAATGGTTTCTTGTATTAGCAACGTGTTGTATGAACTAATGAAATTTTGGCCACTTGTTTGGAATGAGCTGTAGTTACCAAACATGAGAGTTAAGTGAAGCACAATGGAAAAACATTGACTTGGCAGCCTGCAATGTACATATTATTTCATGGCATGCCTAGATATTTCCATGGCTAGCAGTTTCCTGTTGTCTGTGGGCAAGCACATGACCCGGCTGTAGCTGACACCTGCAGTTTTTACTACCCAGTGCTTTCAGCCTGGAAAACCTGACAGCTTTAAAAGCTAAAACACTGCTACTGTCAAACTCTGAAGGGTGTCAATGGGAGAAAAATCTGTACCAGAACTGGTCTTGTTGCTTTGCTGTGAAAGCACTCAGGAGTTCCACGCTCTGCATGCGTTCTGTGCCTGAACTGGTGTGAAGTGTTGCTTTATATATAATCAACCAAGGAACATGCAGAATTGAAAATATGTTGAGTGCATAGGAGAAAGGAAATGGTTAGTATGTTCTGTGGAGTTTAGACACCTGTGGTGCCATGGTTAGGATCTGTTTGTAATTTAATATGCATTTAGCCATTAAGAAGCACATGTAAAAGCTTTTAAGACCTTGTGGGACAAAGATATGGTGTATTTGTAGAGTCTAAAATAACATCCAGTGAGAAGGCAAGTTAATTTACAGATCACACACCAACTGCAGACGTAGGATGAGGTATTTCCATATGGTGTGGTCAGTTATGTGCACCTCCAGCTTAAATAATCTGCATTTCCTCTTCCTGCTGTGAGCTGAAGGAGCTGCAGATAGATCTGAGCTCAGATGCTCAGAAGAAACAAGTACCCAATGAAAGATGGGATAGGAGAGCCTCAGGGACTGAGAGCAGTCCCTCAGGACTTCTGACAGATAGCATTAAATCAGAGTCCAGATCTTGGAACACAGAATGTAGGGGTATGTTGTTATTTTTCATAACCAGGATTGATGTTTTTGCTTTGCACTCACTTTGATTTCAGTACCTTTCTGGAAGGAGGAAGGCGACGTGATCTTAAAACTCTTGTGTTCTGAATATAGAATGAATCTTCTGGGAGTTTGAGGAAATCTGTTAATTAGCTCAAGTTAAAATTAATTACAGGTTAGTCTTAAATGGTCTATTTTCTCCCAAGCGAGCTCATCTTCATTTTTTTTTTTCATGCAGTTTAAACTGTCAGTGTGTATATTTTAAATGAGGAATTAGGCTGTTAAGCTGAATTACTAACTCTTCATCTGATTGTTATGATATAGTTAAGACAGGTAATGTTAGCAGCTTAGGTAAAACATTAAGTAGGACTTATTACAGTCAGTTTAATCATTCTGCTTTCTCATTATCTATCTGCATGCTGCTTGTTTCAGTTGCCATCAGTATATTTGAGTCATGGCTTAGAAGCACGTGGAGGATATGGAAGTATAGGTCCAAAGCCTGTGTTGCAAGGACTGACACCACCTGGGGTCTGCTGCAGTGTGGGGCAGTGTTCCCACAAAGCTGTAAGCAAGTGCAGGCTTTCAGAATCTGAGATCAGGTGCTAAGCTTTTTGCCTCTCTCTGCATCCCTTTTGCTCGATAACACTGATTTTAGCTCAGTCCATAGAGGTTATCAGCTTGTGGTTCGTGGGCTTTCTCTTCTAGGGGTTGGACAAAGAAGAAATACATCGCTTCTCATTACAGTGAAGTTCTCAGCTCTTGCTTGAGAAAGACATAAGCCAGTTCAGGGAAATACGCTGCTCAAATGCCATCTTGGAACAGAGAGTCAATGATTTTTGTCTGCCTGTTTGCCACAACAGGCTCACTTGAGGGCCGATGGGCACCCTGTGGGAGCAGGTGCTCTTCCCCTCCTGTGCTTTTGGTGAGGTGATGGCAGCTGGGCACAAGAAAGAGCAAGCCAGCGTGGCACTGTCAGGGATCCCTGATGCTGTGAGGAATCATTAGGGATCTGCTGTCTGAAAAATGCAGAAGCTGATTGCTGTAAGGCTAAACGAAGGGGCTGTTTGAAACCTGATTCAGTGCTCTTTTGGCTTGGTGGAGTTCAGCAGGGTGAAGTATTTGCATGTTGTGCTTAATAGCTTGGGAATGTAGATTCTGAGTTGATTTGGTGTAAACAGGGATCTGTCCTGACCTTAAGAAGGTTAAGAAGTAACAGTGTAGTATCTTGAAGTATCTTCTTTCATGGTTGAAACCTCAGATTTGAACATTTTGTGTCATGGATTCCTCTGAAGGTGCATTCAAGCAAAACCTAAGAGTCTGCGTATCAGCAGACTTGGAAATAAAAATATCAGTAGCCATAGCACAGGAGCTGTGGGAGGGGACAAGGAAGAGCTAATTGTATCCGTTTGTGTTCTTTAAAATTAGCTCAACTAGGCTTTGTCACGATCAGACTTGAGTTAAACCCTGAATTATTTTTTCTATAATTACATCAGTGTTTTCATGCTGAAATTGTGTAGTCTCACCACTTGACTATAGGTGTTTTTGGTGCAGATCATTCTGTGTAACAGTTTGAAAACTGTATTGCAGAATTCCTGTACCACATTGGCCTCTGGCTTAGGAACCTTCTGTCTTGCCTACTGCTGTAGTGTTTCATGCTGCACTGACAGTAAAGGAGCTCACTTTGTGAAAAGGAACATTCCTACAGTGATGGTGAGGATGGTGATGTGTCCTATTTACATTTGTTTAGGCCACAACAGGAAGGGAACAACTCATTTCCTGATGAGAGCACTTCCTTCCTTGAGCATATTGTGCTTTTTTGTTTATAAATGTGAACACTATCGACGTTGTTTCAGTTCAGGAACATCAGTCGGTGGAATCCTCTCCAGAGGACATTCTGCTGGCTATCTCATACGTTGTGTAAATTCTGCTTCTTCATTTGCACAACTCGTTCTTTGCTGTGCCATTCATTGGCCTGTGGATAAATTCTTCATTACTGAACTCGTGGCTCTATGAAATTACTTATTGAAGTGTTTCATGGTCTGTGTGGTACAGCTACTGACGCTGTAATGAACAGGATTTAATGCAATTTCACTTGAACTTCTGTTCTGTTTTGACTGAACCGATTCCTCCTTTAGACTGCCTTTCTTTGCTGCAGAGGAGAGTGAGGAACAAAGGAGTGATTATGATCTGTGATTTTAATTCTTTTAGAAATGAATCAAAGGAATCTTGATTATTCTTTAAATGACTTGCCTTTTGAAGCCGGTGGCATCTTTCTCCTTTAATGGGTGAGCAGATATGGGGTGCAAAGGCTTTACACCCTGCTGCCAGTGGTGCCCCCTGGCAGTGGTGCCCCTGGCAGTGGTGTTAGCTGCTGGTTGGCAGCAATGCCCCCTAGCAGTGGTGTTCTGATGAGCAGCATAAGCCCTACCCAGTTAATGTGGTGTATATCTGGCAGCACCCCTCTAGAGAATTCGATAGGGATGAGAGAAATGTGTGGTAATGCTCTCTCTGATACTCTTTCAATCTACAGCGGTGTCCTGACAGCCTTCTGGTCCAGAAAGTGCCTGTTGTGTGTGATGGCACCATATGTGGTTGGCTTCCTGTGCTTGCCCAATTCTTTCCTGGAACAAAGCGAGCTCTCTATCATGACACTCTCCAGCAGGTGGCTGTGCTTCGTGACACATTCTGTCAAGAGAGATATCCTTTATCAGGAGCCTGGCTCGGCTGCACACCACCTGCTCTGTGCTCGCAGTCATCATGCTGCTTGCTCGTTAGATAGCTGCGTGTTACCTCCCTCAGACCTCAAGTTTTTCTTATGGTGATGAGTCCCAGTCTAGGACTGCATATGAGAGATTGCTGTTCCGTACCGTTACCTTCCATTATCAAACATTTCGGAGCCTTTTCCTGGGAGGTCAGATGTGTAAGGTTAGGATACATGTTTTCCATGTTACATTTAACTTTCTAGCTTGAGGTAGGTTTTATTTTTTATTTTTTGCAGATCTCAAACCCTGTCATGCTGCCTTTTATTGGCATTCCTTTGACAGTAGTGAATGGCCACGATGTAATTGATGTAGTTAATAGTTTTATTGGTTTGCTTAATGGAGTACAGTGGCCTTATTTTACCTGGAAGCTGCTATTTTGCTGGTCCAAAAGCTAAACCCAGCTATCTGATCGACATCACTAACCTTGAATTCTGCCCTCTTGCCAAAGGTTTCCTTACTGTACTCCCTACACTCTTGGTAGAGCGCAGTCAATGTTGCTGTGCTTGGAGGCCAGCTGCCTCTGGGCCAAGTAAAAAGCAGGTGGATGCAGTCTGACAATGAAGCCAAACCTGTTAGGCTGAACCTCTGCACACGGTGGCAAGGAACGGGGGCTGATCTGTGCAGGGATCAGGAGACTTTGTGGCAATATGAGTATTTGGTTCTTCAGTTAATACTTCAGTGGGAAGTTCTCTGCCTGTAGCAATAGTGCAGCCATGCTTCCCTCTTTCCACCATTAGATTTTTGTCTACACAGTAGTAATTCTATTAAATACATGTATATATTCCATATGTTCAGCATGCTTTAATAGGACTGCTTGGTGAAAGTGTCTGTGATTAAGACAGAAACCTGCTGAACAGCAATTTCAGCATGTATGGAAGTAAGGCCTGCCTACAGGACAAGCATTCAGAAGGGACTATGTGGTGGTTCCAAAAATAGGTCCTCAGTGGGTGCATCAGAATTGCAGCGGGATTCTAAAGTAAAACTGACTACAGAGGATCCAGACATGGCAAAATTCTGTTAATGGGACGGAATGGGGAAATTAAATCCTGAAGTCTTGCCTTCAGCAGCGTGGCTGTATCTGTATGTTAGGGGATGCCTGCTGGCAACGCTGAACGAACTGACTTGTTCAACTGCTGCAAGATGTACAGTGGTTACTTACAAGCTACAGCAAGACAAGGTTTTAATGGCTCGCAGTTCTTCCATGTGCGTATCTTAATCTCAGAGATACGTTTCTGCGTTGTGGAAGGGCTTATATAGTGCTGTTGCTGCAGAGAAAATAGGAAGTGCTTGAGAATAGCTGACATTCCCCAGTAATCGCAGCGGTCTCCGCTCTTGGAGCGGTTCAGCTTTTGCTGGCCCCTGGCCAGCTTTCCTGTGATGCTTTTTTGGAGGTCAGACTCTTTGCCAGAGTACTCTAACCTTGAACCAGAGCAGTCGTGTCCTGTGCAATTGGGGTCAGAAGCCAAGTTTCCTCTCCCAGGAGCTAGTGAAGCTGATGCTAATTGCAAGGCACATTCTGTCAAACCAAGTGCTGTGCTCAGAGCAACGTGGCTTCTGAGCCAGAACTGATTTCCATCTGTCTTATCAGCAAACACTCATTTTCTCTGTAGAATGCTTTTGCACATACATTTAATATAAAAATGCTAAAGTGAAATTGCAAGCTGATCTCATGCTGCTATTACCCCCACTAGGGCAATGAAGGTGGATGTATAATAGAGTGACGTGTATCAGTGTGGCTGTATAATCTGTCCTTGATGTTCCACCTTAACCCAGACCAGAACAATGTCAAGATTTTTGTTTACTCTGATTTTTTTCTTTTCCAACCAGTGTTTTTACTGTCAGTCTCCCAGGCACCAGCCAGCCTAACCTGAGTGAGCAGGCTTTCCTTGCTTACTCCAAAGGAAGGAAGATGAAAATGACTTTATTTATATTCAGCCTCTTGGGGTTTTCTGTCCTTACTCTTTTTTTTTTTTTTTTTTTCCTAGAGGAAGAAGTAGTACTTGCCTGCCCAACTTATTTTTTTTTTAAGCTTCTTGCTTTGGAGATTCACATCTCAACACTGCAGCAGCTCTAACGAAGCTGTAGCTGTTGGAGCTGCTGTGTCGTGCAGTAGTGCTGTGCCCTGGGCTCTTTTGGCTCTCTAGACTTCTCAAAGGGAGGAAAAGAATGAATGCTCTCCTTGTGAGCATCTCTGAGGCAAGCAGGTGTAACTCTTAACTTCTCATAGTGGCTATCCACTTTCTCCTCAGGTCTGCCCTGCTCATCCACGTGTCTCTGAAAGTGGCCGTTCAGGTTCCCACATGTAGGAACGTGCATGACACAGTTTCAGGTGTGCAAATATATTCAAGCGAACCACAAGTGGCTTGTATCTGTTTTAAAGAAACCACTCTTCCAATTAGAGCCCCGTTGAGGCATGCCTGTGGTGGTTAAAGATGGCTTTGTGCAGATGAAAGACAGAACGTTAGCCCTTGTGTCAAGGTCAGATTCTTTCTCTTCAAACTGTGGGTTTGTTGTCTTGTTGGGTTTTTTTTGCTTGCTAAACCTTGAGGCTTTTAGAGCTGGAATGAAGGTGAATTAAATCATGGACAAGTTTATTTTTTTTTCTCTGGAAGAAGATTGTGCCTGCGCATGGTGAAATGGTTCTTAGGAAGTTACAGGTTCCCTTTCACTTTCACTATATGCATCTGTATGGAGCAATCATGCCACAATAATTTTGCTAGTAAAGCTGCTCTGTGTTTAGTTTTCTGCACTGAAAATGACCAACTAATGAATAGTACCCATGCAGGAAGGGATCAAGTGGTATCCATGCATGTACTGAGGGGCTCGAGTACTGTGCTGTACAAAAAGAGCCTGTGTGGGTGGTGTGACTGCTGGTAAGAACAGAGGATTTTTGTGTCTGCCCATCTCTTTCAGTGCTGCAAGGCAGAGCTTCCTGCTTGGTTGGGTAAGTTGGTTACCATGGTTGTGTAACTCAACAGCGAGTTACCAGTAAAATTCCACTAATCCCACAGGTTGCTTCATAGCCTGTTTAGAATCTCTTGCTTTATTTATAAGGCCTAAATTATATTAATGAAATATTAAAATATTTAATAACACTTTTCTGAAACTGGTTCACTGCCTCCCTACATATCACTGCACGTTTCAATACAGAAGAAGCTTTCTGCAGCTTCCCCCATAATGTTTCTGCTTTTTTTTTTTTTCCCTTCTATCTCCTACGTTGCTTTTGGTTTGGGGCAGCCTTAAGCAAACATGCAGTTATTTTTTTAGTATAACTCAAATTCATCAGGAATGCTTTATGAGTATGCATGAGCAAATAAGCTCAGAGTGTTGGAGATATTTACAGAAGTAGATGCTGTTCTGAATGGAGCATCCTTTTAATGAGCTGCCCTTTAAAACTTTTAGATTTCTGGCTTATGTGTTAGAAAAATGAGTACTTTGTTGGTTCGTGTATGCTTCCTGGAGAATATGGACTCATACTTTGTAGACTTTTAAGTGACTACAAAAGAATTGGAGTTTTTTTCTGATCAGGGTGATACAGTAAGCACTATGCTTGCTAACTTTTCAGGAGTCGCTGTAGCATGCTATGTGAGTGTGTTATGCCTTTGACTCAGAGCTAGCTCACAAGAGCTGGCCTGCAGAGTAGCTATTAGGGCTGTTTAAAATGCCAAGCTGTGCATTTGATCTATATTTGGAATGCACTTGAAGCCAATAGTGATCAACGCTGTAACCATGGAAATGCTGCTTGAAGGAGGCGACCGGTCCTGCCGCTGCTGGTTAGTGCTGTTGCTTTCCCTTGGGAGTGCTTTGTAGCAGTGTTAACGCATGAAAGGTCCTGGTGTCAGAAATCCAGGTGGTGTGTGACGTGTTGTGCCAGCAGCTCTAATTGCAAGCTATTGCAATTATTGCCATTTCATTTCTAATACCGTTTCATTGGTGCTTCCCGATAGCTGATGGTGTGTGCAAACTATTGTTGTACCTGAAATTTAACGTGAATCCTTTCACCCTGCAGAAAATATCTGAGACATTAAGTAGGTGTGAAATAATCTGGGCTGTGTCCACAGAGGAGTGTTAAGTGTTGGTACTTCCTGGTGTGTGTGATGGAGCTTTGTTCCTTGTGCAAAAGCCACAGTGCCTCTATTTGGGAAGGCTGCTCTGCTTTCCCTGTGTGCATCCTGTATGTGTTTTAGGTAAGTGCTGATTGGGATGATGGTCATCGAAAAGCAAGCAGATAATTGCCTCTAGACAACAAGAACAAAATGTAATGGGATGTTGGTGGGAAGGTTCCACCTCTGATGCTGTGGGCACCATAATAAAATAGGAGGTATTACTTCAGAGCAGTCCTCATATGGTATTGCACAGTAGCTACTGCATCTGAGCTAAGTCTGTGTGCTGGGTTACTTTGTCACATTTGTGGCCGGTGTCTTCATTGCTTTCAGATACTTTCAGCTTTCTATTTCAGGAATTTCTGGAATGGATGTGAAGATCCAAAGTTTTCTCGCTGTCTTTTGAATCGAAGCAGGAAATTTCAGTGCCAGCTTTCCATGTGCCAGGCCTCTTAAATCTACTGAGTAGAACAAATACACAGTGTTTATTCTTTGGTGACATCAACAAGATTGCTTTAATAGCTTTTCACTGGCTCTGTTCGCGTTGCCTAGGAGTAGGATATATTTGAGACCTTCAAGAAACATAGCTGGGTAGTTATTTAAAGTACTACAGGCTCCTGAAGCATCTAAATGTGAAAATGGACAGAACAGTTCTGTTCAAAGAAAGCAATGAAACCTAAGGCTTTATGTCGTTACACTAGGGTGTGAATTTAAATGTACTGGGATAAATCTCCCCTCTCCTCCCTTTCCATTTCTACGTGGATGTTTGCACAGGTCTAAGTGGGTCATTTGTAGTGATGTAGGGTCTTCGATCCTTTTTAACTGAACATGATTAAATCAGAAGGACTCCTTTGAACAAGTATGAGAACATCAAAGGATAGCAAGGCGTGTTAGGGATTATATTTTTTGTACATATAATAAAAACTTTTCTTTCATGCCCAACTCTCAAGTGGCAGAGCAGCTGTCAGTGGTGAGAATTTAATGGTTTGGTGGATGCCAGGAAAAGAAATGTTTTCTCATCCAGCTCTGCTTACAGCGGGCACCAATTCCCTCAGCTCTCTGTTTCCTGGAGGATGTCTCAGGAATTCCTATTCCTCTGAAGGAGAGGTGAGCTAGCAAAGCTCAGTTTATTGGCTTGGCTGTTTTCAGTGCTTCTCTAGGGGACAGTACTGCAAACAAGAAGGCATCTTAGCACTTCATAGTCTAACAAGTGAAGCCCTGGTGGTGCTAATGAAGTGTGTCCTGCAGTGATGTTCAGTGTAGACAGGGGCACACAGGCTGGGAGGAGTGCAGGTTGCTCGATGCCTATGGGATTCAGAAGCATGGTGAATGCTTTGAGACATTTCCAGGAGCACCACTTGAGTGCAATCTCATAAATACAGCGCGCGGTATAGAGGTGTTCTGAAGGCATGAGGGGCATCTGTTAAACAGCACAGCAAAATGAGTTTTGTGCTTCGTTTTGTTGAAATGGTCTGGATGCCATGCTGCACTAGGTCCTCAAAACCGCTGATGGCTTTTCTTCCCAGAGCTCTACCTCTCAGCATCTGAGGAATTAATTGGCCTTCAGTGTGGAGTTTGTGTGCAGTCTGCGTGGAGTGGACTCTTGTTGGTACTTGTCTCGTGACTTGTGTAATGCAGATTGTGTGGTCTATATTAAAAAATAAACAAGAGAAATTAAACTTCAGTAACTAAAGCCATAGCAGTTTGTGCTGCTACAAGCACAACAGCACCCTTTATGAACGTTTTACACTGACTACATCTCAGAGCTTTAATGCTGAGGTGCCAAATAGATGGCAGTGGGGCCATCTGCATTGAGGGAATGCTCTGCTTTGGTACGTGGCGTGGGAGCAGTATGAGTACGGCTTGCTCCAGTGCTGTAGACTTCTGCTTTAAATACACTAATGAGCATTTAATCAGGAAGTCCTGGGTCGATAACACTCTGTACTTGTGTGTAATAAACAAGAACTTTTTATCCTCTTAAAATGAAGCAGAATACTTGTTTTATTGATATCAACTTGTCTTACTGATTTTTCTGTGTAACTTATAGAAGAATTATTTTATCTTGGGCGTACTTAATGGCTAACATTAATACATAAGGGCCAAATTTCATCTCGTACAAGGGAACAGTGCATGAATTCAGTGTTTCTACTCCTCAGTGACAGGGTGAAATGCTTTTCAACTGGGCTGGAAGGAGGATGGAAGAGGGATGAAGTAAGGAAGGACTAGATGCAGCTGCCACCTTAGAAAAGCATGGAATCACTGGGCAATGCCTTGTGCCTGGAGGTCAGGGTGAAGGGCTGCACAGCCACCCACATGTGCCAGGTGGATGTCAACCAGTTCTCATTTGAAGAAATGCACAGAAATACACCCCACCATCTGATCCAGCTGTGGGTCATTGTACTTTAAAAATCTGACTAGTCATCTTGGTGGCAAAGGCTGGGCCACGACTTACAAATAAGTGGAAAATAAGATTGGTTCAACTACCTGCTATTTGTCAAGGACTAGAAGTAGGCGCGTAGATAACTTGTGCTGTAGATGCTGTCCCCTAATTCATTCTTTGGTCTGAATCTGCCTCGTTCATGCTCAGTGGGTTGTCTGCAGTCCTGCAGAAGCCTCATTTGTAGTCTTGTGTAATTAAAGCCTTCCTGGTCTTTTCCAGAGAAAGTGAGTTCCGAGTACTGAGTCACTGCCAAGCTGCCTTTGTTTCTCAGAAAGAAGAAAATCACTTCTGGTAAATGAGAGCATTTAATGAACTAAAAATGCAAGGAGGAAGGAAAAAACACTTACTTTTGAACAAGTAGCTGCTGTGGAGAGCCATGCTGATGAGGAAAGCTGACTGCACCAAGTTCAGCAGTGCTGCTTGCCTGATATCAGGGGTTTGACTTGCAGCAGGCAAGTTTTAGAGGTCTGTTTGTCCTTACTGAGCTTGCTTCACAGCAGTACTCCTTTCTGAAGAGCTGACTACTTCTGCATTAAAGATTCTGCTTCCCAGACTGCATTCCAGTTCTGGTGACTGGAATATTAACTTAGTTAGAAGCCATTTCTGGTTCTGCTTGAGGTATATCCTTTCCTGCCCATCCACTTTCTTCCTCTCAACTCCAATTGATAACTAAGTATGAACTAGCATGCATGAAATACGCTGGCACTGAGATAGGCACTTTGTTTGTCAAAGTATAATGATTTTTAAACTCATGTTTGTTGTAGAGGTATGAACAGCAGTGTATTACGGATGAGGAGGTATTTGCTGATTGGATTAACTCACAAAACTTGTTTCATTTCAAAAGCAGCTGCCAAGAATCCAAAGCCTCTTGGTTGGCCTCCCATGAGCCAGTGTTTTTCCTATTGATCTGCAGGGGAGCAGAGAGACCTAGTGGTACCAGGAGTGATGCAGGTGCAGGAATGCAGGCTGTCAGAGTAGTGCTCTGGTTACCCTTCTTATGTGTTTATAAACAACTTGCATTCCACGTACTTACAGTGGGTAGAAGAGCATGGTGAACATTGGTATGCATCTGCAGATTAGCACCCAAACATGGTCAGGTATTTATTGCAGACTAACACTTGTGTGTGGCATGCACAGACAGCAGAGAAGCAGATTCAGCTGGCAGGATGAGCCAGCCTCTCTCAGGGTGCCCTTGGAGAATTGCGCTACTTCTGAAAGCCAGTTCTCTTGCCATTTTGAACAGTAACCAAAGAGAAATGCAGCATCTTAGCCTGTTCCATGTAATCAGCTATTAAGAAAATATTTAGCATGCTGAATTTCCTGAGTGATGACTAAAATTCCTGCTTACAATTCAGATTTAAATTTTTATTTGGAAGATTTGGCTGCTGTAAGAATAATGGGATAGCGTAAGGTTGCTTGCAAGCTCTGTCAGGTTTTCTTTTATGTGATCCACTGGATGAAGAAACTGAACAATCCATATCCTTTAAGACAGGAGACCAGGACCTGGGTTCGGGAAGCTCCATATTCATCAGGGGATATTAATCTAGCCAGAGAATCTGAGTAATTTCAGTAACATAACTGATAACTTCCAGAGGGCTGAGCACATTCCTGTTCTCAGATGGCCAAGGCCACTTTGTTAGCCCTACGTGTGGTTTGAAAAGTGAAAAGCCAGAACATCATCATCTATCTTGAAAATTGGGTCGGGGTCATCCCTAACTGGTCTAAAGTTAGTGTTTTGGGAGGATCCTATTATCATGTTGTAATCCTGGAAGGTAAGGACAGCAGGAGCAAAGCTAATTTGCTTGGGTGTGAGAAATAGCTGTGATGGGTTTTAAATATTGTCACTTCTGAATTGCTTTTGTGTTTTTAAGCACAGCTAAAATACTAGCAAAGATGAAAGTAAAATCCTGTTATTTTGACTCTGAACAGGAGTTGCTAAGGGAAGCAGTTGGGGAACAGGCTTTAATACGGTGCTATTTTGGTGGCAGTTATCCTCATCTGTGTTCTTACTGTTACATGCATTAAGAAAGTTAGGAGTTTATGTAATGGGCCCAAGAAATTTGAAGCTTGGGCAGTATATTCCTGAATACACCGTGCCACCTTTGAGTAAAATAGAGTATATGAATGTTTGAAGCTGTTAATTTAGGGGTGATATAGGGAACAACAGCATTGCAGGTTTAGTGTTTCTGAAAGCTCTCTCTGTCCACCTCTGCCCTACCCACAGGCCATTGTGACTTCTCACGTCATAGCCAGCACCAATTGATGATGTCTGCTCTTCTTACTTCAGTTACATACAGGGTTCTCCACTTAGCCTCTCTTTGTTCTGTGGCCTTTAAAAAACAGTACAATTAAGTAACATCCTTGCAACATCCTTCCTAGATGCATTGAGTCTCAGAGCAGCAGCGTTTTGTTCTTGCACATGGAGTGCAGTAGTATTGCTTCAGCTGCTTTGCTTTTGAGGAAATAATTGGCTTTTGTGATGGTATCTGTACAGTGCAGCTGCCATGAGAGGAAGGTGTGTAGCACCTAACGATTTTATTTGTAAAGAGACTTATCATAGAGGGAGTACACGTGGCATCTTGTGACGTACACCCTGCTTTATCAGGCTGCTGAAGAAATATAGGATAACACACAGTTATTTCCTGCTTACAGGGCCACACTTGAGACAGTTTCTTTTTCTAAACACCTCAGTAATGCAGAACGACTCAGTGCAGTCCTATTAGAAGCAAAGGTGCAGCGTTTGGTTATTTTGTATGTTCTCATGCTGCTTTAATACCTCCAGTGATGAGTGTGCTGCTTTGACCCACGTGTCTCTTACTGATTGCTATGCCATTCTTACTCTGCAGGTTTTCTTGTGCTGTGTTGGTCCATGGTGTGAAGGAAGACCTCTCAGTATCCCATAGTCTGTGGCAGCTTTTCCTGTGTGCTCTGCACTGTGAAGGATTGCTGTTTGCCTCGTGTGGAAAGACAGCAATGCTTAAAATCAGATTGAAAATGTTGATGTGGCTACAGTTTGCTGTAACTGTAATATAATCACGCTGTAATAATTTTCCTCAAATGATGCTGTACTGAGAAATGATGCATTATGAGAACGTATGCCTGTGGCACACAGCTTGAATAGAACCAGCCTGACTTAAGAGCTCAATGAAATTGACTGTGAGCAGTTCTCAATACAGTGTGCGCGTTCTTCAGGGAAGAAAGACTCCAGGGTTGCTGTTAATCTCTTTGAAACCTTCAAGTACTTTGTTGCTGTAAGCACTGAGCGTGCCAACTTCTGACGTTAATTATTTTGTTCTCTTCCAAACTGGACGCATTCAGCTCAGTCTTGCCTTTCAGAACAACAAATTCTTGGGCTCCTTTTCTTGCTTGTAGCTCAATAAACCCTTCCAGCAGGTAATGTTGCAATTTGCAAGTGTTCACAGGGCAAACGAGAAGCTTGCTTTCTGAGGGCTAAGATGAGAAATGCATCAATATGTGCAATGAATGAGACCGCTGAGTCTTATAATGGGGGCTCCTCAGTGGAGGTGTTTGACTGTTATCTAAAGTAAAAACAAACAAAAACCCCTTCCAAAGCAGTGAGAAATGCAAGATGTTTTATAAGCTGAGGAGGATCTGGGTAATTGTTACAAACTCCTCAAATAAACAAAAAAATAAGTACTGTGTAGGTTTAGTGGTGATTAATTCTGTACGCTGAGGATTGAGGGAGAGGGCTGAGGCATTCCTGTACGGTTATAAAAATGTATGGGCTTTGTTCAGAGCAAGACCTTCGTCACATAAATAAGGAAACTCTTGTGCTGTTTAATAGGACCACTCCTCCCTTAGAGCTGTGTACTGTTGCTATGTACCATTGCTGCTGTTTTACAGCACTGATGCTCTGCACTTCCATCCTGCTTGCCTCTGAACTCAGAAGTTATTTCTTTTCCTAGCTTAAACAAAACCAGCTGCGCACAAATGAGAGGTTTGAAGAAAGGAGTTTGTGTGTACTCACTCTCTGGTTGTGCTCGGGAGTGTGTTAGAGGGGCTTTATGAACTCAGGGCAGCCTTGCTGCAAAGATGGTTTAAAAACTATACACAAAGGGGCGAAAAGCTGACATTGTTTTAGTGCATTGCACTGCTGTCACCACAGTAACACTGCTACAATTGAAGTCTGGTAGGGAACTAAGTATTTTTATTCTTATAAAGGGAGAATTGAGGGACTTTTTCTCTTCTAGTGCTGTGGTTGCATGCTTTCTGCAGCTGCTGCTTATTTTCTTCCACACCCTCTCCCTGCTGATGCTGTTCCTATGCCACTGCCCTTCTATGTTAAGACCAGTTAAGATGATTTAAAAGGAAAAAGTGCATATTTTAGCTCTTTTTAAAGGCTTTTGTTTCACATTCAACTCTCAGATTTCTGCGCTGGGGCACCTTGTAAATCCTACCTATTTACCAAAGCCAAGGTTTTGAGTCCAGTGCCAAAAAGGAGAGAATTCATGGTTTGGAAAGGGGGCTAAAACATTGATTATATCACTGCCCCTCGTGAGAGGGAAGCAAAGAGATGCCAGTGACTCTAAAAAGGAGAAAATAACAGCTGTGTTGTATTCTCCAGTCATAGTTGGCTCTAAAACTAAAATTCTGCAAAGTTCTTAGTAGAGATCACTTTTTTCTACCCTGTGTTATTGATTCTAGGTTTTAAGCTCTATCTGAACGTGCCTAATTTAATACCATCTTCTTTATGTGTGTGCAGTATTTAAGGGATCAACTCATTTATATGATGCTGTCTTGTAACTGGAGGCAGAGCTATTGCTGTCTGGCACAGTGGCAAAAAGTTCCAGTGTTCAAAAACATGACGTGGCCTCGTCTTAATGGAAAGGCTCATCGTATGTTGTTGAACAAAACTGTATGCTGATAAACTGTGCTGTGAAATCATCGTGAATACTCCGTGCACACAGAACTTGAGCTCCATTAGCTTAAGAAATGGGCTTTGAAATGTTTTTATTAGACCTTTGGGAGCTGTGTGGAAAACCCTGCAGACAGCTTGGTGAAACACCGATAATTAGCATGTGGGGTTTTTTAATCTAACATGTAATTGTTCTGTCTTGTGGTATTTTAGAACTGGAGAGTCTTATTTTCCTGTTATTACTGACAAGTGGGTTGTTATGTGTAAGACAGCTTCCTTTTTGGGGGGAAGGGTGGGGAACAGATGTTTTGTGTGCTGTTTTACTCAAGTAGGGCTATGTTAAGCACATCTTAAGTGGTTTGCTTCTGCAAAAGGTATCAATGGTCCTTTGCCTTCGGATGCTGGTGATGTCAGTGAAGGAACAGCACACACACACGCATCAAGTCTCAAATGTGATGACAGCTCTTCTTTTTCTGCCGTTGCAGGCTTATGAGAGGAGGTTTCCAACATGCCCACTGATTCCTATGTTTGTAGCCAGTGACACTGTGAGTGAACATAAGAGTGAGGATGGAGCCATCCATGTGATCGAACGGCGCTGTAAGCTGGATATAGATGCACCACGGCTGCTAAAAAAGGTGATTAGATTTGAAGCACCTGTTCTTGCTTTTTGGATATAATTTCACATGGATATTGTATGTTAACAGAATCTGTGGCATCTTCCTCAGATTGCAGGAGTGGATTATGTCTACTTTGTCCAGAAGAATTCTCTGAACAGACGGGAAAGGACTTTGCATATTGAAGCCTACAATGAAACCTTCTCTAACAGAGTTATTATTAATGAACACTGCTCTTACACAGTGAGTAACAGGCTCTTGATGATGCTACAGATGGAATTAAGTCAGTGTTTAGATTTCAAAACTCAAACAGAAGTTAGTTTGTTCTTGGCTTTTGCCTTGCGAGGAAAAAATAACCAACCTTCCACCATGAGTGATAATTGCTGTTGGTGTTAAATGTAACACGCTTGCTTGAAGAACTGAAACTAGTTTGGCACCCTCTTGCTTGAGCATCTTCTCAGAGAGCAGAACACGATTTGCTGTGTTTGACAGCTCTGTTTAGGCAGATCTGTGGTCTGTAATAGCAGTGTGAGCCTTGTCAAGGCTGTTGATAACCCTGACAGAGTTGTTAAAGGAAACTTCAACATAGCTTTATTTGCCTTCTGCTCTGCTCAAACGTTCATCATCAGCAGATTTTTAACCTAACTCTTTCTGTGGTGGCTGGTTTTGGTCTTCAGTGCAGATGCTCTCTGATATGAAGGAATCTGGTGGCATGCTTGCTGCATGTTCTGGTCTGGAATTCAAACCCACTTGACACTATTACTCTATTTTATTATTACTACTGTTACTCTATTTTTGATATTACTTCTCCATTGTTTCCATTTAAGAATACTCCTCTATCTGCAGTTTTTCCTGTGTAGATGCTCTAAACTTTAAATGGCAAGATGGTAGCAAAAGCCTCTCTGATGGTCTGCTCAACCAAATGAGAAGTTTATATTTCTTTTTTTGGTAGCATTATCATAGGAGAACAAAGTAAAATATTTCTCTGCCTTGGTACTTTGTAGGTCAAAGGAGGAACAATCTGTTGCAGTGTGTCTGTTGAAAATATGTCTAGACTGCAGTGCTGGGAAATGCTTACACTGTGCTTGGTGCGGTTGTTAAGCTTGCTGGCCTGGTCTGTCAGCCTAACCCCCAGGAGCTGAAAGTTCACTGTGGAGTATTTTACTTTGTTCCACTGATATGCTACAGTCTCAACTCATATCTACATTGAGATATTGTTAATTATTTAAACCTGCTGTTCTCTTGTATCTTGGCTCCTGCACTAGTATTTCTCCACCCTTCCCTTTCTCGTTAGGAACACATTCTGTTCCAGCCATGAGGTTACAGGAGGGCTTCTCAGCCAATTGTTCTTTAGTATTATCTTTTCCAATCTGTATTTTGCAAATGAAGCAAAAGACTGCAAATTCCTCGTGCTTATTTTTGACTATGTGAACCTGATGAAGAGTATTGTGATGAAAAAGAATAACAAATATATAACTAGATTGTGTGACCTCCTTTTAACTTAGGTTCATCCTGACAACGAAGACTGGACCTGTTTTGAACAGTCAGCAAGTCTGGATATAAAATCTTTTTTTGGTTTTGAAAGCACAGTGGAAAAGATTGCCATGAAGCAATACACCAGCAATATTAAAAAGGTGAGCTTGCAGCCATGAATTTGGTGCCTGGCTCAGAGTTATGGAAAGATAATGTAGCTGCTGCTAAGTAACAGGCTGCTGTGGTCAGAAAGCTGGGCCGTTTGCTCTTTAGCCTAGGGCAGTGTGTGTTTGTAGGTCTGTGTTTGGAAGTGGAGTCTTTAGAGAGGTCTGGCCACGTGAAGGGTTTCCAGACCAATCCTTTTTGTGTCTAAAGGTATTTTTAGTAGCTGAAGTAAAGTCTCCTTTTTAAAGGGAAAGGAAATAATAGAGTACTACCTGAAGCAGCTGGAGGAAGAAGGAATAACCTTTGTTCCTCGTTGGACTCCTCCTGTTGCATGTAAATTGGAGAGCAGCACATCCCACACGAGACGACCAGTTTCACCCGCTATTAATGTGCCAGATTCTGCCACAAAGGAGGGCTTGAACAATAAGGAGATCCTCAACACCTCAAGCAGCCCCTCAGAGCTTACAGCAGGAACACCTGATGGTATGGTGGTTTGACTTGTTTTAGTGGGATTCTCTGTACTGTAGAGGCACTTAGCAGCACTGTGCTATTTCTCCTGGGTAGCTGAGAACTTGAACATCAGCTTAAAGAGCTGTTATCAGCTTGTCTTTGTAGTGAATGAAGCTCAAAAGAGTGAAGAAGCTTTTCTCTTTGTTCATTAGGTTGCAAATCAGTAGCCTGCATTTTGCCCAGAAAAACCCGTCCTGGAATAACTTCAGCAATAGTGAGGAGGAAAGGTCCTTGGTCACAATACTCTGTTCTGTCTTCCTTCTGCTGTCAGTAATGGAATTTGGGGAAACTTTTGCACTGGAAGGTTTAGGTCAAAACTTCTTTAATATTTCCAGAAGAATCAAATCCTGTGATTGCTGTGAATTGACAAGTCGGAATACACTGTGGGAGAAAAAGGTTTTGTAAATGCCTGTTTTCACTCCTTTCTTAGTTGCAGAATGAGTCTTTTCAGGTTAACATGAAGATAACTGTCTGTTTCTTCACTCATCTTTTCACTGATTCAAAGAATTTCATTCAACTCCATAGAGAAGACAGATCAGCCACTTCTGTCTCAGATACCACCACATAGGACTATTTGCTGTCTTGGTTAAGTCAGTTCAGGGCCACCTTAATGACACGTACATCTCCTTTTAGACAAGCTAGATGCTGACTACATCAAGCGTTACCTGGGCGACTTGACACCAATTCAGGAAAGCTGCCTCATTCGGCTGAGACAGTGGCTCCAAGAGACACACAAGGGCAAAGTAAGTTCCTGTTTGTTTCATGTGGCTCTCTCTTGATATGTGAGACGCGAGGTAGACCTGGTTAAACATCATGCCACGCCTCGTGTCATTCACTAGTTTTGATAAGCAGTTCTCTGTAATGAAATAAAATACCTAATTTAAGCCTTTACACCAGCAATAAAATGTTGTGACTGTTCATCTGACTTGCCTGCTGAGGTGCTTAACTGCTGAGTGCGAGTGCCTCTCAGAACATCAGTAATCTAGCACAGGAGAGTAACAACAGTTTTACAAGTCTTCCTGGTTCTAGAATAGCTTTATTTTTACATTTGCTTGTTTTGGCCAGCGCCTTGCACATAAATCTGTGTGCACAAGGGAACCCAGTGTGGCCTGTTAAAGCACTGAGAGGAGACCTGAGGGTTTTCCAGCTGCTTGTGACTTGCTTATCTCTCTTGGTTTCCAGGCCTTCCTGTTACTTAGCAATGAAGTACAGTCTGTTTTGTCCCTACATTCATTAAAATTGGACTGACTTATTATGACCATACAGATGTGAAGCACTGTTAGAGTTCATGAAATGTTTATATCCCTCAAATGAAAGTAGTTGCAGTACCTGACAGGGCTTAGGTTTAGATGCAAATGAGACTGATATCCTTGATTAACTTGGAGTGTTCTATACTGCCCTCTTGTCCTGGTGCTGGGCTGCACCTTTTTCATCTCCTCTTGTTGATCCTTTTGTCCTTCTAGTTTCAAACCCTGAGTACAAAGTTGTGCCGTCTGTTGTTTTTTGAAATAGATCCCAAAGGATGAGCACATTTTAAGATTCCTCCGTGCCCGAGATTTCAACATTGATAAAGCAAGAGAGATCCTTTGCCAGTCACTGACGTGGCGTAAGCAGCACCAGGTAGACTATATTCTAGATACCTGGAATCCTCCTCAAGTACTCCAGGATTACTATGCAGGAGGCTGGCACCATCATGACAAAGGTACGATCTATGCTGTGGGTGTAGACCAGCCTTTTTATGTTCTGTGTTAAAGGCTGTAATGGCTCCTCTGTTATCTAGAGGTGGCTAGAAAGCTGGGTGGATCTCCTCCATTATTATGTCCTGAACATATTTATATAAATGTTGCCAGCTCCTTGTGTAGTGGGAGCGGACTCCTAGGTCCTAATCTTTCTGACTAATACCAACATGTTTAAAAGTCTGTAAAGAGCTCTGCTATGCCAGTACCTTTAAAAAATAAAAACTGTGCTTCTCTACCCCTCCGTGTTGCTTAGAAGGGTGTTATGCAAATCCTGAGTATTCTATCGTGGTGATTAAAAGATGTTTGTAAATACGTGTGTTTTTCTAATCAACGTATTTCTGATGTTGGATAAGTCTGCTCGTAGCATAAATGAATACTTATTTGGCATTGCAATCAGCTTAATGAAAGAGAAGTGGGATGTTACAGAAACACCAAATAGGGCAGGTTTATTTAAGATGGGAGGAAGCTCTGGTTGAATTCACTTTGTATGTTGTGGCATGGCCAAATGTTTAAGAAGTGGAAGACTACAGCTGATGTGCTCCCTTGTCCCTCAGCTGGCTTTTATTGTGCTCTGGTCTTGCTGCCAGTACATGCACAGAAATGAAATGTTTTGGAGCTCAGTGCTTGAGGCACGCTGGGCTCTGTAGATAAGGAAATGGTCTCTTAGTGTGAGCTATCTCTGTTCTTCTGCTGTAGTCCTTTCCCCACTAGGCACCATTGTTTCTGCCAGTTCTTCCTGTTACAGGGAAGATAACAGGAAGCTGTCTGCAGTCCTGGCCAGGAGGACACAGCAGAAGCTTTATTGCTGTGAAGTGAAAGAGCCTGAATGGCTCTGCCCTGCTGCTCTGGGTTTGACAGATTCGGACTTAGAAAGTGGAAATTGAGAATATGATGGCAAAGGTTGTAGGAAAAAATTCTGAATGCATTCTCCCTTTCTGTCATTCCTTGCCCTTATTCTCCAGACACGTAACAGGCTCCTGCCAGCAAGCAGGAACATGCAAAGCACACCAGCATCTTTAATGTTCTCCTAAGAAGATCTTTAGTGTTGGGAACTTCATGTGCCTCTCCCTTTCCCCTCAATTTCTTTGATCTCTTCTGGGCCATACCCTCAAACATAGCAGGGCTGTCAATAATGGAGACAGACTTCAAAAACCAGGCAGTTCTCTATAATTTGAAACTTTAGTGGGCAGCTTTTTAAAAATCCTCTTTTCCAGTAGTGCTCCTTCCCTCCCATGTAAGCACTGTGTGCCAGACCTAAGTTAGCAGTTTCTAGTGCTCAAACAGAGGCAACAGTGGCATGAAGTGCTGTCTCAAAGAAGCTGTTAGTGCAGAAGCTGTTATCTGGGCTTTCAGTTAACAGTGTTTCTGTATATCTGAGTGGCTTTTACTGTGTCAGGAGTGCTTCAAATGTTTATTTAAATCATTGACTTTAAAAGAAAACAACAAAACACACAGCACTGTGAATTGAGACTTTCCTTCATGTGTCATTTGGGTGGAGGAGGGTCAGCAAACTATTTAGTTTTGCGTGTGTGTGTGCATCTGTGAGGGAGGGAAACCTACTAGGAAGCTGAACTGGGCTTCTTGTTTAGTGTTTAAAAACCAAACAGTATGTTCCAAGATAAGTGTGTGCTGGTGTTAAAACAATATTGTTTTTCAGACCATCTGATTAAATATCAGATGACCCTGTGAACTCTCATGGGGGTAGTGTCCTTGCTACATAAGCAACCTGGTTTGGCTCTGCAGTTAATTTTTTTTTAACGTAGCATATCCTGACAGTTTCTTTCCTTATCTCCTGAAGGACTTAATTTGCTATCACTGTTTGCAGTTGTTGAGTGATGGAAACAGGCATACAGACATCAGAACGTGAGGGAGGTCTTTATGGAGAAAGCAAAGCTGCTTTTTCTTGCTTTATTCCTTTTTTTCCTATAGGATATTTAGCTCTTTAAGTTGGTGATGATTAGCTTGTGTACTAGAATTGGTAGAGCAAAGTTTAACAAGCACATCGGTCTTTGGGAGGAGGATGGAAACAAGTGGCACTCATTATGAAGAACCAGCAATGCAGACTTTAGTTCTTAAATTCAGATCATGCAGCTGTTAGGCTCAGTGCCTCTGTATCCTGGGTCGGTAGCAGCATACTGTGGCAGGAGGACTGTGAAAAGGCAATCTCTTGAACGCAGAGGGTCGCCTGAAGCTGGTTTCTGGATCAGTCTGTGTTCTCCAGGCTCAAACTGCATAATGGTGGCTGTGTGCCAGCTCCATGTGATGTCATGATACAGCTGAAAGGTGTGACTTCAGCAAGCAAGACTGGAGGCTAACATTTGTTTCTTTACCTCTCAGCGCTTAGTGTAGCACCTGTCCAAAGTGGTTACTGTAAGCAGTTCATGTATAGGTAATCTTGTGGTGTAACTGGGCAGGGTTAAGTTCGTACTGCCATCTGCTCCAGGTATTCCTTCTTCCACTTGTGCAGCAAAGTTAGAAGCGGATACGGCTCGTTTCTGTTTGGGTTCTTAGCATAAAGCCGCTTCACTCAGTTGTGTTCATTATAGTGAAAGTGAAGGTTATGCTGATGCAATTGTCCTTGTTGTTCAGATGGCCGCCCGCTGTACGTGCTGAGACTGGGACAGATGGACACCAAAGGCTTAGTGCGAGCTCTGGGGGAAGAGGCCTTGCTTCGATACGTAAGTGTTTTTGGAGCCAGCAAGCTGCTAACAATGTGATATTTTCATTTAGAAACTTCCTTTCCTGCCAGAACATTCACTGCACTGGGTATTTTGATGTACTCTGTCCGTCTGTTTTTGGTTTGAATGCATCTGAAAGCTCCTGGCCTTCTGCATTCTTTCCAACTGCAAACCGATGGTGGAAAGGCGTAGTTCTTGGCAGCTCCTGTCGTTCCTGGTTAGAGCTCTTCAGATTTTTGTGCTGTTTGTGCACTGCTTCGAATTTAAGGCTCTGCATTTTAAGAGAAGAGAAAATAACATGCTCAGATTTTTTTTTCTCGAGCTTTTACCATAAGGATTAGAATAACTTATTTTTAAAGAAAGAGTGCTTTAATGTTACCTTCTTGGAAGGCAGCACTCGTACTGTTATTGTGGGTTTTCCACTTCTAGGCAGAAAGCCTCCAGAATTCCAGATTTCCAATAATGTATTTATTTTTACACCAAGTAATGACAGTCCCAGCTGTAGTAACCGTTGGAGCAGGGGTTGGATTTCATTTTTCATCTCCAGTGGCTTTTCCAGGCACTTTGTTTACCTGTCCCTGCTTTTAAGGAGGGGCATGTTTATTTTTCAGTGAAATCAACCACTGAAGTGAACACAGCGATCTCTAGTTCTTTAATCGGTGATAGGTTGGACTAGATGATCCTAAAGGTCTTTTCCAGCCTTGGTGATTCTGTGATTCTTTGGAAGGGAAAAAAGAAAATGATGCCAAGTTAAGTACTACACTCCTATGTAATTTTTCAGGAAAATCAATGGTATGTTTTTATCTTTTTGCCTAAGATTGTGCTGGTTTGAGCTTGAAGCTTTAATTAGACTTCAGTTATGAACTTTTTTTCTTCATCCTACCTACTGAGTGTTAAACTGTTTTCTCAAGACAGACTGTTTTCCTGTGCAGGTTCTTTCCATAAATGAAGAAGGCCTGAGGCGATGTGAAGAGAATACGAAAGTGTTTGGCAGACCAATAAGGTAAAAGACATCAATTATAGATCTGCTTTTCAGGAATTACGAGGTGTCACCGTGGGGGCAGGGAGAGCAGGATGACACCGTGCAGTGTAATGACATTTATTAAATGGACCAAGGAAAGGGTTGTCTGTGTCTCACACGCATATATAAGCACAGTTACTGTTAACTGAGACCTGCCCTAATTACCACTTGAGTGACTTCCAAACCTGATGGAAGCACAACTTGCTGAAGGACTGCATATTAAACATTTCCTGTGAAACAGCAAGCAGTTCTTGTTTCATTTTAACATCATGCATTTCATGGATGCTAGCTGGTACAGCACAGCTGTAAATCTTGAGTCCATGCCCAGGTTGAGACCAGAGCTTGGAAAATAAATCAAACATATGCTAAAGTTCAGGGTTTTTTTCCTCTTAGGAACACATTTAATCCTATAAAAAAAAAAAAAGCTTCTCTTCCTTGGATCTAACAACAGAATTAGCTCTGAGTTGTAATTGCACTTTTACATGCAGTGGAATCAACTCACTTCAGAGCACTGAGCGTGTGCATAAGACACATGAAATAGGTATAAATAAATGCATCCCATTTGCCCCTGTGCAGACTGAAATAATCTCCCCACCTGAACCAGCAAGCAGAACACTTCTTCTTCCATGTGTGATTTTTTTTTTCCTTTCTGTCTCTAAAATTCAGCTCGTGGACCTGTCTAGTAGATCTAGAAGGCTTAAACATGCGGCACTTATGGAGACCTGGTGTCAAAGCATTGCTGAGAATCATTGAGGTGGTAGAAGCTAATTACCCTGAGACTTTGGGTCGTCTTCTTATCCTGAGAGCACCTCGAGTGTTCCCAGTTCTTTGGACACTGGTATGTTTTTAATTCAAGGTCTTTCTCAGCATTCTCAGTACACTGCTCTGTATCTGTGGTTTGTGAAAGCACTTAGTAAGACTTTACATGCAGTAAATGTTTCCTTTGGATGTGTCTCTTTTATAGGATTCTTGGAATGGATTTAAAACTCTGACCTAAGAATTTTTATCATATAGCCAGTGAATTGAATGTTTTATATGGTGTGAATTTTGCATAAGAGAGGTGGTAACATTTAATGTGGTCAAACCGATTCCTTCAAAACTTTCTCAGTAAAAACTTGGGAACCTGATCTGTTTTATTCATCTTCATTTATAGGTCAGTCCATTCATTGATGACAACACTAGAAAGAAATTCCTTATTTATGCTGGAAATGACTACCAGGGTCCTGGGGGATTGCTGGATTACATCGATAAAGAAATTATTCCTGATTTTCTTGGTGGAGAGTGCATGGTATGAATTTATACTAATACATATAGAGGCTTATTTGTGGATTGTTTTCTTTTTTTTTTTTTTCCTCCCCTCATTCCTCTAAACAAAGCAGCCTGTTGGTTTTGGTCAAAATTCAAAAGGAAGTCTTTGAAGAGGAGGAATTCTGAGCTTTGGAGCCACGGTGGCTGACTGTGGCCATTGTGTGACTGCAGCTCTCGACCTTGGCATTTGTTGTGTGAAATAGAGGTGCCTGGAGCTGTGTGTGGTCCTGTTGTTTGCATCTTTGTGAGGGTGTAAGATGCAGTGTTAAGATCAATCTTTTATTTCCTCTTTGTGGCAGCAAGATGAGAGGTTAGCTATAGCCAGAGTGCTACACTGTGCCATTTTATAGCCTTATCAGCCCAAGGTTTCAAATATTCTGAATATTCAGAAATATCCTCCCCAGTCCACTTGAGGAGCAAAAGCTCTATTGTTATAATCAGTGGCCAAATTATTCCAGTGATTAAACATCTCAGAGTGATTCTGTGCCCATCTAGGTGCTGTTTATTCCTTTTCTCACTTAATGATGTGGTCTTAACTGTCAAAAAAAAAAAAAGGGGATTGTCAAAAAAAAGACTCCGACATGCATGGGCCCAGTTGAAAATATTTAATTTTACTGACTGGACTTTCTTGGTCACTCGTACCACCAACTAATCAGAAGTCTGCATCATCTAAATGAGCTTACTGATCCCCTAGGGAGCACAAGGCCGCGGCCCAGCTGCTAGCAGGTTCCGCAAACAGCCAGGTCTCATTTGTGCAATGCACTGGGATCTGTGCTGACCACATCAAACTGAAAGCTGTGTTTTTCAGGGGAGTACTGTAATTTCTCAGTCCCTTGTCATTGTGCCTTAACAGCTGCTTCCTGCCCTGGCTGTGGGTGTCAATCAAATCTGTCAACAGAACATACAGCAGGGCTGTAAGATTTTCTTGCTCTATAATGTTTCTGACAATGCCAACTTAATTGCTTCACTGAGCTGTAGGGATGCAACTCAGACATTTCTGGAGTTTCCATCACCATAACATTTAGATTTCATTTGATTGGTTAATTCTTTACTTTTTTACTCAACTGTGTTAAAACATGATAATTTCAGGCTTGCTTATTAAGCCCCTGTTAACATTTTCTGGATTAATTTCTGTACTGCTCTTGAAAATGCATCTAGTTCTGTTCCAATGCAGTCTCAAACTATAAAGGAGCACTGCTTGGCATTTTAGAGCAGGCCTGATGTTTATGTTCAGTGGGCTGCTTTTTATGGCAGCAGTAGCTTTCAGTGGAGAGAGTTTGTACTGTGTAATTCAGAGCTTGAGAAGTGGGTAAAATCTACTGCTTGAGTAAGCAGAAGTGAATGTCACCAGAAAGCAAATTGCTGCAATACTTCCTGCTGGTCACAGGCAATAACAGGGTCTTTTTCTTCTTCTGGGTGTTTGGACAGAAGTGACTTCTCAAAGGTCCCTGCAATTCTCTCCTTTAATTCAGTTATGAAATATTTCTGCTGCCTCAAACACTTCTGTGGAACCTAATCCTGAGCAGACTCTTGTCAGATTTCATTGCTGGAGGCTTCTTAATAAAGAACTGTGCCTCAGGATGTTGTGTAATCAGTTCCAGTGCTCAGCTGTCAAGACAGTTGTAACTTGAAAGCTGTTACCTTCTTCACTGCGTTATCTTTTTACCTTGTTTGGATACTTAGCATATCTCTCCTCCACCTTTAGTCCTTGGGTTGAGCTGCACCAGTTCCTTCAGGTCTCTGTGGACTAATTTGATTTCTTTTTTTTTCCCAATTCTGAGTTGCTCTAGCCCTGATTTTTAAGTGGCTCATGTATACCTTCAGCACAGGGCAGCTTAAGTGATGACAATACCATTTGCACAGTCATATTCTGTAAAGGCAGCTCTTGTGTACAAGGTAGATCTGTTCCACTGGCATCTGGTTCTGCAAACTAGACATGTATTTAAGCGGCTTGTGCAAAATGTACATAAGAAAGCTTGAATTCTGTTCATCTTATTCTTCAAAATACTTGGTGACTGCAAGTTGCTGTTTCTGAAACTAGCAGGCAGAGAGCATGGCAAGGTGGATGTACAGAGGGGACACTTCTTAATGGCTATTTATGTTTTCAGTGTGAAGTACCAGAGGGTGGGCTGGTTCCCAAGTCCCTCTACCGGACAGCAGAAGAGCTGGAAAATGAAGATATAAAGCTCTGGACTGAAACAATCTACCAGTCTGCGAGTGTCTTCAAAGGAGCTCCCCATGAGGTATGGTTGCAGCTCACTCTTCCATCTCAACTTTTGGCTTTGGAGTGTGTCTCCTGAACTGTAAATGGTGCAGAATGAGATTATTTAGTCGCCCTGCATTCATCTTGTTCTTCTGTAGTTCTGATAGGTTATAACGTGTAGCAGCTGAAGTTTGTGACCATTTCTGGTGTCATCTTGTTGCCATTTAGAGGGTATCATAGCTTAGAAGTATGTGGCTCTGAATGGAACGAGCAGTGAAGAGAAATAATATTCTCAGAAGCTGCTCAACAGCTTCTGAAGGTTGAGTGTTAAAATAAGGAAACTCCAGCAGGAGATAACTCCCATTTAGAGTGCCTTCTGACCGTCTAAATTCAGCCCAGCAGTAGAAAGCTCTCTTCTTTTCTGGTAAGGGTTTCCTCCTTTACCGAGCTAACTGCTACTGTCTCAAATGACTCTTCTCCCGTCCCAGGTTCTCATTCAGATTGTGGATGCCTCATCTGTGATCACGTGGGATTTTGATGTGTGCAAAGGCGACATTGTTTTTAACATCTTTCATTCCAAGAGAGCCCCACAGCCTCCAAAAAAGGACTCTCTGGGAGCTCACAGCATCACATCTCCTGGTGGGAACAACGTCCAATTGATAGACAAAGTCTGGCAACTGGGCCGTGATTACAGCATGGTGGAGTCTCCTCTTATCTGCAAAGAAGGGGAAAGCGTGCAGGTAAGACTGCTGAGCTCTTGTGTGGAAAGACTGAAGCAGCTCCAAAACCACGTGTTCTAAATCACAGGCATTATTGATGACTGAATGGTGATTCAGCTCCAGGCTGTCTGCTTGCTTTGGGCTGACATTTCAGCTCCTGTTCCTAGCTGCATGCCTCCTGGAAGAGGGGCGGTGTTTGCAGGGGATCTGATGCAAGGGGAGCTTACATCAGTCTGATAGTGATTGAGGTTGGTCAGCAAAGAGCAGAGGAAAGTTACCTAGAACATAGTGCATAGAAAGCATCAAGGTGTGCTTTGTGCTGTAATTACGACTGCTGTTTTCTGAAGCAAACATTCTGAAGGATATCCTAGAGTCTTTGCTTCAGTAATGAGAGAAGTCTGGAAAAAGAAGACTGAGCCCTGTGTGTGTTTCTGTAACAAGCACCTCAGGGAGCTCCCTGCGGCCAAGGTTCCCAAAATGTTTCTTTTAATGGCATATGCAAACTTATTCATGAAATGTGCTTGTTCACAATCATCCACCTCTGCTGCTGCTTCTCCTTACGGCTTGAAATGAGAATTGAGCAGCCTTCACAAGGCACTCCTGAAATAATCTGATTGAAAGCGTTACACCTTTGGAAACGTGGACGGTGACTTTGGGAACTACTGCTTCTCATTCTGAGAGGCAGGACCCTTTGTGCTCTTTTTCACAGCCTCAGAGGACAGCCACTGATGAAAAGAAATGGGGGGAAAAAGGATTGTTTTACCCAAGGACTTTGTACTTTAGAGTGTATATGCATCCTGTGAATCCTAGCCCTAACTCTATCATTGTAAGAGTCAGGAGGGAAGGCACCTCTGCTACTCTATTGTTTTCAGAGAGCGCAGCTGACCAGCACTGCTGGTTGGCTGAGGAGCTGAAGCACTGGCACTGGGGGAAGACAACTACAGGCACGTAGGCAGTCGCCCTAAGCTTGGAAAATAAACTGCAAGCGTAAAGATCCGTGTGTTAACCAAATTCATTTTCAATTTTGGCTGTGGCTGCTTCTAGGGATCGCATGTGACCAGGTGGCCTGGCTTCTATATCCTCCAGTGGAAATTTCACAGCATGCCTGCCTGTGCTGCAACCAACCTGCCTCGTGTGGATGATGTGCTGGCATCTCTGCAGGTCTCCTCTCACAAGTGTAAAGTGATGTACTATACTGAAGTAATAGGATCTGAAGATTTCAGGTATGTATGGCCAAGGGCAGCCGGTGGCAAACCTTTCTGGTGCTAGTATCAAGTCCGCTTAAATAGAGATCAATTGTAAGGGTTGCATTTTTTAATGGTGTGTCATTAGTGTTATGAAGCAAGCTAGATAACCCTTAGTTGGCATTGGAGAAAAAAAATGAGCAATAAGAGCATGTAATGTCAAAAAGGGGCTAACTAGTTCTCTCATTCTGATCATCATTTGCTGCTTTGCTCTCTGGAAGTACTGTGAGTTGCAAGGCTTGGCAGGTTGTCCTGCAGAAATGGGTTCAGCTCAGTGTGGAATTGAGCTGATTCAGTTGTCTCCTGGTTGGGACCTCCTGAAACTCCATCTTTTTAACCAGCATCTCTTCTTTGCCGAGTTTTCTGCTGTCCCCATTGCATTACATGGGAAAGTAGGAAAGCTTTTAAGTGCCTGCACCAAAATTATTTTCATTGTGTGCAGAGAAATACAGTGCAGATACACTGCAGAAAACCAAATCCTCGTATGCTCTGAAGTGTAAAACTGCTCGGGTTTGTGTTGCAGAGGATCTATGACCAGCCTTGAATCAAGCCACAGCGGATTCTCTCAGCTCAGTGCTGCCACCACCTCTTCCAGCCAGTCCCACTCCAGCTCCATGATTTCCAGGTAGTGCCACAACAGATGGATGAGACGGCCGGACCCTCACCTGTGGCAGCTGACTGCAATACAACTGGCAATTGAGCAAAAAAAAAAAAAAAGTAACAAACCCTACCCCCACAAAAGCCTTTTGTAGATAGTAAAGTAGCTGTTTGGATTTTAAACTTAGTGGTTTTCAGTCCTTGTAAGATCCAACCTTTTGTCTCTCTAACTTTGAACCTTCTCTTTCCTGACTCAGCCATAAATCTTTTTAAGCGTGCTTGCACGAATCCTAACTCTGAACATAAGGGCTCTCTTGGAAGGAAAAATGATCCGCGCATCAATTATTTTTTTAAATTGTGTAAATGTTAAAAAGCAAAAAAAAAAAAAAAAAAGGAAAACCCTACCAAAAACACTCCGTAGTGCATTCGAATCAACTGCGAGTCTCCTGTCAGGACATTTCCATTTCTTGCCATCTTAAGAAATCCCCCGTGATCTTCCAGTGCTGCAAACTGTTCTCCCATTGCCACAGTGATGTCCGAGACAAAGAAAAGCAGTTGCTGGGTACTTGACTTCGCGAGTCCATTTGTTTTCAAGGTGTGTCTGCAGAGCTGTGGGCAGGCTGTAAACACTAAAACCTTTTGTATGAGCTCCTCCTTGGGGGATCTGAGCTCTGGGTGTCCATGGGTTAAAGCAGTTCATTCTTTCCTTGGATTTGTGCTTGAAGCACTGTAGAGAGAGAGGCAGAGAGCAGGCTCTCCCTTGCTGATCCAGAATTGGCCTGAGGAATGCTGGAGCCTCACCCCACTCCCTCTGTATGCTCCCCGTGAGCTCATCTTACTGCAGCTTTGCTATGATGAGGAATTTATGCTTCTTAAATCAGCCAAGAGGAGGTATGGGTTACATCCTTCCTGTGCACTTTTCCTCCCATACTTTCCCGTGTACGTCAGAAGCAGAGCACTTTAGTTCTCAGCGGTGGAAGCTTTACAGCGTGCAGGGAGCACAAGGACCTTCACACTGCGTGGTGCAGTGGAAGACACTCCAGGTGGTGCCTGCTCAACCATTCTCGCTATTGCTGCTGCCACAACAAATTGCCATTTTGGATTTTGCCCCTATTCTACCCCAGACCCCAGCAACCTTCAAGTCTTTTGGTTCAGGTTGGCATTCTCCCACTTTGGGCTGTCTGTCCCAAGCACAATGCAAGGTGCTGAGCAGAGGGCTGTGAGCAGGCAGTGACACACCACAGCTGGCAGTGGAGCTGAGATCTGTGTGGAATGCAGCAGCATTTGCTGTTTAGACCTTGCCTCGGCTGTCTGCTTGAGAGCTGAACTGTTCATCCAGGCAGAAAGGAGCTGCTGTGCTGCTGAAGTCTGTGCTGGGAGGCTGTGTTGGCTCTATGAAGTCCTGGGGAGCAGGGGGTATGTGGTACAGGAGCTTGCTGAAGTCCTTTACTTTGAAAACATAACTTGCCTAAGAACTGTCTGAAGATACTGAATGCCCTGCCTGGGGAAAACTGGTTCTGAACTCAGTATAAATGTTTTTATCCTTTTATTATTTTAATATATATTAGCTCAGAACTTCAGAGAGGTGACTCCTGTAACGAGGAGCATCTTTGCTGCAGACCCGTTCTGGCTGTGGAACCTGTCAGAGCTAGCAAACATATTTTACTGATGAATTTAGAGGTGTTGAGGTGCTGGTCTCCAAACTGGAACCAGACTGGTCAATTTTTGTTTTGTTTTTTTTTATGAACTTACAAGTAGATGATGGAGGTTAGACTTGTCACTTAAGCTGCTGCTGTGGTGTCACACAGCTCCCACCTGCTGTCTGCGGAGCCAGAGCTGTGCTTCTCACACTATCTGTACGATGGGAGCTGTCTGCCTAGGAGGAGCTTGGCTTCCTGGAGAGGTGGTTTGATTTGTGATGTGCAGGAACCAGATTTCCCAGGCATGGAGTACCAAGTGCAGCAGTGCAGTCAACTTAATGACACTCAGCTCTTTGCAATGCCACTTCCCATTTGCTAGGCTGGAAGGGCTGAAGATGGTGCCCTTTCTCTCCCTCTCTCTCTCCCTCTCAGATGGTGGTTTTGCTGACAGTTGTAAGGAAACTGCTTCATTCAGTGCTCCACATCTCTGCAGAGGTGTCTGGCTTTGTAGACCTTTTTGAGTTGCGGTCACTTTTCACATCTGAAGATCTGTTTTACACTTGAGCTGGCTCAAAAGTGGCACTCTGGGTTTTTCCTGCTGTCAAATCTGAACGCTCCATTTAGAGCTCAAAGCACATAACGGCACCAAGAGCTGGAGGGGATAAAGTTCCAGGCAGACCATACTTAATCCTCCTCTAAGCGAAGTGCTGTGGCAATATGACTTGATCATCACAGTCTGATTAATTTCCCATCCCCTGCTCTTGTGTGATGTTCTTACTTCTTTCTCTCAGCCAATGCCTCTTCTGTTGGCTTTTTTATTTCCCTGTTACCCATGTCCATTTGCACTTACCTGTCCATACTCATGAACTGCATATCAAACTCTGTAAATGTTTTGTATACATAATACCTCATTCTTGGTAACAAAACACAGATAGTCTTTAAAAGATTTTTTTTTCTATTGTTATCAATAATAAATGTTGAACTGTTTGGAGAAAAAAAAAAAAAAAAAGGGGGTCTGAGCTCTTTTATTTCATTCTTATTCCAGGGCACTGAAAGCAAAGCAGTGCTGTGGGGCAGGCGGGGATGGAGAGCTGAGCAGGGATGGGGGGAAGGAGAAGCACCCTACACCCTCTCCACACAGACACAGACAGACACAGACAGACACAGACAGACACAGACAGACACAGACAGACACAGACAGACACAGACAGACACAGACAGACACAGACAGACACAGACAGACACAGACAGACACAGACAGACACAGACAGACACAGACAGACACAGACAGACACAGACAGACACAGACAGACACAGACAGACACAGACAGACACAGACAGACACAGACAGACACAGACAGACACAGACAGACACAGACAGACACAGACAGACACAGACAGACACAGACAGACACAGACAGACACAGACAGACACAGACAGACACAGACAGACACAGACAGACACACACAGACACAGACAGACACAGACAGACACACACAGACACAGACAGACACAGACAGACACACACAGACACAGACAGACACAGACAGACACACACAGACACAGACAGACACACACAGACACAGACAGACACACACAGACACACACAGACACACACAGACACACACAGACACACACAGACACACACAGACACACACAGACACAGACAGACACAGACAGACAGACAGACACACACAGACAGACAGACACACACAGACACAGTTTTATTAACAGTCTGCGATTAGCTGAAGGCGACAGAATGTGCTGAGAGCTCTCCGGGGAGCCCTGAAAGGCGGGTTCTCGTGGTTTTACGCGGTGACCGCCCTGTTTCGACGGGAGCCGCAGCAGCGCGCCCTCACGTTTCCCGCCGCCTTTTGCACTCAGCCCGAGGCTGGGGGGGGGGGGGGGGGGGGGGGGCGGGGCCACACCCCGCGCAGCCGCAGTAGAGCGGGGCGGAGCCGGCGGGCGCAGCGCAGCCCCGTGCGGCGCAATACCGCGCCGCGCCGCCAGGGGGCGCCCGACCCCCGCGTGGGGACCCGGCCCCGCGAGCTGTGCTCGTGGCGGTGGGAGCGGGGATGCGGAGCTGGGGGGGCTGCAAGAGCACCCCCACCCCACCCCCCACAACCTCCCCGGTCCTGCAGCGGCCGGGCACGGTGCCGCCCGGCGTTGTTTTGTTCGTCCCTACAATAACAGGCGCGCAGTTGCAATGGGTGGGGCGGGAGGGGGGGGCAGTCGGGACAGCGGTCCCCGTGGCCGCGCGGGACCCCACGCAGCAGCCAGCCGTGATCTATGTGACGCGGAGCGGCTGTGGGGTGCGGGGTGGGCTGTCCGCGGCGAGACCATCCCCTCCGCGGCGATGCGGCTGCGTGCAGCACCGCTCTTTGTTTCTGAAGATCAAATAGGACACATCGCATGAGAGCGCTGATGCCGCTCCGGGCTGCCGCCTGCCGCGGCTTGTCCTTCACGAGAACCAAAAGCAGCAGCAGAAGACGGCTCTGAGCCCCGGGCTCGGCTCTGTCCCCAGTCCCCGCTGGGACGAGGCACTTGGAGGCAGCTCCGCACCAGCATCCCTCCTCCTCTCCGCGCACGGAGCTCCTCACGCCGGCAGCTGCAGTCAGCAAGTCTCTTCGAAGGTGCTGAATGCTCCTCTGTGCCACGGAGAGAAAGGAAGGCGTTTTCCGCCTGCCTCTCTCTCCCGAGACCCTCAGCCTCCGAGGGGCTGCACGGGGCAGCAGGACGGCTGGAGAATCTCACGAGCTGGACGAACAGGAGCCTTCCTCCCCCGGGATGCCTTCCTCCCCCGGGATGCTGCTGCTGCTGCCCACAGGGCTCGTGCAGGGTAACCCCGGCTCTGGGCACCTTGCAGTGACAGCCGCAGCAGAGTGGGACAGAGCCCGCAGACAGCAGCCCCAAAAGATCAATGGGTGCAGGGCCCTGGAGGGAGGGCGAACACGTCACTTCTTTGCCATTGCACAGCAAATGCTGCCAGAGATATGCTGAAGGAGGGGAGGGCACGGCCCAGAGGAGCCCCCCCATCCCTCCATCCCGCTGTCCCAGCCGTGCTGGGGTGCGGAGAACGGAGCTGATGTCCCTTTGCAGTGCCATACAACGCTGGGGGCTGTGCTGGGTCACTCGATGCACAGACGTAGGACAAACCTCCTCCCCTCCTTTGTTTTCTCCTCTTTGGCACCACGAGCGGTCTGGGTTTGTAGGGCGGCAGCCTGGGAACGCGGACTCACCGTAGGGTGATTTTGTCTTCATGCTGAACTCTTCCTGGAGATGTCAGCTGCCACAACGCGTCGCTTCTGCTTCACGGGGCCGCCTCAGTGCTCCGTGGGCATGACACAGTGACAAGGAGGGGAGGAACGCTCTGCTGACTGCCACTGGGCTGAGATGATCCTCACGGGGGGCTCTGAGAGAGGGGGGACAGTGTGGGGGGGCTGTGGTGGGGGACATGGGCAGGACCACCGCCAGATGATGGCTCACACGGACCCAGATATGGGAGAGGACCCCGGGGCCCTGCAGCTGAGAACAGCTTGGGGCAGGTGGGGCAGATCTGGCAGCTCTTGGGCCCCTTCCATTCTGACATTCACATATAAGGTCCATAGGGAAGGCTGTCTCCCCACTGCCCATGCTAAGAAGGGGCTGTCCGTGGGGCAGGAGGGCTGATGCGTGCCATGCAGCCACGGGAGCCCTGGAGTGACTTCTAGAAGCTGCATTGTGGCCTTTCCCAGGGCTCTGCCCCCAGCTGGGGGCTGCTTTAGGACCAGGGAACCCGGACTCAGGGTTTTCCACCCATTCCTCCCCAGCCCTTGGAATCTGTGTTTGTGTGCAGGAAGGATGCACCGTGGGGGCAACTCTTTTGCAGGGAGAGCAGTGCTGCTTTAGTTTCTGGCACATTGTTTCTTTGCCTCAGTTTACCTGGTAAAACCCATACGTTTATCCCCTTGCAGCTGTTCCCAGGGAGGTTCTTGGCAACAGGAAGGGACACACGAGATCCTGGGAGCAGAGCCCAGGCTGAGGGCTGGGACCTGCCTCTTTCCCACATCCCCGTGGTGCAACAAGCAGGAACCAAACCCCATCCATCAGCCCACAGACAATGGCTTCAGATGCTGTTGGAAGGGCGATGAATCACACTGCACACACACACACACACGGGTCACTGCACATGGGAAACAAAGGCAGTGCACCTGGCACAGGTGGCCCTGACCCCGTTTGCTGCAGTAGTGCCGGTGGGGTGTCCCTGAACCGTGGGGATGTGGCACCGCGGGGCGGTCGGTGGGCATGGCGGGGGTGGGCTTGGGGGTCTGAGGGGTCTTTTCCAACCTTAGTGATTCTTTGAGCTGGGGATCCCCCTGGCTTTGGCTCAGCACCCCCCTCCCAGTGCCAACTGGGACCGTACCTTCCCCAAGCTCTGGGCAGGGCCGTGGTGCAGCACCCCACTAAGTGAACCCCGAGACGGAGGTTGGTGGCACCGCCCCGTGGGCTGCGTCCCTGCTGCCAGCACTGCGGGGTCACACACTGCTGCTGCTGCTGCTTGCCGACAGAACGCGTTTTGGGGACGTGGGGATGAGGAGCTCTGACAGGCAGCAGTGCCCCGGTGCACACGGAGCTGGCGGATCTCCTGCAGCGCTGTCAGCAGCACTCAGGGTGATGCTGCTTGGCTCCGGGATCAAGCTCCCCCTGCGCACGCCCGGAGCAGAACGGGTTTGCTCACAGACATGGCAGCAGAAGCAGCGACCGAGACGTGTGGGCCAAAGCTGACGTTGCTTTTGCCGCAGTGATGCAAAGGGCATTTTGCTTCTGAAGGACAAGGGGCTGCTGAGGACTGTGCCGTGGTGGCCCAAGGAATCGTGGCTGTACTTTCAGAGGGACCGCGGGTAACGGCAGCATCACCACGGGGTGTTTACAGCGTGACATTTCCATGCAGTCTGAGAAGAGAAAGGGCTTGGTTTGCAGGGGGAGAACAGCACGTCTCCCCGCTGCTGGAGGGCAGAGCACTGCAGTGGGGTATGGCACAATGGGACTGGAGCCTGGAGGCGAGGTGGGACACACCCAGCACCTGCATCCTGACCCAGGACAGCAAAACTGCTCCTGCTTTGGGTGTTCCTACCAACCGTGGCATCAGCCATGAGCTGCAGCCCTGTGTGGAAGAGGGTGCTCAGCCCTAGGAGTGGGCAAAACTAAGCAGAGGTGGCTGCTGGGAGCACTGGGAGCCTGCAGCACAGCCTCTGTCTGTACAGAGCATGGGAAGGGGACAGGCTGCGCCCCTGCTCACAAGGGACATGGACCCCAGGATGCCCGGGGCCACAGCTGTCACCCGCTGGTGACCCCGCAGCACTGCTGCACAGCCTCACCTGGTGTCACCTAAGGAAAAGCCGTGTCGGTGGCCCAGAGAGAGGCAAGCTTCTCGCTGCCGCTGCTAATCCTGGCTGGGCTGAGATAAGAGATGCTATAGAAACTCCTCTGAGCCTGAGAACAGCTGTGCTAAATCCCTTTAGTCCTAACGAGAGGTGTTTCCAGGCAGCCCGGCTCCCGTTACCCTGCCGGTACATGCTGTCCGCACTTCTTCTGTCCTGCACATGGCACCCACCGGATCAGCAGGTGCTGTGTGGGGCTTTGGGGTGAGCAGGGAGGATGCCCTCCAGCAGTGCCCACAAAGCAGTTGGTACCACCAGCAGTGATGTCCATACCGAGGCTGCTCATTCCCATCTCCTTCCCCATCCCCATCTCCATCTCCACCCATGTCCCCATCCCCATCCCTGTGCCCTTCCCACCCCATTCCCCATCCCATCTCCCCCCCCCCCCCCCATCCCCATTACTCGCTCTGCTGATGCCTGGCCAGGAGCACAGGCAACCCCCAGCCCTGGTGCCACCTTGCAATTAGAGCCTTTAATTAATCCCCAACCCCATCCGGCTGTGGGGTCACCGTGCGGCCGAGCCCTCCCCGTCGGGGCAGCATGTACCCACAGCACTGGGAACAGGATCCTCCACAACACACTGTTCCAGACGGTGCCACGGAGCACATATAGCGTCGGTACATCTATGCATCAGGGGCTGCGGAAAATGTATGGAGTTTCAGATTTCTCCTCTCACCTGTTGCTAAAGCAAAGGCCATTCGGATTTAATCTCCTGCCGGGGAACGGGTGGCTTTAACCCCCTCCTGTGTGGCTGCGGGTGGAGCTGGGGGTGCTGGCTGCCTGCTGGGGGCAGTGGGGAAATGGGAACACTGGGGGCAACGGGGACAATGGGAGCACTGCAGTCGTCGGGAGTATTGGGGGCATTGGGGTCACTGGGTGCACTGGGGGCATGGGGAGCATTGAGGTCATTGGGAGCACTGGGGGCAGTGGGAGAACTGGGAGCACTGGGGGCAATGAGGTCACTGGGAGCACTGGGGTCACTGGGGCCACGGCACCAGTAAGGCTGCAGCTGCAGCACATCCCCTGCCCATTCCCCATCCCTCTCCCTGCTGATGCCTGGCCAACCTCAGCCCTTGTACCACCTTGCAATTAGAGCCTTTAAGTCACCAGCCCTACCCAGGCTCCCAGTCCTCTCCCGTTTTTGTCACATCTCCCACTCAGGGCTCAGTCCTAGACAGAGAAAAGATGCCTCGCACCCCAGACCCCATACTCCCACCATGGGAGCCCAGGGGACGCTCTCACCGGGGTTCCTCATTGCTGCCCCGCTCCCATCTCGGCTGGAGCAGCAGCACACGCAGCTGCCCTCACGTACACCATGAATTTATCCATGTGCAGAAGCAGGAGGCAGAGAAGGCAGCGTGGGGTTGAGTGGGGGCTGGGTCGGCCCAGGTCTGCAGGTGACATCCTGCGCTGTCCAACTGCTGCCACGCAGCACAAGCTGAAGCTGAAAGAGGAAGGATGGGCAGCAGGGCAAGCTCAGTGTGATTTCACTGCTATTTGTGGCCGTACCTGACCCATCCAAGCCAAAATTAAGGCTCTGGACACAAAAGGCTGCAGTGGCAATGAGCTGCTCTCTCCCCCCTCCCCTGGCACAGGGTCCCCCCGCTCCTGCCAGCAGCCGTGAGCTAACGCGGGGAGGGGGACTCATGAAAAGGGCCTTTGGAAATATTCATTGCTCATCTCTTAACGAGATTACTTCCGAAATCCTCCGTTGCTTTGAGGGAGATTTAGAACCGTTCAGGCTCTCGGTAACCATAGCAGCGCAGATGTGAAAACGCACAGCAGACAGCTGATGTGAGAAGTGATGGGGGACGTGGAGAAGCACGAACAGAATTCCTTCCTAATGAAAAGAAATATGTGCACTTCTGGCTTTAACCCATTTCCAAAGCTTTGCTAAGGTTCTGTGCTGTGCTTTGCGTGCACACTGTCTTTGGTTCAGCTCATGGCACCGAGTTGTGGTCACCATGTGAACCGTGCAGCCCTTCACCCAACACTGCACTCGCATGGATCCATCCCCTTCCCAGACTTCAGCTCGTGGAGATGCCCGGACACTGGGTGCTGCCTTTCTCTGGGTCAGCAAAGTGCCAAGCACCGGTGGGTTCCACCATCAGGGACCCAATGCTTTTCTATCCCAGACTGTGCTGGAGAGGGCTGATCGCTGCAGTGAAGCTCTTGGCACGGTGGCACAGGGTGGGGACAGTGCCTAATGCTGCCAGAATACCGCCGTGACTGGGACACGAGGGGAGGGAGTAACTCTTGTGGAAGGGATTTCTGAAATCAGCAGCACAAATTCAACCAGAACCCAAGGGTGAACCCGGCAATCTGAAATGGAAAGAAAGCACATTGCATCAATGCCACAAAAACGAGACCGAAGCCAGGGGAGAAAGCCCACAGACACAAAATCATGCTGCACACTTGTTCTGTCTTTTCAACGGGAGTCCTCTGGACTTGTGCCTTTCAGAAATCAGCTTCATGATTTAGGACTCTCCCGTGAAAAGGTGACCACAGAGATCACTCAACCCATGTGGGCAACCCTTCCTCTCAGCACAACGAATGTGATCATGGGACCACAGAATGAAGGGTTGGGTTGGTTGGGTTGGAAGGGACCTCAAAGCCCACCCAGTGCCACTCCTGCCGCTGGCTGGCTGCCCCCAGCTCAGGCTGCCCAGGTCACACCCACGGCCCCGAGCACCTCCAGGGATGGGTTACACATTGGGGTGCACACACCGAGCCCCCTCTCCTCCTCTGTTTGCCCAGGACAGCTGTGAGCTTTACAGCCATTTCCCAGAGCTGAAGATCTGTGGTGCTGTGGGCATTGCCCTGGCACTGCTCCGGCTCTGACCCACTTTTTCCATGTCACTGCCCCTGAACGTGGCCTGCATCCAAACTTTCTCTCCGCAGCCGGTGCCGGGGACACGCAGCTGCGTGCCATGCCACAGTGCTGGGGCACCGTTGTGGGCAGATTCTGTTTTTCCCTCAGGATAAATATTCCATGAAACCACCGAATAACTGACAGTTGGACATGAAGGCGACGACGTTTTGAGCGAGCTCTCACCGTTCCCCTCCGGTCAGTGATCTGAGCGGAGCATGGAGCGGTGGAGCCCATCCACATCGATCTGCTCTGCAGCCGAGCTGCAGGACACATGCAGGGATGAGAAAAGCTACAGATGCCAGCGGGCATCCACTGCCACGTCCGCCCATGAGCCAGCCAAGCGGAGCCTGAGCCCCCGTGGCTCCCTGCCCGGCAGCCCATGCCAAGAAGCCGGAGCTGATCTCCCGGCGCAGCGATGCTGCCAGCTCCCAGCGCTGCCGGCAGCGGCGAGAGTTACAACAAGTGCATTGTGCAACGCAGCGCGGTGCTCTCCAGGGCCGCAGTGGCTTTCCAGGACTGCGCGGCGCGGATTGGCCCGCAGCACCCCGCTCTCCTCCCTCCCTGCCCTCCCTTCCTTCAGCACCCTAAACCTACAGAGATTGGACAGCCGAGTGCCACATGGCAGATTGGAACCAGGATAAAAGATGAGCAGGTCCGCGGGACCGGAGCATCGGCCGGGAGTTTGCTAAGAGGTGGCACCAAACTTTGCAGAACCGGGCACGGCGACGGACAGACGGACAGCAGCAAGGCTGCAGCCACACAGGGACACCCAAACATTGAGCAGCAGCTGGAGAGCGTCGCGTCCCCTGTGCTCCCAGCCATGTCCCTGATGGGGAAGGAGAAGAGCCACGTGCGCTTGGTCTTCCTGGGTGCCGCTGGCGTGGGCAAGACGGCCCTGATCCGCCGCTTCCTGCTGGACACCTTCGAGCCCAAGCACCGGCGCACGGTGGAGGAGCTGCACAGCAAGGAGTACGAGGTGAGCGGGGCCACCGTGACGCTGGAGATCCTGGACACCAGCGGCAGTTACTCCTTCCCGGCCATGCGGAAGCTCTCCATCCAGAACAGCGACGCCTTCGCTTTGGTCTACGCCGTCGACGACGCCGAGTCCTTTGAGAGCGTCAAGAGCCTTCGGGAGGAGATCCTGGAGGTGAAGGAGGACAAGTTCCCTCCCATCGTGGTGGTGGGCAACAAGGCGGAGAGCGGCGGCGAGCGGCAGGTGCCGGCGGAGGACGCGCTGTCACTGGTGGAGCTGGACTGGAACAGCCGCTTCGTGGAGACGTCAGCCAAGGACAACGAGAACGTGCTGGAGGTCTTCAGGGAGCTGCTGCAGCAAGCCCAGCTGCCCGCACGGCTCGGCCCCGCGCTCTGCAGGAGGAGGGAGACCTTCCCCAGCGAGCACGCGCTGCGGCCCCCCATGAGCAAAACCAACAGCTGCTCTGTGTGCTGAGCCCGGCGGGACGCAGGTGGGCTGCCGGCCAGGACCCCGCTCCTCCCCACCCTTCCCTCCTCACCCGGCACTGCGGGGTCAGCGGAGCGCGGGGAGGGAGGAGGACGGGATGGGATGGTGCCGCTTTGGTTTGGTTGGGGAAGGGTGGGGAGAGGGCAGGATCCCAAAATTGGGGTGCCCACCTGGGACATGGCGGGCACTCGGGCTGCACCTGTGCTTGCAGGAAGGGGACAGACAGCGGGACGTTGGCTGCACGCAGCCAAAATCATCTCTATGGGCACTGTGCACTGTGCCACCATCGCCCCTGGGTCCCCTCTGGGTTCTGTGCCCACCACACCCCAATGCCTGCAGGTGCAGTGTCCCGGTGCAGCCACAGTTACAATGAGTGTCTGAGGTAGTTGTGAGTGTGTGTGTTTGGATAGGCACGTAGAGCATGCGATAGGGCAGCCTATGCATCTCTTCAGTTCTCTATTTCTGTTTGGTTCTGTCGTTGCTGTTGTGTTTTTTTTTTTTTTTTTAAGCATACCCAATAAACATGGTGTTGCAAAGTGGAGCTGGAAAATGTGTGGGTTTCTTCCTAACCGTGCGGATAGGTTTGTACCTACCCCCTTATCTCTGCCTCTGCTTTCCCTGCTCTGGGCTCTGCCCTTATCTCAGTGTCCTGGCACTGCCCCGTTCCCAGCCCCAGCAGCATCACTGCACTCTGTGGGGCCGTTGCCCCCACAACCTCCCCACGGCAGCTTCCACCAAGCAGCGAGCAACAGAAAATACCACAGCTCATCCCACATCCGAGTACGGAAAGAACAACAGCCCTATAAGAGACACCGTAATAAAAAAGAATAAACACATTAAGAGGAGGTAGCAGGGAGGAGAGCACGGCAGGCAGTGCCTGCTGCAGTTTTCCTCTCCCCTCGTGCTGCCCAGCTGCCGTAAGGCGCGTGGCACCTGCGTGTCCTGCACCCTGTGCCCATCGCACTGTGGTGGGGCTGCTGCCCCGTGCTCAGGCTGTGCTCTGCCCTGGCCCCAACACTGCAAAAAGCACTGGAGTCATTGTTTTCTTACACCGAGATCATTAGAAAATTCCCTTTGCAGTAACCAAGAGCTGCTGGCAACCCCCTCCATGCAGTGAAGTACCCCCGACCCCTTGGCTGTCCCATACTGGGCACAGCACTCAGTGCCGTTGTCCAGTCCCAGCTCCAGGCTGCCCTGGGCAGCAGGGAGGGAAGGTGGGGTCCCATGCAAAGTTTGGGGTTGTAGAGCTGAGGTGCCATCCTGAAGTGTGGGTCGTTAGGGTTAGGCACAACCGCAGCCCCTGGGAGTAGGGGTGAGGTGACAAATCAGGATGTGCCACGTCTGCTGGGTGCACAGTCTGCTGGGCTCTTGGTTTTAGCAGAAGAATGTGCTTGCAGTGTGATGAGGTGAAGAAGCTCTCGTTCTTCACCCCAGCAGCAAAAAGGGGTGTGGATTTTCCTTCCCTAACGCTGAGTGCAGCTGTGGGATCCTGCATAGGGATCCTCCTCCGTGCCCAGTTCACAAAGGGGCTGCGGCTTAAGCTGGATCTGGATCACAGGTCACAGTCACTAAGGTTGGGAAAGACCTCTAAGGTCACTAAATCCAACCCCAACCCACCCACACCCCACAGTGCCACATCTACCCCTCTCACAGGGGCTGTTCTGCTCCACGGGGGCGGCACCTGGTCCAGGGAGCTGAGGGGGGGGTTCCACCGCATGGAGGTCCCTTCCAACCCCTACAATTCTGTGACTCTCCATCCCTCTCCCCCACACCGGACTCCGGAGCATCCCCCTCACTCCCTCCCACCCGCATCCCCTGCACAGCACAGCGAGATGCTCCGCTCCATTTACGAACACAAACAATCGGAGGCCGTCACCGCGCTGCCCGGGAGAGCTGAGCTGTGCACGGGTGACAGCCGCTGCCCACGGGAGGAGGGGGAGGAGGGGGGGGGGGGATCAGCTGCAGCAGCGCTGTGCCCGGCGGGGGCTGCTGTGATGGATGTGGGGGACGCGGCACACGCACTTAAACCGGGGGCACCCAGAGAGAAAGCCAAACATTTGGAAAGGGAGAAGCGGCACGCGCTCGCGGAGGGCTTCATTAGCGGTGTTTGTCTTTGGGGCCCAGCGCTCGGGGGGAGAGCTCTGCAGAGCTGCGCTGCCGCCTTCCATTCAGAACGTGGTGAAATCACATCAGGTCTGATTTTTCCCGTCCCGGCGTGCAGGCAATGAAACACAGCCGTGAGCTCTGCACCCAAAATTAGGACATCAGGATCTGGAACTGCTCCTTTCCGTCGCTGTTTTTCCCAATATAAATGCAGATTGAGTGAAGAACGGCGGAGATGGAACCACAGAGAGCTCGGGGATCTGCCCCAGCTTCAGGTCTGACCAACTCCTTCCCCAGGAACAGAAGGGGCAAAGGATGAATTACTGTGTGAGCTCCAACGTGGGGTGCAGGAGGCACTGGGGGATCTCAGCATCACCCAGCAACACCACAGCAAGCCACCCTTACTTGCAATGGTATTTCCTAAAAGCCAAGGAACCTTCCAGCTCATCGTAACATGGCGGAGGTGCCTCTCCCAACCCCAAAAGCGCAACGCTGCTGCAAGAGAGCCCTTGGGAAGAGACCCCGGGGATAAGGGAGAGGGGAGGGCAGAGGTTGGGCTGCTCCCGGGGACATTAGGATTTCATAGATACGTTTCCACTCCAAAGCCACCCATGGGCACAACGACCCACAGGGAGCTGGCAGTGTCCTATGGGATCCGCACACGGGCCCACACTCTGCTGTGAGATCCCGGGGCTGAGGGCAGTGCCGCGCGGTGACGGGATGTCATTACCTGGCGCTGCGTGGGGATGTGGCCATCCACGGTCACACCAGGAGGTCGGTCTGCTCCACATCCCATGTTGAGAAGTCCCGTTTCCTGAGGCTGGCTGTGCAGGTCATACATTCAGCACCGTACAGCGATACATCGGGCGGTGAGGGAACGCTAAGGGACACTTAGCAGCAGTTCATCCGCAGCGGCGTGGATCCATCCTGCTCATACAGCAATCTGAGACCTGGGGCCACCACAGCTGCCCCCAGCCCCTGCCTCCAGGGGATGTCACGGCCAGGCTCTTCCAGCTCCAATAATTCTTAACATATACAGATGTCCATATACATTTTTAATTGAAACGCTCCTTCACATACACAGTCATATACTGAATGATCAAGAACAATAATAATAGATATATTCGGAGCACAAGTAGCAAAACAGTCTGCTCTGCCAGTGCCACCCACAAACTAGACATGAACTAAGAGGAGCCAGACAGCTTTGGAGCACACAGGGAATCCTCGTGGCCTAAAGATGGGGGAGCCATGCAGCCACAGTGCTATGGAAGGTACAGTCAACCCAATGCACATCAAAAACACAAGTTCGTGGAAAAGCTCTTTTGTAAAGGTTCTTGAGACCTAAGGGACATCCTCAGTGCCAGCTTCACCATGTCAGGAACGTTAGAGCTCATCAAAGTAGAAAAGGAGTAGGGTGCTGGAAATGAATGTTATACACAGACACCAACCGATGGGTTTGGGCCACAAGCTCTACTTTCTGTCCACACACTGGGGTAGGGGCTAATAAGTGTATCAGATACACAGAAAGGCATTCTTGCCAGCGGTAGGGATGGGGAAAGCTCTCCTTAGCTGAAGCTGTAAGGGATTCTGATGTCCAGGAAACAGAACTCAGGAGAGCTGACCCTGGAAACTCTCCTTAAAATGATCATAAATAGAAGGCAACTGTCTTCCAAGAGTTACTACACCGACACCCAAAGAGGAAGAAGAAACCCAGGAAGGGGAAGCAGTTCACAGTAAGGAACAACGGAGATGATAACAGGGCAGCATCGTGGCAGCATCAGCACTGAAATCCAGCGGGCTGCGCTGGAAATCAGAGCTGTGTGATAACAGAACAAAACCTGGGTCTGATCGCTTGTGACCACACACAGCTGCCAGCCATGGCCCCGAGGGCAGAAAACCAACTGCAGAATGCTGCCCAGGCGTTTGGTGCTCTGAACTGCTCCACCTCCTCACACTGGTTGTTCTCCCTCTCAAATGAAGCAGCACTGTGAGTACAGACTGGGCCACTGCAGACCTGACCAACCCATGCTTTGGGCAGCAATCCCAGGAAAGGAAGACCTGGTGTTATGGAGGTGGGAGGACACAGGCTCATCTCTAGATAAAGCAGACGATGGAACCACCAAGGTTGGAAACACCTACAAGATCACGCAGTCCAACTGCCTGCCTTCCACCAAGTCTCTCACTATACCACGTCCCTCATCACAACCCTTGAACACCTCCAGGGTCGGTGACCCCACCATCACCTGGGCGAACCATTCCAGCACCCGTTCCCATCCTCCCACACCTGCAGGCAGCCTTACCTCCCTCATTCCAAAGCCTGAAAAGCGAAACAGTAAAGGATTCGTGCTACCATTCAGGGGCTGCTGGCCTCACCTCGTACAGCTCAGTGCCATCAGCAGTTTGCATCTGCAGTCGCAGAGGTCCCAACGCAGGGACTGAACTTTCTTTCTTTTAAGCATCCTCAGCATAAAAGAGAAATAGACATCATTTGAACAGCCAAGAAAAAAAAAAAAAAAAAAAAAACCAAACCAACTGCAATTTATTAAAGTTTCAAAGAATCTTCGTACTCTTGAAAGCAACTTTCGGTGCATGTTCTTGAACAATCACATTCTATGAGGAGAAATGACATTGAAAGCCACGTGTTTTCTTGGTTTTTTTTTTTTCCTTTTTTTTTTTTTTATATATATATCTCAGAGTTACAGACATCTTTAATCCAAAAGGCAAAAAAAAAAAAAAAACAAAACAGAAAGCTCCCAAATCAAAGCCCCCACCCCCACCCCAGCCCCGAACAGAAATGCTCCTTTCAAAGTATCGCGAGTTCTACAACTCAATGCTAAAGTTCAGCATGAAAAACTGTATGTCAACACGCACAGACACATACATATTTTATATAGGGGAGTGTGTGTGGAGAGAGATATAAAATATATATGTGGGCGGCGTGCGGCGGCGATGAGATGCAACCACTCTGAGGAAAGGTTGTTCAGCTGAATACACGACGAGAACTCGAGAACCAAAGAACAAGTCTTGAACCCAGTTTGTGCATAGTTCGTGATCCGCTATAAAACCAGCTTCTGTCCGCCTGCCATCCTGCAGGACCCCTTCCACGACGGGTGAACCCGTGGAAAAGCTCATCTCCCGAAAGGAAAGAAAGCACAACGGAAAGAGGGAAATGAAAGAAAGGAAAACGTAATGCACAAGTTTCCTGATCCGAGCAGGCAGGGAGCACGACGTTCACACGACGTTCCGAACATACGCCACGTGTCTGTTATTCCATTGTCTTTCTTCCTTTCAAAACAATCAAAAACATTGATTTTTTGTGTTTTTTTTTTTTAACATAAAGCAATTTTTTTTTCTTTTTTTTTTTTTTCAATATATAAAGCACTCTTCAAACATCTATTTCTTTTTGAGTCCATTATTTGGTAAATATGTAACTGCTACACATTAGATTAGGTATTTTCTTCTTTCTTACTGTCTTTTTTTTTTTTAATCTTTTTTTTATTATTTTTCTTTTTATTTTTTTTTTAATAATATCTTCAGTGCTAGGAGTTGGGTTTTAAAAATACATGAAATGGTGTGGAGCTGCTCCTCGGGAAACCCGGCTTTCCTGAGACATCTTCCACCGTGTGCAAGAGAGTGATCACAAAAGTTTTCGCCACTCCGACGAAGAGGAGGAAAACAACAACAAAAAAATAATAGTACACAGCAATGGCCGAAGAAAAGGATAATACAACAAACACTGTTCAATCCCAGAGCTCTGAAGTAGCATATCTTCATTCTGAAAATAAGTTTTCTTTACGATGGAAGTCTCCTTTTTTTTTTTTTTTAATTTTTTAAAATTTTTTAGTAATTTTTTTAATAGTTTATTATTTTATTTTAAAGTTTGAAGGAGGGAAAAAAAAAAAAAAAAAAAAAAAGGTCTGTAAACAGGTGGGAGCCAGAACGCCCGGCTCCTCCAAAAGCAGTCAAAACCTATGTCCAAGTGCTTGTTTCTGTTCCTGCTTGCAAGGGAACCATCCGCTCTTTACAGTTATCTATGGCCACAGTTCAACGAGAGGATTTTCTTTTTCAACTTTATATTCCGAATGGAAAAACGGTGCAATACTCCGGTGATCGTTTTCTTGCATCAGTCCACAATAAAAAGCCGCTAAAGGTAGATATACATATTATTCTTCAGAGATACACACTGTCATTTTTAAAATGCGGTAAGAGTCCTTGAGTAAACATTTACACGTGAATTGTCGCCAGCCCCTTCTATCAGTTTCTTTCTTATTTTTTTTTCATTTTTTTTTTAACGTCATAAGATGAGCTACGAGAAGGGCTGCGGACACTCAGTGCAAAGTTAGAAGCTAATAACAATTAAACATCTGACCAACGAGCAAATAAAAAGCATATACTGGATAAAAGGAGGACGCTCCACGCTTTGGGTGAACCACGCGCACACGCACACACCCGCACACACACATCTGCTCAAACAGAAACGGATCGTCTGAACCTCCAACACAAAATCCTTAAGAGCCTGTTCTATGGGTGTACTGATGCCAACCTGGAAGTGTAATCATCAGACGTAGCAAGTGTTCACATTTTGTTATTGGCCTGCTGGATTCAAGTATTTGCATGTTTGATATGTTTTTTTTTGTTTTTTTGTTTTTTTTTTTTAACATTTTACGTTTTGTCTTTTTTTTTTCTTTTTTTTTTTTTTTGAGGGGGGGGAGAGGGGCGGATTAACAAAAATGACATGAAAAAAAGAAGTAATGAAACGAGGGCAATGTGCATAGGCAGATCCATGGGAGTAGTGGACACAGATACCCCAGCCCGCCCCCCCCTCCCCCGCTCGACCTGTACAGTCAATGTTACCATTCGGATTCATCACTTGTCTGTACCAATGGTAAATATCACACTTCACCCTTTCTGATTATTGGGTCCGCCTCTGGTAATGTGCATAATAGTCACAGGCTCATTTTAAATAGGCTTTCATTTCCCCTTCCCTCGCCACCCCCCCACCCACCCCTCCCCAAGTTGATAAAATAACCCTTTCCAGCCCAAATTCTGAAAAGTGCCCTTCATGATAGACCTATTCTAAGCAGCTTTTATAGTTTGTTTTCAAAATCACCATACAAACATAAAAAGACGACATAAAACAAAAAGCCATGAAAAAAAAATATAACCTGTCATTAGCACGTGACACTGACCAAAAGGAGCCCATACTGTTGCATTAACAGTTCACAAGGACTTCTGCAGTTTCATAGTCGATATTGGACAGAGGTACTAACAAAAAAAATAATAATAATAACAAAGGGCTGCCAGTCTGATCGGTTAAAGCTGGATTCTTCATCAAGCCCGGGACTGGAAAGGGTTACAACTTTTTCTTTTTCCTTTAGTGCTGATGATTGTTATTTCCACTTGGTTTCTCTCCGTCTCCTAGATGGACTCCCCGCTGAGAAGATCCCCCGGAAGAAGAGTATTGAGAGGCGTGGGGCTCCCGATCACTCGGCCGTCGTCGGCGCTGGGGGGTCCCCAGAGGCTGCTGGAGTACTGGGGCACGCCGCCCCACAGCAGCTCGCTGCTGCCCTTGCTCCCCAGGCAGGGGCTGTTCCAGTGCCCCGCGTCGCCCCGCACCAGCCCGTGGGACCCGGCCGAGCCCAGGCGCGGCTGCGTGCTGCCGGCGTTGGACTGCCAGCTGGAGGTGGGCGGCAGCGGCTGACCCTGCGCCAGGAAGCGGTTCACCTCCTCCTCGCCGGCGAACTCGGCCAGGATGGTCGTGTTCCCCAGGACACACCTGAGGATGAGAGAGGAAGGCACGGTGACGTTCAGCAGCGCTTGGGATGATGGAATAACCCCCGAGTTGGAAGGGGTCAAGCATCAGTCACTGAGCAGCCCCTGGAAATACCTCTCATTTCTATCAATCCCTTTTTGCAATCACAGATGGGACCTCAAGTCCAACCCCCTGCTACAGCAGGGTCCCTGCAACAGGTCACACAGGTCGGCATCCAATGGGTCCTGAAGCTCTCCAAAGGAGACTCCACCACCCCTCCGGGCAACCTGCTGCAGTGCTCCATCACCATAAAGAAGAGCTCTACCTCTGCCTCACCGCAAAGAGCCGGGCCCCTACGTTAAGTCTGAGATTAAGAATCAGATCCCATCTGCTCACTTCTTCTCTCCACTGTCCCGTATTTACCTGTCTAACCCAGGCAAACACAAAGCCAGCAGTGCAGAGCCCACCTCGGTTCGCCAACACTCCACAGGTGACAGTCTGCACTCTACTTAAGGAATGAATTTTTACAGACTTGAAAACTGTTTTACAGAAAGTATTCAGTCACTGCTGTCCTCATCTACAAAACACAGCTCACCACATAACTGGGGATGGAGTGAGCGAGCCATTCCCATCTCTAATCTGATGGCAGAGATCCCATCTGAGCCTGCTGACTCTCTGATGCATCTTCCAGCCCACAGCAGGGGTTGGAATCTTTAAGGTCCCTTTCAACCCAACTATTCTGTGTTATTCATTAAGTCTATGGTACCTTTTGGCACCCCAGTACTGTCCTGTTGGCTTCCAAAAATCCCACTGTCACCCTGCCAACCCACCGACTGCACACCCTGGTAAGCCCCTGCCACTCAGGAAGGGCAGGGCTGTCCTCACCAGCAGTGCAACAGCAGGCATGCCATAACCTACTACAAAACAAGTAAGTGGAAGCTTACACTGATAATGTAAGGAGCTGACCATGTACGTATTTAAAATAAGCACTCATCTTCAAAATCAGATGTCAATTTTGCTACTGGCATCACTTCTCTTACCTGATGCACACATCTAAACTGATGCAGCTGCGATGGGGTCATGTTACACCTCTGGTTACCAAATGCAGCTTTGTACATTTCATTAAGGAAAGGTCATCCCTTATCACCTGGTCACGGAGCAAACGGTTATTTCCTCTACAATCAGTGCTGTTAATCACACTTATGCTACAAACTCTTGATAAAGAAGATTCCTTTCTAACTTCCTTCTGAAACATCAGCCTTCCAATTCTTCCTATTTTTAATCCTCCCTAATGCCACTGACTTTATCACTCAAATTCTCTCGCTCTCGTGTACCACGTCTACTAGTCCCGTGGACTTTAGAACAGCTAAAAAAGCCCATTTTGTTGCTTAAAGTGGGCTCCAAGATAAAGCAGGCTTCGTAACAAAAGAAAAACAGAACACAAACGTACATATGCAGAGACTTCTGGGCCTTGGCTGCTTCTTCCTTGGAACTGTATCGGACCACAGCATTCCCTTGTGTCAGGTTCAGGTGGAATGTTATCAGAGGGCCATGCTGCAAGCACAGCGTCCGCAGTGTGGAACCATCAATCTGGTCAGAGAGAAGGGGAAAAGGTTACCTGTGGGTTTGTCACCTCACTTTAAATGCCTGCTGGCTCAACAAGTTTGAAAGCTGAAGAGTAAGTAGGTGTGAAAGAAAGTTGGTCCTCCATTAAAAGAATTTTGTTGTAGAGTTATCACTGCCTTCACCGAGTCCTGTCTCTTAAAGGCCTGCCTGCAGTCCAGTGCACAAAGCTTCCCAACTCATTTGATACAAATTACAGTTATCATTACAAGGTATTCAAAGGAAAAAACACAACTGCTCACTTTCCCAAACACTGCTTTGGATGCTTTGTAGCTTATGTCCTTCCTTGTGAACTATACTATGGGGAGGACTGGAGGGTCTGACAGACTCAGAAGAAAGGCAGAACCCCACAGGAAATACAGATTTTACACCTCTGAATCTGCCTTAAGACACCATTCACCTCCAAACTTACACATACAGAAACGGTGAAGGGCTAATTACAGAGCCTCAAAGCTCTCACTTGATCTGATAGCACTTTAAAAACCTAACAAGACTCCAGGACAAGACAGGCAGTTGTAACAAACGCAGAATACTTATTTTCCCTTCAAATGAACCAGATCACCCCAACTGATGGATGTTATCATCTCCTGAACACGACAAGCTGCTTTCCATAACTGCCCACGTGCAGTTCCATTCACCTGGGGCGTGAGGTTGCGAAGAACCAGCCAGCTGCTTGTTCTCCCTGAGCTGTCAGTACTCCACGCAGAACCTGCAGCACAAATTCCACAAGGAAACGTTTCACACAGAGAGCAAATACAACCAGGAAACGTACGGCGAGTCGCAGCACCCTATAAGCATGTGTACAAATCCTGCAGTTTATTACAGCCCCATTTATTGTCTTCTTTGGAATGAAGGGCTGCTGAATAAATCCTGCTTTGGTTACACTGGAGAGATGTGTGGTGTCTTTCACGCTCGCTCAGCAGCTGTGGGAATGCACTGCCAAAAGCTGCATCTTTGGGTTACAATTCATTTGGAGGAAACTTCTGAAAAGCAATTCATCAGAAATCCAAGCTCAGATCACTGCTTGCTATTAGAGACTTCCACAGCTCTGCAGTGTTCTGCTGTCTTGCCAATGGTGTACCCACACACAGGACTTATTCAAAACAGGTCTTTCTTCACTGACTTTGCTCTGATTTAAGAAGGGGCATATTAACCAGCAAAATCTGCTCATCCAGCTTCAGCATGGTGCTCTACAATGAGAAACTGGACAAGCTTGATGTTTCTTGGTGGCATGTGGGAAACTGCAGTACTGCTGTGGCCACATGGGAGAGCACACTGCTCAGAGGGAGCTTTGGCACTAATGGTGTCTGACCACCAGGTGGGGTTTTGTGGAAGAAAATGCACAAAATAAATGGTGAGAAGAGCAAAGAACATTTTACTTCCAGCTTACTGAAAACAGATCAATAAAATAGCCAGCTAGATATATAGGGTTTAACATTTACTTTTGAAGCTGCCAACATTCCACTGATAAACACGATGTGTATACCTATACCGCCACGATCATGGTTTCTCCTACTTGTTAAGTAAAACAATGACATCAAAAATAAACTAAAATAAAAAGATTCTGCACAAAATATTAAAGCATTCCCTGCAGGTGTCCTGCAGTACCATCAAGTCCTACACGGCTCACAGGTGTGTTCTGCACCCCACGTCACTTATTGTTAAGACAGAAAACCAACCAACAGTTAGAAAAGGAAGGTGCTGTGGTGCTATGAAAGACAGAGGTCAGCAGTACCAGAGGAGTAAGAGCTGGTCCAGCCCAGGGGACTGGCACCCCACGTCGATGATGGCTTGGTGTTGGTTAAGCCCGGAGGTGGTCTGGTAGGAGCAGTAGTGTTTCTGGGTACCTTCCATAGTTCATGGGACAGAGAGGCTTGTGTGTGAGAGATTGGGCCAGAGGACCACGTAGACTTGATGTCTGACAGTTTACCTGCAATAAAAAATAAGAGATTTGTGTGTTTTCTGTTAGCAACAGTTAAACCGAACGGGATGGGTCATCAAGCTTCTGCACTGCTACTGTATTCCAACTTTCCAAGAGATGAAACAGCATTCTGTCAGCAACTCACTGCTACAAATCCTGCACACATGTAACCTCCTCACACTGGGATTTACATATTCCAAGAATTTTCTGTTTGCTGCTGTTAACAACACCTACTACGTGCACAATTCCCCTGTTAAGAACACCTCACTGTTTTGCTTTTCAGTGACTAAGAAAAAGCCACCCAAAAAAAACCAGAATATGAGTATTTGCAATCTAATTTCATGAGAATTGTAAGAGAAGACTTAAAAAGGCTATCTCTCAAAGGTTCAACAGAATGTAACCACTTTTTTCTCCATGCCACTCACTATATATATATATAGTATAAAGTAAGCAGCATATCCATATGTCCTTCTGATATATCATTAAAATTTCAAAGATCTAAGACCAATAAAAATTGCATTGCTGAATATTCAGAGCAACGTGCTGTTTTTCTGAAGTGTGTTTCAGAGATGGGAGCCTTCAGGAGAGTAGAGCAGATCACAGTCTGTCACTCTTTGTAACTTCTCAACTGCTCAGTTTATTTCCCCCATCAGTACTGAAACTACTTCACTACCACTGCTGTCAAACCAGAGCTTTATGAAGTAGCTAAAACAAAACAAAGAGTAACAAATTAGTGTTTAGCAGTGAGCTGCACAGATCTGACTGAAGATGAAGATTCAAAACCAAAAGCCTTTATTCACCTATGCTGCAGGTAGTTGCAGGGGTCTCTGTATTAGGAGCCCTAAAACCAAATTTACCAGTCACAAATCACAACCTCAATTATACACACTCTCATAACTGTCTCTGTTTATCAACTAACTCAGTGATTTCATACTGAGACACAGGAATGTAACTGAGAGTAAGCACTCTCCCACTTCTTGCGAACTGTAGCGACAAAAATAACTGAACAATGATGGTGTCATCAACAAGGGGAAAAAAACGTGGGAGTTTAGGAGGAAAGTCTGAGTTTTAGAACACAGAGCAGCTCAGCCTGCAACACAGCGTGCAATGCATGCACATCACCCAGGTTAGATGCTGCTATGTCTTTACTTCTCATAGGGTTAATGCAAATATTAGATGAGACTGCAAAAAATAAAAGTAAATAGAGCAGGAATGCGTGGCAGATAAAAGAAAAGCAAGCCATCCCTTTCTTTTCCTTTCAATGGAGAAAAACATTTCAAACAGAACTTTCTTTGCTTTGCAATCCTGGGAGGCTGTGGCTTTTTTTATTCAAAGAAGTGGAGAGTCTTCACTAATTAGATATGAAAATGGTAACACTATCCATGCAACAGCCCCTACGCATTTTTATAATGGAACAGACTGGATATTTATGTAGCCAGTTTGTTTCCAACGATGTGCAAGGAGAGAAAGCTCAGAATTTATTACTCCGTTACTTATTTCTCCTTAAGGAAGGGGACACGTTAAGAAAATACATCTGCTCTTGAGGAAGCTTTCCTTGACAGATAAAGAGCCCCAAGTCCAACTCCCATCCCCAGGCAGAGTGTCCTCCTAGAGGTACAACTGAACTCTCTCCTGAGCTGAAGACATTTTACAGTTAAAATCACAGCAGCTCCCACTGGAAGGGTCTGTGACCTCGGCAGTAACTGCTGCTAGAGAACAGAACATTTCTCTGCAAAGTTGCAATGGAAATAGTCATGAAGACACCTCAATGCCAACACAGAGTGATGGCATTTGGCATCCCGTGGAATAAATACATTTTCCTTAGCACGCTTGCAGGCATTCCACAGGCTCCCCCACCAGAGCTGCCAGACATGCAGCCTACCTAGCACAGGACCACAAAGCGTGCTTCTGCCTGCAGCAGCACTGCTGTAATAACGTGGACTGCACTTTCTAGGGCCTTTTCTCAGAATGCAGAGAAATGTGAAAGTAGAAAGGCCATTTTTCGTACCTGCAATGCTAGGTGCGGATGCAATGCTGCTGAAAGAGCTACTGTAGCCGGAGGCACTAAGCGGCCAGGCACTCGATGAAGGCAGCGTGGCATTCTGAGATGATGTTGGGGATGACCCTGCAGAACCAGCAGAGAAGCAACTAAGAAAGATGGGCATAATGATGTTTGGTGTGACACAAGCAAATCTATTATGTGCAAATACAAACCATGCAAGGCATTTTCCTTAATCAGCCTGGTCTCTGAAGTCTAGGAATGAAATGTTACAGAAAGCATGAGAAAGGGAAGCAGAAGTCTTTAGTAGAAGAGAAAAAAAAGAAGAGCTAGCATAGTAGTAAATGTATTAGCGCCTGTGCAGAAGATAAATTCTGCATTTCCTTTAAGACACGCAGCTAAAAAAAATCAACATTAAACTGTTCAGTCTCAAGGAACAGGCTTCATTTTAAGGCTGCTTCACCGCCTGACTTGAGCAATGACAACTACAGATGAGCATAAATGCATATGATAAACTAACCTCTTACCATGGGTGATTTGTCCTAAATTACTTGAGGTAAGCACATCTCCCATATTATAATGCCCACAAACAACCTTTAGATTTTTGCAGACTTTCAGTACAGCAAGGATATATTTTAGCCAACTCTTCTCAAACTAATAGCACTGAACAAAATAGCCTGAAACCATCTTGGTAAATCATTTACGATCTGAGCAGCTATCTAAGCACACATACAATTTCCTTCCTGGCAGCAAATGAAAGAAACTGAACATAAAATAAAATATGTTCATTATAAAGACCAGAAGAAGTGCAAGTATTCTCTCCAGCCACCAACAAAATTAAGTATGCATCCCAGGTGACTTATCACTCCTGACATATGCAGATACGCTGTGATACTGAAACATCTTTACCTGACTAAGAAAAATAGGTGAGCTCTTTGGAAGAAGACTAAGTGGTCCACTGGGGCAGAAGAGAGGATGTTAAAGGACAATCTTAACCCTCACACATCAACAAAAATCAAAAGGGCTACGTCTGTATACTCAACTGGAACAGAAACCAACCCAACTTCATCTCATCCACACTCACTGTGCTCCTCAGGATACACCAATACAGACATCAGACTTGAGCAAAATAATACAGTTATTTCCAGAGAGGGCCTTAACTCTTGAAATAATCTACTCCCCAGGCAGACATCCCTTAGGAAGGCTGGGGGTAAGGGAATTACACCAGATTCAGAACCCTATCTGCCCATGGCCAAGGCTTTTGGCACACAGTAGATGATCCTGCAAAGCACCATTACCAACCAGGGTAAAACAACAACCAAAACCAATACTTTGGTTTTGTTTAAGTGTTGGGTTATCAGCCACAGTCTAACCCTGTGTATGGATTTCAGCTCTGTTAATACAATCTGTGAATACAACATGCAAGATGCAGTATTCAAAGACCCCTTTCCTGGCAGGATGTCATGAAAATGACAACAATGACAGAAGCAAACACCCAGGTTACACGAGCATAAAGAAACAAACTCAGCACCTACATTTTGTGTTAGAATTATATTATCCATATTTAGCAAGATAAAAAGTCAATAGGGTAAGGAAGCATATTATGGATCCCCAGCAGCCACTGCTTTTCATGGGGTACTGTCTCCCAGCAAACTGTTTTTTCTGCAAAGATCATCTATACTGACCCACTACAAGTGGAACAACTATTTCCTCATTCCACAGACAGATTAGATACCAACAGAGCTGATGTACCTGCTGTAAGGACCTGCAGAAGGAACAGCTCAGAGGCAACTCAGAGTCACTCAAGGCAGTGGGAAATCCTCCTCCCTCATATTTCTCGTCCTTTCACTTGAACTAACATGTTTCAGAGCTTGAAACCAGTTTCTGACTGAATCCTGACTTCCAGGCTTTGCAGATATCACAGCTGTAGCTACCTAGTATAACAAAATCCTGACATTTCCTTCCTGACATCCTGATTATAATACCCCTCTCCGTATTAGTGTTTGAAACAGTGTGTGTAACTTGCCTATTAAAGCACACTGATCACAATTAAACCAAGCCATCTCTCCTCTGATTCCCTTCCAGTATATCTAGCTAGTAAGTTGCACAGTCCCAGTGGTTTATTGTTCTCTTAGAGAATACTTCTATTAGTTTTCTTTTAGCTCTGTCTGCCAAAACAAAAGGAATGGAAACAGCACTGAGAAATCCTAGTTTACAAGTTAATCCTTTTTCTTTTTTTTTTTTTCCTTTGATGGCTTTGGGGATAGAACAGCTCTAATTTATTTTTCCTGAGTGATCTTCTGACAAAGCCACAATTACATGTGATGGGAGCCTGCTGCCTCCACAGCTGTGGCACTTTTATGTTGTGACTTCTTAAGTATTTCCTGAAGTGCAGGGGGTTGGCCAGAATGTCGAAAAGAGTCTTGTTCGAAACAAATTGGTGGGAATAATATATGTTACAAAAACTTCCAGTGACCACAAAAGTTCGTACCACATCTCACAGCCCTTCCCAACATAACAGTATTTGCATTCCGAAGGAAAATCGGAAACATCGTACTCCCACATCACGGATTTCAGGATTTTCAGTGGAAGTTCAGAGCAGAAACTTCCACAGGTGAGACTATGTGCATAAACGTATACAGTCCTATTATAGGAAGTCAGTTTTGTTGGAAAGAAGGAAGTAAATACAGATGTGAAACGTGTGCGTTTACCTCCACTCTTGAGCAGATAGCGATTAACATCCTGTATGGTGGTGTTTATGGTAGGCCCGGTTGGAACACTTCCAGGAGTAACATCAGGGTCATTTTCAGGATCAATGTTCTGCAGTCCTTTCCATGGCACTCCTGGATGAAATTCTGTTCCAAATGTAATAAAAACAAGAGCACATAAAGTCATACTTCTCCAAAGTTTCATTCTTCCTATCAGACAGCATACAGATTCGATAAATAAAATGCAGAGTGCACTCGATTTTGTTACCTGGTGGCCAGTTTATGCTGGAGCCATTGGAAATTTTATCACTATCCGTTTTGGCACGTGACCAGCTGTGAGGAACAGCTACGGGTGGGCTGGCAGGAGATTCACTGTTCTGAATCAGATCATACCGGCCGTAAGAGTCATCAATGGAGGACTTTCCTGGAGGACCAATACTTAAACCTCCAGGTATAGCACCTGTAGTGAACGAAAATGGGAAGGCTTCGTTCAGGAGTGGGACTAATCTGGGGTACGGAGTGTCATCAATAAATAATCAATGCAATATAAACACAATAAGCAAGGTTTAACGGTCTCTGAAGCCTTACAAGAAATTACAGCTGTAAAATGCACTGCCGGTAAAATCTATACTCTTGAGCTAGCTAAGGAAACTCGGGTTACTGCCAGAAAGAGAGTAAGTAATTCAAATAACCGTAGCGATGGTAAATAGGAATCTGCTGAGGCAGCATGTCATGGAGTATCAGTGCAGGCATGTCCCCTTCTCATCATTCTCTAGGTATTTGTTATGACAGCACAGCAGAGCAAGGCTCTGCTGGTCCAGCTGAGAAATGAGGAAAAGCACTGGCAGTGGAAGCACTGACGGGTTGATGGTTGCATCCGAAGGGCTGCGGTCAACAGCAATATGTGCAAGTGGAGGCCAGACACAAGTGGGGATCCCCAGGACACAACCTTGGGACCGCTGCTCTTCAACATCTTTGTCAGCAACACAAACTATGGCATCGAGTGCGCCATCAGCAGTTTGCTGATGACCACAAGCTGCAGTGATGTCAACAAACAGAAGGGAAGAAATGCCATTCAGAGGGACCTGGGCAGGCTTAGAAAGTGGGCACACAAGAACCTAATGAGGTTCAACAAGGCCAAGTGTGAAGTGCTGCATCTGGCTCGGGGCAATCCCAGATATCCCTACAAACTGGGAGAAGAACTAGATGATCTTTAGGGTCCCTTTCAATCTAAGTCATCCCATGATTCTATGACTTGAAATATCAACAACAATCTGGCATACACGGTATAGATATCTGCAGAAAAAAGGAACTACTGTAAAAGAGAAATAATTCACGTTGCTTATAATAAAGAACAGGATACAAGGCAGCTAACAGAGCATCGTATTCTAACATCAGATGTGCACACACTGCAAACACTAATGGCTTGTTTCATTTGAACTCCATGTTCCAAGCAATAAAACTCCCTAAATGAAAGAGCCAGAAAGGTCTGCATGTAGGAAGTTCTATGTGCAAGAATTTCAATACACTGCTGAATGTGGCTACAGAAATCATAAAAATGACACAGTCTTAAAGGGAGCTCTGTAGCATTTAGCAGCACTTAAAGAGCAAAATTGGAAAAAATAAGATAACTGCAATGTGACTCATGTTACCAAAAGCCAAAGTGACCTGGAAATTAAACGGGACATACCGTGCTTGCTGGAGTTCTGGTCAAGAGAAGAAGCAGCACTAGACAGATTATCCATTGAGTTGGGGTGTGTCCACTGAGGAAGGCGAGACTGGGACTGAGAAGTGTCCTTCACTGACAAACCACCAGTAATGTCCATGTTATTTACATTCATGTTCGGGTTCAGTCCAGCTGGAGGGAAACAGGTTAGACATCAGACATCTCTAGTACACTGGAGCATTTAAAAAATGTGTCCTTGCTTATAAATCCAGCTAAAGGAATTATTCAGTATGATTTTTAGACATTTATACATCGATGCAGAGATTCAATCAGCATGTTTTCAATCTGCTCTCAAAAACAAGCTTTACAGGCAACGTTAATTTAGAATAGCATTTCTATGGATTCAGAAAACATTAAAACACTGCTAAAAGGAAAAAATAACTATGTGGGAATGTATTTTATATCTGTCATTATTTCTGCTTGTGGACTCTTTTCTTGTCCCAGAAAAGGCCTTCTGAAAGAATGCACTGGAATGCTAAGTTTAAACCAGTGAAGAATTTGCAACATTCCACTGCTAAGCCAAAGTACTCCGAACATCTCAGCAGCAAACTCCTGTGCTGCCTGCCATTCTAATTTGCTAGCAACATTTTATAAGATCTCCAAGTAATTAACTCAAATTACAAAGAGCTGCTTTCTGACAGAGCAGGTATCCAACTGTTTGAGTATATACACTGAAGCAGATTGAAGAAAATCATCCCAGTGGTTCTCAGAAAGCACATACATAATGTGTAGGGAATCATTTTCATCTGTTTCAGTGACACAGACCCAGGTCCTTTCTGATACACAATCCTGAATGTCAGCAGATCACAGGAAGCTGATATGGGAAGAACCTCTCACACTCTGCAAATTCTTTCATCTTCTGATGCTCCTTCCTCTAACAGCTCCCCACAGTGGTGAGAATCACCTTCTTAACTTCTGAATGGAAGACAAAGCTTGGCAATTCTATCATACACAGCATAGAGGCGAGAAGAGATTACATTAACTCCCCTAGGTCATAAACTAAGTCTAAGGCACACAGCAAGCAATAATGGAGAACAGATCTCAAAGGTTCTGTCACCATCTCAGGACTCTAAGCACATTTCTGTTGACACGAACCAAATTTGGACTATGCACCACCTACCACAAAACGACTAGTGAAGCACATCTCACAAAGTTCCTGGACAATTTTTTCCAGTAGCCTACTTCCCGTAAAGCAAATAAATGATTCTTAATGTCTAAGGATCTCTTTTTATCCAACACCAGTTGATTACCTCTTGCATCAACAACATGCAAATAGCACTTCTTAGAAGCTAGCTTTTATGCTTTTTAAGATGTCTCCTGAATCTTGTCTTGAAATGGACCAAAGAATTGCATTTTTAACTTGGCAGTCATATTTTCAAAGCATCTAATCAGCTCCACAACACTCTTTCTGCATTCCATCAAACCCATCTGCATCTGCCTTGAAATACACTGACCAAAGCTGATGCCTCACCAGCGATGATTAGAGTGGAAAGGAGATTTCAAGTGACTGTTTTTAAGACAATATCCGTGCATTTTACAACACTACGCTGTCAAATTTTAGTATTAGGTTCATGAAGAGCTACTTATGTAGATAAGTAATTGGATTCTGTTCTGCAAAGTATAAGTGACCAAATACAGATCACTAGTGTCAAAACCATGATTTTGCTTAGGCATTCCAACATTATTTAATACACATTCATTTTCCATTTCCCTATTATACGGTGGAGCTAGTACTTGGGAGGATAAAACAATGACAAACACTCCCTCTGCCTTTTGCATATAGAACTGCTTTGATGAAGGACACATACCAAGAGGGTAAGGAGCAAAGGTGTTCGGTGAAGACTGTTGCTCTTTGGTCTGCAGGTCAGGAAGGCCGGGAGCCTGGGGATGGGGTGAAAAGCTATCCATGGCTGATTTGCCTGCAGAGGGGTGCAAAGATAGATGTGGAGGGGGAGGCTGCTGCTTCATAAGCAGGGCCTGGGCCAGCTGGCGCTGGTGCTGCTGGATCTGCTGCTGCATGTTATTGATTGTACGTGCAACCTGGCAACAAAAGAGAACAAATCAGTATCTGCTCAATTTCTGATGACTTAAGACTACTTTTGCCTTTTTCTATCCTTAAACAGATCTCTTTACAAACAAAAACTAACTGAATTAAGTGCTGAAGAGCTTTCCTCCAATAACTGAATATTGTGAAGTAGCTTTATCCCCCCAGCTCTCTTTCCTTTCCAATACTCAAACCATGCACTGCATTATTGTTTCTAAGGATGCTCTAACTGGTTTGGTATAACGTTCAATCTCATCAAGCTTTTGAAAACAAACTCTCACGGTGAAACTGAATTGGTAATCAAACCTACTTGCTGCTCCTGTTGTCTCATGGGTCCGGAAACATTACGCTGAGCCTGTAACATCTGCTGCTGGATTTGTAAACGTTGGTACGCCTACGGGACAGAAACCAGAGGTCAGAGACTCTAACATATACAAAAAGGCTAACAAGCTTGTCTGAGCTGATCTGGTACAATATACAATAAAGAAGCAGCACTGGAGCCTTCTGAGAGCACACAACAAAGCAAATATAATGATCTTGTTAAGAATGTATTACAAAATGCATTTAAGTTCAGCACTGCTTCTCTTTAAATCAAGCAGGTCATGAGTAAGTTCGTCAGCAATAAGTGTTCATTACAGACAGACCCTGCTTTCCTTCTGAAGAAGTGCACAACAAAGGACGAAACAAAACATCAGATTGCAGTGTTATCCAAAGTGAGTAAATATCAATAGTTATTTTGTTGTTGTTCTTACAGTGTGATTAATACTCGTTCCATTAATTATGGGAAATGCACCACACTCTTCATTGTTTAGTGAGGTAATTGAGCACAGTTCTCCACATAACTCAGGTGACTAACACTGTTGAGGTTTCTGTCTTGTTATGTACTAACACAAACTTCCCAGCTGCTCAACGAGCTGCATGTGTTTGCACATAACAGGCAGATTCAGTGCTGTTTGATAACATACAACTGCAATGTGAAAACTCACTTTTTAGTTCCCCTGATATGCTGTAAAGGGTAATTACACCACAAATTGCTATTTATAAAGTCTGAGGCAAAAACCATAGTTTTGTTTCTTTGAAAAGGACCTCTTGGAAAGAAATCACTATCTAATTGCTTTAAATATCTGCCACGTCCATGTAAACATTTAGTTGCTGTTCTCTCATTTTACCTTCATGCCTCCCATTCAGACTTAGAGCTCACTTGCCAGGTTTTCACACTTACCAGCTGCAGCTGATAGAGCTGGTTCAACATCGTCATATGCTGAGGATTAATTGGCGAGGTTAATAGTGCAGGGTTGAGACCAATGTTTTTTGCTGCAAACTGCAAAAGCTGTGCTTGAACCTAAGGAAGAGCAGTGTATTAAGCAATGTATACTCACTTTTAACACTGGGAGCTGTGTAAGATGTAAAAAAGTGTCACAATTTACCTGAATTATATAACAAAGTATAAAAAAAATTAACAACAGGCTCTGATTCAAATCTTAATATCAACACTCACATGTGCACTTACAGAAAGAAGAGAATAAGCTCCTCAGCTTTTTAGGAACACTGCCATATGTGAGAAGGAAGGAGAGAATCTGCACATGCAGATAACACAGAGTACATAGGGAAGAACACTTCACCGTGTAACATGCTTATGGGTAACATCCAGAGCCTCAGGATCATCACAAAACGAGCGTGCAGAGCGGAAAGCACGCGGGAGAATTCCAGGGAAAACACAAGACTGGAAGCTCCATCTCACCTGAGGGGATAGAAACTGAGGCACTTGAGCACGAAGACTAGGCTGGGATGAATTAAGAGGTTGCACTGGCGGTTGCTGCGGCTGTTGCATGGTCCTGGCTTGTGCTGCTCCGCTATTGCCAAACATACCCAGATTGCCACTCGGTATCTGCAACAGGACAAGAAAGACATCGGCCCTGAAACACATCACTCAACATAAAAGCTCAGAGTTCCTTATCTGCGCAGCCTTTATCCTCAGTGACTACGACAGGCACAGATAAAGAATCCAGGACTGCTCTGTGGGAAGCCTTACTGACAACAAGTGGCACTTATTGCAGCACTACCATATACCCAACAACACCCCAAACCTGCCAAAACTTTGTACAGGTGTCAGAACAAAAGGCAGCCGAAGGTAAAGATCTCTCTTATAAGGATGCATAAGCCTGGAGGGTCACAAGATGAACAATGGAAAGTACTCACAAAAGTATTTGTACTTTACGCAAGAAGGAACAGGAGAACGAAGCCATTAAACTCACAGCATCCTAATCACTAAACTATCTAGGCAGTTTTTATACATAGTCATTGTACAAACCCACTGATAACAGACACGCCATTAGAGCTGCCTCTGCTTCTGATACGCGTAATGGGCTCTAAGTGCTGAACAAGTACTGCCTTTAGAAAACTAACTTAGAAGAACATGCATAATAAAGGCCACAAGAGAACAACATATATTTATATATATATATATGTGTGTGTGTGTTTTCTTTGTCTTATTTTAACTAGTTCTTCAATTCAATAACCTCTTCATAACCAAGAGCAGTTCATGGCCTCTCAGTCTTGTTCTGTTCATGAATCTTCCCCTTCAACTCCTCTCCCTTTCTTTTCCTGCCAGCATGTTCTATCCAGGGGCCAAAACTTCCCTCCTGCACAATGCTGCATTTGACCAGACAAAGCACAGTTCCTTTCCTACCACCTGTCAAAGCTGTGAGCTGCCTTGACATTTATGACATGAATAAATAAAACCGCATCGCTTCTCACCCATCTCATCGCTGAATAATTACACCAGCCAGGAAAGATGAATTAGGGCAACATCTCTGTCTTAAAGTCTGTGACAATTAGCAGTGCCTCAAAAAAGAAACCTCACATCCATCAAGGCAGAGCTACACCAGGGTTTGCTGGTATAAATCCATAATACTACAGTCTCTTCTCAATGGATGCGTGTAATTAGCAGGCTAATTACAACCAAGCAGTTGTTTTATGTCCTATAATGTGAAATGTTTACACAGCAGGTAGCTTCTTCACTGCTACTTCGTGTGAACAAAGACTTCGTGCACGTTTTCAGTTCAAAGCTCCATTTCCAAGGGGAAGGGACAGGTGCTAGCTGCGAGTCTGAGCGCTGAAACTCAAAGCTGTGACCTCTCTGAACAGCCTTACCTGTCGAGAAGAATTCAAGTTTTGCATGCCCAGCCCTGAGGCAATCCCGCCCAGGGTCTGATTAGGGAGTGCACTGTTTGAAAGGGGGAGCTTCAGGCTTGGTGAAGGCAAAAATGGTGAAGTAGTGGGCTCTTCCACTAGGCCGCCATCCTGATTGGAGAAAGAAAGGGTGAGCTGCGTGCAGTGCCCGGGGTGAGCAGCGCACAGAACAGTTGCCCATGGGAATATAAAGGGGCGTGGATGAGTGAAAAAAAATGTGTGCATATTAAAAAATAAAAAGGAAAACAAAAAAAAAAAAAAAGAGGTATGAATGATGGGAATGAAAAACATGAGGTGAAGGAAGAAGAGAAAGAGAAACAGCATTAAGGTACTGTTTTTCTTTACTTTGTTGCACTTAATCCACAAATGCACAACCACCCTCTTCCACCTCCCAGCAGGAAAGGAGGGCTCGAGCCACCCCGAGCCCCCAGGCAGCCCCCCAGCTAAAGCTGGCATCGGGAGAGACCCCACAAGGTTAGGGCAGGTCTGTGGTACTTTGCTGAACTCCCAAAGCAGAGTACAGACAGGCAGTGCACTGCTCCTGCTAACCCTGAAAGGCTAGATAGGAGAATCTGACACCAGCCTGCATTTGGTTCCACATCACAGCTCTGTTTGTAAGAAAACATTTTTGCATTAATCCCCTTTCCTAACTCAGACACATGAGCCTCTTTTAATATTCTCATAGCGGTGACTTATTAATATCCACTCTGAAACACAACTCCATCACACCCACGGGACACAGAAGTACTTAAAACCAATACTGATAATGTTGTCTGTGTGGCCGTGCAAGGAAAGCCATGAAGGCACTGCCTGAACCCCAGGGAGAGGCACAAAAGGAGCCCCCTTTCCTAACGGGGCTGCAGGGAACCAGGTCTGAACACAGATGTGATGCACGTAAAGCAGCCAGCCCCTGTGGGGAGCAAACAGCACAGCAGAGAACACATCACATAATCCCCAGTCTAACAGGTAGCTACGAGGGCAGTGCTGTGATGGGGCACCCAGCTCTCTCCCGTGCTGGGCTTTGATGTCAGGGCAGCCTGCAGCACGCACATCAAACAGCACTGGTGTGCAAAGCACGGCTCCAAAAACAGGCAGAGGGCAAAGCCCTTTCATCTGTAGCATACTGGACTGGTGTTTTTCAGGCAGTGTTTCCAGGGTGAAGAAAGGTCTTTGTATATTGAGGAGCTAGGTCAGATCAGTTGTTAAATCCAAGCCTCCTTTGTTAGCAAAGGAGCCCTCTGCTCACGGCAGATACCCAAACAAATGACCTCATGCAGCAGGGATGTTCCTAAGTTAATCTTGAGAAATGCATTTTCAACAGTTCCCCTTTGATGCAAAGAAAGTTTCTTCGCAATCAGGCACAGTGACACTTGACATGCTATCTGACTGTCCTAGGGGGACACTGACATTTTCTAATGATATCCCCAAGGCCTTTCGGCTCAAGATATTTTACATTCTACTGGACATCAGTCACACTCTACAAACAACTGCAGCTTGCATGACAGTAACAGGTTCAAGGATTTCTCCTCAGATCACAGACATGCGTTTCCAATTCTGCCCTTCTCTCTTTTAAGTGAAAATCATTTCAAGTTCCACGTGGGCTCTCTTTCAAGTGCTATTGTTTCCTCAGTGAACAGAACTGCTCACCAAGAGACCAACGTGCCCCAGATTTACTCAGATATTGTCCCACTGGTATTCTTTTTCCTCCTTTTGGAGGCAGTGCTGGGGAAGGTAGAGCACAGCCACACTGCAAACTTGGGCATCTGATTTCTGCTGTGTTCTGCTCTAGACCACCTTCACCTCGAGCATGTTCTCTGGTTGACCTACAGCATGTGTCTTTTGTTTTGTTTCTAACACACTGTTCACATTCACTCGGGTTTGACTTTCTGCATTTGAACTTAAGACTGCTGCACAAATCTGTACAATACAGCTGGGGCTGAAATCAATTCATTTCACATCAAGCACCCATCAGTCCTTCTCAATCCGGACCAGGTGAGACCTTTACTGCAGACAGTGGTTTGCTACCTGCTATTTTTCACACTTTTTCAGTTCTGTTTCTTGAAAAACAGTATCTTCTATCCAAACTCATCTTGTCCATCTCTCTTCAGTGATGCTCTACAAATGGATGTTACATTTCTCCCCTAGGTGAGTCAGTTAAGCAGTCCCCCTGCATATGAATTGTCAAAATGATGCTCAATCCAGCACTGTATTTAACCTCATGGGAAGGACTTAGCTCAACTGCACAGTGCTACCAGTGGCAGTAAGTCCTACTTTTATCAAACACAACACTCTGCCCTTATACATTACTGTTAGGACACTGGAAGGTCTCTCACAAGAGGCTCATGTATTAGGTATGACAGAATGCAAGCAGAGTTAAGATGCTATGAGCTATCTGGACACCTTGGCAGTCCACCTCCCAGTGGCACTTCATGAAATTGGGGGGAAAAAAGATGAAAATCTAGTGACCATGATCTAAATGCAAGCCTTCCTGCATAAGGATGAAATACCTCATCTGTTATCCCTAAGACAAAAAGCCTGACACTTGGGAGTGGCAAGTGGGATCAGAATGTGAGGAAGAGGTTGGGAAAAAATTCAAAGAACATTGTATTTGAATTAGAGACAAGAGAACAGCTCAGACAAGTAGAGTATCTGTGGAAAAACATGACTGAGCTCAACAAGCATCAAAACTTTTACACCTCAACAGCAGAGGAAAAGAGCAGATCAAAGACCAAAACAATTTTCTAAGGGGAGAATTTCCTACATGCTCTAGAGTTTGGGAGGACGTCTGCAAGCAGCATCAGGCCAAGGAAGACAGGGTTCTGTGCTAGTGGTATGTGAGGAAGAGTAAAGAAGGGAAGGTAGAGGAGAGCAGGAGGAACAATGAGTCTAACCATGAACCTCAGAAGCCTCGTAGAAGATGATCTCAAACTAATGCCAAGAATGGCTGCTTCTCTTCAGAACATTCACCTGACTTTCGACCACATACATTCAATAATCTGTAAATCAGAAGGAGTTCTAGTGCTCAGGTATGGTATCCAGGACCAAGCCCATACAGTTTCAGAAAAGAGCATATGAAACACTCTGGGCTTATTTCTGCTGTCCTTCAGAATGCTGCCAGGAACACCTTACATACATTTCTGACAAATTTGATGTCTCCAGAAGACATCAAGTAACATCTTCAAGCAAACCTGATGCCTAAGTACAGCACACTTGCCACCCACATCTTATAAGATCACGTGGTTGAGATCACGTATCAGAGTACTGCTAGGCTGTTTTTTTATTTTCTTAAAGCCACTGGATTTTCTCCTTTCTCCTTTTACGGTGCTACAGGGAGAGAATTTCCTGAAAAAATAATACCATTAACAAAGCACCGAGTGCCAAAGACTGACTCAACATGACACAGAATAAAGAATACATGAGTTAAGCACTGATAATCAGCTGACTGAGGCAGCAATGAGCATGCTAACCTAGCTTATAACTTCTTGAAGCAGAAACTGGGGAGACTAAAGCTGAGGAAAAGGATAAGGGCAAGACCACAGGTAAAATAAGGAATGCCAGCCAGACAGCTCCTTGCAGCTGTGGCACCGACCATGGAAAAAGGTAGATGGCCTGTTCAGAATGAGGCAGCTCCAGGTTTGTGCTCTGAAGCATTACCTTGAAGGGCAAAAAGTATCTGGAGAAGAGCTGCTCCAGCAGCATGAGATGTAAATACAGAGAGAATATCATTGGGGGGAAAAAAAAATCTATTCTTAGAGCAGAAGCTGTATTTGTTTAATTCACTTAGCAAGTTGCTCAACACTAACAAATACAGTTTGGGATTATTTCCTTTGTCATACTAAAGTCACTGTGACAGATTATGCCTAGACTGACAGATTTCACTTGCTGTATGAATACTAATCATTCTAGGACTCCCTTCTCAATTCTTGTGTTTAACATATGTTTCCATAATTGTGTATTATGCTGCACATAATACACCCCTCCCTTTTGCAATAAATTCACTGCACAAGACATTTCTACCCATGACAAGAAAAGGCTAGCTGGCATGATGCACTGATTTGGTGACCTCCACAATGAGAGGGATCTTTCAGTTAACATACTCACTGAGGTTGGACACAAATAGTTTGGCTATAGTTAAGGATGAATTTCACGTGGCAAGAGGAGAAAAAGAAGAGCCAGGTAAAGCCTCACTTGTTAGGGAGCAAGACTACCATGGACACAAACAGATATGCTGTCTTACCACCCTAATGACTAGGAACCCCTAAAAGAACAAAGGTTATTAATCCCAAAAAGAAGAAAACCATTCTTCTGATTTATAAACTTTGGAGGAAATCACCATGACACCATGACAGTATCTGAACTATCACGAAGAGGTTCTGGTATGTAAGGATCTTCTAAAGCAAGCTTTACATAGAAGCTCACTTTTTAGTATAAGTAACTTTTAATTATATAAGGCACTGTCGTGTTTAATCAAATTAACTTGTTTTACAGGTTGCACTGTACCAGAACAGCAACCCAACAAACTGTTCAGGCTATGATGACAGCAGACATACTTCCAGTGGGCATTAAAAGGTCAGTGTTTTTTTAGGTGTCCCAGCACAGTGCCATGCTGATTTTCTTAATACAATACTTGGGATCCTGCCACAGTTCACACCTTAACTAAGTTCTATACTAAAGACTGTAAGAAAACACAGGGTTGCCAAGTGGAAAGAATCATTATTCCTGGCCAGTGAAGTTTTTAATACAATCTGTGTTAACAAGACTAGGTATCATTCCTGTCTCACATCCTGTAAATAGCTTGTGTAAAATGAACTGGTTTCAGCACAGCTTGTAAAAGGCACTGCTTTCTCCGTCCTATAAATAAATAAAATCAACTCCTATGAACACATTTCAGATAACTCATGAAATAAAAGACTGGCACCACAGAATGCTCCCTCGTTATTAATGATTTGGGGTGGGAGGGATTCTGAGGTGTTCTGGTGAGTCTATTTGTAGGACATTGCGTCAGTTTGTAACTCCCATTTCCTACTGAAGATCTGGCTGCACTTTTCCCTACATTCTGTTCTTCAGGCACTTTGAATCTTGGCCACCACCAACATCTGAGCTCTCCTCCTCACTCACTGCACAGTGCTGGAAAATTTGTCATATGTGACCACAGAAAAGGGAGCTCATCTGAGAAGCTGTTTATGACCATGTCTGCTCTCTGACTTAAAAATACCTCAGCTCCTTATTCCTGAGTAAGTACTGAACTTTTTCTGAAGTACTGAAGCAGCTCAAAATGAAAATAAGCATTAAAAGCCTTTCCTGAAGACTGTGGCCTTGATCGTATCGGAATATTAACTTGAGCAAAGGTCACTTTCTGACTCCCAGGACTTGGAATAAAAGGCTTTCCCCACTCCATTTCTTTGTGTGTTTTTTTTTTTCTCATTTCTACGTCCCTGCATTACTGATTTCTTAGGTTTTCTTTTTCCACTCTAACAGTGGGAATGACAGTTATTTATTTCCAAGGGGAACCAGACTGGTGGTCCTTTCCACAAGCACTGAATTCACACAAATTTAAGAGAAGAAAATACCATGTTTCTCCACACAGCCTTGTAAGCATTCAGCAGGGTTCACCAGTACTTCTCCAGTTTACAGTTTTAACCTGTACTTCACATTCACACTCCTGAACCTACCTTGTCAAGGAAGGTGGGGCGGTCCATGGAAGACTCTTTGGAGATTGGTGGTGGGCGGCAGCCAAGGGGTTTGGTGACCATTCCATTATAGTCGGTCACTCCCATTCCACGCTTGTCCATTTCCACCTTCTTTTCCAGCAGAGCACCTTCACAGAAAGGGAAAACAGACTCAAGAAGGTGACACAAAGACAGTGAATTTGCCAGCGTTATTACGTCCTGCTTACAAAAGCAAAAGCGTTCAGTATAAAAACACGACATCCAACCAAACTGGATAAGATCAAATTTTCAGAATCTAGAGCTTTGGGTACATTGCTTTAGAGGAAAAACCAATCAGCTGCACAGATACTTACTCATGGCCTGATCAAGATTCATATTGTTGCTCTTCAAGGCCTCTTCCGCTGGTTCTCTCTGTCAAAAATAGAGGTCACATTAAGAGAAAAACTAATTGTGCTTAAAAGATTATAAAGACTGATAAAATACACCACAATACTCAATATTTACTCAGTGGCACAAATAATGTCTGCATATGTTTTTTCTCTGCTTTTACCAGTTCCCACAGCAGCTCAGTTTGTTAAGTATATAACACTGCTACAAGGGCAAGCCACAGAGTTCTGCTATTCCAAATTCTTCCTACTTTCTATGGTTAATTTTAACATTACTGCTGTGTACCCTTCCTTAAAAAAAAAACAGCTATATTCTCACTCCATCTATTTAATAAGGAATTATTACTGAACTTCAAAGTAACACCATAAAACTCTGGATATTCTTAGTTCCATAAATGCCATCAAGCAATCTGAGAGAGCACTCTGCCAGCTTACAACAGATTTCTGAAAATCAAGTAAATTTCTAACCGTAGGTAATGGAAACGCTTCCCAGTCTGAAGAGGACAATATATTTCTGTAGTTACTGACCAAAACACTGAAAGACAATAAGTACAAGCTACAACAGCTCTGCCAAGCAATGAGCACTACTCACAGGGAAGCCCATATCTGTGAGCTGTTTTATCAGGCGGTTCATGATCCAGGCCTCATCTTGCTTGCTAGATGTCTTCATGCCCTTGGTGAACAAGGAGGAGATTCCATTAATGGCTGGCTTCCCATACCCGTACCAGTGAGATGTACACCAAGTACACAATCGTTTTTTCTTATTAGTAGAACATGCTATTGTATGATATATTAGTACACTAATATTAAAAGCATTCAGAACACTACAAACACTGCAACTCTGTTTCCCTTCTGCCACAGATTAACCAAACTATCTCAGCTCAACATGTGTTCCATATACCATTTACTATTTGACTTGATGACCACTGAGCTAAAGTCACCTTTGAATTTAAGTATTTCATTGTAACCTTTGGCAGTGAACAACAATGAATTAAAAAATGTGACCAGCTTGACTGAATCATTATGCTGATTACAGCCTGCGTTGGCTAGTGGAGTGGCAAGTGGACCGACTATATGCACCCCAAATTCTTGGCTGGCCTTGTCCTGAAGCAAGGCTTGTGCAACAGATGTCCTAATGTAACTGCATGGTCTTCCTTAGGCGTGGCATCAGTACAGAACTGCTTTCTTCTCACACCTATACAAGCCTTAAAGTTCTCTCTTTGTTTCTCCAAACTGGAAATAGGTATTTTTTTGCTGGACTACTCCATCACAAACTACTGCTTGCTCTTCTACCTTCACACGTTCCCATTGATATATCATCTTTTCTTCAGACTTGCCCTGGAAACAAGGTAAGCTGTACTCAAATATGGAAGTGGTGAGCTGTGTTTGTGATCTGGTGTCAGAGGAATGTTTATTGACAGGTGTCATGCAAGAGAAAATCTCTAACAACTGACTCCAGAAACTTTGTGTTGTACTTCTACTCATTCACAGAGATCAGTTTTATTTTTTCTTACCTTTTGAAGTCCTTTCTTTGGGGCATTCCCCCAGGAATTACAGGAGGAGCTGCTCTCTTGTGAAGCAGTATTATTCCACATATCTCCTTCTTCATCTTCCCACTGACTAGTACTGAGATTCACTTCATCCCCACCACTGCCCCAGCCTTCTTGCATAGATTTTGAAGCTGGAGGGAAAGAGGGAGAAGAAAATCAGATCTAATTTTATGCACATTTTATAGGAACAGACTTTTATACCATATCCTACATGCTAACATTTAAGTATTTTCAAGAGATACAGAGGTTCATCAAATAGCTTAATTGGCATTAAATGATAAGGACTCCTCCTTTGAAGCTAACAAAAAAAAGAGAAGTGCTCTAAATACAGCCACAGAAGAACAAAGTCCAGCAATTGCAAATCCTACTTTTTTTTCCCCTAAACAAGACATATCTGTGATCCTTCCCAGTCTCCTAGGAACAAGGAACCAGAAGTATGACCACACACTTGTTGCGTACAATTTTGCCTTCAATGAATCTCACCACTTCAGCTACCACATTCTTCCACTGAACAAACCCAAATTACAAGGTTACTAATGGTCAGAAATTCATTCACATCTCAGAAAAACGAGATGTGAAAGGAGCAAGCAGGCTGCAAGGAACACTGAGCAGTAAACGATGGGGCTGTATCAGCTCAATCTGTTTCATTCTGTTTACTCTGCTTAAAGCAGGGATTATTCATTATAAGACCTCTCATTCTTTTTAGGTTTTCTGGGACTTCTAACTATCTCTCACTGCAGCATTAAGCAGCAATAAAACTTACAAGATTACCACAGCCTAAAGAGAATTTTCAAACCAGACCTGTAGCCCTCAGGGCAGTTGGAGATTTAAGATTTTTATCAAATAACCTTTGTTAGAAATTGTGTAGCAGTTAGCAGCTCGTGGTGCTCCCGAACTAGATATCCACCCCCTCACTTGAACGGATGAGGTAAGTTATGACTAGTCACTTTCACGTGTTTCTTCTACCAAAGTCAATCCCATCTCAGCTGAGCTCAGTTTCTTCTCAACCTAATTCAGGTTTCCTTCAGGCCCTGGTCACACTGTCCTGCAGTCTCCTCGTTTCTTATGCTTCTGTAATTTACAGCGTACTGTTCCTGGAGTACACAAAAAAATACTCTAAGCTTAAATTTACTGGGTGAGTTTGTTAAATTCATGCTTTTAAACCAATCCGGTATCCGCAATCTCTGAAGTTTTGAGAGACATGAAGGAGTTCTGAAAATCACATCAAGAAATTCTGATTTAAACGCACAGGAAGACGGGAAGCCCCACCTGCAGATGCTGGCAGGAGCAAACACCGCTGCCTTTTCTCCACACACGTACCTGGTTTGCACAGTGCTGGGGCAGCAGCTGGAGCGGTTGTTCTGCCGTAAGTCCCCGCCGGCTCCGCAGGGCTCTCTCCCCACCCCGTCCCACTGCTGGGGGGCTTCCCCCACGCCGACGTGCCATTATCGACTGCAGCAGAAGGGGACGACGGCTCTCCCCAAGAAGCTTCGCTCTTCGTGTGGACGTTAGGCATCTCTCCCCAGCCTGCTGGAGCGAGGGAAGGAGGAAGAGTGATGAGGAGAGGTCATCAATGTCAATCGTTTCTAAGATGGATGTTTTATTCAAGCCCTTCTCTGGAAAAAGCACGAACCAGGAATAGACAAGAGTAACCATAATTAAGCACATTAAAAATCTCTTTGGTTTTAGTCTCAGAAGTCTCTTTTCTCACATCTTGTATGCAAGAAGTTATTTGTTTGATAACAGTTTCAATGCAGATTATGTATGCTGCTAATAGTCCTTACAGCTTTTATTGCAGCCCACGGTTGATTGTGTTCACCTCCCATCCCTTCTTGGATGCTGGGAGGTTTCTTTTTACAGCAGAACTAGACAACACTGCAATTACAATCTATAGCCAAGCCACGAGGACCAGCAGGTAGAAGTCCCTGCTTTTTTGCAGAGTATTACTTTAACTCATTAAAAGACATAAGCTACTGCAAAAAAACTGCCTCGGCCTGGCGTGAACATAATGCGCTTAAATCCGTGTGCCAGTGAGCTTAGTGCTGGAGCTGTGTGTGCCAGGAACTGCTTCTGCAACCTACAGAACACAGACCAGTGCAACAGACCTGGAATTTAACGCGTCCATTACCTCCTACAAAAAGGTTTCATGTCCCAGTTTTGTTTGCTGTTGTTTTTTTTTAAATCTTCTTTTGCTACATATGGGAGTTTGGTAGTTTAGTTGAACATCAGTGCTTGAGAAAAGTGTTTTTGGAGATGAATGATACTTAAGCGTATGTGTTCTATTCCAATAACGAAGGCCCTGCTGATCTGCAGCTTCTGGCTCACAAAATAGAAACAGGACTGGTTAAGAAAGGAACAACTCAGTTCATGGAATCAGCCTTAAATCAAAACCCGTGTATCAGAAAAGCGAAGTGTACAGGGCTACAGACAATACATGCCAAAGAACTGGTCCTTCTGATGCTCCTGAATCAATGCTGATTTTGAGTAAAGACCACAGATGTGCACTGAGAAGTAAATAAGGGATTACAAATAACGAGGGAGCTAGAGTTCGGTGACAGATCATGCTTGAAAGTACCCCAAACCAAATAAAATACAGTAAATAAAAATTATGACTCAGTTTTCCCCTTGGAGGCAAGGACCTGCTTTGCAGCATAGCTGCCTTTGTGCTAACTTTGCACGGCTCTGCTTTACCAACTTAAAAAGGAGGATAAGGTTACGTTTTCAAGAGGACAATGCTAAATCCTGAAGTTAAGTGGAAAGAAGATATCTGCTTTGTAATCTCCGGAAAAGTCATTTGTAAATGAGGTTTTTCCTTGCTTTTTACAACACGTAGCACGTACCCGATCTGAAACAGTCACAGGTGGAACACGGCCTGCAGGAGCCCGCAGACCCAGCAGCATCCCAAACATTACTGCAGAAGGCCAAAGCAACACACAGAGCTACTTCTGAGCTCCTTTGCACAGCTCCTGGGAAGCAAAATACCTCCACAACGGCCTCAAATCTGAGCTAGACTTCCATTTTTAAAAGTTCTCACTATTTTTCTCTCTGAAAATAACACACATGTAGGCTTTCCTAAGAAAAAGTCCCATGCTTTTAGAACAAAAAACAGAACTACAAACAAATGGCTCTGCTTGAATCTGTTTTGCAACAGGATAAGCCCTGCTAAAGGGTTCCTTGGCAAGAAAGTAAAGTACTAATACTGCAGTTTTTAAACTGTTAGAATTGCGAGAAACAAAGAGATCACAGTGAGTAATGAATATGGCCACATTGGCAGAGTTTTGTTTTATAGAAATAAAAACATAATTAACATTGGGCCTCAGCCAACAGGAAATCCTCAAGGGAAAGTGAAACGTTAACTGAGTTATGGCAGGATGCAGTTGTTTTCCCTCAAAATAACCCTATAGCTATTCGGATGATAGAAATCGTTCTCCTTGAATTTCTTTGGTCTGTGATATATACCAGAGCACATGGCTACAGTGCAGGCAAACCTATGTATGAGAGCCCTATGCAGATGGAAATGGAAGAGATCTAGGAGAAAAATGAGATTGTCTATCATTAGTCTGCGCATACAGCCAATAAACAAGCTATAGCAGTGTGCACTCATGTATGTGCCCAAGGGAAGGTTCCTGTATCCCTTAAGCTCAGGTCCCACCCCGCAAGGTTCATGCAGTGGGGCTCAATGCCTTCCTGCACAGCTTGGCTCTTACTTGGCTCTCAGCAAGGAGCTCATCATGGTGTGAAAGCAGAGGACACGTTCCTCAGTAACACCTGGCCGTCCCCCAGAACATAGCTGTCAGAGAGCTGAGTGCACGCAACAGGATTTCAGGCTCCAAATGAGCACCCTAAAGGAGCTTGGAGCTGCTCCAGTTTCAAATCCACTCTGATGAAAGTTCAAAGGAAGATGCACTGCTTCCATCTCCTGCTCCACATAAATCACAGACTGCGAGTGGCACTGGAGCTGTTGCCAACAGAACAGCATGAGATTACAGAAGCAGCAGCAGAATTCCAACTTCATTTTAGATTTTTTCACAAGTTGAGCTGCTCATTCTCTAGACTCTTGATTTTCAACATCAAATCTCTGTAGGAAAGCCTGCTTTACCTTCGGCTGACTTCCTTGCACAGATGGAATCCCATCAACCTGCCTACCTGGTATCTCTCCTCTCACAAGAGAGCATCGAGCTCATCCTAGCATTTGCAGGAAACATCCGTTGCTGTTTGGGATCCAAAAATCTCCTTCTTGCTTATCCCTATTTGCAAAACCCTTTTGTCACTTTGTCTTTCTAAATAACCCACCGTCGGCTTGGGGGGAGCTACTCCAACCAGAAAGGAGTACATTTATCACATTCTCTACCCTGGGTTTGTGTGCACATTTATTTACAACACGCAAAGAAACTCCTTAGAGCACGACGCAGTTCATGAAGTGTGTACCAACATCTGCTTCCCATCAATAGCTTTTAAGCTCTCCAAAGAATGTAGAGAACTTCTGAGGATGGGTGACAACTCGAGTAACGAGGCTGTAACTTGGCGTCCATTTCTGAGCTCGCACAGCATGAAACTTCTATTTCAAAAGGAACTGCTACTCCTTTGTGAAGCAGTAACTAGTTCTGTACAGCAAAACTAAGAGCTACCTCTTGGTTGTCAGTGCACGTGCCTGTTATCATTCATTTCAGGGCATAAGGAATCCCCAGTTCTGCTCCTGGATCAGCAGGGAAGGCTGCTGTGCAGCTGTAGGATGGCACAATGATTCACAAAGCCCATCAGGGCCCACAGAGAAGTTGTGCACAGAAATACTACACATGGAAAAGAACCACTGTTGGATAAACGTGCCTCTGGCTTACAGAAGTGTCTTGGCCACACAACCCGCTTTCCCTGCTGCAGAGGTTGGAAAGGCATATTCCTCACCAGCAGGAAAGGAAACTGGGGTTGAATGACCCACAGATCAGCTGAGGGGGGAAGAACAAACCAACCACTCCAACTGCACTAATAGCAGACACCTTTGCTACCATTCAGGAATGTCAATTCTCAGTTCTGTGGGTGAAGGTTTCAATATGGATGAAATAAGTTTAAGACAAACGATAAATGGAGCATGGCCACGTACAAACCTCGTAGCAGATTTCTCTTTCTGGAGCACGCGTTATTTGACAAAAACAGATATCCTCAACTGTTAAAAATATTTGACCAGAGTAAGGAACATGAGACTATTTTTGTACAGACATTACATTCAGTTTGAATTATTTCACAACATCAAAGAAAAAAAAAATGATGGAAATAAGAGAAGGAGAACAAACCCTGCTTGGAGAAAAGCACAGTTAAAAGCCAATACTCAGACATGGCCAAGACAAAACAAAATCAGATGAAAAATTTTCAAGAGCACTGCAAGATCAGATCTGAGATGTCTGCGGTTGTGACGCAGAGCAGGGCTTCCAGTGACATTTATTTCAATACCTCTCCTCTAAACAATTTTTTTCTTTTTTACCTCCACTCCCCCTATTTTTATTCTTTTGCAGCTCACCCACAACAGCACCTTCTCTTTCGTTAGAAAAAAATCCTATACATTTCTCAGACATCCAATGCTTACACCCTTGTATCTGGAGCAGAGCCGAAGGGGGAATGGCTTTTTTCAGCTACGCCGAGTATTGACACCTTTAACCGATGCATCTTTATGAGAACCCCATAAAAGCCCAGGATACTGTCCATGCTTGAGACATGAAAGCATGGAGGAGAACCTTCAACATAAATGACAGCAAACAGAAGAAACAGCATCAGCCTGGATACATGCAACAGCCAAAAAAACATCTGCTGCCAAGTGATAGGGTTTGTAGACAGCAGCAGATGCTTTGTGTCTAAACAAGAATAAAGACTGAGTAATGGTACCAGAGGACAAATAACAGAAGAGAGGTTAGCAAAAAGACATCCAACTCTGCAAGGGCAGAAGGTGCTAACTAATTGTGAAGAACCTTACAATGTAAATACGGACCCACAAGCCAAGGACCCGGATCTGATCCCGGTTAGAGCTTTTCTTCATTGTGCAGCCAGCCAAACTCCTCTCTGGTGCTATTTCTAAAAGAACATCTGCTGCGAAAAGGCAGAACCAACCGTGTCACCCAGATACAAAGTCTGGAGAACGGCTCACCAGGACATGCTGCAAGCACATCTCAGCTGATCTCAGATTCACCAGAGCAGCACTGCCAAAAAGATCACGGCAGGCAGCAGAACTGGCAGAAACAGAAAACACCATGCTGGTGTCAGGTCTAGAGAGAACCGAAAATAAAGCAGTTTGGACTCTGGAAACGTGTCTGCCAGGCCGCATGGGTTTTGTGCTCAAGACAGGCAGTTAACATCGCTGTTTCAGAGTAAAGAAAAAACACGTACAGTACAACATAAACGGAGCATATCTTATCTTTAGCACACAGTCACACAGTGCTCAGGCCTGAGGGCACTCAGTAATACTGCTACTGGAATAACAGAGCTTACAGCAGTACTGCCATACCTGGACCAAGCAGCGGGGACCGGTTCGGCTGGGCACTTGACTGGTGCGATGGCTGAGGTTCAACCATGTTTGTGTTGATAATGGTGCTAGTGGTGGTGGTATTGGTTGTGGTACTGCTCTGAATGATAGGATTATTTCTATCCCACATGTTTACAGTCTTGTTGTTGTTGTAATTTGGGTCGCCCCAAGCTGAGGTACCATCGTCAATCTCCATCTTGCGGCGAATGGACGGTGGAGATGGCTCTTCCCAGCCAGTTGCCTCACAGTTCTCTTTTTGTTTGGCTGGCACTGGCCCACCAACCCACCCCGACCCCGTCTGTTTTACAGAAGCAGCTCCTCCCCAGTTACTCACACTGTTGTCCTGGGGTTTATTAGCCCAGTTTTGTTGGGGGCCTGGCTTTAAAGATTCCCCCCAACTTGTACCTGTATTAGCCTTGCTGTTTGTGCCATTTCCCCACCCACTGGTCCCAGACCTCGTGGAATCATTCCAACCAGACCCCGACCTATTGTCAGAATCCCATCCAGATCCATTCTTCTTCCCATCACCCAAGTGTCCGGGAACAGACGATGAATCTGCCCAATCTCCACCTCCTGAAGTCCAGCTTGGATTTGATTTCTGTCCGTCTCCCCAGTTTTGAGATTTGGGTTTCTGAGGTTCACCCCAGGTAGGTGATTTGTCCTCCTGATTCGCGGTCCCACTCCAAGTGTGGCCGCTTTTGGCAGCAGCAGCATTATTAACAGTAGTAGAGCTTGCTGACTCTCCCCACCCCCCTGGGCCATTTGGTGCTTTGTTGTTATTGTCTCCCCAACCTGTATTTGTTGGAACAGCTGCAGGCGGAGAGTTGACCCACCCAGATACTGAAGAGGTATTTGTACTGTTCATGATGGACCCATCGTTCTTCCCCCCTGAGTTTGAAGATTGAGTAGCTGCACAACCCCAGGCCTCCGTTCCATTGTCATTCTTTCGTTCGGACCTCGGGGACTCTTCAAATTCCCAGGCAGTGTTTTGCTTTACGGGGGTCTGTCCCCACCCTGTATTGGACAGGACCCTGGGGTCAAGGTCATTTCTTGGCAACTGAACTTGCCCTTGGTCTATCATCCCTTTGTCTCTCCTCCTGCCTTCTGCAGCCCCCTCCCTCCCAGTACTGCCTTCATTTTGGCTCCCACCGCTGTCGTTGCTTCCTTCGCTAGCCGTGGTGCCAGACGCCGCAGCTTTGGCCCAAGAGTTTATTTGTTCGTTGCCCTGCTGCATGGCAGGATTCGGACTGGTAACACTAGAGCTATCCCACCCCGTTGATCCTTTCCCATTGATGTCGCTATTGGAATGCTGGTTTGGGGGCTTGACCCACTCGCCATTGACACCGTTACTGGCATTACGGTTGGGGTGGCCCCAAGCTCCAGAATGCATACTACCAACGCCGCTGTTGCCACCGCCCCTGCCCCACGCTAGTACCCCAGGACCAGATGGAGGCCCCGAATCCCATGCGCTCGCTCCGTTTCCTTCCTTCTGCACAGCACTGCTGGATCCATTTTGTTTAGCACTTAATGCTGAGTTCACAGTGTCTCCATTCCCCTGACTGAACCCAGAATTGCTGTTTCCTGTGGCAGGATTACCTGGGGACATCCCCCAAACTGAACTGCCCATTCCTTCACCACTGCCCCCACTGACTTGAGAAACTGATGTTCCATTAGCACCAGGAAGGCCTTGCAGGTGGGGCGGGATGATGGCCCCCATACCAACAGCCATCCCCCAGTTCGGCAGTCCATTTGTCTGCATTGCATTGATAGGGTTTGGTGAAGAGTTCATGGGGTTAGTGTTATTTGGTCCATCAGTGTTAAGGTTCTGAGGTTGTACGCTGAAAGACACATTCTGAGAAGTGGACGTTTGTGGTTCTGTGCTCTCTTGCGGCAGCAAGTTTCCCCAAGCACCTAACGTGCCTGTTGGGTTCCCATTCTGGTTGCCCATGTTCTGACCTATGGCACTGACTGGACTGCAAATACTGGAAGGGTTGCCTGCTCCCACAGTTCCCTCATGTCCAAGTACAGGCCAGGCAGCTGGATTGGCATTAGGGTTAAGGTTAAGATTAATGCCAGCATTTGAGTTGGAAGCACCCCAGCAGTTTTGACTTCTACCATCTCCAATCATGTTGTCCATCTTGCCATCCCCACCGCTGGCAGAGCAGTGAGCTAGGCCAGAGCCAGAGCCTGCAGCCATGCCCCACACTCTGGCCGAGTTGCCGTTACCGTTGGCTCCACCAGCTCCAAGGGCACTCTGGTTAGAAGTGCTTTGGACGAGTGCTCCATTGGCGCCATTATTGCCATTAGTTTTCTTTGTATGTCCAGTGAAGTTGCCTTGGGCACTCCCTGTAGCCATGCTACTGTTCTCTGAGCCACAGTTGGAGGCAGAGTCAGTGTCTGTAGTACATTCTGAGGCAGATTCAGTCTCAGCTCCTGTGATGGAAGGCCACGCTTCCTTGTCAGTCCTGTCTATTATCACTTTATCCCAGCTGCAGTTGCCTTCACTCCTGAAAGTGGGCTGCTGTCCCCAGTGGGAATTTTCATAATGGTCTCCCAATCCACTGTGACTGAGATCTGAAAGAATCCAAAAAGGTTGAAAATGAGTGCACGGTTCAAGCACCTCAAAAACACAGCTAGGTCCTGTTTGACATCATGAGCGGTTAACGCTTTTACTCTGCACTTAAGTGTAAGGTGTTCTAAAATTTGAAGCACATTTTCTAACACGATACAGCAGAGAACACATAGGCATTTTGTAATAACAGTCTGGTCGAGAAAATTAGCTCTGGAAGGATTTACAAGGGATTTAAATGTGCTTTTTAGTTTCACGTATCATCCAAAGTAAGTCCAAAGTCCACCCCAACCCAGTGAAACTAATGCTACATTGCACAGACATTCGGAGGGTGGTCTTTAGAGCACAAACTTCATCCACAAAGATGTTATTCAATTTCTAAAGAAGCTCTGGAATCTCTAATTGCTTGCTAGGGTGCAAACTTGTACTGAAAGACATAACCATTTGCATGCTAAGGACTGCAGCTCAGACAAGTTTTTGCTTTCACTTTCTATCCCAATTGTTCTCTATAAAAGATAAGTAGTACAGATTTTTTTTTTCAGTTTCTTTTCATGGCAGGTAATCCAGTGTGATCCTCGGGCAGCTCTTCCAACCACTGATCCAAAGAAGGCAGAAATCTGCAGCTATACATTACAAATTTTGGCTGCCAATAATTTTTACTTGTCATAAACCTGCAGTAGCACGACTTTTATTTTTCTGATCAATTAGCCCACATTAGATTTGAACAAGAAGTGCAAGACTGTTCTGAGGGTAATATGTATACAACAAACCTCCCAAATAAGCTGTTTTACAGAGGATGACTAATACACGTTGATTTGAATCACAAATATTTTGGTGCGATTAGCTCCTCCAACTGCCTCCAATTAAAGGTACTCCAACACTGTGAAAAAATTATTCCAAGAATAGAAAAAGCTCTCTCTTGAGCGAAGTCTCATTACTCACACATTTCACCTGTGGCTTTGCAAGCAAGAGCCGTAATTATTAAGTTGCCTCATGCGGATTATCAGCACACACAATGAACACACTAACCCGGGACAGATTGCCTCTCATCTCAAAGTCAGTGGAAGAACACACGTTAAAGAAAGGAGAACACGGCCTCAGCTCATTGTCAGTCTTCTCACAATGCCAGGACAAGCCTGGTGTTTCACAGAGAGACCTAAATAATTGGCAGTTACAGGACAAACCCAAAAGAGAACATGAAGCAGCCTGTTAGACCAACCTGGATTCTTGCCCCTATATGCAATGGCCAGCGAGGAGGAAAGCATCATGTAATATCCACACAAAACCGAGCGCTTACAGAGCTGAGGAAAAAGGTTAAAATTTTACCTGATAATCTACGAAGGTGTTAAACAGGAGACCAGAATCCCAGATAAGACAGGGAAAGTGAAAGGAAGCCTGCAAAATGACTCAAACTGGGTTGACAGGGTCAGAAATACGAGCCAAGCTGAATTCTGAGCAGAGCAGAAACAAACAAAGGAAAAAAGCTGCAGCAGCCAAGGCCAGCAGATAAGAAGTTGAGGTAACCAAGGAATCAGATAAGAGGAGTTGTGTGTGATTTTTTTTTCAACTCAGTGGGTGGTGAGCTTCAGCAGTATGTTTCTGACATGTCAGGAAGATTTAAAAGCGGCTTGAAATACAGTTTCAATAAAAAGGTCTCACCAAAGCTGAACCATCAGCTCCACCCAGGAGCAGAGCAGTGCTGCCCCAGGTCAGGCAGGGCAGGCTGAGCAACGAAGGGCACTGCACCCTGCACGGGGACCACTGAGCACAGGGATGGCACGAAGACCAAGAAAACAACTTCCAAAGAACCTTGAGTAGGGAGCAGAACTGCTCGTGACATGTGGCAGTGGGATCTGGAAGAGCAGCCAGAGAAACAGACAAACCAAACCAGGAAGGGATTATTCAGAGCAAGAGCTGCCTGTGCTAGAACGGTCAGGAACCTGAGCTGGGCTCAGTGCTCAGCTCGGACAGCATCACACAGCCACGTTTGGCTCCAGGAAGCACGCAGCTCAGAAATCCTCTACTTGCAACTCAGTATTTGCTCCCTTCCAACAGCACAGCTGCCAAGATTCAGATTACGGCCTCAACAACAACCACCACCACCACCGACTAATCTGAAAGAGGTTCCTTTGATAAGGATAGCACTAATTCCAGTACACGGCAGAAAATAAATGAACATGAACAGCAGCGTACCTGCGCTGCTCCATCCCTGGTCAGGAGTCAGCAGGAATTCACGCTGGCAGCTTTCACAAGGAATGTGCTCAAAAAGCAAAGCAGTCAAACCTAAATCCTGCCCCTTCCACTGTGGCATGTGCTGCAGTGCAGTAGGGTTATCAAATTGAAAACAACAAGAAAGAAATGAAGGAAAAAAACGTACTCAGGGAATGTTTCTTGCAGATTCAAAACAGAAGCTGCACCCAAAAGCCACAAGCAACAAGCTCTGTGTGTTTCCCTTTAGCTTCGGGGGTCGGAATCTGTGCTTTCACATCTGCTAAAACACGGCGGCAGCGAGCAGGGACCTGATGACCTGCCTTAACAAACGACCTGCAGGAGCTGCTTGGAAGTTACAGCTTTCTTCCAGTTCCAGACAGGCAACATTTTCCAGAGACGGCTGCTTCACAGTGTCCCAATAGGAACTGCAGCAATTGCTTTTAACACCGAGTGCTGCTATAAAAACAGTAAGGAAGGGAACAGATTAAAACCCCACAAAATAAACAGAAAGCTGCAAGAGCTGTTACTTTGCTGCTAAACAAAGATAACGGACTTTCAGCACAGAGCAAATCCTGAAAAGAGGGTTTTTATACAGAGTCTCTAGAAGCAAACATCCAAGAAACATTTTTCCATTTTCCCTAACCTTAAAGTAGCTCACTCCTACAAAGCAAACAACCAGAAAGTAGCAAAGTGATACTTAACCCACAAGGATTTTACACCAAAGGAAGAAATAATGAAAGAAAAATATTTTTATATGATTAAATCTAGGGGTAATTTTTTTTGTTTTGTTTGTTCGGGGTTTCCTTTGAACGCAAAAATCCCCTCCAACTCTCTAGGAAACCACGTCTCCGCAAGAACTGCCACGGCTTTATTTTATAAGCTGCTAAGACTGGAACAGGGAAACCAATAAAATGTCGGTTCTTAAAGATCAGTTCCTCTTTACTCCTGCAAAGCTCTGAAATAAAGCACGGCAGCCGACCAGGAGTGCTCCCATCCTTCCTGCGAGCCGTGACTCCGAGCACAGCCACAGGAGATGGGAAGCACAGTGTTGTCACGTCAGCAGCCCGCACTACTGCTGCACTGCCAAGTCCAACTGCTGTTACGACCAATACTTTGTGCCTGAAAATCTGAACTCTGCGCCCTTTGTACAGCACGGCTCTCTTGGCTAACGAGGCCTCCTGCGATCAGGAGAGGGAATTAATGGAATGCTGAGATTAACAGCCCTTTTTGTTAATTAAAAATCGCAACAACAATGAAAGAAACATAAAACGACCCAAACTCACGACAAATTCTGCCCAAGTGCAGGCATACCAGCTACCATACTGCTCAGCTTTGACCAGTGTCACCAGTAACACTATTGGCTTTTGTTTTTGTAATATACTGGGGCAGGAGGAGACTGCTGCTTTTAAACACTGCAGGCAGCTTGCCTCACAAATTTCTGCTCACTAGGTATTATAAATAGAAAACGTTTCTGCCTTTGTATGCTAACATAAATAAATAGCTGCAAAATTGTGTTAAACGCTTACGCAGGCTGCAAATGTGAAGTACGAGCAGAGGGAGAGGTGAGGAGCTGCTGCACGCGTTCCTGTGAAAGCACTTGGCCTGCACAAAGGCAAACGCTTTTCTCCTCCTCTGAAAACACAGTTTGCAATCGGGCTCCTCATGGCTGTTTTGCTGTTGTTGGTTTTTTTTTTTTTTTTTTTTTAGCTCTCTCTTCATAACTTCCATTACAGTAATTAGGTTGAACAATACGCAGTACAATTATGCACCCTCAACTATAATTAACATTCAGCTGATTTACGAACCGGAGTACGAGGGAAGAGCAAAACGGCACCGCCTAGGATAAATTATTAATGAGAATCTTATTAATAAGTATAGATTTGATTTCAAACGGAATAAACAAAACAGATTCCCCTCTTCTCACTCCTGGCTGTAGATTTCAACGCATCTTAGCCAGCACGGTGGACCCCAGACCCATGGGCTGAGGGGTACCTGCCACATCCAGCCCTGCCCTTCCCTGTCTGAGGCAGAGGACAGATCTGGAAGCTGTACTCTACCTGGTGCGACCTGCTGTCCCCTACGTGCCAGCAAGCCGAACTCCTGAAACCCATACACAATGCATTAAGGCAGACAAAAGATGGAAGCACCGAACAGAACGGCTTCATTCTAAAACCAAGCCCCAGTTCAGCACGCGAGTGGGAAAAGCCTGTTATAGCCCATTCCAATTCTCTGCACCACGACACAAACACGTAGCTCATTTCCTCCGATGCCAGAACCTTTTAAACGCCTTCAAGACAACACGCACCGAGCGAACAGCGCTGCCGCAGCAGCAGCGGCTGCACCCAGGATGGCACGGCTCGGAGCTGTGCCTGGCGCACGGCTTCGCTGCGGAGACGCCATTTTATCAAACCTGAAACGCAGCCAAGAGCTCAGGACGCCGCGCTGCTGCTCTCTCCCTGAAATGTTATGTAATAAATTGATTTAACAGCAGCAGATGCTATTTTCTCAGGGTTAGGATGCCGCTTTTTTTCCTGTTGTTGTTGTTGTTGGTTGGTTGTTTGCTTTCCTCTCCCCCTTTGGCTCTAAAAAGGGCCGACGGGTAATAAAATACCTGAAGCAAGGAGCCGCCCAACCATCCTAGGAGACGCTACATTGCGTGCAGAGCTGCTCCTGCATCTACGTCCTGCGCTGCAACATGTCGGCTGTGCAGAGAGCGCCTCATCCCGCAGCGCTGCCAAGAGCCGCGCGGTGTGCCGGGCAGGCTGCAGGCTGGGCCCGGCCCCGGCCGAGCGGCGCTTCTGAGCTTTGATTATCTAATTGCAGCTGACACTAAACCGATCTTCCTTCCTCTTTAAATTCTTGCAACTGTCACAAAACATTTTCACTTCGAGACCCGGCTACAATTAGCGCTCCGGCCGCGTTTTCTTCCGGTTTTTTGAAAGTCAGCCAAAAGCGCGGGCGTGCGGTGCCAGGGCTGCCTCCCGCCTTCCTCCTCCTCCTCCTCCTCCATTCCTCCTCCTTCCCATCCTCCTCCTCCTCCTCCTCCTCCCGCTCAGAACAAGTCCCATATGTGTATTGGCCCGCCGCCAGGCGCTTAATTACTTCCCTGCCTCTATCTCGCAGCGATCCAGGCAGCAAACAGCGGAGCATATTAATCACAGCCCCGGCTGTTTGCATGCTGCCCAGACAATGCAGCCGCCCTGCTTGTCTTTGCCCGTACGGACACAAAGGGGAGGGCGCAGCCAACATAACATCACACGTTATATAAGAGCAGCGTAGAGATCTCCTACACAGAAATCTGCACGGCTCATTTGTACATGGCCTTCCAGCGCGTCTAGCGCACTTCGGCATTATTTCTCCTCCTCATTTCCCTGCTATTCCTCCGCTCTGTCCCAAATACATACTAATTGCACAGCACGCACAGCACACTTTAATGCTGTACCCATTCCTGGCAGGTGTTTGTCTCTCGGTTCGCGCTGGGTCGCACACAGCCGATGGCTCTTTAAGGGTTTGGCTCCGTGCTCTGAATTGCTGCCACTTCACCACCACAGCACAATCGCTGCTGCTATTCCTGGCTCCGGAGCCGCTCCGCTGAAGCACTCCTGAAAATAGCCGCGCTCCCCGGGAAGACATTTGCTCCCTGCTTCTTTGCAGCGCTGTCTGAATGCTGGATGGGTTCAACCTTGTTCTAACAACAAACGATGAGCACAAACGGAACCTTCTCTTTGCTTCACTCAGAAAATGCTCTCCAACGGAATGAGAAGGGAACCTGAGAGTCAATCTTGCAACCATCTTAAAGGCCAACAAATCCTGGTGAGTGGTTATGCTCCCTCAATAGCAGCTACGCAAGGTGGAAATTTTCCTCAGTTAAAATACATTAAACCTGCAGGGAATGTAAGGCACGTTCTAGTAGTCCTTCTAATTCTCCTTGAAAATACAGTGAAATTTTCCTAAAATCTCCTTCAAGTGATGAAGGCGGTGCTTATCAATGGCACCAGTGGAGGAGATCCATGGGGCAGGGAGAGGGGAGGCCATGTAGAACCCAAAGACACTCCAGCGTGCCCCAGCTCCACACCCATCCACAGGAGTCAACACTGGTACCCAAAGATGAAAATGTGAGAGGTTACGACCTGGGCTAAGCAACTATATTCCCAACACACATCAAATGATGTCTCCTGAAATTTGCCAACAAAGCCCTGCAACATCAGACCTCAGATCCCCAACCGTTCTGCCTCCCTTCTTAAGAAAGCTTTTGCCCTGGCAACTTTTTCCTAACGTGTACCCTTCATCTTCCTCGCCGAATCTAAGCCCACTATTTCTCATCTGACCTACCACAAGCATACAGAACATACCATTTTCATCCCTGCAGCAGTCAGTTAGGTATTCCTGCATTTGTAACTCCTCTCTTTTCTCTTAGACTCAGCTGTCCCAGTTGCCTTGCTTTGCGCAGATCTTGTTCTCAAGCTCTTCTCACTCCTGGTGCATTCCTTCGGTCTTTCTTCAGTGCGTTCAAGTCTGACTGCACAGCATCCCAGCTTGGACTCAACGTCCCTCTCATCAGGGTGAGCAGCACACGTGCCTCCTGGAAACCAGACCTCAGTATGCTCGGTCTTCCCTTCAGTCTCTTCGCCAGGTTCACCTCCTGTGACCAACTCCAGATCTATTTCTGCAGCACATTTCTCACGTAATCATATTTCTGCACCCAGTTGTTCTGGTCAAAATAGAGAACCTTCCCCTTTTCTTTGTTTCTTATTTGATTGCACAATTTTGTCACTGTCAGTCACCTCACATTCTTCTCTAGTTTGACATCATTCAAAAACTTAATGAAGGCTGTTGTTCACAGCCTGATGCAAATATCAGAGAGGACAAATTTACCATCTCAAAACTTAATTGTGCCAGTTAAGGGCTGATAGCTGCTCTGTGTCTGCACCCTTCTGAGCAGCTATCACCGATCTTGAAGTAATTTAATCTTATACTCACTTATTGACAACAGCACACATCCATCTTGACAAAGCCTTCTGAGGCACTGTCAAAAGCCAGATGCAGACTTTATGACATTATTCCCTCCTGTTTTGCAATGCCTGTTGCTCTGCTCTGACAGGGAACTGCTCTCCTCCAGCATGATTTGCTCTCAATAAACCCATGCTGGCCCTGCTCTTGTTTCTTTGCCAAGTTCTACGTGTACTGCAGTAGCTGTTTTGCTTCTTTTTCTGGTTCCACTCTGGAGGACTACACTGATGGATCTGTAATTCCTCATTTGTGCGTTTAGAAACTAGGTATTTCATTTCTCAATTCTGTAGTCCTCAAATGCTCAGAGAGCCAGTGGGCCAGACTGTCCCAAGCATTCCTCACTGTACTCAGTGATTAATCTCAGCCATTTCATACTATCTGAAACACTTCCTTAAGTATTCTAACTCACTGTAGCCTTAGTTTTTAAGCCACACATCACCTTACAGATAAGGAAGAAGACACAAAGCATTCTTGATGCCATCTATTAATGGCATCAATGCTGAACATCATACCAGTTCCCTTGGCCTTCCTTGTATTATTTGAGAAAATGTTGCCTTCTCGTCCATTTATTTTCCCCAATAGCTACAAACTGCTTTGCTTTGTTTGTTTCTTGCAGCATTGTTTCCTGAGCTCCATGAATTCACCTTTCCATCATCTTTACACATGACGTTACCCTCTCTCTGCTCTTCCTCAGTACCACACTCCCATTCCCTGCTCACTCTGACCTTAGTAGCTGCTTTCTGCCCTTTGCTTATCCTGCTACTCGGTCTCCCCATGTGCTTTGTCAGGAAACTGCCATCTGCACGTTACAGAAACCTGCCAGACTCTTTGTCTCTTGATGTTCTTTCCCAACAGACACTTGGGCGGTTTATTTATCTGGCTACCACTAAATCACAGCCTTCTACAAGAAAACTAGAGATAGGATACAGATCTACTGATTCCAAAGCAAACACACCGGCCTTTGATTCATGATGTTTTTGCAGCCATACTCTTTGAAAATGAGGGCAGCAAAATATAAAGGTGTTTCAGTTATTTATCCTTTTACAGATTTCTATTTTTCCTTCTCCCGGTGAGAAATTCTAATCACTGTCAAATAGATTTGAAACAGCAGATTTATTTTTCACGCTCTGCTGCCCGATGTCAGATAACATACACAACACGGAAAAATTCATTCCAAAGATTAGTTTGCTGATGAGTTTTAGCCATCATTTTTCATTCACAACTCCTGTATTCACGCCACACTGCGGCTGCTGCTCCTCCACTGACACTGAAGGCATTGTGTGGATTTCTGCAAGTTTTACAGGGGAGACAACAGCCTTTTCTAGCTGTGACTCATTTCCCGCAGACTTTACTGTATTTCAGAAAATATTAATCACTTGAGACTAAATCTCAGACAGCACCTCCTGGCTGGATCCCATCTCCACGTTAACGGCTATTTTCTTCCTTGGACCATGTTCTGAAGCTTCCTTTTGTCTCAACATACACCTGACACAAGAGATCTCTGACAACACGGAGTGATTTCCAGGGGAGTGATTTCCAGGGATGTGTAGCAGACAGCAAGCACTATGGAATGCCGAACAATGCCCTGAGGAAGGAAACAAGTAGTACACACAGCCACCATTCGTGCAGCCTCCTCTGGTACCTGCACATCTTTTCACAGCACTGATCAATGAGATTAATAGCAAAAGGTTTAATAATAATAATAATAATAATAATAATAATAATAATAATAATAATAATAAAAAGGCGATTTCTATATTTTTTTCCTCTGAGTAAAGAATTGTGTCCTAAACCCATCATCCCCTGTTCTCTCATACACCGCGGCCAGGACTCCCTGCCCAGCTTTCCTGCAGGCTCTTTACCTGATCCTTTACAAAGGATCCAGAAAAAGAAAACTAATTTTTGAAAACTTCTGGTTTTTAATCCAGTAACGTGCCCACTAGAAGCAAAGACACTGTCAAGTTTTGCCAACTGAGATATTCTGCTAACGGAATTGGAGAATATGGGCCCATAAAGCTCAGCTAATCATTTCCATAGAGGCAGTTTGCACATGTGCTTTTTTCATTATAAACCAAGCTGTTTGCCAAGCCTCCTGAAAACCAAGCTAAATCTCCCTTCAAAACTGAAGCGATCCTTTATTCATACGTTCCAAAACTACTGCATACACACGCTTTACCTGCAGTGATCACCAAGAACAAAAAACTCAACTGAGCAAAAACTCAAGTTTGGTTTGAAGGTCCCTATTGCTTTGCCAGATATCTGATGAGACAAGTGTAGACTGAAGCTTATTCGTATTTCCCAGCTGTACTGATCGCTTTCAGTGCCTCTCTCTAAAACAGTTCTCCATATTTCAGTTGATCGCTCTGTTAGAAGGAACTCTGAAGAGACCCACAGTGAAAGCACAGGATGTCACATCAGGGCAGCATGGAACTGGCTCCTTTCTCCCCTTCAGACACGGCTCCTTTCTCCTGCTTCCTCCAAGTTATCCCAAGGCAAAGCTAACACAGAGATGCCAACAAGAAGAGCTGAGCTGCCACGTGACGGCACTCGGCAGCCCCCAGCTGCCCACAATGCTTCCTGGACACCCACACACCACGCTGCAGGAAGGAATATATGAACTGCAGCTAAAGAAATGCTGAAACATGAAATAAAATTTCCTGGCTCAGAAGAGAAAAATGAACAAAAGAAAAAACGTCAGTGCAGAATCCAGCATTAGACCCCACTAGGAAAATACATCTTTTAACTGCTCTCAAATTCTCACCTCCCTGAAAACAACAGATACAATGCATTAAGTGAAACTCCTCAGTTTTCGCAATGCTTCTTGCATGCTGTATCGCGTTTTGACTGCTGGATGAATTATTTGCTTTCATTTCTTTTTAGACCTTGGAAACATATGTTACGGATCAGTTCTGCAAATCCTCTGCTTGCCAGCATGAAAGAAGTAGAGAAGTTTCACCACAACTCCCCAACTCCTGCAGGACACGGTATATTTCTTCAGAAGCAATGGATGCTGGTTTGATGCTGCTGAACTGCAGAAAAGTGAAAGGCATCTTCAAGAGAACCTGATTACTGCTTCTGAACTTTGTTCTTACCATCATCAAACACACACGGGCCGCCTGGAGACTCCTTTACAAACTTCATTACTTGTGAAGAAACAAGGGAGGATGCATTACTTATTTTCATTCTCCCATGCCAGCTTCCAGAAATGACTGTAACTTTGCTGGGTAACATGGCAAAAGGGCCATTCCAGGGATGACATGCTCACTAACGAGGGCAGAGAGCTACTCATCACATACGCTGCTGTTAGTTGATCAGGTGGGGAGGGAAGAGACAAAAAGCACCATCATCTTCAAGCAGAAATAGTGAACTAGATATTAGAATACTGCCCGTAAGTTACAGAAATAGCTTTCCTTCCCTCTAATCTTGGAAAGGATTACAGAAGCAGTGTGTGAAGAACAAGCTTTGTTGCTTAAGATAAAAGTTCTGGAAGAATTACTGCTCTACAGAAAATGCTCTTACCGAACACAGCTTCATAATAGTTAACAATGAATTAAAGACTGTTTCAAAGGATAAGATATCTCAAATATTTTGTGCTATTTGAAATGCTTCAATATCTTCTCCTAGCAGTTTGCTTAGTTAATATTTTTACAGATTACCTCAAAAGAGAAACAAAAAATCATTACTCTCATCCACTTTACTGATATTTCCAAATGATAAATCTGACAACGAATATATTAGTGGTCATTAATTTCCACTTCCCTTACATTGGCAGAACATCCTTTTTAATTCACGACATTGCAGTTATAGTTCTGATAAGTGTTTTGGATAGGCCAAGGCAGTAGATAACAGAGACTGATGATAAGAGAATAAAGAGATAAAATAGGGCAATTTTCACAGTGAAGAGGCTGGCAGTGCCTCTCTAACAGCTTTCCCTGTATCTAGATGGCTATAAATAGGTCCTGAAAAGAACGTGGTTGCATAATTTCAAGTTAACTCAGAAGGAATACGACACTATAAAAATAAAAACTACAGACCTGAATCTACATTCAGCATCTCCTGTATACAAGATGCTAGCCTACAACAGTCCAGGCTCTCTGATTAATATCAGGTCATCCATCAAAAGAAAGCCACTACTGCTCAACGTTAAGTACGAAGAAGCCACATACAGAGACTTGCTTGGATGGAATCCAGCGCGTGTCTAACAAGCTCTGCACAGGCAATCAGGCTCTGAGAGCAAGGAAGCCCTGAGCAATAGATGTTCCACTGACTGCCTCTGAGCTCTGGAGAGAATCAGCAGTGTTTGTGAAGTGCTCTCTCTGCTATAATGCTGGAGCTGTTCAGGTAGACCAAATTCCCACTCCCAGTGGATTGGACACCTGTGCTTACTTGTCAGGGCAGCTTTCATTATTATACTGTTCCTTCCTTTCCTCTGCAAACTTCTACTTTGAAAGAAAAACCCTAGGAGCTAGAGACAGACAAAGGAACACAGTCCTTACTGATGATAAAACACGCAGGGAAGCTTCCAGCTGACAAACACATTCAAGTAAAAATCTTTACATTCATATTCACAAAACTGTGAACCAGTTTTAATTAAACTGTGTGGAAAATTTGCTGTTAACTGATGAAGTTTTTCAGAATATCAAATCCTAAAATATTTCCAATCTGAACAGCCAAAATGAAAAGGTTTAGGCCTTCCTTGAATACCATTTAGTTCTTTTGTCTTTATGCTCACCAAGGTGGAGAAGCAGCTATTAAAAAGATCAGGTTTGAAGAGTAAGAACATTGATACACAAAGAACTGCATGGCTACAAATGGGAATGAGACACGCAGTGTTCCTCTCCCAGCCCTGCAAAGAAGCCAGGTGCACAGCTGCTGATGCTATAAACTGAGCTGCATTTTTCCCTCCTCTAAGTGCTCTCAGTGACCGAACTGATGCTCCACCTGCTGGAAAGAGGAATACATGAGCTCTGTATTCAGCAAGTGTTTTCTATGAGGAAGATGGAACCACTTAAGTCTCAAAACATGAACTTCTTGCTGTCAGCAGAGGAAAAAAAGAAACATCAAAACAGAAGTGAGCCAAGCACGTAGCTTGTTTGAGAATTCCTTCCCTGCTCCAAGAACTTTCAGGTGCCCTTTAAAGCTTCTGGTCTGACTTAATGTGAAAAACAACAACCTGACAATTCTGCTTTGTGCACTAATCACAACCTGCTGACAACAGATAGGTGCCTTCCAGTAATACTTTTACAACAAATTTGATGCCAGTAAACTTATTCTGTGCAATATGGAATATAAGAGGATGCAGAAAAGCTGCTGCATTCCTCCCATTTGTACGACCTGTTACTATATTCAAAAGTTGACATGGTAGTAGCAAAAGCACAAGAAAATAAATTCAACAGTATAAACATCTGCCCGCAGTTGCCAGGCTGAGAAACACCAGAAATAAGTGTTTTATTTTATACAGCAAGTTAAAATAGAGTTGGGAAAAGAAGCCTAAAACCTCAGAGCACAAACACATCTGGCAAGATCAAAGCCAGAGAGCTAGTCCTGCCCTCCGACCAGCCACCTTCCTCCACGGATTACGTTATGATTTAGAGTGGACTTTGCTCCAAGAGATGTGGCATGTTTCTCCAAGATCAAAGGAAGAAATTTAGGATGCATCACTGCTGATGTTCAGAGCAGTACCACTGAGCTGATATTGATCCTCAGCCAGCCTGAGCCACTTGAGTTCCTCACACAACAAACATCTCAATGTCAATCGGAAGATGAGTGCGGCAGTTGGGAAATGTCTCCATTTCCAACAGAAGCCAGGGATGGCTGTCACCCACCTTCCCTGCTGAACGTGACTTGCACCAGGGTTGAGAATGCTGCTCACAGTGGTGGGAACCCATCACCTCTCGTGTCACTAAAGCCAAATACTCCAGCGTTCAGGAACAGAACCTCTTCCCCTCCCTAAAAACTAAGCAGTCACAACACTTTATGTAAATATACAATTGTTTTATCTTGGTTTGTGCTTCTGGGGAGCAGGAGAATCATACTTTCAAGTGTATCTAGATATCCATAATGCTACATTTCTGCAAGAGATTATTTCCTTATCTAACCAAAACTTCTAAGGACAATACCGAATCATTTCCTCCGCTGGAGTTCAGCATCACAGGCAGCAAAAACTGTGAAAGATTCACTAACGCGCGAAGGGCAAAACTGCAGACAGCTCAGATCAAAATTTTGTGATGTCTGACACCATTAGTGAGTGATAATGAGCAACTCTCCAGATCATACAGTAACTACTAATATTCAATTATAAAAACAAGAAACCCCACCTCCTTGTGGCTTAGTCCACATACATTCTTCCAAGCCATGGACAACTGCAGCTCGGTGCTCCCTGCTCTGCCTGAACACCGCACACACGCAGCAGAGCAATGGCAAAGGTGATCTGTGCCACCTTCTGACAAAGCTCCTCTCCATCTGACGTGGTCTCCAGCACAGAAGGATGAAGGAGCAGACAGCTGCCTCTTACCTCCTTATCAGCAGCCTCAGAGAAGAGAAAGGCAGCTAAGAGCCTCACTGCTCACAGTGCTGCCGTCAACAGCCAAATCTGGCTGAGGCATCTGCCAGAGGACAGAAACAAGGGGCAGAAAGGCCTGAGATATGGAACTACCTTTCCCAAAATGCTACTCTCCTAACGAGAGAATAATACGGGGAGCACAAGCAAGTAAAGGCACCAAGGTGTCACAGCACAACACATAAGCTAAGTTCCTAATAAAAATTACATAGGCAGAACTATTAGAAGATGATTAAAACAGAGTACTCAAAAGCTTGATTCCCAGTGCCTCTGGTCACTAGAGAAATATTTTCACGTGGAGATCATAGCCACTGTAACTACCAAATTAAAAGCTGGTAAAAGACCCCCATAGGTCTGAGCAACCCAATAACAAAGCCAACCTATAGAACTGGACACTAGCAACGGCAACATCCACTCATTCACTTGGAAACTGCAAAAGAAAAAGAGCAACAGCACACGCTTCACTTCAAATCCTGATCTTTTCCAGCTCCCATAACACAGCCGTGCTGACACCACTCCACCAGGACGGAGCCAGGACCCCTCCGGGCATCCCCAACTCTTACCTGCTTGGGTCTTACTGGGATGATGCTGTCCTCCTGTCCCTGGCTGCGGGGGAGGACTCGCCCCTGCTGGCCCAGTGCCTTGTGCCGGGCTGCTGCTCAGAGTCCCGGTGGGTAGTGGCTGCCCTCTCTTTAAGAGCTGCTTCTGTTCTTGCTGGCGGAAGCGTGGGGGCACCTCGCGGGGCAGGTAGCGGGACGCGGCTGGCTGCTGCCCGTTAGCAGATGCACGCTTGCCATTGCTGCTGTTGGTGATAGTGCTGGTGGAAGTACTGGTACCGGTACCGGCAGGTTGGGGCTGGCTTAAACTGGTCTTAATAGGTTCTGGCACTGCGGAAGGCAAAAAAACAAAGGCAAAACTGTTTTAGAATAAGGGAATAAGTTTTTCTTTCAGCATTTCTAACGTTTCTTGGATCGCCAGCAAGCAAGATGTCTAACGGTACTTACCCCAAAAGAGGAAATAAGAACCCAACAAACAACGGGATGGCTGGAAACAATCGCTGCTGCTCTCCAGTCAAGTAAGGAAAACAGATTATTACACAAGACACAGGTTCACTGGGCTCTTTCTTTTAAACTGCGAATGATGGTGACACAGAAGCAGCAGCATGCTGGGAAATGGGGAGCCTCAGAAAATGAACTAAGGTTACATTACAGCAGGGGAAATTCTAGACAGTAAAAAGACAAGAAAAAAATTCGCCAAATTAATTTTCTTCTACTTTACTTGACTGGTAGACTTACACGCATGCTCACATACTTTGTACCCATACCCATGCACAAATCTGTTCCATTTAAAAAAATTATAATGGTGAGTGTAACATACAGAACCTAGTACATCACGTTTGAAGATGCAGGGCATATGTTTTCAAAAGTTACAATTAAAATCTGATCACAATTATTTCCTTTAATTAGACAGGGCAACTAAGTAGCACAACTCCCATGCTACAGCAGGACCACCTCCGGAGGATGCTTTCTAACCCCATCCCTCAGCAGAGCATCCCAGCCTGCAGCACCCTGAGGAACACGAGCATCAGCCCTGCACGCTGCTGTGCTGCACAACACCCACTTCTCTGCAACACTTCCCATTTCTAACCCGACACTGAAAAATCCAACCACATCTCAGCACTTTACTCGAGCTGCACACGTGCAAGGTGGCCGTGCACGAGGATGAACTTGTCTGCAGCATCATTCCTCCATGTAACACAAGTGAGCAAAGGCAGACCACCTCGGCTACAGTAAGCTCCTTGAAGTCGCAAAATGGACACAGAGGTGTAAAACCTGAATGCCATTCTCATCGGTCAGCTCTACTTTTGAAAGACAAAACTCTCTGCCACTGTTACTGTGCAGCGCTAACTCCCCATGGTGTAACCAGCATGCTCAGCAGTCACGGGGCAGGATGGAGGGGGACACTTCTGACCCAGGTTTACATTGCAGAGAAATAAATGTATGCAGCTGTTTGTAGGTATTTCAGCAAAAGATTAACACAAGCTTTTCTGGAATCTTTTAAGCCTTAGACCTTTAAACACGCTACATACCGCCTTAACCATTCCTTGTCCATGGTTTTAGCCTCTCCTTTACTACCAGGACAGCATACAACCAATGCTGGAACTAAAACAGCATTTACTTCTAAAAATAAGGACAAATTCTGGTTGTTCTCTACTTGTGCAAGGCATGGTGCCTGCTCTGGTGCTGGAGCCTTATACTCCTTGCTGTAACAAGTTTCCTGGGTGGGTTAAAAGCAGCAGGAAAAGAGCAAAGATGCAACAAGTAGAGATGGAGATTGAAGTGAGTGGTAACACGTCCATCTCTGGAGCACCCACTGCCTTTTGAGCTCAGCTGGGAGGTTGTGAATATTAACCCCATGGGATTCCTTCATGGCTCTTCCTTTCATGAAGCACCATTAACTGCCATCACATCCAGCCCTCAGACAACCGTGCCACGAAGCAGAGCTGGCATCTGGCTCAGGACCCAAATCCCTGCTTCTCAAACACCAGCTCCTGCTCTGTTTGCCTTGCTTTGATGAATCAAAGGGATAACTGAAACAGAACTGCTCTTCATGTTGCTGAACAAAGTAACAGCCCAGTTTCATCTAGGAGATGGAGAGAACAAACAGAACAATTAGAGAGCTGGAGGCTGTTTGTTTATGTATTCTAAGGGAGATGTCAGCATTTACCAACACCGACATTCCACGTGCTCGGTCCTTCTGAAGGACACGGCGTGGGTTCTTGGGGGATGACAGCCCCATGGCAAAGGTGGGAGAGCATGTCAGCAGAATTAAAACCACCCCAAAAAACTGCGAGGGAATTAAAACCACTGGCTGGCACAACACCAACAGCAGGGCCGGCATCCGCCAGGCCATGGATCTTCTTCAGGAATATTAATGAATTGCAAACGTATTTGAAAGGCTGAGACTGCTTTTCATGAAGTGTTACATTTTTAGTACGGCGGAGATAAATCCCAGTCGACGATTCCAACTAAAACGCAGCACCAACCCAAGCCACAGACAGCACGCCCGTTTTTGCTTTAATGTCAACTGAGGCGGTTTCATTGCAGAGGTGTGGCCACAGAAGCCCGGTTTCAGCCTCACAAACATTTCCCTCTCAATATCTGAATGGAGAGGAGAGAAAAGAACAAAGAAAATCCAAGCACCAAGCACGCAGTACGCTACAAAACCATGCCCCTGCATATTAATGGCACTGGCTTTTCTAATCAGCACAGCAAAGGGCTTTTGCTCCACACACCAAAACCTCTGTGAGAGCGGTGAAATGGAAGACGCTCTTGCAGGAATCCCATGCAAACAATTGTGGCAGCTGGAAAAGAACTGCTGGATGACACCGTCAGGAGGAAATAAAGCACCTACAAGGCAGAAAGGGCTCTGTTCTGTACTCCAGCTGCAGCCCAGGCTGGCACTCAGCCTCCAAATACAGCACCCATTATGTGGAGAATACATGCCCGTGCTCTCCCACTAAACTCCACGCGTGTTTTTAAGTCACCTCCAGCAATGTTTAAGCAGCCATTTCCATTTGACACACGCTGAGAAACGCCGACTGTTCCAAGCGTCCAGATTTACTAATTATTAATTGCCACGTGGTATTTGTTGCTCCAAGAGCCAAAACACCAAACCAGAAAGAACCTTGCAAGAAATACAACGGAAGGCACAAAACGAAAGCCTCCGAATTGCTTGCTCTTACCATGTTTGTGATGGGTATCTGCTTATTCTGCAGCAGAGAGAGCTGTACATACGCTAAACAATGGGCTTGCTTGTAATAATTATCAGTACTTAATGGTATCTAAACTTCTTAATCCAATTTCACCCAAACAAATCCAATAATTACTCCACATGCTTTTTGATGATTACAATCTCGGGAATCCCGACCGCACAAAAAATTGTTATGTGCAATTGTAGGTGGATTTTATTAATATAATGAATAGGATCAGTCGAACAGATTTCAATTACAACAATAGCTTTTAAGTACATTTCTATGACATAAGAAAAGAACATGCATAAATGAAAGAAACTGGTTAAGCCACATAATGCTGATTTATGGCAGCTTTTTCCTTTCATTCCCCTCATTAACATTTCTCTGCATTTCTGAACGCAGCTCTCCAGCGTTTCTAAGGGCTTCCAGGAGCACACATTCCAGGAGAGAAACGGTTAACACCAGAAATGCATTCTTGGCTGCTACTGTGACAGGATTTATTTACAGCTTCTATTAAACACAGCAGCTCCATTACAAAGTGCTGCATGTGAGAAGAATTTTTGATTATACAATGCCAATGCCTCACTGCGTTAAACATATCATGCCAGCGTATTATTTTTTTTTTTTTCCTTCAGCAATTCGTTCAGGTCATTGTTTGATGGGTTTATGAATTCATTACAGGAAACAGATGGATCCCATAATTCAGAGCTATTCTCCCAGCCAATCACATGGGCAATTCTTTTTCTCATCTCGCTCCCCCCTCCAAATCAACCTTAATGAAGCCACTTCCTCTGTGCCCTGTTCCCTGTGCTGAGTGCTGCTGCTTGTTAGAGCATCCCAACAGAGATGTGTGGAGCAGAACCCGAGCAGCAGGGTGGGCAGCCCCTCTCAGGTCAGACACAGAGACAGAACTTACCCAACTTGGGGGGAGGCAAACGGGAAGGGCTGGGTGGTGGTGGGCAGAAGCAGGCGCCCGACTGGGGAGAAATCCATTTTTATGTGATGAAAAAGGTCTTTGTTTTGTTTCCTTTTGAAAGGAAAAAAAAAAAAATGTTGCCCCCCCCCCAACCAATCTACTTTCAAAGGATGAATTTTCATTTAGCAAATTACCTCCTTTGTCTACCAAGCACTGGCATTTTTCATCCACAGTGACATCTACTGGCAAAAGTAAAGCTGTTTCAGAACACTACTGCAGAAAACGGAACGCTCCTTAGTACCTCTGTACAAAGTGGGTGCTTTCCTGTTGTGCTCTTCCCCTCCCCCAGCACACAAACTTCTGGAAAAAGCAACAAGAAAGGACAAACTGCAGAACAATGGTCCAATGCCAAAAGAAACAGCAAAATTCACAAAATGGCTGTAAAACGTTACCAGGAGCTGCAGTCTGACAACCAAGCCTACAGCCAGGGCGAAAGGAAAAAGATAAGCCTTATCCAGCCCTCAGACCTTAAAGATCATTTCAATTTAATACTAGTTCACGACCACAACATTTATTACATGCTAAGGACAAATAAAGCCTTCCAGGTGTAATTTTATCTCCCTGCTGATCACTGCACACCTCCTTTAGAGCATTCCCTCTCCCCTTCCTCCTCCTGAGTTTTACAGCATTCCTTTCCTCCTTTCTTACTCTGTCACCATTTTTTAAACAGGAAATTTCAGAGTCAGGGTTGGAATTAACATGTTCTCACATCTCCACCAACTTTTGGGGTTTCATCCTCAATAACTCAGTCATGCACAGCCTGCTGGTAAGGTATTACCAAAGAAGCTCCATGGAGAATTGCTGTCCCACCCCTTGCCCTGCTTTAGGCAGAGGGACACTGGGCTGTGTATCAGGAAACGTTTCTTCCCAGCAATGCACCACCATGGCACTGAGGGATGTGGGCACTGGGCTCAGTGGGTTGGAGATCTTAATGGTCTTTTCCAGCCTTAGTGATTCTATGACACAGTGGTGTCGGGACTCTAGAAAGCAGCTGCAGTCCCACCACGTCCACCTTCTGTATCAGCCAAGTGGAATAGCACGATTGTAAAGGTACTGAAGTCCCTCACACACAACGTGCTATAATAGAACAGGTAGAACTTACAGTTTTGGAAAAGACAAAGAAATCAAAGCTCTGAATACGCTGCTGATGGAGATCTCCAGCCTGAAGGAACGACGTCTGGGTTTGTGTGAGAAGGTCTCCGTGCTGGATGAATTCAAAAGCTCTGCAGCTCCTATTTTTTGCACTCTGATCTGTTCATCTGAGCACATTTCACAGGCTTCATCAAGATAGGAGCATAATTTATTCTAAAGCTATACTCAGACACAGAACCGCTGCGTCAAGTTAGCAGATAACTACCCACCATAAATTGATATATATTAAATGCTGAAATGTATTTGTTATCTATTCAGTGGATTTCAATTCAGTCGAAAATTAATTCCTAATATAGATGCTGGAAAACCTCCTTTGAAAATATGTCATCCAGAAAGATTTTACAACCATCTGTGGGAAATCAATATTTTATGAGGGAATCATAATAACTTATAGGGCCCACAGTGACAAGCTGGTCGCAAATCACCTTCCCAAGAGTGAACTTTCATATTACTTCTTATAAATTAAAGGTTTTATTTTAATCTTCGTTCCTGGATCTGCTAGAACCATATAAATATTAAAGCAAGCTGTAAAATGTATTCCATTTGGTGTTATTTCACCATTTTTGAAGAACTAAACAGTCTTTTCTTAAACGTGTATTGGTATTAGCAGGACTGTGGCTTGTTCCAGGCCTCCACCCTGCAGGGCGACCTGCACAGATCCCACTGTGCTCATGTTAGGGATGTGCCCCCAGAGCTAAGCAGGTAGGACAGGGAAGTAATGGCACTCAGGACACAGAAGTAATGGCACTCCTCAGCCTCTGCCCTGCACCCAGCTGCACATCTCAGGGGTGTCTGTACGTCTGCACTGTACAGTTTGTAGCTAATCGAGAACAAATTAAACAAACAATAGTTTTGCCTTTCCTTCTGGAGTGCCACCATCAACCCAACTGCACATCCCAAACTTTGTAATGGTTTCTGACATGAAATGATTACGTGACACTGTCACACGCAAATTGGGGGAATGTCAGCTAAATGCAAAAGTGGCTGAAATCTCCTCTGGGAGAATCAACGGTTTGCTGTCAAAACGAAAGCATATTTCAGAAAATATTCCACTGGGACTCGATCTGAGCCTACGCTGCTCAACGTTTCCATTAACAACGGCATGATGGACTAAAGAATACCCTTATTAAATCTGCAAATGACACTAAGCTGGGGAGAAACAACATGGGGGTGATGAGATTGCTGCGGGACAGGACCAGAATTCTGATAAAGTGTCAACAAACTGACGATACGCTGAAGAAGTGCTGTGAAAGAAAGCGGCTGCAATTCGGTAAGGAAGACCACATTATCAGGCAGGAAGGTTTAAATGCAGAACAGCCAACAACTGACCCCACAGCACATTTGCAGAAAAATACATTTAGGCAGATCACAAACTAAACTGAAGTCAAAAGGTCAGGCTTGTACGAAAACAAGCCTTGTAATTGAATAAATATCAAGCTACCAGGCTCAACATAACCCTTCTACATCAGTCTGGTGTGTTACCGCCTTCACCAAGCACTGCCAGTATTCTTCATGGTTAACCATCTCCATTTGAAGGAGAGCTCCAAGACCTGCAAGTAGCACAAAGGAAAGAGTCTGAAACCTGGAGACACTGACTGCCACAGCAAAAGGTGGCTGCTCTGTCTAGCAGACTGTGTGCACATGCTGCTAAGAATAAACACAGAGGAAGAAATAACTTGCTTCGTGCCACGATCAATAGGACAAGGCTTGCTGGGTTTAGAGAGCAGCCACAAAGATTTACATTTCTTACAGTAAGGATGATTAAGGATTATCTGCAGACTTGCTGCAGGTGTGATCTTGTCTCAGAGCAAGGAGATGAAACAGATGACCTCTCAAGAACCTTCCCAGCCTTATCCTCTACAATCCACAAGTCCACGGAGCTCCAAATCCAGTTATCCCACCTTCCTCAACTGTAACAAAGAAGTCACAGCACTGTCTTCAGGCTCTGTTCCTTTTTCAGGAAGTTTATGGCCTGTTATTTATTCTTCAGCCCCACCTGTCTGGGTCCAATGTGTTTTGTTCTTCATTAGCTACAAACTGTACAATCACTGAATCACAGCTTATCCCTCACCTCACCACAGCTATGCCTGCCTTCCCTTCGTGAGCCCACACAGACCACCCCACACCGGGCCCTATTCCTCCCATATAGATATGATATATTCAGAGATTTAACTCTCACGGAAAAGCTCCCAATAAGAACATACATCCTTGCAAACTTCTGCACTGACACTAGACTTTGCTTCACTTCCCTATTCAGCACCTACATAAGGCTGTATGCAGCGCGCCAAACACTGCCCCTGAGAGAAAGATACAAAACCTATTTCTTTTTTGTTATGAAATGCATTTTTTTTTTTAAGAGCTTTCTTTTTTTGAACCCCACTCTACATTATTCTGGTTTGGTTTTGCACGCAGCAGTCTTACAAAGAATACTTACACTTCTAAGAGCTCCCAAGATTTTCCTTACTGCTTTCCTCCATGTTAGCACTGATTACAAGTTTAATTTAAAATTCACAATTAATTAGCCATGCCATTAAAAATGGTACGGCTAATTAGGTTGATAGATTGTCATCAACAATAGATTGATAATCCAAAGCAAATACAAAGCTACTTAGCATCAGATTCTTTCACTGCAAGACAAACCCTCAAGTGTTTATTGTAGGCTCTGAGCACACACGCATGGTTTACTGTGGCCTAGCTGATGAATGGATATTGGATCACATACATCAGGCCTCAGATTGAGAAGTCCAAGCCATGAATCAAAACTGAGTAATGGAATAGTTAAACAATCAGTGCTGCATTTCTTCAGGATGTGAACTGATAACAGATGGTAACTTTCAAGGCTCAACACTCGGTCTGCTTTCTTTCAAACAATATTTCTCCAATTTGCAGATGATCTCAAGCAGTATTTATGGATTCACGCAATTCAAAATTCCATCACATCATGTCCATCCCTCTACTCTCAGATTTGCTCACTGGAAAGCAAAGACAAATCAGTAAACGCATGCACGGTGCCAGAAGCTGGTCCCCAGGCTGCTGCCTGTCCCAAAGAGCAAGACTGACATTCCTGCACAGACATCCTTCACCCAGCATGCCATCGGGCATTAACCTGGAATTCAGACTCCTGTAAACTCGATGCCAACCTCGAGAGCAGCATCACAAGCATCACTCCTGTCCCTCAACAACACACTGACGTTACAAAGCCATCTACCCACATCACTGCAGCCGCATCCGTAACAGCAGAGCCAGGGCCAGGAATCAGCTCACGGCCATATTATACAATGCCAACCCCAGAGGCTTGCTGGGAAAAGCCCAGCCTAGTGGCAACAGATTACACAGCTTCACACAGAGGCGCATAAGAATTCTGGGCAGACACGGGAACTCAATCCCTCAGTTTGAAGCTGTGTGCATTTAATCTTATTAGACAATGTTTTACACACAGTTTTCATATTTAAAGGATTTTTTAAAAGCAAATTTACAAAAGGTGCTGTGTCATCACACCGGAGACATTCCTTCTTAATTCAATAAAAGCCACTCCCAGGCAGAATGGTTAATATTCTTTACAGGAGAAATCTACTCACGGTTATATCATCTGTACGAGTAGATAAATATGACAACTGACAGTAACTGGCATACTTGTAAGTAATTAACAGCTAGAATAATCTCCAAATTGATTGATTTACTGTACACAAGAACCTAAAATCTCATTTCTATCTACAGCTCACGTGGCCAAGCCCTGAGACCTGTTCAAAACCACGCGGAAAGCAGGGTGGTCTAGTGGGCTGCAGACTGCAGGTTAAGGTGTAGTTTGTCTAATGGAGCAGAGGCAAACATCTTCTCAACAAGTCTGTGCCTTTGGATGCAATTAATTAATTCGGATGTAATTAATTCGGATGTCCACGCCATATCACAAAGCCCAGATATGTTATCCATACTCAGGAGCATGCATTAAATCCATTCTGTGTCTCACACAGCACAGACCCACACGTTTCTGTTCTGCAGACTCAGAACACAGCTTCCCCAATGGTTCATATTTTAGAGGGTAGAAGCATGAGGAACAAGTTGCACAGGTATTTAGCTCTTTTTAGACATCTCCAAGTAAGCAGTGATCAACAGCTGCAGGATCAGGTATCTGCAGGATGAGAGTTCAGCATGGCCAGGACACTACATCTCATTTTTATGGATGCTGGCTGTGCTGCTGAAATCATGGGACTACACACACACGTCAGCCTGACTAGAGCCCTGTGCAAACACAAAGCTTTGGCTCTGCCCTCATGGACGTTTATGGTACCAAATAAATATTTTAAGAGCAATACTAAAATAGTAACCATTTTGTGGGTGAGAGCAATGTTTTAAATAAACCAGTGAAAAGACTCTAAGTTTGGCATAACCCTTTCAGTCCGGGTTCTATCACAAGAGAAGGCTTAAGAGTACGATCATCCCACAGCCCTAAGGACAGCCCAGGCCACCTGAGCTGCCATCAGGGCACTGCTCTGAGCCACAGGCATCTCTGCCCAGGGACTGCGAGCAGACAACTCAAAGACCAAACTGACAGCTATGTACTTGACAAAGGGTCAGAGATTTTATTTCTAGAAAAACATCTCAGGTTCCATATCCTATTCTGGATGCAGTTCCTAATATTGGAAACAAAAGAGGTCCCACACAATTGTCACTCTTGTGGCTTCCCTGTATGATCACAAGAAAACAATGTGGACCCCAAAAATGATTCTTTATTCAGATAAGCCCTATTAAAGCCTTGCTCTAAAGAAAACCAAACAAAGCAAACACTACTGAAGTCTGATTTCCAGCATCCAGACCTCGACGTAAAAAATAGGCTGATGTGAAGTAGGCATTTCAGTTCTTTTGATAGCTCCCCTTTTTCGCTCTGAACTCTATTTCCAACAATGCAGTTGTGTTTTGTTTTGTTTTTTGAGCAGGCTTCCCAAAGACAGCTCCTGCATGGGAAGCAGTTTGTTTGGAGCTGAGGGCTCACCCACCTTAAGTGGAGCTGGGCAGCTCACAACCCAGAGCAGACTCTATGCTGATGCTGCTCAAGTTGAACAGGTCCTCTGTGTCTCTCTGGGGCCCATCGTGTGTTCATCTCATATATGAAAAACAGGATTTCAATTACTGAAGAACAAAGGAAGTCGTTTTCAGACCACCATTTTTCCTAAATCTTCAGGAAAATGCCCTAATAAAAGCCAATTACCTTCTGACTAGGATTCTGCAGTTATCTTACAGCAGCCAAGAGGAAGCCAAAAAAAAAAAAAAAAAACCTACATCTCGGTTCAATTTGTTGAACACAGTCCAACAGAAAACATCTTTTGTGGGAAGGCTGCAGCCACAGCAGGTCCATTAATGACCGGGCATTCCTGAGGAAGCCTGGCACTCCTTGCAACTTGGGCATCTCTAAAGATGCAGGCAACCGAGTTCACCAAAAGGACCACGAGCAGAAGAAAGCAGGGAGCAGCACTGGTCCATCTGGCAGTGTTTACTGCTGCGTTGGTTGGGGCAGATGACAGCTCGGGGTGATGGGGCTGTCACCATAGCAACTTTCAGCAAGAACTCACAGTGCACCCAAACGAACTTGGAGCTAAATTAACTTATTGCATGTCACCAGTGAGAAATGACTGTTCAGAGGTAATTTTCTGTACTAATATGTAATAGCGTTAACTCTCTAAATTGAATTAAATTAATTAAATGCCACTCCCAGTAAATCAGATTCTATTACATGAACGTTAAAAGAAATTAAAGATGTTTTAATAAAGATTACTAATAATAACTTTGTATTATTACTTAGCTTTAATTCAAAATTTTTGCTCAGTTTATTTTAGACACACGTCTTCCCCTTACCAGGAAGGAATACCTAATTACTCCACATACATCCACATATTTATTTCAGGTAGACAGACTTAGCCCAAGGAAACCACCACAGCATTGTAAGGGCTGCTCGTCAGTGGAACACTGCTTGGTTTAACACGTGAAAGCCCAAGATTTTCTTTCATCACAGACACTGTAATGATGCCTGTAACTTTTGACCATTCCCAAGCCTCCGAAAGTGCCCAACATCCGCAAAGTTTTACCTCTGCTGAAAACCTTCTGCAGTAAGTCCAGTTGCAGAGGAAGAGGAAAATGCTAGAGCTGTCCAGGCAGGCTGCAAAAATAACAGGTTTATAATGGCTTTACAGAGCTACCTAACATAGTAACTTAGGTTTTTAATATTCTATTTCTTGCGCATCAGAGCAGGACAGTCAGCTTGGAGATGCACCTCAGCTGCCTCCATTGTCCTGTGCCAATAGGGGCAGGCAGCCATTGCCAGCTAACAGCACTGGATCACCCTGATGTCATGCACAGCTGATATTAAACTCATTTAACACTTCAGGCCCAAGTGGGCCCCTACCTCACAACGATCATCCCTTGGCGTTATCATCCACCACTGACAATGTATTTTAGTGTTCAAGAACCAAACTGGAGAAATTCTGCATTATTTTCTTCCTGTTTCATCCAGAAAATTTCCTTCTGTCGAGGTGGGAGCCACTGCTTGGGTGCTGGCCTCCTGACACCTACACTGAAAAGAGCTGGAGGGGATGTGGGGTCAGCCTCCCACCTCCTGCACCACCAGGAAGTTTTCTCATCTCTTGCCAATCAGATCAACCGGAGTGGAAAATGGTGAGGAACTAAAGCAAATAGATGTATCTAAATGTCTACTTCAAAGGACTCCCAGCAGAGAGAAAATGGTTAGTGAACAAAAAGGAGAAAAGGGGAAGGGAGAGTTGGAAGAAGAAACGTCACGTTATCAATTCAAGGTGCTTATGGCATAGGAGAAAAGGCCATCTGAAATGGGGAAGCTCCTTAAAGCAGGCTGGGTTCAGAGAGAGAGAACTGAGCTGACATAACCAAACTGGAAGAATCAGCAGCAGCACTGCTATGATCAGATTACAGAGCTGTACACTGGATTCAGCCTGAAAGACACAAAAAAGCCTCAGACTGTACTTACAACAGAAGTAAAATTACAGCTACACAGGTTAGCTCAAAACATTACTTAATAATCATTACATCACTAGAAGGATTGCTACAGGAGAGAAACAAACAACTACCACTTGGAAAACGGTTTGAAAACAGCAGCACAAAGTCAGACAGAAGCAGCTGTTAAGTAAAGAAGAGGATCCACAATGAGGTGCTGCAGTGAAGGGCAGCTCTCTGCATCCCAGGCAAAATCAGACAAGGAGAGGCTTAAATTACAGGAAAGACTCTTCAGTCCAAGCAGGAGACTGCTCTCCAACAACAAACAAAACATCTCCCAAGAACACCTGCTGGAGCCATCTGACAGCTCGGTGACAGACATGGCAACCCCCTTTTGTTAGTCCAAAGGGCTACGAGCTGTGCTCTGAGTCCAGCACTGCAGGGTGACATTCTGAGCTGTTAAAGCAGTTGAGGAGTTGTCAATTCCGGAGCTCAGAAACTTGTGCACTTCACATCACAAGTCCTGGAGAGGCCAAAGGTCTGGCTCCATAAAGGCTGCTGGAAAAACAGACAGCAATGAAGCCAAACCCAGAGTGATGCCAGAAGCATTAAGGGCATCCTGATACAGAATGGGGACCTTCAGGAAACTCTGTATGACAGATGAGAATTACTACTGCCAACAACGGAAGAGGCAATCAAGAGGCTGAGCGGTACCTTGGGTTCAGACGTTCCTCTTGGGCAAACAGCAGTAGATGCTGACATGCCCCCGGCAGCTGAGAAGTGCCACAAGCATTCCACATAGCTGTTAAATGCACGTCCCACAGCTCTGCTTAGCGTGAGCCACTGCTACCAGACCACAGAAGCTGGGGCAGGATGCTTACAAAGAACATTACCTCCTGTCCTGGTGATCCTGGCCCTGCAATCAGCTGTGTGAGTAACCATCCTTAGGGAGCGAAGGCACACTGCAAGGCCTGAACCAGGTCAGGAATAACCAGAAGGGTCGGTCAGCTGCACGCATCAATCCCAGCCACAGTGCTCCCCAGCAGCTACCAAAGCCAGCTAGTGAACACACCTGCAGAATTTGCTGTTATTAAACAGGGGCTGCCATCCTTAATAACTCAGGAAAAGCATTAAAATAATCTTAGAAAGGAAGTCAGGAGGCAGACCAGGTTCTCAGAGCAGAGGAATGCCAACAGCAGCCAGCAGAACACAAGGTCCCCCCCAAGCAAAGGCTCCACACTGCGTCAAAGCATCAGAACACTTTTTCATTTCCTTTTTTTCCCCCAAATAACACTCTCCCAAATTTGTACGGTAACTATCTCAGGAACGTGCAGGAGTGTCACAGCGTAACGCTGGTTTCATCCTTTCCAAGGAATGGATCAAGCAATGCTACAAAGCTGGCAAGGACCTTGAACCAGACCATCATCCCGTGGACCAAACTGAACCTACATACATCCCTTGCCCAATGAACCTCTCCTTCAAGCTTCTGGTTTGCAGACCTTACAGATATTGTACTTAATGGGATACAAGCCTCCTGCAGGCAGAAACATGATAATCTACGTTGGTAGATTATTAGAGAGTGCTCATCACACTGCAGGTAAAAGAAGGCTGAGAGGCTCTCACAGAGATGGCATCACAGCAGCGTTTCCCGTGAAAGAATGACCTCATAAGACAGTCCTTAAGTTAGACAAAAATGCACATGTAAGGCTAACAACTAATGACCAACTTCAGTGAGAACCGAGCTGATGGAACAGGCCGTGCATAATGCCATGTGCAGCAAAATAGACCTACTGGGTGGGTTAAGGAAACTCAGAGCTGAGGGTCCCGGGCCCATCCTTCTCAGCCAACACAGACTACGGTGGTGGCAAGCTAACAATGAAATCCTCTGCTCTCTAGTACAATATATTATCTCAGGTGGCCAGGAAATGTCAGACAACATTTCTATTTCTAACTGGCAAATAGTTATTTGATAAGCAGACTAAAAAAAGAACACACACTATTGTCTGTGCCACCAGAAGGTGCAGCAGTTTGACCATTTCACAGCCCACACATTTAAATAGACCGTGTTAGGCAATGCCTGTCACTGAAAAAGAGGCCTATCGCTGAGTATGAAAGCACACACTGCAGGCAGATAAAGAACCATAAAACAGCACGGAGTTTGATCCTAGCAGCCACTGTTATCAATGTGTAGCTGTGCTAAAACGTATATTCTATAATATACAGTTATCAACAACTGTACTAGCAGTTATGTTTTCCAGTACACAAGTCAGGGGTTTTATTCAAGAGGCATCAGCACTGAGGGGCACCTGGACAATCAGGCCTAGACTAGAGGAGCCAAACTGAACTTGCTCTTATTCCCTTCACAGAGTACTCCTGTAGAGATAAAGGCAGGACATATTCATTAGACAACGGACAATGTGAAGAGACATCTGATGAAAGTGCAGCCTTAATGCTTTTGAGTAGTGTAACACGTAGAGTACTTGACAAATGCTTTTGATTGCTTCTAGTGTTTGAAAGCTCTTGTTTTCACCCTGTTTTAAAAAATAAATACTCTGAGCTGTTGCCATGCTAAATCTGGTAAGTGCAGATAGATCACTTCCTAATTCAGGAAACTGAACGAGGCAAGACACATGGAAGAGCACAGCAACATTCCCTCTGCATTTATAAATACATGCCTAAATTTTCATGATGGGCAGCTACAGCAAACTGTCATTAAGGGCCACCCAAAAGGAACTAAGAGGAACTCAAAAGCTTTAACAAGGCACACATGGAACGGGATGGGAGGTGCCTGCACGAGCTGTAAGGAAAAGCAGCATCTCCGTGCAAAGAAGCTGAAGTATTTTTCTATTTCTTTAAGGGTCAGCTGCCCTGTAAACTCTGCTCAGGTCAGGAGCACATTAAGAATATTATTTCTGTCCTATTTTCAGATAATCCTGGAGTTATATGTTTGATTTTTTAAGAAAAGTATTTTTTTTATTAACAACAACAAACATCTATAGCACTTGTTTTGATGCTTTATTATCTGAAATTGTTCAACTGAAAGCAGGAGAGTCTGCAGCTTCACGACAGCTACAGAAGACTTTAATCAGTACTGCCAGTCCCTGGTGCAGGGCTCAGGACACCCAGCCCTGCTGTACCCCACCTCTCCAGCCAGAGCCCTCCAATGCTTATGCACAAGTGGTCTCTCAGTGGACACCCGTGATTAGAAAACCAGCAAGACCAAACCAAAAACACACAGAACATGGGTTGCAGTAAAAGTTATCCACACACTTACTTGCTACTCTAATTTTTTCTTCTTCACTTCAAAATGGGAGGCTGAACTAAAGATCCTCATAACACTGCCTACTCTTGTGAAAACAACAGGCATATCAAGTAGATCAGAACTGCTGTCACTAAAAACTCCAGGTGGCTTGTCACAGCCATCCCACATTAACTGCAAACAGGAAACCAAGGTTTCTCTACCAGTTAACACCAAACTTCTCAGCTCATTCCTCATCGTCTTCTACATTCAAATATCTCCTCTGGATGTGCTGTCCCACCTTTGTAACATCTTCTACTCTTTCTGACCAGTGTCATGGCAGGGACCCCAACAATTATCTTCACATTCTATTCTTTTAGGTTGTAAAATTGTAATTACTTTTCCTATCTGAGAAGTGATATGCCAGTCAGCTATCAAAGAAACACATGCAACTTGTTTGAAGACTCTTGTAATAGCAAAGCAACACAAAGATAAGCGTTGTCAGAAAGAAAACATCTGTGTTGTAAAACCTCAACATACGGCAGTGGGTTATCATTAGGTTATCAAATGCCTACATGTTATGATCTAATTGAAGAACTTATTGCAGCATTCCCCGTCCTCCTGCAATGACTGCTTGTGGCAGGTCTTGTCACCACAATGTTGACCTGTTCCATACCAACACAGCACTTAAGTAACAAGATGGCAGAGGCAGACAGCCAAGCAGCAGTGGAGGTGAGCAGTGCAGGGATATGGCCCTGGGCAGGCGGTGAGGAGCAGGGCTGAGGATTTGTGCTGACAGAGCAGGGCACTGCTGCTGTTGCCCTGAGGACAGCGAGTGAGTGCTGCCTCTCTTCCCTTTGCAGTTTGTGACAGTTCCTGCCCAGGGACCTTACAGCAGCCTTCTAAGATCTGAAGGGGGCCTACAAGAAAAGCTGGGGAGGGTCGTTTTATAAGGATAGGTAGCAATGGGACAAGGGGAAACTGCTTTAAACTGGAAAAGGGTAGATTTAGATTAGTTAATAGGAAGAAATTCATTACTGTGAGGGTGGTGAGCCAGTGGAACAGGCTGCCCAGTGAGGCTGTGCATGCCCCTTCCCTGGAGGTGTTCAAGGCCAGGCTGGAGGGGGCTGTGATCAACCTGGTCTAGTTGGAGGTGTCCCTGCCTATAGCAGGGGGGTTGGAACTAGATGATCTTAAAGGTCCCTTCCAACCCAAACCATTCTATGGTTTCACCTACCTTGGGTCCTGGGGGAGGCCACAGAATTATAAGTTTATATCCATCATCAGAAACCAAGAGAGCATACTTCGGAGGTCACACTGAGATGGATATACAAGATTAATGGTAACCTATCAGCAGTAAAGAGATACAAGACCCAAATACCACCTTGCATCTCTAACTTGGACTACAACTGAAATGGAAGAAGAATCTTCTCCTCTGACAGAACCACAGGGGCTGCACAGGAAAGCATCCAGGTGGTTTGTGACTGTCCCCAGAGAAGGAGACTCCACCACCTCTATGAGAAGTCTGTCCCAGTGCTCTGTCACTTCACAGTACAGTTCTTTCTCATGCCCCAGTGGAATGCCCCTGTGTTCCTGTTTATGCCCACTGTCCTGTTGGTGGGCACCACCAAAAAGAGCCTGCTATCATCTCTGAAGTGAAAGTTGAAGGATCTACCTTGGTAATCTCTCAGCCTGCAGACATGCAGCCTCTGCAAGCTATACATTAACCTCATCATACGATAAGCACTCCCAAGATACATGGCACAGACAGCCTGGGTAGCTGAAAGCTTCAGAAGCAGACAACAAGCAGAGGGGAATGATGCTTGCCTTGGGATCTGCCACACCACTCCATCACAGGGCAGTGCTGACAGGCTGCTGGGTCCTGGACTCACTGCAGCTGTTCGAGCCATTGTAACCTTGTCTCATTCCACAAGCAAAGAGCTGAAGGTCCTATTTTTCCATTTGAAAGCCTACATCCCTTTTCCTGGTCAGACGCCAGGAATACACAGCCCTGCACACATCATGAAGGAAAAGGGACAGATTGGCCCCCTGTGCTTCACACTGAAGGAAAAAATGTTTTCCCGACTACCTTTCCTAATCAAAAAGTTAGGAAAGAATCATCTGTGTACAACTAAAAAAGATAAATATGCAACTCTTTTCACTTGTACATTTGCAGATTCAACACTTACCTTCACTGCAGATGATGCTGGAGAACTGGATAAATATATTGCAAGGCTGGATGCTTTAGTAACACAGTATTATTACCACTTAAGCTATTTTATACTTAGCACTGGAGCTTCAATTTAGACAAAGCACACAGAATTCAGCTGGGATGGGAGCAAAGCAGCCAGAGCCAGGGACTTGGGCACCTCTGTGCTCAGACAGCTGGATGAAAAGCAGCAGCAAAGTTCCTTGACCTCACAGTATTTGTCACAAGCACAGCTCTCTACAAAGTCTCCTGTAGTTATTAAGTAACAGCCATTCACTGTAGTGGAAACTCCTTACTGTACGGCACAAAACTGGTAGTTACAGCTAAATGCTTTCATTACAAAAGCCTTTATATACATAAAAGTTTCTTCATCAAGCACACAGAAAACAGCAAGAGTTTACGCATTGGAAATAAACACTAATAGGCTGTGTTCAATGGTCCTGTTCTCAAAAAATTACCATAAAACAGAAACATGGGAGCACAGCGTGCAATGAGAATGTGTTCATTTCCCACCTCATCTAATTCCGCAGCGCTCCTCTCCAGCTTAACAGGAAGACTAATTTGTTTTCAAGTAATTGAGAAACAGCTCCTTATCAGTTCTTCAAATATTTTTTTCCTTTCACACACAGCCTAGAACTGCTGCCAACAGCACGCTCATAAAGGATTCAGCCTAAGAAAAGAAATGCCAAACAATGCTGCAGAAAAAAAAAATAAAGGAGATTATGAAGCTGCTAAGTGGAGAAGACTTCAAAGAGCTGGTTCTTCATTTAAACAACAAAACTAAGTTGTTTAAACAGACCCAAGAGCAATCCGAGGGAGCACTTCCTAGCCCTGCACCAGTGACTTCAGAGGCAGGCACATACTTTCCCTCCATTGGTGGAAGCACGTGTTTATTTTGGAAGGGTTTGTGCTCCATGCACAAATGCAAACATTCAGCTTGCTCCGAGGGTTAGCTGACAGCACACCACGCACACACCCACAGGAAACCCCTTTCCTCCGAGCTCGTTTCTCTTTCCTGAGGCCTCACCAGAGACCAAATGTGCAACAGCTTCCAACGAGCTACAACCACACACACAGAGCTAGGAGCTGACTGCTAGACAGAACAGCGCCCTTGTACTTTTGACTTCAAAAAAAAAAAAAAGAGAAATGCAATATTAATACAAACTTTAGAAGCCTCTTTCTCACAGCACACAATAAGTCAACAAAAAGGCAAGCCTTCTCCACCTCTCCAGTCCCACAGCTTCTCTCGGTTCCTTCCAAGATCTGCCTTCTCCTTCAAAAATACATCCAAGAGCTAATAAGAAACAGCATAAACACATTGTCCCAATCAGCTGAAAAGCGGAAACTGAGAAGTGCTCCCTATGCCATCCCTGATGGAATGATTTTCTTCAGCCTTCTCCAACAGAACCCAAATGGTGGAAGTACCAGCACTACCACAGCCACCCAGCTGCAGCACAGAGTGATGCCCACACCAACAAAAGGCACTCCTGTGCTCCCCTGCCAAGTGGGCACATCCTGACAGAGCTTCCCCTGCACGCCTGGGCTGCTCTCTGTTATTGGAAAGGTCACAGTAACATCCGTGCTGCAAGCAGCTCCACTAAGTCACATCTCACCTACTCCAAATCTGGATACAATAATGTTTTGCAAAGGCTCAGCCCCCACTCAGCTTTAATCTTTGATTTAAAACACTCTGTACACGCAGTAACTACTGAAGGCAGCTCACTCAGCTTCACAGTGCCATTCTGCCTTTACAATGAATTTAGTTGCTTTGTCCCAGATAGAAAATAAACTTATTTGGTGTTAATCCCTGTGTTGCCTTCAGTTCTAGTAGCTTTTGTCATTCAACATTGGGAACAAAATGAAGTACAGGCATTGAAAAGACAGACAACAGACAAGCACCAAACTCACAGAAATGCAGTCCCTGTATTTAAAAGAAATTCACTCACAAGTGTTCCTGGGGAAAAAAAAAAACAAAAAAACAAAAAAACCTCTTACATCACTCTCAGCATCCTTCTAAAAACTTTATGTTACACTTGATACCATCAAACATAGATACAAAGCTATCACAACAAAGACAAAAGACGTACCAGCCCACACAGGGAAGGAGAGGGCACTGCAGCTCAGTACTGTCAGGAATCAAGGTCCATTTATTAGGTAAAAATGAACGTAATTAGTCACTGACAACAAAGACATCTGCTATTGAAATACGATATTAAAGTCACTATAGTACTGAATCCTTTTCACACAGAAATGAGTTGACAAAAAATACGTGTTTTGGAAACCAAGCTACTCTTCTTAGATAAAAATCAATCATACCCTAATTACAAACTTTTCACATGCTTAAGATTCTGAGAGGAAAAGTCACAACTACTGCTGCCTTCCTTACTGCTGTAAGCTACATAACATCTCACAGGGCAGAAGCAGCACAGTTCAGATTCGAGCTTTGATTTCACACATTTCTCATGGGTTAAAAAAAAAAAATGGGGAAAAAACGTGCATGGGTAAATTAGTTGCCATAATTTCTTCATGGTGTAGTTAGAAGACTGCTTTTCAGAATTCAGTATTACTGAAGAATTAATTTCTGCTATATAAATATATAAGTGTTTGAAACATAAGTTGTTTTGTCAATCCCATATGCTAGACTTGGCTCTTTTCTAATTCCCAGCCTTTGGAATTTGAGAAGCTGTACTTGCCAGTCTGTCACCTAATTACACAGCAATAAATGTGCATTAACTAATTCAGAACTATGCCACAGCCATGACTCCTCTGGGTGGTGACAAATACGGGACAGACCAGAAGACCAAAGGCAGCAGCTGCAGAAGAGGGGTATCATGCCTTGTCTCACGCCTTTTTTAAGGCCACAGCTTCACCACCATTTCCTCCATCCAGGGCACTGATCTAGCAACAAAGAGGGGAGCTCTGCTTATCCCTGCTGCTTCCTGGATCATTCTGCAAACCAATTCAATTATCAAAACGAAAACCCACACAGAGAATGAAAAAAGGCGGTGACAGTGGCTGTGAGGGCAATAAGTTTCTCATGAGTTCAAGGAACTGAATTTACTCACTACACTGAGCTGATTTGTGCATGCAGGAAAGGAAGCTCTACTCCTTTTTGGTGGCAATTAGCTGTCTTTGAAATAACTAAACAACCACTAGCAAGTTAATGGAAAACTACATCTGCCCTGACATGAGAGGATAAGGATGACATACACCATTATGTTTCAGTTGCTTCATCCACGCATTCCCATCAAAAAGGAGCTGTGTGACACTCAGAAAAGTAGAAGCTTACTCTGACAATCTAGCACCAACAGCCAGCTCCTGCAAAGCTCTAAGAATACAGCTAACAAGACATTCTCTCCTCGTGAAAAAAGAACAAAGAATAACATGTACAAACAATTCTTTAAGCAAACTTTTAAAATATCATGTGGTTCACCAAAAGAATAAACATGAATTTACCTTTGGTTTTTTGTTCAGCAGCCTGAAAGAACAGAACAAAAAAAAAAAAGAAATCATCAACTACTTGTCAATATTCAAAGGGTTACCTAATTACTGCAGAGCTGCAGCCTTGACCTTTTGCAGACAATGCTTATATACAGTGGGCATTAGATCTAATTAACGATAGGAAATTTTTAATTTAACTCCACGTATAAGGAACATAAGAATGACTGCTTTTGTCTGACAACAGCCCAAAGCTGATGCCAGTAAGAAGCACACCGAGCTGTGACCCCCAGCCCCCACTCAGCCTTCTCCCACCTGAGGTTCAAAGAGGTCTTAAACCAAACAGGTCTATGTGACACTCATAAAGAATTCAGTTCCATGAATTTGTCCATGAATTTGTCCTGAAGTACCTCTTGTGAAGCCCCCTAATTTTTGTCTATTTCAAATCCACCCACTTTTCTTTTTATTTGAGGTGTAGTTGTTAGAACTACCAAGCCAGACAGCAATTCCTAACCACATCCTCAAGCCCACATAAGATTAAAACCAACTTCACATACTTTTAAAAATAATAATAATTAAAAGGCAAGAGAATGCAAACCACAGAAAAGGTGAAGTGGCTTTGGAATCCACAGCCACACCAGCATCAATTTAGGGTAAGGCAGCAAACTGTGCACTGATGCTGACAAGCAGCATGCACACGATGCAGCAGTGGAAGCAGTCACCACCATCTATGGATGGTCAACAGCTCGGGGCTTGCTAACCGTCACTACTGCTTTTGCTGAGCTTTCCTGACTCCAGCCCTGACAGAGCTGCTCACTTGTGTCAGAATTATTCCAAGTAAAGGTCACAGAGTTGGTATCCATATGATACGAATAAATGCAAATACATCAGTAAAAACAGAAGCAAACCTTTTTCTGAGCACCTTCCTTCTTTTTCTTTTCTTCCTGCTTTTTCTTTTTCTTTTCTTCCATCAAATGTTCCTCTTCTTGTGTTTCTTGTTCTTTCTCCCTGAGAGAAAGAGAGTTGGGGAGAGCTTTTCAGTAAGATCAACTTTACCTGGGAAGGCATATAATCCACACTAGTGTTGTTAGCTTTCTAATTCTCGTGTCTAAAAAGGGCTGTTCAAAACAAGCAACAAATAAAACAGTAGGGAATGGAAACTTTAAAATAACAGATTTCAAACTTCTCTCCTCCATTACTGCTTAACACTAGCGATGTTCTATGGAAAGAAGACTTAAAACTGAAAAAAAGCAACCAAAAGAACCAAACCAACTAATTAATGCTGATTTCCTAATGCTGTGATTCACGATATACCACAAGGATTATGAAGGAGTGCATTACTTCCTTAGTATTTTACTACTTTGTTTTTTTTAAATCAAATACTTGTTTTCCTCAGAGGCATCAATTCTGTTGTACAAGGAAAATTAAGAGCAGTAAAATAAAGTCCGGATTAATTCAAATCACCTTCCTTTTCGTTTAACCTATACATTCTAGCTCAAGGATTTGCATGACTATAAAAGACCGCTTTTCCACAGGCACCTTGCTAAAACTTCAGCCAAGCAGGAAAGTTATCCCAAATCGAGGAGATTCCCCTGGACCTCCCCCGGTGCTTGCTTTGTCCATCACTGTGCTAAATGGTCCTAACAAGGAATTCCCCCTCAATGCCCCTCCAAGCACATACCAACAAGAAGTAAACGAATTATTTGCAGTAACTGCTTTATCTTCCTTGTCAGCTCTTCCGAGCCCGATCATTTATCAGCTTACAGATCTCCTGAAAAGAATTTGCTTCTGATTGGCTGAAACTATTACTGCTGTTATTGGATTAAACCTTCCAAGGCATGATTTGATTTTCAGCTTTTTCAGCTGCCTGACAATACTGGCTGTGGCCACTGCAGATATTTAATGCTTGCACAGATCCTGCATGGCACATACAGCAACTGAAAGCAGCTTCCCCCTCCTTGCATCACTCGTACAGCAAGCATCCCAGTAGCAATTCACAGCTCTGAACAGGAGTGTCAGTGCCCTTTCATGCACGTTATGGCACTCCAAGCATTCACAGAAGGACAGGTACAGCACAGGGAAGCACAGCACAAGGTCAGCACAGCTAGAGGCAGGACCTTAAGCCCCTCAGCCATGTCCTGTGTCACCAGAAACCCACGGCCCACGCAGCTGCCCAAATTCACGCCTGCTCCCAAAGGTCACGATCCAAACGCAAAACTGCGCTTAAGGAACACTTGTAAGAGCTGCAGATAGGAATCTGCACGGCACGTTTAGCGCTGCATTTGAGATGGGTACTTGAAATGGCAGTTCTGAACGTCTGTTCTAGGACTCTAGGCAAAAAGTGATGACTTCCACTGCCAAAAGAAACAGAGCTGAAACCATAATAGCTGTGACTTTCTTCCTGTTGGCTCAGTAGAACAGAAGTCCCCTGGATTTCAGTGACTACAAAGCAGCTGCATCCACTCCCATCACTTCCAGCACTCCCTAACTAAGTCCTACCAGACTCTACAAAGCTCACACCTCCAAGTGATCAGTCCCAAGCTGCCAGGCTGCTACCGAGGGAAGCCCCAGCCCTTCCCTTGTGCTGAAGCAGGTGAATGAAGCAAGCCAGTGAAAAGTGGGAACTAGTTTTGTCTCCTGCTGCTAGTACTCCAGCAAAACAGTGGTCTGATAGCAATTCCAGAAAACCACAATGGCCGTTAAACCCTTTTTAATAATCAGTGCGGTGTTCTGAAGAACAGAAAAAAAAAATTCAAAAATCCTTAATTTCAATAGTTTCCTTTAAACTATGAAACTACATGCTTCCCCAGCATCACCGTTAAGTCCTTTTTTTTTTTTTTCCCCTATTAAGTTCCTTGAACCATCCCCAAAGTCTCATTACTCAGGCTGGACTCAGTGGCACTTCTCTCTGCTCCCACCTCGCTGCTCTCCCAAGCTGCTGCTGCTCCGAGCCTCCCAAGCACCACCATGTGCCACCCCCCTCCCTTTTACCCCTAACACACCATATCGGAGGATTTTCTAAGCCAAAGAACAGCAAACATGTTGCTCCATTAAAAATGCAATGTATTATATTACCGTATTATCGTATCAATTACAACATAAGAGGTAGAAGTGCCACTCCTAGTGGAAACCTGGTTGGTTTTCCTTTTATTTCATTTCTGAGTTTAAAATAGCCTCAAATTAACTCGGAAAACGATACTATAATTTTTAATGGAGTTCAATTTTCAGAACTGATTTACATAATGACACTTCTCAATACATATGCTTTAAATATGCTTAAAATAGAAATAAAGCTCCAAGTGGCCTCTCGGATGGCAACACGCGCTGTCACGTCAGGGCAGGAATTAGTCATCTAAGACCAAAACAACGGGAAAATAATAAAAACATTGCTATATAAAGTTTGATTACATTGTCAGAAGCATGTGTTGTAGTTTTACTTCCCAAGCGACGACTCAATCTTTATTAGAGGAAGTAGGCTGAAGAGGAAAAAAAAAAGCTCATGATTTAAACCAGAAGTGTCTTAGGGTATATTTGTATGAGCTCGTCTCTTTCATATAAATAGACCCAAAGTATCAAAGCCACAGAAGATTTTTTAGGAGCAAAACTTCAGCATCCGGCGTTGCTCTTAAAACAAGAGATTAGTTTATTAAACCTGAGCCTAAATCAAGGTTCTCAGCAAAGCATTCAAGCTCAGGATGCTCTCCTGCAATAGGAAAGCAGGATGCCAGGTCACTGTGAGTAGAACCTACAGAACCTACTGCTACCTCCTGTCTGAGAAAGCCATATTTTTGCCTTAATAAAAAAGGGAAACCAATCTAGATTGATTTTCTTTTTTAAACCCAGCGAAAACAGTTTTCCAGTTGGCATCAGACACTGGATCGCTTTCACGTCTGGAAGCGCAGCTGGCATTCTGCATTAGCACCAACGCGACATCCTAACGGGATTCTGCAATAAGCCTTTTGGGAATATAGCATTCTTATGCAAACTTCAAGAGCTGATCCATGTCATCACACATAAGCTTATACCCGTCCTGTGCCTCATCCAGAAGCTCCGCAATGGGCAGTGACAGGACAGAGACACGTCCCTGTCTGCCTCTCCACACAACACAGCTGCAACCTGAAGGGTTTGGACAGCACTGAAACAACGCAAATAACCACTTAAAAGGTTCTTCGAGATCTGGTTCCAAACAGCAGCAACAAAACAGGGAAAAAAATACATAAAATAGAAAGGCAAACCGCAGTCAATTTAGGACAACTGAGAACGGTTGTTGCAGGGGAAAAGAGGCAGGTGCTGCCTCCTGGAAATGACACAAATCCTGAAGAGATCGCGGGCACCCCAACCCAGAGGTGGAATGCTGCGAAGCCAGAGGCCCCATGCCACCAGCAGCCCCTGCTTTCAGAGGGATAAACCAGGGCTCCTCATCCGCCCATTGCTCGAGCTGCTTCCTCCCTCTGCCCAGCCCTTCCTGACCTGTCTGTAGCTGAGCCTGGCAGAAGATGAAGAGCTGGCGAGAGCTTAACCAGCAGCAGGCCTTCCCCTGGCACCGAGGCTCAGTCATCAACTGGGAAGAGTCAGATCGGTCCCTAACTACCAGCTCCCCAATCACCTCAAATAAGAAAGAAGTTTGTAAAACTAGGTCAAATAACAACGAATACAAAAGCAGAACAGACATAGGTACAAAAATTAAAAGTTAGCACTGTGCACATAAGAAGCGACAGCAAAACTAAGTGCTTCGGGAATAAGTAAGAGGAAGAATCTGTCCTGATGCTCCACAGCACTGTGTGCCCATGGGCAGATGAGCAGGCCATGAGCAGGGGCGGGCAGCATCTGGGCATGTGCCATGAGGACCCTGCTGCCATAAAGGGTCAGTGAACACAGCCCCAGTCCAGGATCCCATGGGACAGTCTGCCAGTGCCTTCTTTCCAATTCTGGGGAGACAACCCAACTTCTGAAGTGAACTTCCACAGACCGGCAAAACAAAGAGCGAAGGTGGAAACACCCAAGGGCCAGCAAAAGAACAAAAGGAGCTTTAAACAACTGTAAGAGAAACTGGATGATTTTCCACCGCCTGGGCCTGATGTAACCTACCCCAAGACAGCTGCATCCAAGTCATTCCTGATTACCTGAGAGAATCTGCAGGAGATGGGTAGCACCCCAGAAGACTTGCAAAGTGTCAAAGATTGCACCTACAACTTAAAAGGGGAAGGGATAAAAACGTCAGGAACAGCTAACAAGGATTTGTGAAGAGAAGCTACATCAAATCAGCCTGTTATTTTCCCTATGGCACAGCTACAGGCATTCTTAATGAAGAAGAAAGGAGATGCAACAGAAGTAACGTACTGACTTCTTGAGCAAAATGGAAAGCTTTGTTAATAAAAACACGGTCTCTTTAGTCGTTTTCTAAGAACAGGGAAGGGAAAACACAAGCTCAGTGACACTAAAGTGATGCCTGCAAAGCAAGCATAGTCAGCACTTCCCCTTCCAAGGAGGCAGAGCTCCTATGGATTTTATTGCAGCATGCCACACATCCAGCAGCACTCAGTACTTTCATTAATGGCTTCGCTGCTGGAAAAAATGTGTGCACGGAGCTTCCAGAACACGTCAAGCGATGAGGCTGCAAAACACAGCTAGACAACATTCAGGAGAACCGGATGCACCTGAGATGTGGCATGAATAAAAGCAGAGTGCAGTTCAGCAAGAGCACAGGGTACAGGTTCAGCATTGGTGCAGAAGGAATTAGCTGGGAAAATACCCTCAGCTGCACCACTGAGGACAAGGTAAGTTGATCAGTGTGTTTTATGCATAGATATGACCATGCAGCATGAAACTAAACCCTGCAATTTCAAAGTCTAGGTGCAAAATGTGTCCCTACAGGGAATCATAAACGAAGCTTGAGGAGCATTTGTTTGACCTCAATTTATGATTTATTAATCCCATGCTTTGGGGCTTCTGACTGTCAAATTACGTCCCTGTCCTGTGCATTTGTCACTACTTAGTACATAATTTGACTTGACAGGATTTCTCCCTTCACGTGAAGCATCGAAATATCATTCCCTGCTAACTGTGGGTCTGGTACTTCAGTTTTCCCCAGTATCAGGCCAGCTGATCCTGAAGAATGCAAGACGATCACGTACCAGGAACAAGACCCTGGCTTCTGAAGCCATAGAAACAATCAAATATATAAAGAAACCTCTAAGACAGCCCTCATTTTTTTTCCTTGGACTGCACAATAGTTTTAGCTCTGAGGCCACTCGGTGTGCATTTGGTTTTGCTTGTCTGTTGATGTGTGTGCAGGGCACTGGTAGGTATCTCCAGGTCTCTGATGCTCTGGGCCCTCCTCCACAGCTGCTGGTAATTGTGAGGGATGACGCCTGATCCCTACACACCCCAATTCAGGCTTTCTTGAAATCACAGCCCACTTTACTGAGGTGGCAAGGCATGCAGAGACAACCGAATTCACTGCGGAAATCTGAGCAGAAGCAGAAGGGAGCTGCCATTTAAAGACAGCAAACGCTACAGGTTTAGTTGAGAACAGGATGCAAAAAGCACCGTATTCAATTAAAACATCTTACTGAAACTATGGGAGATTATCGGTTGCCCAAGAGACTGAGTTAATAATCCTGCTCTTAAAGCCTTTAAAACAGAAATTCCATCATAGGGTGGAAAGAAAAGAGAAAAGAATGCTTGCCTAAGACATCTCAAGGAAAGGCTGCACCTCCAGCAGCTGGTGGCTCCAGCAGTGCCATTTGGGATCACTAGTTAAAGAGCATCTCCATCCTGACAGCACCTCGAGGACAGTGCCAGGTGCTATTTACTGCAGGACCCAGGCTCTCGCTTCAGCTTCCAGTTCACTCAACAATAACTTTTTGTGACCCTACTTCATGTACACATAACATAAGCAACCACTTAGGCAAATTCAATTAGAATAAAAATAACATGGACTCAACAGAAATTATCATTCAATTAAAGATTAAAAGCAAAGCAATAAAAAAAAAAAACAAAAATCCATGGAGCAACCTGGCCCTGTCTCAACCTCTATTAACCAGCACAGGGGAAATCTCCAAGGCTTTCCTGACCAAGAATGCAGACTGACCAAGAGGAGCAGGTCAGCTGCCTGAGGTCTGACCATGCACAGCACTGCTCATTCCCTCAGTGCACGGCTGTGGGCTTTGGGGTTTTGCTTTTCATCTGCAGGCTTCCTTTGGTTCTCTTTCTTAAGAATCATTGCCAGAGCTGTAATGAGAATGTTCCAATTGACATTAGAGCTGTATTACTAAATACTGCAGAGCAATACTGGCAGAACTGTACAGCAAAACCATGGGTGCAGAGGACACGGCAGCCACACATCCAACCAGAACTGAAAAGGCTTGCACTGCTCTCACCACCCAAAGCAGGCCATCAGCAGTTGAAAACACCTTAGGAACATTTCCCCTCGCCCAGCAAACAAGAGCAACTCCTTTCTGGAAAAATTAAGCCCCACAGTGAGCAGTGAGGTTGACTACAGTTAGCCATGCAGTGCTGCCTCCCTGCCAGGCTTGCTGTTTACCAGCAGGTGAAGCAGCACATGGGGCAGAGCTCTCCCCCAGTTTTCCCAGGACATAACACACAAAGGAGAACAGCTTTGCAACCCAGCACACCAGTATGTCCCTATCTCTTCCAGGTTCTGCCTTCTGCAAACACTTGAGAAGAACTCTGTGACAAGAGGCAAAGTCCCCACTTTTCAGTGGCCAACCATTCAAACACATCACCCATCAACCGACCGAGGAGCAGAGGCAACCTGTGGACAAGCTGCTGCTCAGATGTTTGGCAGGACATGAAGAACACACGCCAGATCAGCACTGTTTCCTGCACAGCAAGCATGGACACAGTTGAGGAGGAGGTCAGGAAACGGAACAGGAGCAGCAGCTCCGCAGGATGTTCTGCCCCAGGCTCTCTGTGCCTGATCTCTCCCTGAGCGGGGCTGGAGGAGGCAAGCAGAGCATCACTGTACCACCACCAGGCCTCGGGGACAGCATCAAGGGGACATTAAACAGTCAGAAAGAACACAGCTTCTACACAGGACTCCTTCACACAAACACAGTTAAAAGAAATGACAGGTACATTCACACAGCTAACACGATGCATGATTTTGCCCACAGGGTTTTTAGTACCTTCAGCTCTCCTTTCCCCCCTTCCAGCAGTCACACACCAGCACTCAGCTATGTACCCATGCCACCTGACTCAGCTGCTGCCATTCGTGCCCCTCAAAGGCCCTTTCCGCTCCTGTGACATTAACACCATTGCACAGACAAGAGGCAGGAGCCTGCAGGAGGCAGTCCTGGGAGATGGCTTCCCACACCTCCGCCTTCTTCCCCAGGCAAGGAGCTGGCATGTGGCACCAGGACACCAGGCAGGGGTGGGACGGACCCGATGGGGCACCACGAGGACAGGGCCCACTCAGGACCTCAGCAGATGTAAATCACAATGCCATCTTCACACAGCAGAGCTCCAAATGGTACTCCACAGCTCAGGGATCAGCGCAAGAGGAGATTAAAAAGGGAGAACAGACATCAACAGCACTCCTTGTAGAAGCCAGGAGGGAAGCAAGTTTAAAGGGGATATGAAGACTGAGCTATATGTTCTCATAACATCTTTATTCCTTTAAAAGATTTCAGACTACCCAAGCCCTTAATTTCCTCCTCCTGCATTTTCCAACTTGTTGGGAGAGCTCATTGAACATTCAAGTTGCTGTCTTCGAGTTTTCCAAATACCATTCTATTTAAAGGCACTGTGAATAGGGAATTCAATTTATCAAGTGAATGAAAGAAGAATTCTTAGCAGGAACCCTGGTGAGCTAATCAAGAGTCACAATAAAATGTCAGGGGTCCTGGAATGCTCCGCAGGAGGTTAACACCAAATCTGATCTGAGCGAAGGAAGACAAAACATGCTACAGACCAATAAACCTTACTCAAAAACTGCACACTGCAAATATGGGGAAGTTTAAACACAGATGAGAAAAATTACTCGTTTTGGTTTCTGCAGTTAAGCACTAGGGATGTATTAACACAAAGCACTGCCCTCCGTGACTATTTTGCTCAACTTCAGTACATTCTGAATCAGTTTAGAATTCAGCAACTTGTTCGTGGCTGAACAAGTAGTCCTCATTGCCTTTACATTTAGAAGTTCTCTGTTCTGCCACTGTCCATAATAAAAGCATCCAGACACCAATTCCTGCCAACAGTAAATCCACTAATTACTCAATTAACAGCTGAACTCGGCATTTTAATTGTATATCGGGATATCAGCTCCATCATCAGAATGGATTATCACCGTGTTTCAACCCAGCAAACGAACGGCCTCTCCACGAGGGAACCAGGAACAGTTTGGAGAGCAGCAGGGAAAGGGAACAGCCAAAAGTCATCTTCCAGGAGAACACCACAGCAGCCCTCCCATATTCAAATGTCTGCATAGTATCTGATCAGTAGATGCAGACAGAACTCCAGAAATGTGAGATCCTGCTCGACTGGATGCTGCCAGAGGGGGACGATTTCAAGGCAGCTGGCCTGGCATCAGATCATCACCCGGGATGCAGAGACCTACAGCTATCACCCACTCCACTTGCTTTCAAAGGCACGGCGTTTTGCTGTCCCCTTAACAGCTCTTTGTGAAGAACGTTTTATCTTCACAAGTGCAATCAGAAGAAAATAGGAATTTATTAAGCACACTGCAATACAAGCATCCACCCAATAATAAGGCCTTTGTTCAAATATTATGCTTCAGTACAGCACCATAACGTGTTCCAGGTGCCCACTGAGGTGGGACTTGGGTTGCTGTTTTCAAAAGGAAAGGATACAGTCTTCTCCGGACTGCAGCTGTCACAGACCAGATTTGGTTCTGCACCTGGACTGGACACCCTCACTTGATGATCAACATACTACAGAAAATTAAACAGCATTTATATGGCCACAGCTCACAGCTAGACTACTCTTCCGTACCAGAACACGCTGTAGTTTTTAAATGGCCTAAAAAGATAAACCTCTTCATTATAAATCGGCCAACACCATAAAGAGAAACCAGTTTCATAAGCAAGAAAATGAAGAGGTACATTACAGACAGATGTGACGAGTGCTCTCAGGCCAGGAGGTTATTCTCAACTAACAGGAAGTTTTTGCAGCATCACAAATCAAGACTGAGGCAGAGCACCACGCACAACAGATGAGAAGGACTGGAGTTGCAGACGTTTTGCAGCTTGGGTAGAAAAGAAGCTGTTGAGCAAAACATCCATTTCAAAGCTGAAAACGGGGCAAAATCAAACTATGCCTTTGGGAAGCAATTCTCCTACATTAGGTAAGCTCGTAACTGATCAGAAATACTTCTGCAGGTAGAGAGAATGACACCAATGGAAACTAAGGAATCCTCCAGCGGACTGGCACTGCCGACTCGCTGCTCTTGCTTCGCGTGCACCGCACAGGGCTACACCCGCAGGGTCAGAAAGCTTCCCAACACCTCCTAACGGCATCAACGCCTTCAGTGAGAAGAGCCACCTCCGAGGTTACTCTTCCAAACGTACCCCGAGCTCTACCAGAAACAACATCACAAGGCCAAAAGCCTTCTCTGGTTTTCTGCCAACGGCACGGGAAGGGAGCAGGCAAAACGGCAGCGAGCACCTGACCCGCTGCCGGACTGCTCCCCGATCCTACAGCGGACTGTGCCGCAGTACCGCACTGATGCTCCGCTGTTTTATCAATGCCAGCCACGGTTTAAAAACGCCACCGCTGTCAGCCTCTGAAATTAGCATCAGCCATAAAAACCTTTTGGGACTGTGAGGAACTCAGAGCCCCAGACGGACGACACACACCATCAGGCTGAGCTTAAAATAGAGCAGGCAGTTTGAACTCATTATCGATATGCGCTGACCACGCAGAGCCGCATCCAGGCCACGGCCAGCACTATATATAGCCCCAGACAGAAGTCCTGCAACACGGCAGTGCTGCTGAGAAAAGCATAAACTTCCAGCAAAAACATTCAGAGCGAACGTAGGAAGGGGAAAAAGAGGAGGGAAACCAGCCCAGCTAAGGAGGAGCCACTCAGAGGGGATTCTTCTCGACCACAGTGTAACTAAGGCACTCCCTGCGATGCCTTTGGAAAGTCACTATGGGAAAACGCACGCGGACCCCACTAAGGAACTGAGGAACATTCAGGATGGATCTGCCTGCAGAAGATGCCCGTGGGCATGCACTAAGCACTCCGTAGCCCACGGTGGTTTTTCCTCCCTTGGGGTGAGGGCTCTGTTCCTACAGCCGGTAGTCGCACGATAGCTATTTTGAGAGCTACAAACAGATTGTTATCTGGGGCTTAATTACCACAAAGGGATGCCAACCGACTCGACAAGTCAATCTTTCTCCCAAATAAAAAAAAAAAGTCTGCAGCAGTGTAGTGCTCACTGCTAAAAAAGCAAAGGCAAACACACACACACACAGCCAGGGGATAAATATCAGCTGTTTTTAATGCAAGGCAATAAGCAACCCTCCCCATTTCTCGTAAGTGAGCTTCTGAAACAGAATCTCCCGATTGAAATCTAAACAAACGCGGACCTAGCTCTCCATTCTTTTAAACGAATGTGCATTTCAGAACACCGAGAAAGCAAACTGCAGAGAGCTGTTTATTACAAATGACTTCCACCTCCATAGCCCTCAAAGGCAAACCATAAAGCTGTGTGCAAAGCTAGACAATCTGGGCACCCAGCCATAAACCATCGCTGCTGCAGCACAGATAACTGCCCTCACTCCCGAGCCATCCTTGGCTGTAAACCCACAGGGAAGACATCCAGAACGCAGACCTCGCTGCCGCCAAAGCTTCCCATATTTTATGAGCTTGAATTGCAACTGCAGTTGGGACTGCAACGCTGAGGAATTACGGGGCTGGTTCACGTCCAGAGCTAAGAGCAAAACCGACTCCGGCCGCTCCGAAGGCGGATTTAAGCGCAGCTATTGCACTGATGCCTTCGGTGAAATTCCGTGCCCCTCCACGAAGTGATGTCACAGTCTAGAGAAAGACAAAAGAACCAGCAGCGCATTTTAAGCCGCTGCTGCACTCTCAGCAAACGATACGACCTTTGATATCATCTCGAGCAGCTCTGTCACCATCCTGCGCAGGAGATGCTAAGGAGGACATTAGTGCCGAAGCAGGGAACTGCACACAAATGAGGTCTCAACAACCGGAATCCAAGTGGAGTTCGTTACAATTAGGCACTGATAAAATAAGCCAAGGCATACCTACATCCAGTAATTAGGATGTAAAGCTAAGCCGTGTCTTCGGCAGACAGCTTTCATAAATAGCTCAGATTCCTAAAGCAAGATCAAATGGCACTTGGACTCCTCTGCTCTCAGACGTTAGGATCACGCATCTCTCACGGTACCACTCGCACTCACCAGTGACGAGACACCATTCAGTAACGCAATTTTTTGTCGCTTCTAGACCATCTTGCCATTCAACAAAGTATACTTCTCTTCTAAACACTATTTGCTGTGGCTGATATCTTCATAATACAGCTGAACACCTCAAGCCATTATCACTAGAAGGCATCAGCTGATGCTAAATTGGCTAGACTGCAGCGTCACAGGCATTTAAGAGGTTTCCTTATCGTTCATCTTTAATACTGAAGGATCGACAGGCTCCTACCTGCAGCTTCCAGGCCAAAGGGAAACCTTCTAATGGCATTACCATTATCTTGTCATCTGAATTTTAAACAATTAAAACAATAGCCCTTGTGTTGCACATCTCGACTGTAACCAAAGAAGATAAATGTTTAATCACTCCCTTCTCACGTTCAGAGTCCTACACAGAGCACTGATTATTCCCGCAAACCGAGTAACGTGAATTCTGCGTTCAAGCTTCGCTATACCTTCAAACAGCAGCACGCGCATTAAGTAACAGACTCTCTCGCTTCGTCGGGGAAGGTTTGGGCGTTTTATTTTTCAACCTGCAGCTCTGGTAGCCAGCACCACACAGCAATTCTTTCCAAATGAAAGCCTCCTTTTCACTGAAGCAGAGGACGGCTCCACCCCTGCCCTCCTCCTCCTCCAGCTTGTTTTGGAAAGGGGCCAGATGACAGCATTTGGAAAAGCGCTTGTTTATCTCGGGGAGGCCAGCTGCTTAGAGGAAACGAATGTCAGTTAACATGTTACCCCGTTCCCACATCCACCGCTCTCAAACCGAAACCAAACCCTTCCGCTGGGCTTTGGTAACGAACCGCCGCCGAAGAGGCGAGCACGGCGCACGGGATCGGGCTGGGAAATTGTAGGTCACTCCATAACGGGATGAAGAGTCCCGGCCTTTCTGAATGAAGGGAGCGAAAAGCGTAACTGAGAGCTTTTCCTTCTAGGCTCATGTAACGCTACGCTTCCAGTAAGCTTAACGCCCGGGATACAGGATCCTCTGCGTGGCAGAGCCCTCAGCCCAGCCCCGGTTCGTTGTTGCTGCTGGGCAAGGCAGGGAGCTCTGAGCGCCCCACCTCACTTCTGTGCCCAATTACGCTTAACACATTTCAGAGTCTCAGAAGGCCCAAGCACAAGAAACACAGGCGTGCTTCCCTTAAGGATAAACAAAAGGCGACGGGCGTCAGGAAAAGCACAACTTGTTTTACTAATTGCAAAGACTACTCATGGCGGAGTGGGGAAAAAAGAAAAAAAGAAAAAAAAACCCTAAAGTGAAGGCAAGGCAGCAGGTTCCCCATCCACCTCAGCAGGCTCCGGGCAGCGCACAGGAGCTCCATATCCCAGCCGGGACCGGAGCGCACCGCAGCGAAGCGATTCCCGGGACTGCGTCGCAGCGCTACGCGGATGGCGTAAATCCGTCCGTACGCGCAGCGCTACGCGCCCGGCGTAACCCCTCCGAGGCGCACGGCTGCGGGAGGGAGGGAGAACTCTGCAGCAGAAAGGCCATGACGTAATAAGGATTACGGCTAAATTTAAACAGGCCGTGCTGCTGCGGGCCGAGCAGCGTATCAAGTAGCCGGGAAGTACGACTAAGCAGCGTGCGTAGAAAAAACGCACCCCTAAGGACGTGCACGTTAGCAATCACTTCCCACAAGCGGCCCTGCAGCACACCAGGGCATCGACCTTCCATAGCAAACCAACGCGACGACCGCAACCCCAGAATCGCCGCGCCCGGGATTCGAACCCGCGGCGCCGCAGCGCACCGCACCGACGCTCCGCCCGCAGCAGAGCGGGACGCTGCGCGCGGAGCCCCCACCTTGTGTTCTGCTCTGTGCGGGGCTCTTTGGCAGCTTTCGGGGCGGTCTCGCCGTGAGGAAACGAGCAGAGACGTCGTCTGCGATGGAGGGGTCACTCCGACGCGTTCCTTTCCTTGTTTTAAAGGTTGTTCGCCGTGTTGGTTGTTTGTTTTTTTTCCTCTCTGTAATTGTACCCGTAATTTCACGAATCGATGCGGTAACGCAAAAAAAAAAAAAAAAAAAAAGTAATCTCACGCGGCCCAAAATAACAATCTAAAAAAAAAAATTAAGTTTTTTTTTTTTTTTTTCTGTCGTCGTCGCCGCCGCCGTTTGACTACACCCCCTCAAAAAATAAAAAGGGAGGAAAAAAAAAAACCAACAAAACCGGCACGGAGGAGGAGGAGGAGGAGGAGGAGGAGAACAGCCACGGACGGAGCGGTGCAGCGGCGGTTCCCGGCGGAGCGCAGCGGCTCAGTCCGATCCGGGGCGGTCGGGGCTGTGCCGCTGTCCCGGTGGGTTCAGTCCTCGTGGAGGACCATCTGAAGAGCTTCAAAGTGCAAATGAAAACGGGAGGATAAAAGCGACCAAGCCAAGCGCGGTCCGGGGGGCCGCGGTCCCGCGAAGGAACCCCCCCCCCCCCTCCCCCCAAACGCTCGCAGTGCTCTCCCGGGACGATCCGCGCCGCGGGGCCGCCCCGCAGGAAGCGGCGGGAGGGGAGGATCCGGCGGAGTCCCTCGAGAGGGGAAAACGCAGCGGAGGTGCCCCCGGGGCGGGGGGGGGGGAGGAGGGGGGCTCGGGCCGGAGGGGGAGGGGGGGGGGGGGGCTCTCCGCCGCTCGCTCTCGGTGTCCGCTCAGTGCTGCTGAGCCGGGCCCCCGCTGCTCCTCCGCGCTGCTGCTGCTGCTACCACCGCCGCCGCCGTTTCGGACGCCGCCTCCGCTGCCGCCGCCGCCGCCGTCCTCGGGAGCACAGCTGCTGCCGCCGCGGCCATTTTGTTGCTAACTGACAAGAGCCGCGCCGGGCAGCGCGAGAGCGCGGGGAGGCTCCGCCGCGCGCCCCGCCCCGCCCAGCGCCGCTCTCAAACAGGAAGTGCGCCCCCTCCCCCCCCGCCCCCCCCCCCCGCCCAACCCGATCCTCCGCCCCGCGCGCAGCCACGTGACAGGGGAGCCCCCGCCACATGCAAATGAGCGCCGCGGCCTCAGCCAAAGAGCGGCGCGCGGGTGGCTTGGCCCCGCCCCCTGCCCCTGGGGGAGGGGGGGGAGGGAGCAGTGAGCGCTGTGCCCCCCCCCCCCCCACCCCGGGATTCGCACGGGCATCGGTGCGTGCACAGCCCCCCCCTCCCCCCTCCGCATCGTTCTTTCGATCGGGGGCATTCGCAGAGCCCCCGTGCAAATCGGTACCGCTGCTTCCATGGCTCCAACACCCCCCCCCCCCCCCCCCCCGCCGCGCAAACGGCGGCTGTGCCCCTCCCCGTGCCGACCGCGGCCGGTGCGTTCACCCCGCTGCCCCACCCGCGTAAAACGGGCGGCGGGGCCGTGGAAATGGGCGGCGGTGCGTTGACACTCCGTGCAGAGTGCAAGGAGAGGCTGTCCCGGGGGGGGGGGGGGGGGGGGGGGTTAGGGTTAGGGTGCACGGTGCCGCTTCGGGCTGTCCTGCCGCTCTCCGTTTCTCCGCACGGTCCCTGCAGGGCTGGCCCCGGGCACCGGGCACCCCTGGGCTGTCCCACGGCCGCTGGAGGGAGCCCACACGGTGCCAGCACGGCACGGCGTTGCTCGGCGGGCTCCTGCTGCTCGCACGCGCTGACATTTCCCAGCACGGCGATGCCAAAGCGGTGCAGACCCCGCAGCATCAGAGCAGAGCAAACCTGAGGGCGATCCTGTGCGCTCATACGTTCGCGTGGCCCTGACGCGGTCACCGGGGGAGAGTGACGTGACCTCACCCACGGCGCCCATCCTTCCCAACGCACTACGGCTCCAAGCCTGTAAAACTTCTTTCCTTTTACCTGAGCTGCTCATGGTTAAGCTCGGAGCTCAGTGGCTTTCTTTGCTTTGCTCTCTCCGCAGTGCTTCGGCCCATTTTTGCAGTCCGGGCACATTTGCAGCCCTCGTGCTGTGGTGCCCGTGCCCTGGGCTGAGCCCTGAAGAGCTGCTGCCCCAAAACAAGGGTCTGTGCAGGAATCCCATAGCCTGGTACTCTTTTTTGTTTGTTTGTTTGTTTGTTTGCAAGTTTTACATGGCCTAAGCAGTTTACTTTGCCCAACACTTTTGATGTCTCTATTTTTCTGTTTAAATTTGGAGATGGTCTGTATTTTGGGGTAAAATATAAAAGCGTGTGTCTAGGGACCCACACCTACATTTTCTCTGTGCACCTGGATGTGAAGGTAGCTACATACGCTGCCTCTTCATCACAATAACCCATTGCTGCCCAGCGATGCAACATCTGGATTCAATTCCCCCCAACCTGAGAGGCTCCAACCTGCATTTCCCATGGGGAGATGTAGCACGATGCTAAACAGCATCTGGGAAGGGGAAAACAAGGTATGTTTTATTCCTGCTCTCGGAGCGAAGCTATTGTATAAACAAGAACATGAATGTCCCCAGGCCAAGCAGCGAGCAAGGAGTGCACGGCTCTCCCCTTCTTGCCACGGCACACAGCAGCTGTGATAACACGTTCTGCCTGTTATCCGTCTCTGCTTGGCATCACACACACAGCGTGCCCTGAATGGAGGGGCAGAGCCCAGGCCTGGGCTCTGTAGAGTGCTCTGGAGGAGAGAAGCCTCCTTCAGACCACTGAGTTCTGTCTTCATCCCATAGAACCTCATGTGTGCACGGGGAGCACCAGAGATCTTTTCCTGATGTGCGCAATACACTCCTTAGGGCACACACTGCTTTGCAATGGGGTTTTACAGCAGGGCCCCAGCCCATGCATCCAGCCCCACGCTCCTCTTGACACCATGCTGGAGGTGCCAAAAGATGCCAAAATGGCAGTGCTTGGTGCTGAGCAATTGTTTTGGGCTCCTGAATTCATGCCCAGGACAAACAGGAGTTGGTATGGCCCAGGGGAGACAAAAGTAAGATCATGACCATTTGAGTTGGAAGGGACCTTTGAAGGTCGTCGTAGGAATAAAGATCTCTCCAACAACTCCCTGCATTCCCAGCTGACCACAACACCCACTTCTTCCCTTCTTTGATTAAACTGGGGACAGTGTTTACTTTGGTGACATAGGACATTTGAAAGGGGTGATACCGATACAAGATTCTATGATTCTAGTGTCCATTTATGGCATGCCTTGGGATCTCAGGGTGGAAATGCTCTACTATTGGGATGACTGTGCTGCATGGATTTCCCCATATTTGGGGTACGATTGCATCTGGGGTACCTCCTGCCTTCCTGAGAGGATATATCCCTGGAGTAGAAAGCGAGACAGAAGGAATTGTATGCGAAAGATACCAGTTGTGCTGGTTAACTAAGCTCTATGGGGTGCTCAAGGCAATGAGATGGGGTCACACCAGGGAAGGTTGCACTGCTGACAGGCACAGCCCTCAGCCAGGACCTGGCTGCTCCTTGGACTCCATCCCTACACCGCTCACGGTGCCTCTGGGATGACAAAGAATTTATCACCACCCACCCACCATCCCTAAAGTTTTATGGCAATATGGATCCATTAGAAATCCATTTTACAGAGGTATTAAAATAATGAAGGTGAGAATTAAGAGAGCAGCACATTCCTTTGAAAACCCGCTGATCATAATATATGGCTTTAAAGAAAGTTATCATGGAGTCCCCTTAAAGAAAGTTATCCATTAGTCACCATATCCGACGTTGGAGAATTGTTCCCTGAAGAGGGTTTTAAGAGAAAAGCCATTGCCTAAGTGATGAATTTGTCACTGGGGGTGCCATGGTTAAGATGGTATGGAGAGAGACCAGGATCTTGGTAGCTCCCAGTGGGACTGGGACTGGGGTTGGGACTGAGATTGGGATTTGGACTGTGAAGGCTCCTCATTTTGTATGGACACTGGTCTTTATGGCCATGGGATTGGTATAGCCATGGGGTTGGCATGGCCATAGAACTGGCATGGTCATGTAGTTGGCATGGCCATGGGATTAGCATGGCCATGGGGCCATGGGGTTGGCCTGACCATGGGGCTGCGTGGCTGCAGGCACCCACTTGTCTCAGCTGGGAAACACAGTGCAGCCCCAACGCATTGCTGGGCTCTCCTGAGATCAACCAAACAAAAATATTTGTGTTTACTGCGGGGATTTGTCTGTGCATAATTATGCATTAGTCATTACCAGGACTACAGGAGAGTTTTACACATGTAAATATGTTCCACTAATTAGACAGGGCTGGCGTGGGTTGGGTTCTCTGTGCAGCCGTATCCCAAACTTGGCAAAGCAGAGCTGCCTGAGCCTGGAGTGTGCTGAGACAGGCTACACCAACCCTTGCAGCTTTGTGCTGGAGCTTCTCAGTGCTTGGTGCACAATGCAGCAATGCAGCCTCCAGCTGCTCCCTCCTGTCCCTGTGGGCAGAGATACTCTGCAGATCGTAAGCAATAAGGCATTATTTCCTCCCAAAACATTTTAAGTGCAGCAGCTTTCAGTAATCTTCCAGCATCTTCTCCTACGTGTGACAGCCTATTAATGCCATTTGCATGAGAAGCACACAATAAATCATTCATGCGTGGTTTAGGACAGGTTATGTGTAGCAGCCTCGCCGTGATGGCCTGAAGGGATCACAGAGGCTCAGTGCTGGGTGGAAATCTGCAGCCCTCCATCACAGCCACGCAGACGGGTACATAGGGAAAGCAATGGGCACCAAACCCATCACCCCCGTGCCCACTCCATGGGGTGCAGTCAGCCCAGGGCTGGAGCTGCATGGCTCTGCTGGTTGCAGCCGCAGCACATCGCTGGTGCTCAGTGCCTTCAGAAGTAGCTCTGGGTAGCTCCGGTTGCTCAGAAATCAGCCTGAAGTCCAGGCTGCTGCACTCAGGACCTCTGCTTTCCTGGAGGAGTGGCTGCACATGGAATCAGCACAAATGATTTCCTTGTTCCTGATTTAACAAAGATCTCAGGCTCGTGTGTCTTCCCACTGACCCCTGCTTGGTTTGGGAAGCATTTACCATAGAGGGATGCAAAGTTCCTACAGACTCTGCTAGTGGTGGGAAAGAAGACAGGAGGGGTATCCATCAGTGCATGGCACTGCCAGGCAGCACTGGTCTGCTCCACATGGCCCCATCCCCATCACCACCACTGCTCAAACACCACTGCCGTGCACAAGGACAGCTTCTCATGTGCTCCTTCCCGACGTGACAGCTGGGAGCTCTGTTTGTTGCTCACCTGCGTGTGATCTCGGTGGGGATGCACACTTCTGAGTGCCAAAGTTACACATTCCCAGGCTGCTTTTTGATGCTCATAAAGAACGTCACTCTGAACGCGCTGCCTAAGCAGGAATTAATTGTGTTCAAAATTCAGGTTAACGAATGCTGTAAGAAGCTGTCTTAGGGGAAATAAAAGGAAAAAAGCCAACAAGGGCGCTAATGATCAGAGCAAAGCCCTGATGTTGGGAGGACTGGGTCTCTGTGGAAGCAGGTTACTCATCATTTCCAACAGATACATGCCCGCATGGCGAAGTGTTTATTTTGTACTCTCTGAAGTGGTTAATCTACATGTGGAGCAATGGAAAGGTGGCTTATTAGGCTAATTGCTAATAATAATAATAATAATAATAAATAATAAAAAAAAAAAACCCTGAACAACTCTGAGCAAATATTGGAGGGTGGTGAAAACAAACACCACCTCTGTTCTGCATGGGGTTCTCCCACTAGAAATCAGGTGGTCCAAAGAGCGGCACCTCCGGGCTGTTCATTACCGCTGAGCGACTCCGCCATGCAGAACTGGATGAATGGAAAGGTGACTGTGAAGGCGCCGAGGGACGCGCTAATGATCCGCCTCGTCCGCAGAGATGTCCCCTCCACCAGGACCCGGTGCCACGCTGTCATGGGGAGACGCTTTGCAGAGGGGAAGGAGATGTCATCGCGGAGCGGCGCCGCGATGGCGAAGCCTGAGATGGAAAAATAATTGCATGCATGTTTTTTAATACAACAGGATTCCCCCAAGCTCATTAAAGCAGATGGAAGTTTTAGAACCTGTATTACTTTAAAAATTAATTTACAGCTGTGGGGCTCGGTGGCCCAGAGAACATTAAAATGATAAATCCGGAAAGGTGATGCGAGCAGAAGGGAGGATTGCGTCGGTCACAACATGGCTCGGTGTGAGGCACAGAGATGTCAGGTTTTGTTTGAGCCCCTCTGCGGTTCCCTCCGTGCTGTTGTTTCCGGGCTTAACCCAGATTCCAAACCATTGTAGCAATTTATTAAGATTTCCTCCCTAATGACTTCTGATCTCAAAAAACCGTGCTGGTGGCTCTGCTGTATCTGAGCCAGGCTACAGGACAAGGGGAAGCAACGGGCTGAACATCCATGGGGCAGCAGCAAGATGTGCTCTGGGCAGGTCCGTGCACCCCAAGTGGGGCCGCAGCTGGGCACTGAGCAAAGCAAAACCAGCCCTGAGGATGCACTGTCCTCCCCTTCCTGCAGCTCTGCTCATGTATTTATTGTGGCGTGCAGCTGGTTTCCTCCCTGTACCCACCAAATTAACTTCTCCACCAAATTAACGCCGTTCCTTTGCTGCCCAGCCCGGAGCAAGGCACATTCTCTGTGGTGCGCAGGGCTGCAGGCTCCCATTGAGGTCTTGGGGCAAACAAAGCCCCCATTCATTGCCCGGCCCCTCTGCTGTCCCTTTGAGCCCCGGCTGCTTTCTTTTTATTCTTTCCCCAACATTGTTGGTTAATTTCATTGACAAAATTCATAACTCAGGGCAGGGGAGCTCACTGCTATTCAGCTGCTGGGGGTTTTGTTTCGCTTTTCCACGCTCTCATCCCACCCCGCTCCCACCCTTGTGCCATGCAGGGGATGGAGCTCTGCACGCAGCATTTGGGGGTTTTCAGCTTTTGGATGGGAAAGGAAAAGCAGTCGTACAGAATCTGAACCCAAACCACGAGTGCAGGAAGGCTGGAATCACACACCACAACCAAGTGTTATAGGCACAGAACCCAGGAGCCATTTGGGCACCTCTGAAGGGCCTGCAACGCTTTTAAGTATGCACGTAGTTGCATTTACAGCCAGCAAAGCAGCGTGCTCAGCTGGCACCTAAAGCAAGGCTTGTAATGGTGTGTGATGCAGCAGCTCCTGTATTTCCTTTGCATGACCCCTGCATGGAACTGGCAGTGCTGCTTTGCAGGCTTAAGGCGGGATCCTAGAGCTTTGCACTGATGCTGCCACACAGAGAAATCCCCCCCAGTGCAGTTTAGCTGCAAACCTACCTTTGAGACCTCCTTCTTCTTTCATAGAATTCGTTAAGATTGGAAAAGACCTCTAAGATCACCTAGACCAACCATCATCCCATCCCCACCACAACCGCAGTGCTACGCCTCTTTGTTCAGCGTCGCTTCCACAATCCACTCTCCCACTGCTGCCCCAGACATTGCTCCCCTCCCGTGGAGCTGGGTCACCTCCTGCTCTCAGGCCTCGTATCACAGTGACAATGAATGGCCCACGAGGCGCAGTCCCAGATGCCTCTCCCTACCTGGGTGCCCCACGGTTGGGTCCAGCACCTCCCCACTGCTCTGTGGCTGCCCCCTAAGCACCGCCAGCCCCGTCTGCCATGTACAGATTGCACTGCATTGGGTCTTATTATACACCAGAATACCTTCCTCCCTCACCAAAGGTCAAACTTAGATCCAATTTCAGCCAGGAGGGAGACGTCTGTCAGACAAGCACTAATCACTGTTTAGTATTCATATTCACCTATTAGAAGCTCCGTGCTGTAAACATGTCTATGAATTAACAAGGCATCTGGCCTCTCTTGTACAATATGAGCAGCTTGGAGCATGAAGTGTCTACAGAAAAGAAGAAGTGCCTTCCATCTGTCTCTCCCAAATATCGCTGCCATCACCAAAGCAAACAGAGCCGCCTCCCGGCACGTGCTGCTGGAGCTGGGAAGAAGGCAGAAGGAGAAAGGGAAAATGTGGGGTTGGCTTCCTGCAAATGATCCGGGGTGGCTCCATCAGGGGTACCCGTGACCAAAGGGAGGAGTCAGTGTCACCATTCAGGTCGTCAGGCTCCTTCCATCCACCCTTCTGCTGTGGGAAAGCTGTTGCAGAGTGGTTGGGTTCCTCACTGGGGGCTTTGTCCTGGTAAAATCAATGGGGAGCACTGTCCCCATCCCCGGGGGGGCACAGCAGGCTATCCACACACCAGGAAACCCTTCAAGCATGAAAGCTCATTTAACAGGAGCTCATCTCCTTGTGTTCGGAGATACAGAGCACGGAAAAAGCATGACGGATTTGGGCATATTTTAACTGAATGACAGTCCACCAGGGATTGAGCTAAGACCACAAACATTATTTCCCTTCCCAGCGAGGCCGAGGTGATGGATCTGGGTTTTGCAGGAGGAAGCAGTGTGGTTCCTTGCCTGTAACCTCCCATCTTCCCTTCCTTGGTGGAGGTGAGGCACACGGAGCCCAAACAAAGGCTGTGTTCCTGAGTTTGGCCATGAGTGCAGCAGAGCCGCAGCCTCACACAGCAAAACACAGCACCGTTTTGCAGCCGGCTCTGTTAAAAATATTCTGTTTAATTGATTTTTTTTTTTAATCTATTATGCTGCTCTCGGCTCGGCTATTGATCCGCAGCGCTGGAGAAGTAATGAAGAAGCCTTCAAATCAATAAGGCCAAAGTATATCTCAAACTGTATCTGCTCCAGCAGCACCACGGGGATGTGGCTGGGCAAATTCCCCAGGCAGGGCCGTGAGCGAGAGCAAACCCGTCCTGATGGCGGCCGAGATTTATTTCTATTGGCATAAACATAACTAATGAAACCCCGACGACTCTTCCCGTCCGTGAGAGCTGATAATATATCGCAGTGCTCACAATGAAATGAGCAAGAACGCATTTGCAAAGCAAAAAAAAAAAAAAAAAAAAAGAGAAGAAAGAAAGAGAGAAAGAAAGAAAAACTCCCTCAACCGTGAGCGATATTTTCTTCCTGGTGCCCTTGGCTCTCCTCCACCCCCTTCCCCACCAGGATAATATTTCTCCTCGGAGCTGTGTCTGGCTTTCAGTGTGGCTTTCAGAACACTCTGAGGCTGAGTTTGAGTTTTTCTTTTATCCCTCGCTGTCAGCACTGGAGCAGGTTGGCAGCTAAACTTAACTGATAGTATTGTTTGGGGCTAACAGCCTTATCTTATCTTGGTCGTAGTATTCATATTACCTTTGATAAGCCACCTGGGGCCACATGCAAGCAAGACTCGAGGCAGTGCCCTCGTTCAAGTTCAGCACCTATCTATTGTCATGAAAGCAGCACCACGCCGTGAGCACAGCTGGTACATCCCATCCAGGACCCCATCAGCTCAGGGGCACACACAGCACCATTAACCAGTAGCACCACTTTTCCCCCAAAACGCAATGTCCTTTGGCAGTGTTCTTGCTGGTGGACCTCAGATCCAGAGGAGGGTTCCTCTGGAGCCCTCAGATCTCCCAGCCCACCACCATGCCCACTGAGCACGTCCCTCAGTGCCACATCTACACCTCCAGGGACAGTGACCCCCACCACCTCCCTGGGCAGCTGTGAGGACCCCAAATGCAGGAGAGCAGCAACATGCAGCCAGCACTGCACATCCCAATGAGCACTGCTGGTTGTGCTTTTCTAACCCAGAAGGTCCCCAGCACTGCACGGGACCTGCACTGGAGCCTCCGAGCACTGAAGGCACTCCAAGCCAGCAAATTAATCTCCTTTTTTTCTTTATATTTTCCTTTCTTTTCCTTTTCCTTTTTTTTTTTTTTTTTTTTTTTGGGGGGGGGGGGTTGATGGGAAATGAACCACCGAAGTTTAAAAATATGGTAATGCAATTAGTGGCTTTGGCAGGCTAATGAAGCCACTTTAAACCCTTGCGAAAATACCATTAAAAGAGAATGCTTAAGAGCCTCTTCAAACTTTCCAAAATGAGAAGTACGTTCATATGCAGAAGATGCCAATCTAGTCTCCTTTCTCCTCGGTTCAAGATTAATTAGGGCCTTGTTTAGTGCATGAATGAGGAAACAAATGAAATCTTGGATCGCAGAGCACTGGAACCAATTTTTTAATCATTTTTTTCTTCTTTACAATTACATTCCTATCAAGAAGGTCTTCATTTGACTTTCTGTCACGGGGCCACATCGTGTCAGGTAACCACTGCAAGTGTGGGGGTTGAACTATATGAATTTGCTCAGAAATAAATGCATGAGATATGTATTTAACACAGCGCTAAAGCATTAAAATGCTGCTGAGTTTCCATAATAAACACACGTAACCCTTTCTTTGAAACTCCCTCAAAACAAACAACTTTGAAAAGACCAACAATATCCTCCCCAGCACAAAGCCAGCCTGGGTATTTAAAGATTACCTTAGAGAAATGTATTAATGCCTGAGAGAAGAAGTGCCATACAATGGAATGGGATTACCAAGGTAAGCAATAATAGATAGAAAGAGAGCAAATATGTTTGAGACTAATTGCTAAAGAATAGGTTTTGCATGTTTAGTGGGGGAGAAAGGAGAAAGGAAGCTGCTCTGTAGCATTGATGAGGGCTGGGTTTAACAGATCCCACCATAGGGAGGCTCAGGTTTGGGTCTAAACCATCCCCATCTCCAGCCCCGTGCTGGAGAAGCGATGGGAAATACGTAACGATGACTGGCAGCTCAGCTCACTCCTTCACATTAGCACCCATTTATCATTAGCCAGACCTCTGCCAAGGCGAACTGATAATGTTTTCCTAAGTGGAAAGGCAAGGGTATAATTTTCATAGCTGATTTGTTCATTTCCCTCTCTCCCGTGTCCTTTGAGCAATTGCAAATCAGACCTGTGCTTCCCAGGACACACTTCTGTGGGCATTTATAAAGAAAGGATCGTGTCACCTCTTGACCACACTCCCTAACCTCGGCGCTGCCGGGCAGTGTAATAAAGTCCCCGCAATAGATACTCCTGATGGAGAGGGCAGGCTGAGCAGTGATTGCCTTCATTACTTCCTTCACATTAGCAAAATTGTAAGATGGATGGGGAGGAGAGGGTTTTACTCCAATCCACATCCCAGCGGCTTGCCGGTCGCTATAGGAGCTCGTTGGGCATGCATAAAGCAGCAGCACCTCTGTCATAAAGCCTGGCACGTCGGGAGGAACCGGGAGCGATGGTGCTGCAGTAAGGACACTTCATTAGCCAGGAGAGGCCAAGTCTTCAAAGGAGCAGAAGAATATGGAGAAACGCCTACAGCTGGACTCTAAATAACCAGGTTAACTACCGACTGCACACACAAACCCTGCTGCCCTGAACCCTGCTGCTCTGATGGAGTTTTAATAGCTCCTGCAATAAAAAGCAGTGAGTCCCAGTGGAGGGCTCTCCATCTACTCAGAAGGATGGTGGGCAATCCCCGCATGCAACACGTTCCTCTGCTGCAACATGTGCCTCTCCTTCCCATGGCCAGGGCAAGGCAGGACACAGCATCACCTGCGTTCAGGAGTGCAGTGCAGTGCACAGGAGCTTTTCACTTCTCACCGCCCCTTTCTGTGACATTTCCATGAATTAACACAGCAGTGTGTTTTTCTGCTTTGCAAACAGCAGGCTGGAAAAAAAATATAACACCAACATTTCCTATTTCAATAGAGCCGCGTGGCAGCTGATGTGCCTTGAGAACACTTTGAGTCACACTAGGCTTTGTAGGTCCTCTTATTTTCTTTACAGCCGTTAGAGGTGTGCGTACTGCAGCGGCGTGGGGACAGAAGGGGACAGAAGGGGACAGAAGGGGACAGAGGGACATCGGTGGCTGCAGGCTCTGTCCCGAGCATGCCACAACCACAGCGACACACCAACAGGTCTCTTTGCATCTAACCATCGTGGGGGCTGGGAGAGCAGAGCAGCAGGAAGAGCAGAGCGAGGCAGCGAACCGTGCAAAGGATTTCTTTTTGTTTGCTGCCTGCGCTCAGCTGCAATCTGTGTCTCTGCGCTGGCAGTGGGCACTGCTCCCTGTGCTGAGTGGCTCCCGGGGCTGTGCTGTGTGCAGGTGATGGTGGCAGTGAGGGCGGGCAGGTGTCACCCCCATTGCACCTACACACAATGAAAATATCACTGCAGATCCAAACCTATCCATGTTGCACATGGCTGAGCTCGCTCCACAAGTGAAAGAAATACAGCATTGAGCACACTGGTTTTCCTAAAATATCTCTCACTGCCATCACGGGGACCTTCTGCGTGGGGGCAGACCCTGGTTCCCCCCCAGTGCCCTGCTTTGCTCCCAGTTGGTGAATAACATCCCACCTTTCACCATCTGGTGTGTGCAGTCAGCACAAGTTGGGCAGATACTTGTTTCCTTTTGGAAGAGCAATTGCCTGCCGAGGTCACCCCTTCCAAGGATAAAAGCTGTGCTCACAAACAAGGTGGTGGGGATGGGTCCCACTCAGAGCACTGCAATGGGCACCAGGAGCAGCAAGCAGTGGTAGGGTCCTGTTCCACATCCCTCCAAGACATACGTGGGGGCTCTTCTGTCCCCCAGACAAGGTCTGGATCCAACACAGAGCGCTAACACCCACTCAGGGGGTCTGGCTGCAGAAGAGGGGCTCAGCAATGTGACCCCCCCCAAATGCTGCCCCCAGGCTGAGGAATCACAGCTGGCAGCAGGTATGGTGCTGTGGGGTGAGGGATGCTGCTCTGCTGCGTTGCTGCAAACCCACCCCTTCTAAAGGAGCACTTATTGCACTACAGAGCTGTGCAGCTCCATGCAATGCTAAGGAACTCCTTCCCATGTTCTTCTTCCAGTGGACAAATCGTCCCTCCCATCCCCACTCCTATAGCTCCACACAATGTGAAACAGCTCTGCTATCATTGCAGTCACTGTAGGCTAAAATCCCTTTACAGGATGCCAGCCTCACAGGGACAGACCAAGGCAACACCAGCTCCCTGCATGCCCGACACAGTGTGAGTGGCATCAGTGGTGGCACTGCCCAGACACAGAGGTTCCCTCTCCCATTCAACTGAACCAACCCTGTGTTCTGGCACTGGAAAACTGGGACAGGGTGGGAAGAAGCACACTGAGCCCCCTGCAGCTCCTCATGGAAGGACTGAGGTGTGCCCTGGCAAGTGCAGGGTGGGCAGAAGGAGCGAGGTGTTAGGATGGGGAGCAGTCAGCATGCAATCTGCCACCGTGTCACCTCCCACCCACTGTATCCCAGTGACAGTGCCATATCCCCAGGTGAACCCAGAGCTGTTCTGAAGGAGGCAGCTGATGGAGGAGAAAGCATTTTAACAGCACAAAAGGGCTCCCAGCCGTTTAAAATCAAATCCTGGTGAGTGCTCGTGGCTTGGAAGAGCTGTGCAGGCACAGCCCAACCCCTCCATCTTCTGTGCAAAATCACATCTGACAAATCTAAAGCAAGAGAAAATCAAGGCCTGACTATGAAGGACAACATTGGGCCAAGCCTGTTCAATTATCTCCCCCCTTTCTGTCACGTCTCATTTGCTCTCGAGCTGTCAGATCCCACCCCTCATCGCCAGCTCCGCCGTCCTGTGCTCCATCCTCCGCCTCCCATTCTCTCCCCACCCGTCACCAGGGTTCCCCATGCACATCCCAGTGTCCCCCTCCCACCCAGCTGCCACATCCCAGCTGCAGGGGCTGCAGGCTCCCAGCACTGCTCGAGGTGGGCAGTCTGAGCAGAGCAATGCCCCGATGAGCTTCTGCTCCAAATCGGTGGGAGCACCGCTTGTTCTGACTGGAAACATGCAGGGAGATGGGTTGTGGGTGGTTTCAGAAGCAAACCCTCTGCGTGCGATGGCAATCGTGTTTCCTAGGGTTAATTTCTTATCTCACCTCTCCAAAGCACTTTGCAAGGTTTTATCCTGTTGGAGGGAGGAAATCCATCCCCATGATTTTCCCAGGCTTATGAAGAGGCAAAGAGAAGCATTGTTCCTAATGAGAAAACGCCGGCAAGAAAGTGGCCAGAACTGCTCTTATCCAGGGTGCACTCTGCATTCGTCTGGTGGGAAAACCAGATGATTCTCAGTTACCCGTGCAAACAGGAGATGTCTAGTGATACCCACACCTGCCAGGCAGCCTCTCCATCCCTGCCACCTCTGGGTTCACATCTGTATATTTGTGCAGTTTGCTCTTTCGTATAAAGAAAGCAGAAATCTGTCCCTTACGCAACACGTGTCACAGAAGCACCGACGCTTTTGTATTGAGAGGAGGTCTGGTGGCATTTGAATCTCGGGAAGTAATGTGGGCGTTTGTTGTCTCCAATCTCCCCCTTCCTGACACTGTCCATGGTGCCGGGAGCTGTGAAATCGCTGCTGCTGGGGAGCACGCTTGGCAAGGTTGTGTTTGGGACACGGTTAAAGGGCAGTACTGGTGGTACAGGGATGGGTGGACTAGGTGATCTTAGAGGTCTTTTCCAACCTAAATGATTCTATGATTTGGGGCCGACATTGCAGCCCCATGCTAGCAAGTAGCAAACCCCGTGTGCGAGCAGATTGCTTCAAACCCAGCGCTTTCTCTCCGATTCTCATTTGCTTTGCCTTTCATGCTGCTTTCTCATCTATAAAAGGGGAACCAACCGGGGGGAAAAGAAAGGGAAGAAAAAGGCACACGAACACCTGAACATCTTTTTCATATACCTGCCACTGCTGCCACTCAGTGCTGGATCTGAATAAAAGCGGATGGGAGGGAGGTGGGGAAGGATGAATAGCGTTTCATGCCCTGTAGTCAGACATCATTGCAGGTGGGAGCTGAGCGGGGCTGGGCGGCACATCCCGCCAGAGCTGTGCTTTGAAGGCTGGGCTCTAATTTCCAGGCTGCAATTACTGCACTGGTAATGGTCTGTCAGGAAATGGGGTCACCCAATGGGAGCGCAGATGGAGGGGCAGTCCTGGGGTCCCAGCGGGGGACGGCCTGGGGGCTCGTGGTTGGGTCTATCTGTGCAGGCTGAGATTGTCCCACAGCCATTCCCGCTGATCTGTGATAGCAACAGGGCCCGAGGGAATGACATGGAGCTGTGTCAGGGGTGGGGCAGGTGCGGCAGAGGGAAGGGCTCTGCCCCAAAGGGTGGAGGGCACGAAGCAGCTCCCCAGGGCAGTGGGCACGGCCCCGAGCTGCTGGAGCATTGGGAGCACTGGGACATCACTCTCTGACATAGGGTTTGGGTGGTGCTGTGTGGGGCAGGAGATGGACTCAGTGATCCTTGTGGGTCCCTTCCAGCTTGGGATATCCTGTGACTTGGAGCTCTGGTCCCATGAAGCAATGCTCATTATGGAAGAGATTTCCTAAAAGCACAGCACATCAGTCACTTTTGAAAGCTTGCTGGTGGTATCCAACATGATCACAGGTTGGGCAAGAGATGAGACCCCTCTTTCTACCTCCCGTGTGGCAGTTCAGCTCTGAGGATGGGTGACATCCCCAGCCCCAGCTAAACCCAAACTGCTGCCTCCAGGTGGGATGTGCTGCACTTCTGCTCTGCCCCAAGCCCAGTGCAACACTTTTAGAGCACCTAAACCCTCACAAAGGCACCCAGCAAGATTTGCAAAAGCAAACTTGCTTAAGCGCTTTGGGAAATTCCTTTGAGGATTTAATTGGGTTCAAAACTTCCTGCAATGAGTGAGTGCTGCAGCTGCAAGGAGTGGGTGATGGCAGGAGCCTACATGCCAAGGTAGGGGAGCACACACAGGAGCTTGCCATGGAGTCCTGGGGAGGGGGAACCCCACCTCTCTCCACCTCTGAATTCTTGTTTTTCTTGATCAGGGCTCTCTGTGCCCTCCAGCCCTGCTCCTTCCCCCTCACCTCGCTGCACTGCCATATCCATAGCAAATTCATCCTTCTCCACTCTGAGAGCTGCCCGCACTTCATTAAATATCTTAAAGGTGCTAATGACTTTTTAAAAAAGACCCAAACTGTCTGATGTTTTTCCAGCTCATTTCCTGCTGCTATCTCCCCAAATCCGGTGGACAGTAATGACACGTCTGAGGCAGAAAATGGGATTATGATGAACAGAGTGAACACCGCTGATATGTGGACAGCATTAAACATTTGCAGCCTCTCTTCTCTACCTTTTCCTTCTGCAGGTACCTGAGTGATCCCGCTCCATCCCCTTGCACTGACTGCTGAGCTTGGGCTCATCCAGAGGGGGATGCAAAGCTTTTTGGCACTGCACATAGATGGGAATTTTGTCAGGGAAACACTGTTAATCTGTCCAGAAGCAAACTGTTGGATCAAGACATTATTTCTCCCCTCTGTAAAATGCTGATGGGATGCTTGTGGCTTGTCTTGGGACAGACACTCCTAACACTCATAAGAGACAGTCACCATCTGGATCTGGCACTTCAGCCCCACAGGTTTTGGGTTTCTATAAGGAAAAGCAGCAAGGAGGTGGGAGAAAAGTGTTGGGAAGAAGCCAGGGGGTTGGGTGACTTGCACAAAGCTACGCAGCTGAAGGGGAATTCAACCAAGATCTTCCAGTTGTTGGAAATAAATTTCACACTGTGCAGCTTTTGTTCCAAATCACAGAAAATCAGTGCTTTTCAGAGAGGAGAAACAGGCAACAAGTTCATTTAGTGAGCAGGTGCTTTTGCTGCCTACGAGTGGCTCTAATGCAAGAGGAGGATTTTTCTGGACTTCTCCTTTATCCTGTGACACGTGTCTGCATGGGGAGGGATGGAGAAAACAGAGGGAAGTTCAGATCAGCAAATGTGCTGAGCACACTAAGCATGTGATTGCCAGAGGTCAATAGTGCAGCCAAATGAAACACTATTTCTTTCAGAGCACTGAGAAGCACTTCTCAGCGCAGGCTCTTCCCAGCCCAAATTTCATCTTTGGAAAATGACACAACAAAGAAAATAACTTATTTTCCTGCCTTTGGTAAAGGCAGGCAGTGATCTCACCCAAATATTCCGGTGATTCAGTGCTGTACCCAAATCTCAGCCCAACACTTCTCCAGGACATCAACACGGGCAAGGTGTCCACTGCCCTCCCTGGGGCCAGCCCTGCCTGCACCCTGCCTGGTTTTGCCAGTGATTCCCATCTCACTGCACGCCCAGCTCATGGCAGGGACCTAAACCCACACCAGAGCTGCAGGAAACCCTGTCATGAACACCAGCAAAGAGAGGACACCAGGTTTCCCATCACTGAGCTAGTCAAGGCCCTTTCAAATGCATAAACCATGTGCTTGCACTGGGAAAGTCCCTTCCAACTCAAGTGATTCTATGATTCTGTGATCCTATGATCCCATGAATCTATGATCCTACAGTCCTATGATCCTATGATTTCATGATTCTCTGAGTCTATGATTCCATGAACCTATGATTCTATGAAGGGCAAGATGCCCCAGAACACAAAGCCATGAAAAGAATCACGGAGAGCTCAGCTGAGTGTACAGACGTGGCAACCTGCTCATGCTGCTAGAGCTGGTACATGCTCGGAAGATAAATATTTCTTCTAAAAGCTGGATGTGAGCCCCACACCATGCAGGTGACACCCACAGTCCCCCACCACCACGGCCAAGCTATTCCTGGGACTAAAATGGAACCATTGCCCCCAGTTTTGCCATGGTGGGCAAATGAATTGGTGGAGTTAAACAAAGCAAAAGGCTGCTCCTACCCTGCTCCCCTCCCCGCAGATCCCACCAAGATTGCAGTTCCAAAAAGCACTCTCTTCAATGTGGGAGGAAGATTGCCTGAGCTTTCATGCGTTCACTGCTAGATTGTATTGTTGCTGCTTTTAACATGTTTCGCTCAGTTAAATAGTAACTGATGACAGCTACGCGCTGAAATCCTTTGGTGTTTTTATCGTGGATTTTATATATATATATATATATATATCTTATAAAGAACAGCACACTGCAAGGCCTCTTACCATATCAAAAACAACAAAAGAAAGCCCCCTATTTTTGTGTAAAGTATCAAAGCAATAACGTGTGCTCATGCAGCGCAGGCAGCCTATCAGAGGTTGATCGGGTTTTATTGGCCTTGGGCAACTCTGCGCACGACGGTCTTTAGAGTGACATGGAATTTATTAAACTTTTCCACAGCCTGACAGTCTTCTCCCAGCTTGTCCCCACCCCCAAGCTCTTTTCTTTTGAAAAATGATTTCTGCCAATCTTATGCTTTTAACGTTTTGTGGTTGTTTTTTTTTTTTTTCCTTTCTCTCTTTTTTTCCCCTCTCTTTTTTTTTTTTTTTTTCTTTCTTCTTTTTAATCGCTGGACTCTGAGTGCGACTCTTCAGGCATCTGTTTAGAATGGCCCATTAAGATCCCACTGCAACGACGACAACAAAACACCAGAGAGAGAAGCAAAAAAAAGCAGCCACACAGCCCATTACTGTCTGGTTCAGCCTTATTGCACTACATTACCCGATATGACAAGCTCTGCATACATATAACACACACCAAGGGTTTTTTTCCCCTTCTCCTGGATAGCCTAATTTGGGCTTTGCACAGTGTCCTGCAATAAATTTCCTCTTGCAGACAATAGCCTGTCGCTGTCAGCTGCTTGCCCTGCTCGTAACCCAGTGCTGCTCAAAGCATTGCTCTGCTCGCACCCTTCACGCTGTCAGGGGATGCCAGCATTGCCATGTGCACTCGTTAGCACAAGCATCCAGCTCTCTGGTCAGCAGAGAGGATGGTGGGTTTTTTTTTTGCACTTTTCATTTTGTTTCCTAGGTGTGAACCAGACTGGCAGAGTAACTCAGGGCCGTGGCGCAGCCACTGGACCTGATGATCACAGAACCATTGAATGGTTTGGATTGGAAAAGACCTTAAAAAATAAAACATTGGACTGTGGAATAGTTTGGGTTGGAAGAGATCTCTAAGACCATCAAGTCCAACCCCACCCCACCCCCACCGTGCCCACTAACCACATCCCTCATAGGTACACCTCCACATTTCCTCCAGAGATGGTGACCCCATCAATTCCCTGTCTGATGATCTTGTTCCAACCCGCTGCCATGGTAGGGGTGCTCGTGCAGTGTGTTAATCTTGAACAGCGCTGAAATCAGGGCATCAGGCTCCTCAGCTGAATTGCTTCACACAAAATACACAAATCTGGCTTTTCTGCACAATTTTCCCATCTGCTGATACAGAAATTTGGGATCTGAGATTGAAACCTGCCAAATTAAGATGCGTTTGCTTATAATGACATTCACTGACATGGGTATCTTCAGAATTATTCCATTTCCCATGCTCTTTCCTAAGGAAAGCAGAAGAAAGAACTGCCTCTCTTAGCTGGTAATTTGCATTAAAATAGCTCCACATGCAGTGTAGAAACAGCAGAAATCCTCCCAAATCTTTTGAAACAGATAAACATGGACTGTGGGACCACGGGTTCAGAGAGGTACTCAGTGTCTGAAGGACTGGGTGAGGGTGGGAGCCTGCAGCATGGGGGGGAACAGTGCTCTGCCACCTCCCAACACCTCACTCACTGAAGGCAAAGCTGAACGGTGAAGCTCCCCATAATGGTTGGCCAAAGAAATGGGAGAAAGGGAACAAATGACCATCGCTGTGACATCACCAATGTGCTCACAACACCAGGTGTGATGTCACAGGCGAGTTCATTCCCACAGTGGGGATCTAAACCCCTTTCGTTGGTTATTCCCGAATAAATGCTCCAGGTACAAAGGCCCAGTTCCCTTTGGATCAAAAAGCAAATGAATAAGTGACAGTGAGTGACACTGATGCTGTACAAAACCATAAAGCAGAGGGTACTCCTGAGGTCTCAGAAAGAAAGAAAGAAAGAAAGAAAGAAAGAAAGAAAGAAAGAAAGAAAGAAAGAAAGAAAGAAAGAAAGAAAGAAAGAAAGAAAGAAAGAAAGAAAGAAAGAAAGAAAGAAAGAAAGAAAGAAAGAAAGAAAGAAAGAAAGAAAGAAAGAAAGAAAGAAAGAAAGAAAGAAAGAAAGAAAGAAAGAAAGAAAGAAAGAAAGATGTTTAGCAGCAGCTTCAAGTGAAGATCACACATTTTTCACCAACCTCCAAAACAAAATGGAAGAAAAGTCATTAAAGCCCCCATGGGTGTGCCATTACAGGCACAGAGCAGCATCCCTCTGACAGGCAGCTGTTTGCTGGGTGAGGGGACATACCCCCACAGCCTCCATCCACCTCCCCATCCTTGGTTAGGTTCAAGGGTGGGATGGAGCACACACACTGGGTAGGACGAGGAGTCTTTGAGGAAGGACAATGCCAATGGAGGGACCCTCAGGTCCCTGCAGGGTCCTAGCCCCACCTGTCCAGCAGTGTCCCCTCTCAGAGCCAGTGCCACTGAGCTGTCTCCATGCTTCACAGATCTTCTCCGCTATGCTTCCCTTTATTAAATAAAGAAATAATCCGGCATCTCTTGCCCTGGAGAAGCTTTCAATAAGATGGATAAATATATATAATTAGCCAAGGAGAGAGCAAACTCCAGTGAATACAATACACCCTGCGAGACAACCCTCCATTAAAAGCCTCCTTGTTTAAACTTCAATATTTTAGCAACAGTGACAGAGAAACACGGAGGAAAGCATTAATACTTCACTTTCCCTTCCAACAGGTTCATCGGATAATTCCCTGCCGCCCTCACACCTTGGCTGTCCTGTTTCATCCCCAAAACATGTTCCTTTCTAAGCCCCAAATACCTGCTAATTTATACCTGTGAGTTCCCTGCTCAGTTCTGCATGCTAGCACAGAGCCTTTGCCTTTTCAACCAGCATGAAATGCAGATATGTGATAGCACTGTGGTTCTGGGGTCTATCGCATCAACAGCAGCGCTCTGCAGAGGTTTGACCACGGGCAAGGCTCACGGGTGCAGTGCCTCACTGCATCTCTTCCACCTTCTGCTGCCCCATTTGGGAGCTACAGTGCATAGAAGAAGGGCCTTAGGGGATCTCAAAGTGGGTTGTAATGCCGTAGTGAAGCAGAAGGCTGAAGCTGAGCACTGAGGTTGGTCCCAGCCCACAGTCAGTGCCCCCTCTTTTTTATCTTACTTCTCACCCGTGAGAAGTGAACCCAGAGTGGCATAACATGCTAGGTTTCCATCGGATGGTTTTCCAGTTTAGCTCAGCTTCTGTCCTGAAGGGTTTTTCACAACGTTGTGCTGCGAGTGCTGCTATTCCCACCGTGGTTTATTGCAGTTTCACTGCAATTACCTGCCATTACACTCAAATTTACATCAGAACAGGAAAAAATGGTTCCTCAGAAATTAAACAGCACTCCCTGGTGGGATAATTCCTTCTCCCGAACTTCCCAGTAATGAAAGCTGTAAGTAAATTTGCTGTAATTCAGGGTACAGAAGACCATCTACCATTAAACTAAAGTCTAATGCTCATAACAGGACAGCACCTCGACGTTCAGGAGAAAATTCCCACAGGGCCCTGGAAATATAAGTGGGTTCCTACAAGCTATCACAAAATCTCCAGCACCAGGCAGGTGAGGAACCTCTGTAAATTCCCCCAAAGCTTAGCAGAACCATAGCACGGCTTACGTTGGAAGAGACCTGAAAGATCACCCAATCCCACCCTTGTTGTGGGCTGGGTGCCCCTCCAGCAGCTCAGGGTGCCCAGGGCCCATCCATGGCCCCAGGCACCTCCAGGGAGGGGCAGTCAGCTTGTACAGCTTTTTGCCGTGTTGGAAATGCCTTTGACAGCGTGACACCTACATTGGAGCAGACACCCACAGTTGGGGTTTCCATACTGGTATGATTTGCGTCAGAGCTCCAGGACGTGGGGTGCTTCATTCCAACCCTGATGTGAAGGGCTCTCTTTAAAGTCAGGAGGAACGAAAGTGCCTCCAGGGAGACCATTGGGAGGGGCCTCAAGTTGTGCCAGGGGTGATTCAGGTTGGACTTTAGGAAATACTTCTCCTCTGAGGGAGCGATCAGGCACTAGAATGTGCTGCCTTGGGGAAAGTAGGGAAGGTAAAATGGAAAACATAAGGGTTGGCAGCTCAGGGTGGTTTGTGACCTGGGGGAGGTTCAAGCAGCGATGGGTGCACTGCAGCCAGCCCCATGTTACCACACTGAGAGCATCTCTGGCACAGTGCTTCATCTCCAGCGTGGGTGGGGACACTGCCCTCTGCCCTGCACAAACAGCCAGAGGGGCTCAGGGTTAACTCGCATGGCTCTGCCAGTGGTGCAGATACCTGGACCCAGGGGGACTTTGTGCCTTTTGGTGTCATCAAGATGCCCCTGGTTCCCTTCCCACAGGACAGGGTGGCTGTCAGCCCCTGATTTACCTCCCCTTTGCAATTTATTGCTGACTTCTTTATGTGCACGGATCATATCCCCTTGTATTTATCTCATCTTTAAAATGAATGTCCCCCCCCTGCAGTCTCCCCTCCTGTGGAAGCCTTTCCGTGTCTCCAATCATTTTTGTTGCCTATCTCCTGACCCCTTCTATTCCTGCTATATCATTTTGAGGTGAATTGACCAGAGGGGAGCACAGCATTCCAGGCAAGTCCACAGCACTGATTTATGTGCTGGCACTATAATGCTCTCAGCAATATTTTTAATGCCATTCTTCTCCAAATTTTCTTCAGATATACAGGGGTGGTTATTCGAAATCAGCAGAGATGTGCACACAGAGATCTCCATCCGTGCTGCTGTCCCCTTCCCAGGTGATCCCACCCAATTTAGACCCAGCACTGTGCTCTCAGTACTCCACCTGGGTACAGCACAGGGCTTTGCCTTCCTGTCCAGCCATTCCCAGGCAAAGTTTTCCACCTCTTTCCTCAATCAACCCAAGGAAATCTATAGCACTTGCAATTTTTGCTATGGACCCTTTCTCCTTATGGATTATTAGCATCCGACTGGTAAATCTCAGGAACAGGTTGAAGGCTTTTCTGTCCTCTCTGGGATGAAGGATTTGAGGCAAAACAGTAGCACGGGTTGGGAAATATGCTGGGAAACACCATACTGGGAGCTGGGCTGGAGCTCCAGTTTCCCTGGACAATAAGACCACAGCAAGAAGGCAGAATGTTACAGATAGGAAATAGGATTTCAGCCACCAAATAAACACTGTTTTCAAGGAGACCCCTTCAGCACACCCCCTGAGAACATTGTCCTGCTCTGTCCAGAAAGTGATCCCCAAATGTTCTGGGAGAAGCAATGTGTGCAGAACTGGAGGTGCCTCTGAACCAAACCCTCTGCATCTCTCAGTGCTGGGGCCGTGCTCCCCCTCACCGTGTTTCTATTCAAATCACTATCAGCCGTTCTGCAAGATATTTGCCTTCCTGCATTCATTTTCCAATAACAAAGCTGTCCTCTGCTCTTTAGAGCCGGTATTTTTATTTTATTTAGTTAATATTTTTAAACATTACTACCACTGTAATAAATGTTAACTATTTCTGCAGAGCTCCCGGTGCCTTGGCAGGGGCCTTTAGACGTGCAAAATAACAGCAAATCATAATAAATAATAAATTATTATGGTTGATTACAGGGGAAGGCGCTACATTTTTATAAGCTCCAGACCACCTACAGCTCACAAAATATAATGGGAAACATTAAGCCTTTAACTGGTTTTATCCATTCCCTTCCCCCGCTTCCACTCTCTGTGTTCTGTAATAGATTTACAAACAGCGCAAGGGGAGGAAAAAAAAAAATCTTTCCTTATAAGAATAGCATCAAAATTCTCCTCAGCTTTCCAGCTGCTGAGTGTTTCTGAAGCCTTCAGTGAAATGCAATTAGTATCTTTTACCGCCTGCCTTCTGGGGATACTGACATTATTATCTTATTGCAGGTTCACCTTGACATGCAGATCACAAGGCAGAGAGCTGGGTTCTGTCTGGAGACGCCTGGAATGGTGGCACTGCCACAGATGGCTCGGGGATGTGGGGAGGAGGCAGAGCCCTTGACTCGCCGCTGGTTCAGAGCTCTCAGAAAGCACCAAGAAATAAAGGGGCACAGGCGGGGACAGCCCCACAGAGGGTGCGTGCCCCTGTCCCTGCAGTTCGCTGGAGGAACAGTTAGAATCATAGGATCACTGAGGTTGGAAAAGAGCTCTAAGGTCACCAAGTGCAACCCCAACCCACCATGGCCACATCCCTCAGTGCCACATCCCCATGCTTCTTGGACACCTCCAGGGATGGCGACTCCACCACACCCCAGTGCTGGTGCATCACAATTCAGAGGTCTTCTCCAGCATTAATGATTCCACAACCTAAAAGGCTGCACCCTCACAAGCCTTCCTTTGGGAAGGGGATGTCCCTCCAACCCGAGGGGGCATCCCACGGTGACACTGTTGCAGCACATGGCCATGGTGTCCCAGCACAAAGCCATCCCCCCAGGGCAGTGTTCCCTGCAGCCCTGCTGCTGCTGCCAGCACGTGGACGTGCCACGCTGCGCAAGGACCCAGCTGCTATTAGAGACTGTTACTTTCAAGATTCTAGAAGAGGATCAAATGAAGGAGAAAATTAAATTAAACAAGCAGCACTTAATTACGTAGGCTGCTTTTGTACTCTCCCCTTCCTCTGCGTAGTAGTTTCCACCTGAAAGTCCTGAAGTGCATTAGAGGCAGTAATTAAATCTCAGAACTACTGCCGAGTGGGATGCGAGGGGAAGCGCCTGCCACCCGCTGGATCTCCTCAGTGTGATTATGCATTAACTTTGCATCTCTGCGTCCCTCTGTTCTGCCAGGACACTCCTAGTGAGTGAACCCAAGGGCTGCAGGTGCTTGTTATCGTGTAATTGCATTTTTGCATCAAGGATCCCACTGAAGGGAGCCCCAGGGGCTCTCTCTGGGCATACTACCCACACCACCACCCACTGCACTCCTTGGGTAGCCAACCATTGTGTGCGCCAAACCTGACATGGTAATGTTGGCTTGGGAAGCTATATCCCCTCTAATACTCTTTATTTGAGATGTCTGAAACCAACAACATCAACGTGGGGGCCACCAAGAGCCAAGCCCATCCTCCCCAAGCAACTCTTATGGGACAACATCCAGGAACAGCCATGGTCACCCTGGTTGGGTGCACCACTGGGCAAACCCGAGCAGCTTCAGCATAGTGTGGGGTCACAAACCTGATTTCTGCAGTGTGACTGGGGTCCCATTACCCCGCAACTCTTGGACTTGGTTCAGTTCTGGTGCACGCAGCTCAGGTTGGCCTCCTGTGCCCTGGTGATATTGGCATGACTTCGGTTTTGGTTGATAAGACCTATGAGTTGAAGCACTCATGACTGCCAGCAAATATGGGAAACAGGGAGTTTTTATTTGCCAGAGCATTCACTGTCGTGTGTGTGGACATCGCTCTTCTCCCACCCAAGGAACCCAGCAACAAAACCATAAATAGCAAAGATTTAATCACTCCCATTCAAAAGGCAACACTCTTTAATGTCCAGCAGTGCCATCTGGGAGATATTTCAGTACCAATCACAGCTTTAATCCTGTACCCCAGTACAGATGTCCCAAAGTCTCCCTTTGCCCTTCCTTTCCCGAGGAGGACGTCTCAATTACTCAAATCCCCCAGCGATCCCAAGCCCTGCTGTTCTCCAGGTCTCTCCTGTGATGCTGACCGCAATTGATGAAAACAACCTAATTTTTCTGCAATTGATGCCCCCAAATCCAGCAGCAGAGGGTTTCCAGCACTACGCCCATGCCCCATTTCTTGCCTTGCTCCGAGAGAGCGAGATGGGGCGGAGGGAACGGTGCTGCTGGAAGATAAGGAGGTTTTTCCTATGCAAACAGCAGCCCAGCTGACGGAGATTGAAGCCCATTTCGGCCTTTGTGTTCCCAATGCCAGGCAAACCCATGACAATGCGTAGAGCCACCGTGATGTCTGCGTGGTGAATGGGGAAGAGCCCCAGTACGGGCTCCAAAGCACGGCTCTTCAACTGGGAGATGAATGGGAAATGCCCGGTGCTCGCCAAGACAAAGGGAAGCGATGGGGCTGGAGGCAGGTGTGAAGCAGCACCCATCCAAAGGCCATCAAGAGGAGCCACAGTGTTGCAAATGCTAAGGGCTGTGTGATAATGGGGCTCGTCGGGGTGATGAGATCTGGCATCCTTCCACCCATGGGACGGCCGAGCTCATTGCCAAGCATCGCTTCCCCAAGTGCATCACAAAGGGACAGCCTGGCAGGAGCGCTCCTTTTCAGCAGGAGAACGTGTATTCAGATGACACAAATACAGTTCAGAGTGCAGCTACGAGCTCTGCTCATTTACTCTGAAATAAGCCATTAACTCCCGCACTTCTAATTACCTGCCTTTCTGGGTTTGGTCGTGGTTTTCTTTTTTATTTTTTTTCCGTCATGGGGAAGATTTGTTCATCTCGCAGCCAAATAAATGCCAAGAAACTCCTGCCACCCACTGTATCTAGGATCAAAATAACCATTTCTTTTGATAAGTTCCAGCAGTGACAACGGCCCAGAGAAAACGCATCTCAGTGCTGAATACTTTCCTCGATTCCTCCCTCAGAAAATCAGTCCTCTCGTTGGTGTTTTTTCCCTTTTCCCATTTATGATCAGGTTACTTTTTAAAGAAGGCCTTCGGCAGTTTGATTCCTTTAGGGCACATGGATGAGCTGCAGACTTCTTCATGACCATTCCCAGGCAGAGCACTACTTTAGCAGACAAGAGTTGAACGGTGGTACCAAGCCCTGGATTGTGGGATATGGGATCCTAAAGTTCCTAAGATTTGCCAGAACTCCCTACTAGAGGGTGAGTCTAGCTCAGATATTTGCTGTCAAGTATCAGAGGGAATATATCCTCTATCATCATGCCAAGTCGAGCCTAAAAGCTGAACCCATCTGCTAGGTTCCAGGACAGAGATCTCTTCCTTCTATGGATGAACTGGGCTGTGATCACCCATTGTTTTGACTTTACTGGGGGGAATCTCCTCTGGTGAAAATGCCATCTGTGTACTGACACACTTTCACCCTTGGCTCTTGTGAATCTTGTTCTAATTCATCCTCCAAAGCCTGATGTGACAACACAGGGCTATGTTTGAATTCTTGGGGTAATTGTTGCATTGGATTCTGCCTGGATAAAAGCAAATCTCGGTCCTCAGCTTCGAGTGGGACCATGAAAAATATATTCTCCTTGTCCAGGGCAGCCATCCAAGGATGCACAGCTTGTCCTGTTGCAAGAATAAGATTTGTAAGAGAGGAAAGAGCAGCATGTAAGGGCCTGCAATTTTTCATTGCCAAGTCATTCCACAAAGAGCAGGGACACCCAGACTGACATTGCCCCAAATGCTGACTCTGTAGGCTCTAGATTATACAGACCGTTCTGTATAGGAGAACTAGGATAATGCTAATTCTAAGGAGTCCATCCCTCCTGGGATGGTGCCTGGCCTTAACAGGTACCTCACCTCCTTCTCTTCTGAAACAGTGGGGAGGTTTGTGATGGAGTCAGACCCTACAGGGTTGGGGAGAAGCACTTCGGGATCACCCAAGCACAAGGTGGTAAAGCCATACCCACGGGCCCAGCTCGGGAGACCAAAATAGGTGTTTTCCCCCATTAGGCACCCATCTGTGTCAGCCAGCTCTAATTAAGCATCTGCTCTCCAAGAGGCTAACAAGTCCTTGTGCTGATAATCCCGACCAGCTTGGCAGCATTATTTATAATGCAGCACGGTGAGTCTCGGCTCTGCTCGGAGTCACTTCATTGTTAGAATAAGATGTAACTATATCATTATTTTAGGAGACATCTAAAATATAATCCAATTATATGGTGGATACGTGGAATTCCCAATGATTTGAGAGCACGCCACTCTACTCAGGGTGGGGGAAAAGATTTAAAGAGACAGATTGTCACCGGGCATCAAAGGATTTGGAATGATATTTAGGATAACAGTTTATAGACACGGAGCAAATCCTATTATAATGCCACATGGCCATCAGGCTGTCACGGAGGCAGGTATGCTGTGTGTCTGAGCAGGGATGCCCGCCCAAAGCGCAGTCAGATGGGAGCTGCAGGGAGCTGCAGCAGGGATACGGGATGCTCTGCATGCCAGCAGCCAAAGCACAGAGCCAGTGTCTGGGCCCTCCTGGTAAAGGGTCAGGGAAAGGAATGCAAATACAATCAGGTATGAGGAAATGGGTTCTTCCCAAAGTGTTTGCTCTGGGTGCCTGACCCCAGTGTTGTGGCACCTTGGCATGGCCCTGAACTTCCTTTGCAATGGGGCCTGATGCAACCCCAGTGGACAACGAGCCCTCCAGTGCACTGCACTGGGCTCTGGCAACACTATGACAGCATCCTCAGTTGGGTGAGTCCTGGGGCTGATCCTCCCCTGGTGACTGTGCCTCCTGCAAGTGGTTCTGCAGAGGTGAGCCCACTGCATCCAAACGCAGAAGTGACCCTGCAGAAACCCACAGGGCTGCTGTGCAGGCGGGCAGAGCGCAGTGGCTGGATGGGCCCAATAAAAGGCTCATTACGCCTCCATTTCGGATCGCTGGGTGAAATCCCTTGGTAAGCATCATCGTTATAGTGCTCTCAATCAAATCAAGCAGCTTTATGACAAAATCAAAAGTTGTGATCCAAGGAGGAAAAGGATGGGGGGAGCATTATGTTCATTGTGCTTTGGGTTCATGGTGAGGACCCACCGAGCTCTGAAATCACTGCTGCCCTCTGCCCTCAGCATCTCCGAGACCACAGTGGGGTTATGCCCATTCACAGCTCAGAAATATCCATTATTACTGCAGGTAACCCAATCAGGGAATGGGTGCATGTCTACTGCAGGTAACCTGACTAGGTAATAGGTGCATGGTTATTGTAACTCAGCATTGAGGTTGTCCTGTCCTCCATCTCCATCACATGGCTCTGGGTCACCCACACCACATAGCTCTCTTCCAGGAGCTTTGAGTTTGAGGAGGATTAGCTCTCCTTCCTCAAGTGCATCTCCAAGCAGGGTTCTCTCTGCTCCTCCACCAGTGCATCACTGCTGGCATCACCTCCTGGAGTTGTAGGGCTGCAGTGTGGGGCTGCTGGCTGGTATAGACCAAAGGAGATCAGAAGATCATTCTCTGAAGAATTAAGATCTTAATCTGCCTTAAGCTGCTGAGAGTGAGCTGGTCCCTCCTGAGCAGCATCTCATCACCTAGGGTGAGCAGCGATGAGCGGGCATGGGGTGCCTGGCCACAGAACTGCCTCACAAAGACAAGATCATGATGCAATTAGACTAGTTCCTTCTAGGAACTTCTAGTTCCTTCTAACCCAAGCCACTTCATGACCTTATGAATACTGCAGTTTGCTGGGTTTCCTCTCTTGTTCCCACATCCCAGGCAGCAGGTGGAAACATTCCTAAGGTTTTGACTTGTCCCAGGCGTGAGAAATATGCACAGTTTAAATGTATTTGCCCCTTCTGCTAGGCAGCAACAGAGGATGCAGATGAATTCTCCAGTGCAACTGAGAAGAGGAAAATCCCAGCTCCTTGCCCAGGGCAGCACTGCAGGGCATCTCTGGGAGAGCCTGCTTGCATTCTGCCCCATTAACCAGGGAAAAATGGTGAGTGTATTTGCAGTTTCCCTTTTGTGCAGAGGCACACACACAAAGATCTCTGTGCTTGGTGAGCTCCTGCTGGCACTGCAGGGCTGGCAGAAGCACCAAAAAGCAGCGATGCTCCAACCAGATCTATGCAAACAAGGGAGGGAGGGGGGAAAGAAGAGTAAACCTCACCCTCAATGGGAAGCACTGCAATCCATTGCAGGAGGGATGAAACCAGCCCTGTACAACGCTGTCCGGTTCAGCTGGCGGCCTTGCATTATTCCCAGCTCGTGTTAAGTAGCTCTGTAGTGTTAGCGCTGTTCTGGAAAGATAACTTCACCTTTCACCCCTTAAGCTCCGAGATACTCCTAAAAGTACCAGCACGTTATTATGAACAGGAGAGCAGTGTTAATGCTGAAATGCTCTATCCTTTTCTCCTCCCTTCTTGTCACCGCTGGATATTAAAGCACGGCGTTATTAGCAGGAAAATATATGCTGGGGACGGCGCATCCCGCTCTGCATAGCCACTGCCATCCCCAGACAGCAAAGCCTTTGGGGGCAGGAACACTGTTATCTGTGTTTGTCAAGTGCCATGTAAATGGGGAGCTAAATGTGTTTGTTTTCAACTGCTTATTTGTTTTCCAAAGAGGTTGTTACAGGGGAGCGTGCAGCTGAATAAGCAAGTGTGTGCAGAGTCTAGTGGAAAGCAGCCATGGATGGGTGAAGGCAGCGATGGTGAAGGCACTGCAGGTGTCACCAGATGATGTTGTCCCCAGCTTCACATTTGGGATGGGCTGGGGTCAGCTCCAAAGACAGTGCCACTGCCCCAAAGTCAAGTACCGGCCCCCAAAACAACCACACAGCTTCAAAAACAACCCTACAACCCAAAGACAACTCCACACCCCTAAGACAATCACAGTCCCAAAGACAACCTCACAGCCCCAGAGTCAACCCCACAGACCCAAAGTCAACCCTACAGCCCAAAGAAAACCCCACAGCCCCAAAGATAACCCCGCTACCCCAAAGATAACCCCACAGCCCCAGCACTTGTCAGCAGCAGATCCCTGGTATATGTCCAGACTCTCATGGGGGATATGTTCCTACAAGATCACCCACTGTCATTGCTTTTTGTCATGGCTTTACACTCTCAGGGCTTTTCCTGCTTTGTCCCTGACAGTTCCATGTGCGATGTTGAACTGGGCCCCTCCTGTGGCTCTTCCCCTCCCACCCAGCTCTTAAGGTAATAAAATTGTAATCGGTGCCATAGGAGCATCTGTGTCGCTTTGAGTGCTGAACTGAGCTGGTCCATCAGAAAACAGCCTGATTAAAATAGAGTTTGGGGAGGGGGCAGTTTGCCTGAGGCTGACACGGTCTCTTACACTTGAAATGAAATGCGTGTGCATTGAAGTGCAGCAAAGAAAAGAGAAAGATCTTTGGCCCCTCCGGAGGTTCATAAGCCCTTAGGCTGTTGGCCACTGGGTTTGTGTAGCTGTGTTATATCGGTTTCAAATGGAAGTGCCTAAAAAAGCAAGGAACTGCAATGTGGTGGACTGGAAAATCTCCCCTCACCAGCCATACACCGGCAAGGATATCATGGCATGGAGTGAACAGCAGTATTGTACAAGGTAAAGATGCTTCTTTGCATATATTAAAGGCAGCCCGAGCCTTAAATGCACCCTAAAGAAGATGGATCTCCTTGGGAGGCTGAGATCTATTCATCACAATCTGATTTATAAGTGTCAATTAATCTTACTGCTCGTGTGTTGTTCCCCAACCCTGACACATCTCTCACTGTCCCTGACTTGGAAGAGTAATGGGAGACAGTGGTTGAGTATATAAAAGATAATTAATAGAAAATATCCTCCCTTTAAAAAACAACGACCGAACCAACCCTTTGGAATAATAGGTCTTTCTTCCAACATCCTTTCCCACAGACACAACTGGCAGCCACTGTCCTTTGAGGAATGTTAACTGCCCAATGACAAACTTAGATAGTTTTAAAAGGGGTAGAGTCATCCTGCAAAATTATGCAACCAATACAAAAGCAACTGTGATTTTTTAAGCACCTACTGTTCTCCTCCCCAGCTCTTCCCGGGTTCTTGCTCTGACATTGCAAAAAGCCCTTTGTTTGGCAAGGTGCACCTTAGTCTTCTAAGATCATAACACATTGGCATAGATTTAAGGGCTAGGAACACCTGATCCAGAAAAGCAAGAAACCCATTGAAAGACGTGTTCTTGGGCATCTTCACCAAGTAATAAAATCACAGAATCAGTAAGGTTGGAAAAGATCTCTAAGATCATCTAGTCCAACCATCCACCTTCCACCAACACTGCTCACTAACCATGTCCCTAAGTGCTACACCTACCCTTTCCTTGAACACCTGCTGGGACGGGGACTCTACCTCCTCCCTGGGCAGCCTGTTCTGATGCCTCACTGTTCTTCCTGAGAAGAACTGTTCCTAATATACAACCTCTGAGGCTCTTCGAAGGTTTGATTTACATTTCTGGCAAAGGTTCATTCAAGCAATGCCTTGGCACTGTGTTTGTGCAGGTACTCCTGTAAATATTCTGTAGGGCACTATCGACAGAACAATTATGGCAGAGAAGGAGGTATAAGAGTTCTGAGCCAACTGCTGGAAGAAGCTTTTGCCCATTGCTCCTGCTAGGTCTGCAGCTCAGTCACATATGGGAAACTGCCAAAATTAAAACCTTCTACACAGGAAAAATGGGAGTATGGATCCTATCTGCGCCTCATTTACTGCTGGATGGCTGTGTCACCCACTTTTTCACTTATGAGCTCCCAACAATCCATTTACGTTGAGAAGTCTGAAGCTCTTGTTTTCCTCCTGCTTCCCTTCAGACAGTGGGCAGTATGCTGAGAGCAGCTCAGAGCTTAGAAAATAAATACTATTGTGAAAAATCTCTATAAATATCCCAAGGATTAATCAATTATTCCATCACACTGCAGGAGTGCACTGTGCACTCACACAGGGACTCCCCCAGAGCTGAGGATGCACGAGAGAACCAGGGACACGGCTGCTGGGGACAAGCAGGGCTGTGTTCAGCCCGTTGCTATGAAAAGCCCAAATCTCTGCGTCTGACCACTGGAAACACTCTTCAGTTTCCCACAGGGCAGCTCATTCCCCCCAGAACACAGTGTCCCCATGCGCTGTATTTCCAGAAGAAGGGCAAGCAATGATATTTTACCACCTAGCCCCATATAATTGTTGGCTCAACTTTTGTTCCTGCTTTCTCACACAGTGAGAAATTCTGCGCATTCTTTGAGCAGTTCAGGCAATCACTCATTGCTCACAGTGCTGAGAGTGTGGGGATGTGAGCGTTCAGTAAGGATTATGACATTTAGAATGGAGTAAATAACAAGCACCTCCACTCCAGGCGGGGATTAACTCCACACTCTTCTGCTCTAAAAATAAATATTTTGGCCTGATGAGAACAAACTAATGAACTCTTCCAAGCTGGCATTCCTACACCAGGGACATACAGCCCACATATGGCCATGACCAGAGAAGAAAACCTACAAAAAGTAATCTGATCTGCTTAACAACTCAATATAAACGAAAGACAGGAAAAAGAGAACCCAGTGACTTAGACCAGGTCAAAATCATACAATCATAGTGTCATTAAGGTGGGAAAAAGCCACAACAATCATCTAGTCCAACCATCAACCCAGGTTGGCGGTCAGGTGAGCCATGCAGCATGCACGCTCCCAAGGTGCTCCATACATTGATCCCATTCGTGCTTTGACCCCACACTTCAGTGCTAAGGCAGACAATCAAACACAAAGATAAATTGAAAAATAATACTAATTATAAAAACGTGTATTGGACCCTCCTCTCCTCTTTGCCATAGCATCTGGGATGCTGGCACTGCTGCATGGAGCCCCACGTCCAATGAGCTGCAGACTGATGCGACCTCGGATATTTATGCAAACCAGGAGGCACGGCAGGATCTCTCAGCAGGAGGACAAATTCATTTTGTAAAAGGTATTTATATAGTTCAATAGGTGTGCGCACTGCTTTAGAGGTATAAAACACGAGATCCCTGCCCTAAGGGGCTTATAATCTAATAACATATACTAGGTAAATTAAAACATACATCACGGCTGCGCCACACGCCCGCCCCAGCCCAGGCGGAGGGCAGTTGAGCCATATGACAAGGCAGAACTCAATTTTCATTTTAGATTTGTAGTTTGCCTTTAAACAGGCAGCGCTCCCTAACCCCCAAGCGAGGGAGAAATTTATCAGCATTACATCTGGGGGTAGGGAGGGCTCCAATGCGGGATCATTTATTAATTGTTATTTATTATCTGTTAAACAAGGACAGCGTGTGCAGCAATAGCATTCCTTTTTCTGGATTAATTGTCGCCGCGCGATTCCAAGGTTTTATATTTTTAGCAGCCCTGTTCTGGTGTAACCCACTGAAAGGGGGGAAAACGGAACAGGCACTCACACAATTAGTGTAATGAGAGTAATTAATTTGAAAATAATACCCAGGGGGTGGGAGGGTTAAGGCTTTCTTTTTAAGGAAATAAAAGTCAAACCAAAGCTCCCACGTCCCCCAGGACTCCGCGCTACACTGACTGCACTCGTTATGTGCGCATTTGAATACTCATTCGAGCACATTTCTCATGCTGTTATTTCACCACTTCCTCAGCCTTGCATAATAGATGCAGTCATTGCCACTAAAGAGCCAACATTTACCCACAGAGGTAAGGAAGAATGCCATAAAGCAGGCAGGAGATGGAAATAAAGCTCTATACATCAGGGCTCTCCTTGGGGCTCCAGAGGAAAAATAAATAAAATCAGAAAGCAAACAGCCCAAACTCTGGGCAATGAGCCCCCGGGGCCCCTACCCGTGCCCGTCCTGGAGGAGAGGAGCAAATGTGCTTCTCATGCAGGACACAAATGCATGGGATGGCTGGAAACCAGCCTCAGGCTGCCCAGAGAGGTGGAGGTACCAGGTCCGTGCAGATGCCCAAAGTCAGGGCTGGGGCTCTGAGCACTCATGGAGCTGTGGGTGTCCTTGTTCAGAGCAGGAGGTGGCACCAGATGGCCTTTAAGGGTCCCTTCCAACTCCAACCATCCGATGGTTCTATGATAAACCTAGCACTGAGCCCTGCCTGGGACCCAAACCTCTGAGCCTCCACCTAGTGCAATTATTACTTAAAGTTCAGCATTTGGCAGTGATGAGACTCTTGGACTTAGAGGCTGGTGAGGTGATGCTATGTTACACCTGAGCTGTGACAAACATCTGAAACGTATTCTGAATGTACATTGAGTGAGGTGAAATAATAAAGCCAAAGTCCCTGAAGGTTTTGCTGCATGTGAGCACTTCCAGGAGCAAAAGAAATAAATTTTCATTGAATATACAGTAATTGCATTGGTCACACAGTCTTGGTGTAAGAGAGAGGGATTTCTGTCTTCATTTACAGAGGTTGTAGAAGAGGACTCAGGGGTGTGCGGTGCTCCAAGAAGCCCAGCTCTGCATTGAGTTCTGGATAGAAGAATGAGGAGTTAAGGGCTTGTGGAAGATGCTCCAAGATGGGGTGCAGGAGGTTCTCCCTGGATCCAACACAGACTGAACGTGTACTTTCATAGAATCACAGATTCATTTAGGTTGGAAAAGACCTCTGAATTCACCCAGCCCAACCCCAACTCACCCCCACCACGCCCACTAACCACGTCCCCCATTGTCATATCTCCACGGCTCTTTAACACCCTTAGGGACAATGACTCCACCACCCCCCTGTGCCAATACATCACCACTCTTCTAAGGCAGAAATCTACCCTAGTCTCCAGCTGCAAGGATGCTGAGCCCTGGGAATGCACCAGGTGGGACGTGGGCCCCGTACATCCTCCCTTTAACAGCACGGCAGCTTGGTGCTGCATTTTGTTCAGGCTTTAACTTTGGTTTTTTGTTTTCTTTTTTTTTGCCTTTCCCTGGCGTTTGTTAGCAGAAGTGACATTTCTGCGGACGGGCAGGCGATGACGGCAGCTAATGGCTCCCGGGCCCTCTCTCCAGTTTCCTTAGCAACTGCGTGAAGGGAAAACAGAACCTGTCAGATGGAAAATGTCAATTACGGCAGATGCGGAGGGGAGCGATGCTGCGAGCAGGGGAAGCTCGTGGCAGCAGGGGGAGCACCCAACAGTGCGGCCCCAGTGGGCAGCATCATGGTGACAATGTGTGGCAGTGAATGAGGGCTGCGGGGCAGCGACTGCACTGTTCTGGGAATGGTTTTGCCGTGCTGAGCCCATGGCCAACTGGGATCAACCTCCATGGCCAACTGGAATCGACTCCCATGGCCAACAGAGATCAACCTCCATGGCCAACTGAGATTAACCCCCATGGTCAACTCTGGTTGACCACCCCCAGCCAGAGGAGATGCCCTGCCGTGGATGGAAGCAGTAGGGCAAATAAAAATGGGATAAATTAATAAGGAGGAGAGATAAGGGAAATGCGAGCTGTGACCACGTTTTCCCTATTGATCTGCATCCCTGTGCTGGAGGAGAAGCTGTGCGTTGATAGCAGGGGAGAGGTGGCACCTCAGCATTGATGTTCCTCAACATGGGTAACATCTGGGGAGGGCACAGACCCAGCCCTGTCCCCAGCATCACCAAAGAGTGATGCCTCAGCCACTAGCCATGGTGCATCCCTCACCTTGTTATTGTCTTGCATGGTTTGAGTGCTTTCTCTTTATGCAATTTCCCATCTCCACCTTGCCCACAACTCCAAAAATAAATCTATTCAAAAAAAATAAAAGGGAAAAAGGAAAAGTATCCAGTGATGCATGCACCCATGGTTCTTGCTGAAGCAGCAAGTGCATCTTGAAGACTGACGCCTGCTTGCTCGTTCCATGCCTCTTTACCACCAAGGGCACTGGATAAGCCTGTGCTCTCTCTCCATAACCACTGCCCAGAGCAGGAGGGATTTGCACCCCTTGTCCTGGCTGACATCTGTGTCCCAATGGGAGGGAACCAGGTGGTGGTTCAGGGATCAAGAATGAGAAAGTGAGGGGAACGAAGGACAGTTGTTACCTTGGGAAAGGACTCACCTCTCTTCAGCCGGGAGAATGTGTTTTATCCAGGTGTCTTCTATATTTTGTGTGGTTTAGTTGAACAGGCAGTCTGGGACTCTGGAGCTCTGCTTTCTGTTTTCCCACGGCACAGCTCTCCTGCTTGCTGGATGCCTGGCCTCTCCCTCTACCAAGCAGGAAACCCCCCAGCCCTGCTGCTGAAAGCAGACTTCCACCTGCTGCCCTTGGAGGTCCCATCCCAACACCAAACCTTACCGCCCCCAAAGGGCCTCACTTTGCGGGGCTGCTCCTCTGCCCCCCAGAGCCCACTGTCTCCCCATTTTGCTTTGTATTCTGGGCCCCAAACCCCTTCAGAGCAGAAGAAACCTAAGAGCACTGCCAGTTCTCCCTGCTCTATTTGCAATATTCCCTTCAGTTTCCCACTCCCATAATCTGCAGTGAACACCCACTGGGAGTGTCCCAGCACAGACTGGGATGAACCGGGATCCCACTGGAGCAGCAGCAGCTGCACATACCCGTTTCTCCCACACTTCCCTGCTCCTGAGTTATTTTTACACTTTCTCTTACATAACCAGGTCAGGCCGTGCCCTGCTTTCTGCTTCTGGCTGAATCCAAAGAAATAAAACCCACCATGAATCCAAGCAACAGCCTTCAGCTCCATCACCCCCCGCCCCTGCTCTGTACCCCCACCCAGGCTGCAGCAGGGCTGTAAATATCAGTTGCTCTAACCCCGTTAGAGCCTAATGGGCTCAGCAATATCTACTGAGGAAAGGGCCTGACCCCACTCGTCAGCAGTCACGACATGCAGCAGCTATAGCATGTTCAGGCTATGCAAAAGGCTTAAAAGCACATCTAATGGTTGTCAGGGAACAGCTCCTATTAATATAAAGACAGCCACGTCCCAGGGCTATGGAAAAGAGCTGAAAAGCACAGATGAAAAATGAATTTATTTTGATGGATGTTTGCAGGATTGAGAAATGATTCCAAAAGCTGACGCTGTTCTGCTGGTGGAGGAGATGGTGAGATTGAGGCTTTGATAATGAGTGCAGAAGTTTCCCTGTCCATGTGACTCAGCTCTTCAATTACTGACATTTTAGCTCGTTATCATGTATGCACATTATTTATGTTTTGCTCAGGAAAGAGCAGCACAACTCCAGCAAAACACTTGTTGTTGCTTCCCGTATCTGTTTCCCATCATTAAACTTCTCCATACAAACCCAACTAGCACTCATCATAAACACAACCACCACCAAACACCAAAAAAATCACCCCCCTACACCCACGATTCCTCCCTTCCCAAATTTTAACAGAAGAACTTGATGATATTTACTGTTGTCTCAAAACGTGGGTGGAAGCTTCCCTGGTTTCACTGTGTAAAACAGAATTAGGGGTCCTGCAGACAACCCCTCCACTGCCTTCAGGGTGACCCCACCATGCTGGTGGCCCCACATGGGGTTTCCCAAAGCTCTCCACAGAGCAGGAGATAGGGTTTTCACCTCCTGGCCTTTGCACACAGCTTTTTATAGTCAGGTGGGAACAGATCTGTCTCATTTCTGAGTTATCTCCTTGTTTCTGTTTCCTGCATTGTGCTGCACTGACAGCCCCATCCCATAAGGCATGAGCACGTGAGGCCCTCCTGGATATGGTCCCCAAACCCTCAGAAAGCCACCCAAGAGGAGACTACAACGGAAGAGCCCCTGAACCCCCAGGTGTGGGCTGTCACAACGGGAACCTCAGGAGGGGAAAACCCAACAACAGCCAAACATCACATCCAGGCTGACATTCATTCCCGCAGAGTGGAATCCTTCCGTAGCTTGATCTGTTTTTGGTGAGAGGTCATTAGTGGGGGGGAATGGGGAGCACAGCCCCTAAGCTCAGCTTTTAAAGCCTCGGGGAGCAAAGTACCAGCTGAGTGCAGAGAAGATGATGATTGAGAGTAAGTGCAGTTGGCTGGTGTGTCCTGCTCACCATGGGCTCAAGACGAGAGCCTGATTCCCACCTCCCCTTGCTGCCCCTCCTTGAGCTGAAGGTGCCCCATCCCTCACTCACCTGCTGAGCAGTGGCACGCAGAATCATAGAACCCTTGAGGTTGAAAAGACCACTAAGATCAGCTAGCCCAACCATTAACCCATCTCCAACACAGAGAACATCCCGACAGCTCCCACCCAGCCCCTGGGAGCAGCCCTGAGAGTGCACATCGGGGGATTTCCTTCAATTTCTTTAATTACCCCTTTCTCCACATCATCCAGCTCCCTCCTTTCTCATCACACTCTTTGCTACTCACTGTCTACTTAACAGAACAAATGGCTGTGCCCCCAGCACGTAGGCCTGCCAATGCCCTCCCTCTGCATGAAGCAGCCACGGGGTTAAGCACATCCTGCTCACTGCAGGCAGTGCTCGAGCTGTGACTGCACAGCTGCACAGTGAGGATGTCTTCAGCCTAGAAAGCTTTGCTGGCAGAGATCTTTTCATACTCTGAGCCCATCTGCAAGCTGCTCAAAGGACAAATGCATGCTGAGGTGTTCTGCCACATCCCTACCCACAGGGGACCCTGGCAGAGCCGTGCCACTTCTGGTGTCAGCCCACGGGGTGAGGGTGATAACAGCTTCCTGAGCACAAGAGTGCTGTGAGGAGTAATGAAAGTTGAAAAGCATTCCAAGTTCTTCACCAAGAGCTGTTTTAAATAAGGGATGCTGTAACAACAAGCTGGTTTTGGCACGGAGGAGCCTTGAGGAGTGAGTGATGTCAACTAGGGGCAGTGGGGTGGCAGAGGGCACAGGGACTGTCCACAGCACTGGGTGACATTGCCCTGTCTGTACCAGATGAAGCATCTCTCACCCCCACCTCCCCGTGCCAATTCCCTGCATCCCATCTGGGCTCCTATCATCCACACCTCTGTCCCTCAGGGCTGCTCTTCAGGTCCCAGATGTGGGATGCTGCTATCTGCGCTCTCCTCCTGTATCCTTAAGATAAACATGTCCTTCACTGTAGTCACCTACTCCATCATATACTCCTATCAAATGAGCCTTGCTAGCTCGTAAATTACTGTGCAAACCATTCCAAACAATAAAGGCAATTTTACTTACTGAACCATTAAATTTACATACTTAAATTAGACTCAACCAGACGTTGAGAGGGGACGTCTTGCAGCCAGACAAACAATGAATTTAGGAAAGCGCTGCCGTGTACTTCCCCACCTCTCACATGAAATTAATGAGGTGCTTCAATTTAATCATCATTAAAATTACATCTTTATTTAGTTACTTAGCAGAGTTTGACTCACCGCGTGGTGTGGAACAAGGAGAATGCCTCCAGCACCAACCCATAGGCAGAGGGGAGGCATTGAGGAGCTCTATGCTCCCAAAATGTCTCTTACACACCTGTGCAGCCAGAATGGGTCTGAGCATCAATCTGTTACTAAGCCAAAAAAAAAAAAAAAAAAAAAAAAAAACTAGGGAAAAGAAAGTGGAGGTACATTGAAAAAATGGGGTTTGGGATTACTCTAAGGCATGTTTGAGACACACAGATGGAGAGGCACAGTTGTCATGAATGGCCCCACCAAATGCAAGGATCATCAGCATGGAAGTTCCACTTGTGTGGCACAGAGAGGCTCATCAGAAAAGCAAAGAGTTGGAAATAAAAGCGCGCAGTGATACAGAGACAAAGAGACGAGACACGCCTGGTCTCACATGCATCTGCAGTTTGTTTTGCATTTGCTCCCACATGCACATAATTTATTCATCTCAAGATGCTCCAGTGCAGTCGCAGGGGAGGTGGTGGGAGAGGCTGTGGGGAGCAGAATACAGAAAGCAGAAGGCATTACTGAGTGGCGTAAAGGAAATCAGCCCCTACAGTGCGAGGCAGAACATTTGCAAGTAGTAAAAGAGGGAGTGGCAAAAAGCTCTGTGAGAGTCAGGTGGGAGCAGTATAGCCTGCAACAGAGGTGTTTCTGGTGCACCTGAGATGATGCAGGAAGCCAATGGGCTGCAGAAACACAGACCTTTTGGTCTCTCAGAACCCATTTTCATCCCAACAGCCCAATTCTCTGCTCCAGCTGCCTAGTGACTTCAGTGCCCTCCTGTCTGATGAGCGTGAGCAGGACTAGACATTAATTAGACAGGTTTCCCAACATGAAATGCAGGGAATCCCTCTTCCCCCATGGATATGCATGGGTCTGCATGGATGCAATTAAGTCCACATTTCCGTTGGAAAGTCTTCACTGCCCTTAGACTCATTTAATTCACTCTTACTCCAGCAGCAATGCGTTGTACACACAGCCATGCCACCTCCAACCACACTGCACACACATGCATGCCACCTCCAAACACATTGCATGCACACGCACACCACCTCCAAGTGCACTGCACGCACAGAAAGTGAATCGAAATACACTTTGGAAGTAACAGCTCCCAAACAGTAACATGCAAAGTGCAATCAAGATATGAAGAGTGGAGATGGCAGTAGAGGGGAGGCAGAGACCAGAGCCAGAGCTACAGTTTGTCTACATTAAAAATGCAACATCAGCAGAGGTGTCTGAGAGAGTCATTTATCAGCTCCTGGATTAGAGGAACATCTTAAAGTAAGTGCAGCATTTATACGCACACATGCACAAATTGTCTACTGGGGAAGAAGAGAGGAGCAGCAGCGTTGTGCCTTGGAAGTTTCTCTCTGTTCCTCTAAGTATGGGGCCAGAAGGACATTAGGCATTGAAATAGGAACCTTGCTCAGTGTAACGGGGTGCAATTCACATGAGCAGCCGGGATGGAAAGTAATCTAATGCTGCAATTTCAGAGAAACAATATAGAGTCACTCACATACATCATGATTAATGGCTGGATACCATAGTGTGAAAACCGTTTAAAAAATGGCATTTTTGTCACCGACAATGTTACACATATAGTAAAGGTCATACATGATAAGAGCATTATCCATATTTCTTCTGCAAACATGCTTAACCTTGTAGAGCACCATTGCCTGGAAGATTGGTGATCCATCTCCAGCTGCAGACCACGCTCCTCAGAACACGAAGGCCGACTTTGCATTTCAATCACTCAGTCCCATGCGGGCTCTGGGCAACCTGCACACCTCCAAACCAGAGAGGAGCAGAGCTGTTTGCCAACAGCCCTCTTCCCTGCACTGCGCTGTCACTCTGTGCTGCCGCAGTACTCAGGGATGACCACCTTGGAAATGGCTTGCAGAGCTGGACTTCTTCTTCTTTGAGAGCCACACTGAAATCACACTCATCCCTTCCAAAGGGTCTGTTCTGTGCACGAGAGAGCTCAGAGTTGTTTCAAGCCAAAGCCCATCACAACATGCCTGACCATCTGGGCTTGCTGAAAACCTGTGGGCACTGGTGCCACTTTTCTGGGAGCTTGGGCATGGTGGCTGAGATCTGGAGGAGCAACAAGCTTCACATCCTTCCTTGCAGCAGATTATGTGATTAGAACTAAAAACAAAATCTCGATTTTTTTTTAAATACACAATCACATCCACCCACAATTGTGCAAGTGTTGGCAGCTTGGCCACACCACACTCTGTCCATCTCAGATCCTTTTTCTGTTGGCACTGAACCCTCCGGATGAAGCTCAGATCCTCAGCTCCAACCCCAACCCATCCCACCATGCTCATGACCTCTGTACCACATCTCTGCTGTTCTGGATGCTGACTCCCCCACCTCCCTGGGCAGCCCATGCCAGAGCATCACCACTCTCTCTGAGAAGAAATTGTTCCTAATATCCAACCTGATGAGACAAACCACCAGAGCATCTCATGGTGCTCGCCTGCTGCAGCCACCTAGCCACAGTCCGTAGCGGTGCAGCCTTCCAGCTCTCCCCTCTGAGTGCTGGATAATAAACAAGCTTCACTATGGAATGTGCAGAGATTCTGCTGTGCTTTACAGGAGCTGGGGCCGCAGGAGCTCTGCAGGCAGGGGTTCTGCATGTGATCTCACTCAGAAGGAATTTCCTTTCCGGTAGAGGCTGTGCAGTGTCTGGGAGCTCAGTGCCTTGCTCCCAGAGCACCCCTCATTGCCACCCATGGGGGCTGCAGGTGACCCCAGACCCCCCTCCGAGTCCCCACGTGCCCCCCGCCTGTCAGTGTGAAGATGCAGGAAGCCCAAGGCTGCATGCAGGGACATTTCCAGGCTGGTGCTCACAGCCTGTCAGTTTGACTTGTGCTTTCCTATGTGAGTAGCACAGCGAGAGCTTCCCGCTGCATGAGGGTGGGAAGCTTTTCCCCAGAGTGGTTTGCAAAGACTGCCTGGGCCACATTATTCTTCTCATCATGAATGCCTCTGTCTGAGCCACCTTACCCATGCAAATACTCCAGTGCTATTAATATGAATGAATGCATCTTGTCTCGGGGTGCCTCATGGCAGGAGCCGTTTCAGAAGCGCTGGGAGGGCGGAGGGGATGGGGAAAGGCAATTGAGCAGCCCTACCTGCATCCATCCTATCCCTCAGCAGACAATTTCTCTCTCCCAGGAGTGCCACAGACCAGAGGCACTCGCATATTATACATCAGCTTCACAAAATTAGCTTTCTTAGGAAGGAAACAAAGGATGTGCTGTGTTGGATCAGGACACCAACACAGCCTGCTGGCTGCTGGGCTCCATCCAGCACTTCAGCTGGGCACGGTGCTCCTCCACCATGCGGGACGTGTCCCCATGTGCACAGCCAGAGATTGCTTCCTGATTGCCACAGAAATCCATTTGCTCAGTAGCAGGTAGTTTAACTTCTCCCCTAATATTGTCATCTTCCGTGCTCGATGTTATCAAGTCCTCTTAAAAATCCAACAGGACCATTTATCTCAAAAGCACCTTCAGTGCTGCCCTCTGTACAGTCAACTGCATGCCACATGAAAAGAGGGTTTCTTTTGACCAGTTCAGAATTTATTACCCTGGACACTTTGCTTCATGTCATAATACAGTGAAAGCTTTTGTAAGCAGAGGACGGTGCTGGGGATCAGGAGCTGGCAGGAGACAGAGATACCGGGCTGATGCAGGGCTGATAGGAAGGCAGCAGCACCTCGTAATCCTGCCCCTCTTAGGCACATTGAGATGGAGACGAAGGAGGTTCCTCGGCTGGGCAAAGCCTACTGCTCCCCATGGGCCCAATGCAAAGGGATTGTAGCTGCAAAATGTTATCCTAGAACCACTAAGGTTGGAGAAGACCTCTAAGATCATCCATTTCAACCCCGACCCATCCCCGTCATGGCCACTAACCATGAGCTGCTGTGCCACATCTCCACAGTTCTTGAACAGCCTCAGGGATGGTGACTCCATCACCTCCCTGGGCAGCTGTGCCCTGACCATTCCTTTTGAGAAGAAAGAGTTCCTAATATTCAACTTGAACCTCTGTTGGTGCAACTCAAGGCCAAAGAAACCTCAGAAGCAAAGCAAAGCCCTGTGCCTGCAAACAGAGGCACCCAAAGAGCAGCACGGGTGTTTAGGATGCGATAAGAGCATGCACGTCCCCATGCTGTGTGCACCTCTACCTGAACCAACGTGGGAACATCACCATGTTGCTGGGCTGCAGCTGTGCTCACACACACAGCGCTGAGGGCACACCTTGGTTTAGGGGTGCATTGTGGTACACGTTTCCATCAGCCCTGGCTCCCCCAAGACCCCAGGTAGCTGCTGAGCGCTCCCTGCCATCTTCTGAGCTGGGAACACTGCACACATCATTATTGTTGCTAATTACCAGGAAACATCAAACAAGACAAGCGTTTTACTCCTCATCACTGAATTTTGTTATGCTAATTAGAGTTGTATAAGCTGTTGCTATTAAACCTGGAGAGTCAGAAAAACATTTGCATTAATACCCTCAAAGCTGCATCAAAACCTGGTTATTAGTATTTCAATGAGGTTCGGGTTACGGGGAAGCTGCTGCCATTGCAGGGGCTGGTTTGTTGTTTTTAAGTCCCGCTGCGAGTGAAAATATAAATAAATGCAGGGTGAGGCCTCATGCAGACAATGCTCCTTTTAAAGGGGGAATGAAAAACCAGAGGGAACTTTGATCAGGAGCAGATCTGTGGGAATGGGGAGGGGAGCACAGCACTGGTGGAGCTCTGCAGTTGCAGAATTCTCGGAGCCCACTGCAGACACGTGCTTTGCTTGGAGGATTCTTGAGCTACCCTTGCAACTCAAGGCACAGAACTCCCTTTGCCTGGTATTTATTTCTCACTACAGCTCAGACCTTATCGACAGCTGGCTGTGGCTTAAATAACACATCCCAAGCTCTCTGCCTAACCCACGGTGCTGCTTTACTGGTGGGGCAACAGGTTATCTGTTTTTAACAGACCATTTGTCACCGGTTCCTGGAGAGGGAGAGTCATTCTCTTTCTCACTATATTTCTATCAAAGAAGAAAGGAAAAAAAAAAAAAAAAGAGAAGGGATTTGTTCCATTTTCTTTGCGTGGTGGAGACATGCAGTGGGTGTACAAGAAGAGGTGTTTCTACAGGAGGATGATGGCAGTGATACCATGTGCTGCTTCATGGTAGGAGGAATTTCTCCTCTGAAAGAGTGGTGATGCACTGGCACAGGCTGCCTGGGGTGGGGTGGGGTGGGGGGTGTCAGTGCCCTTGAGGGTGTTCAAGAACAGTGGAGATGTGGCTCTGAGGGTTGTGGTCAGTAGGCATGGTGCAGGTGGGCTGGGGTTGGGCTTGGTTATCCAAGACGTCTTTTCCTACCTCAGTGATTCCACATCTCAGTGATTTGGGCACATGCAGCCCTCAGGCCAGACCACGGAGTCCAGGCACGCTGCGTCCCCACCACACACGTCAGAATCTCAGGGCAACGTTGCCTCCATAATCCAAAAGTAAGGTCTCAGCCCTCTGCCTTCATACAGATGCCACCCAACAGGGGCTGCTCCATTGCTTCCTAATCACTGCAGATTAAAAAAAATCCCCATCAGCCACGCTCCGGTAAGGAGAACTCTAAGAAGGATGAGGGAAATGAAGACACTGTGAAATGCAATAGATGTCAACTTCTACTTATTTTTTAATTTCATCTCTTACAAGCTTTTTGGAGGCTAACATGATTAAGTTCTTCACACAATTTATTAGCATCATGTTGGAAATCCAGCAGTATATTACACTGTCTGAGTAATCCAATTAGTAAAATGTATTTATTTAACCAGAATATTAGCTGCACACAATCCCAAATGAAGCAAAGTCCCTGATCCTGCAGCTCCTCGCACTTCTCGGAATTCATTTACCAGCTACAGGAAGGTTTACTCTAATGAAATAAATACCAGAATGACGTTTTTGGAGTAATACAAGAAAAGCAATCTCTCTGCACAGCTAACAGCCTTTTGGTTTGGTTTGGTTTTTCTCTTTTGCAGCAGATGTGGTTGGTACAATGTTTCACAGCCCTGCAACACACAAGGCGTTCTGGCTTTGCCATCTTCCTCTCCACCAAAGCCCCCCAGATTTGCCATTCCCCCCCCAGCGCCCACCTGGATTCCCACTCCTTAAAACCACCAAACAGCTCCCCGAATTACAATCGTTTTTCCTCTCATTTGGCAACCCAAAAGCAAAGCAAACCTTTGCATCCACTCTCCCCTGATTTGCAGCAGCTTTGAAATGAAATCGCTGTGGGAAGCAAAGGCTCCGGAGCACTTTTTTCCTCCTAATGAAGGAGCTGAGTGACAGCCCCCGAGGCTGCCAGCGGCCCCGCCACGCTCACACCAGAAGTACATATTGCTGCATTGGAATTTGGGGAGAATCTGGGGGGGGAGGGTTATTTATTGATTCTTTAAATCGTAAGAGCACACACAGCAGTGAGGACAGGAGAGCGCTGCGGGGGCAGAGCACTGTGCCCACCCCTGGGAGCAGCTCGCTGTTGACCGATGGTATTTTTCCAAAGCTGCTACTCTAATTTATCTTCATTAGCGAGATTAATGCATTATTTTCCCCTGTGGATGGTGGCAGGAGCTTTGGACAAGAGCAGCAGCGAGAGGCGGAAGGCAGAGAGCACAGGCTGCTGCTGGGAACCAATGGAGCATTTTCTCTGGGTTTGGGATCTGGACATGAGGAGAGCTGTGGGCTTAGGGCAGGCAGCCTCAGCCATTTGTCATGCCGTTTGTCTTCTCCCATCTAGGCAGGCTGCTGGTGTGAGGGACCTGCAATGCTTCAGTGAGGCAGTGGCACAGGCTGCCCAGAGAGGTGGTGGTTGGACTGGATGGTGCTGAGCACTGATGGAGCTGTGAGCTCATTACTGGGGGGTTGGACCTCATGGCCCCTAAGGGTCCCTTCCAACTCCATTCTGTGGTTCCATAACATGGCATCCTGTGTTGGGCACTGCAGGAATGCAAAATCGGAGATTCTGGGGGAGCACGTGTGCCAAATGCCAGCAGGCAGATGCGCAGAAGGGATGGCTTTGCATTACTTGCTCAGAACCCATATTTCACCTCCTCAAGGAGCAGGACCACATTCTCCATCTCCCTGTGCTGCAGCAGCAACGTATGTTGTAACTCCACACTTTGCTGCTGGACCTGCAGTGACAAACAGAAGGAGGAAGGGTCTAATAGGCAGAGGTGACAACGGGCAGCAGTGCAATGGGCCCCTTCCCAAATAAGGGGAAAAAAGGAACATCCTGAAGAAAAAAGTCTATTTCGTGTTTTCTTTCAGATCTTCTGTTGAGCACCATTGCTGCAGGAGGAGGAGACTCAGTGTGCAGTGACGCTCATCCACATGCAGAGAATTTGAGATATCCTCCCATTAAAACAAAGAGGAATTACCCAAGTAAGCCAGGGGTTAGCAGAGCCCTCGAAGTTATTTACATTTCCTAAATGAGGGAAACTGCATCAAGTGGGTAAGACAGGGACAGGGAGCTCAGGTGTGGGAGGGACCCCACAGGAACCACTGGGAACATTGGGAAGGGCTGTCAGGGTTGGCACAAGATTTGAGGGGTCTCCATGACCAAAAGCTGCAGCACTGGGACCCTCGTGACGCCATCATCCCCAAATGCTGCCCACGTACCACCAGCAGCTGCCTCCACCCCTTGCACAGCAGTTGGCGTTGAGTCAAACTCCATTTCCAAACTAAGACATCTCGCGTGCTATTCTCCCTCCCCTCCAGACTAATAGCTGACAATGTATGCCTTCCACATTAATGATAAGGGTTCAAGGGGAAAGAGACTGCTCTCCTGTTTCGCTGACATTACACTCTCCTATGTACCCACCAACATACCCTAAGGCAACAGAACTAGTAATAGGTTCCTCTAACTGCCTCCTGCATCAAATTTGACACCGGGTGCTTTCTTCTCCTTTCCCATCGCTCACCTTATAACTCTGTCATCATCATTGATTTTGACTTAAGGAAAAAAAGAAAGAAAGAAAAAGAAAAAGCCCTGTCCCCCTGTTAGCGGGGTGGGAAGGCTCAGCTGCAGGGGGATTTGGGGCAGGGTGGGTGCAGGTATTATTTTGTGCCTTGGATGGGGAGGGATGCAGGCAGATCATGCAGACCTGGGACATTCCTGAGGGTGGAAGGATGCTTTGTTGGAGAGAAGGACATTTGGTCATTAAGCTTTTGGGTTGATCACTATTGCTAAGCCAGTCTACAACAGTGGCACAAACTGGGAGGCTTTTTGTGTTGGGCTCATCCCTTCAAGGCAGCACTCCTTCCTATTCCAAAGAGCTGGAATCAACTCTATCTCCTTCTAGACCACAACACTCGACTCACCAGAAAATCCATTTACCTCCCCAAATTCCCCACAGTGCCATGTGCAATGGAGGTGATGCCCAATTCTCCAGCAGCCCTTAGTACCAGTAATGTGCCCAGCATGGAAACAGCCAGTTTCTGCTCCCCACACCTCAGCACAGCCCTGGCAGCCAGCCCTCTGCTGACCCGCAGCTGGTGTTTGCTTGGATTTATGTCAGAGCCTATTTATGTCCTCCACTTAAAACAATCCAGTTCGTGTCAGCAGTAAATGAAACCAGGTGCCATCCAGCAGCTGTTGGGCTGCTACCTGAAATGAGCTTCGCTCCAGTTCTTATCAAGAAGAAATTCTTTTCATTGTCCAAACTACCACCAGCACATTGAAGCCAGAATAGCATGAGGTCGTAATGGGGAGAGGTGTGTGCCTGGGGCATGATGCCACGTCTCTGGAGGCACTGAGGGTTGGATGGGGCCCTGGGCAGCCTGCTCTGGTGGATGGTAGCCAGCCCAGGGGTGGGGGTTGGATCTGGATCTAAGGTCCCCTTCAACCCAAGCTATTCTGTGATGCCATGATTCTATGACGTGGCTGTGCTCTACATGCTGCCTGCAAGCCAAGAGCAATCCAGGGGAATTATTTGGGAAATAATTCTAAATAATGAATGAACGTAGAAAACTGCAAGCTGCTTACAGATAATTCACCAACCGAAAAGAGCTGAATGTGCCGAGTACATGATTCACTATCGATTATTTCTCCAGCTCTAGCTGCAACCTTATTTAAAGCATTAATTAAGACAAGCCTCCATAGTTCAGCATATTCTAAACCATTGCATAGGGAGAGCTCTTGAGAGCTAAATGCTGTCCTTTGGGGGAAAGCAAGAGAGCCCAGAGCCCAGCCATGGTGCTGGCATCCAATGCAACACTGTAGTGTGCCTGGGAGCACGGGGTGCATTGGGGAGGAGCAGATCCACCTGGCTGTGGGCTGCATTCCCAGCAGCCAGCTGCCGCCTGGGATCAACCCCTTAAAGGAAGCCGAGACAATCCGCCTGCCCTCAGGTGACCCAGAGTCAGGTCTGCCCCTGCGACAGTACCCAGACATACTCTCTGGAGCAATGATCTCTGGCCCAGCCCATTTCTGGCAGCCCCAATGCCAGCTCCTGTAATCCACAGGGTGCCCTCACTCACACGGGTCTGGTTTGCCAGCAGAGACTTTGGGATCCCTCTTAGCACTGTTTGATGTGGGGTACCTCTGGCATCACGTTGTAGGCAAGCTGTCACCAGCTCCAGCCCACACAGCCCTCGCTTGTCCCTATTTATCCAGAGATTAAAGCAGTATCCAGTGCGAGCCCCTTTCTCCCCATTAGCTGCAATCAGCCACACGCTGTGTCTCCAGGGCTGAGCCTGGAGGTGAGGTTGGATTGACCACTATCCAAGGAGAAGCTGGCGGGAGATGAATTAAAAATTCAAATGCAATGGGCACAGCCACTTGAATTTCAGCACCATGTTCAGGTCTATCTTATTTTTTTCCGTTATTGTTAACAATGTCATTGCTTCCGCAGACTGTTTTGTGCACATAATGAAAATTACTTCAGATCCTCATGGCAAGAAAGCCTTGCCAGGACTGCAAACATTTGGGTTACCATTTGCACAACACATGGCACAGCATTCCATTTCTCCTAATGCAAGTGCTCAGGCTTAATCCTTCAGTGTTTACCACTCTATATTGCTCACAGTAGCATGAACATTGCACACACCACCATGGGTCAAAACATATTTCCCTGCCCACTGTTTGCATCACAAGCATGCAACAAGGAGAAGAAAAGCAGAGTCCCTACTTGCTCTTGACTCCTTCAAAGGCTATTTTCTGGAAAAGACTTACCTGATAGTTCACTCTTTGCTGAAAGACAGAAGAAAAGGAGAGAAAGAACAAAAGATGGTCAAGCAGCAGTTAATGGAGGAAGAAGAAAGTGTTCATACGTAGGGAGAAAAGCATTTTTGTAGTTACTTTTGTTACTCTTCATTGCACACAGCTCCCTTACAGACTCGTATAATGCTCCATCAGTTTATTTTTCCTTTCAGTAAACACTTCTTTCACCATGAGCAAGCATACGGCTAATTAGCTGTGAGGAACAGATTAAGTTAAAGTAAGCCGCTCTTCTCGTTGGAGCCGATGCTTCCCTTGTCTCTCTCCAAGCTCAGAGTCCCACTAACAAACATAGCTGAGAACAACGGGCAATGAAACCATGGGTTTTCTGCATGGGAGCAGCCCAGGGAAAGCTGCTCTGACTTCTGGTTGAGGACCATCCCACCACCCCGAAATCTGTACAATGCCCCAGGTCAGTACAACTGCATTGCTCCCAGAGGGAAATTTCTGGGCCTAAAAGCCCCAGTGAAACAAATACCTTGGCAAGGGAGTGAGCTTTTTGCACCAGATGGACCCCCTGGTATTTTGGAAAATCCTGTTCTTAGGCTTTGCCACAAAGAGGCTTAAAATTAATTAGCAGGTTTTTTACTTTTTTTTTTTTTTTTTGAGACAGAGGGGGAGAGAGAGTTCTGTGTACAAGGAGTGTGTGAGAAAGGGCATTCATTAAGAGCTTTTCAGTGCTTACAGACCCAGGTGAGGAATTATAGTTTGCGAGAGAGTTGCTTTCATAATGGGCAAGTCCAAATTGCTTAAGAGATGCTTTGAAGATGAAAATGTTTTCCCTGCCAGGTGGGCAGGAAGGGAGGTCCCTGACATTCTGAGGGTGATCACTTTTAAAGAAAATCATCTTTCTCCTTTCAGCTCCATTTCCAGAGACTAAAGGTGTGTTGGGTGTAGCGTTGAAGACCTTCTATTGAGCAAGCCTCCTCAGGATTGGTTGAGTTGGAGAATTTAAATCTTGCTTTTATATCACTATAGAGATAAACCATGTCTTCCAGACTTTGAATTTGGAAAGCCATCTTCCCGCTTGTGTGGGCAAGCTGGTTCCTGGGAGGGAATGGTCCTCTGCCTGCTGCCAAGCCCTCAGAAAAATTCTGGGGCATGCTTATAGCAATGTACAGCATCAATACCGCTCCACTGGCCCAGTTCTTATTCTTGATTTTCTATTCTATCCTAATAAAGGTGGATTTCATGTACACTAATCTGGGGATAGCAGGGGTGAGGTATCTACTACAAGGAAAGCGTGAGAAAAATAACATTACTAGCTTAGACTGCGTACAACTGTAACTGCTCCAGTATTAAACCCATTTTTCACCATCAAAGGTGATGTCTAATAGCGCGAGAAATGCGAGCAGGAGTAAATAGTCTCAAGTGAAAGAATTGATGGTCAAAGCCTGAAAGTTTGGTAAAATGCTTTTCCACTTCATGTCCTGGGAGCTGTCAGCACTACGATGGAAGACTGCAGATCGGTAATTGCAAAGGACACTTCTTTCTTATGCTGTCTCTGTCTGTAAAGCAGGAGGATGGCAAGTTAATTAATTATCTCCAGCATCAGTTTACTTGAAGATCTTTTTTTTTCCAGCAGCGAGCACATCAAAGGAGACTGATAGAAGCCTTGATTAGAGGGATAATGAAGGAAATCTCTAATAGATTATATAATTTCTTGCCCTTCTTCAGCCATTCTCAAACTGGTTGCTTCACTGTGCTGGGACTCGTGACTGGAAAATATCACAAGCGTGAAAATCCAGCTCAAATGCAAAATTTATGAGAAAATTCAAATAACTGCACGTTTACCCTATTTCTGTCAATGGTCTGGAAAAAAGATATCAGACCATCTGAATGCTATAGAGCTGAAATTTCCCATGAGTCCTCTTAGGGTCTCTCAGTCCACAGAAATAATCAATATTTTGGACTGAGAAGAAACCCGTCAGGTCAGGAGGAGAGCACCCATCAGTGTAGGGTGAGATGGGCAATTGATGTCTCCCTTGTCACCTGCCCCATGAAGCCCCTTGCTGACAGTGCCCATTCACAGAGGCCATAGATGAGACACTTTATCTGACATTTTCCCCTCTCAGTTTTTACTTGCAACACAGCATCCTTTCTTCAGAGGACCCCTAAGACAGCAAACTCAGTTCCCTGCTCTCCTGGCCCGGTCACAGTAGAGCCCCACTCCATGCCTCTGCACTGGAAGTTCCTTGGGGATTTTAATGCCATTACCCTCTTACTCAGCCCATACATGCACTGCCAAAGCTAATAGCGAGGAGAAATGAAGTGTCAGGTTCTGATACACCAACACACAGCGCTGATGTCTATCTTGCACTGATAAACCCCAAGTCATTCCCAATAAGTCCTGGTGGCACGTTCAAGTATTCTATTTCTTTTAAGATGAGACTTGAGATTCCGCTCTCCAGGGGTTTGGTCCTTAATAAACTTATGGGTGGCACCAGCTGCACCAATTCCAGAGTGAGGGGGCAATCTGGTGCCAGCATTTGGAGTGAGAGTTTGAAAAAGTGCCAACAAAGGAGTGATCAGTGTCCTAAACAAAGCACCCATCCTCACCTCACCCATTGGGGCCATCCTACTCTTGCCCCAGCTGATGGGTGGCACGAGGTGATGCCCTGCCCCTGCTGTCCCCCACAGCCACTAAGGACAAAAGCAGAAGGAAAGGAGTTGAAGCAGAGGCAAAGGGGAGCGAGAACTGTTTTATGGGGTTAAACGTCCTGGTCTGAAGTGAAGCAATTTCCTTCGGTCTCCTGCCATTTCCTTGTGGAGGCTTATCATCTCCAGCTGGGACAATATAAAGGCCCATTTAATCGAGATCCATTTAACACTGAATCACGCTAACAAGATTACTTAGCCAGGGCTAATTCTGCATTTGCTGAAGTGCAGTATCCAGGGTGAGTAATCTCTGTGTGCTGGTGGCAGGTTCAGAGACAGGTTAGCCACTGGCTTAGCACCATAGACAAAACACAGAAAGTGCATGGAAGAGCACAACAATGAAATCACAGCCAGTTTGGCCCATCAGGCTATTTTCTTGCCCCTTCTCAGTGTTATGTGAGATCAGTATGGAGGGTTTCTTCATTACCCCATAACATCCTAAAAGGGGAATTATTTTCTTTGTCCTCACAAGCAGCTGAGCAGGCAATACAGCAAAATCCTCTTCAGTCATTATCTGTTAAGTGCATGGCATCCTTTTGTGAGTTAAATGACACAGTATTTCTTGCATGGGACTGAATTCAAAAGGTTTTGCCTTCCATCAGGAGATAACTCAAGATTTGAGTGCTAATTGAATACATTTATATGCATACAAGTGATAGGCATTCATACAATTTCTTAAAGTAGATTCTCACCATTCAGTCATTTAAAAATACAGCACTAAAGGCTCCATTATTTATGATTATTAAATCACAAATCTGAGTAGCAAAATACTTCACTCAGGGAAAGTGTGAAGAGGCTGTTTCAGAGGGAAGTCTTTTCAGAACTCAGCAAACACCAATAACATCACACGACAATGCCAATAACTAACGTTGTTTTACATCTATACATCTCGAAGTTGTTAACCCGGGTAGATAGGTTCATCTCAGTCACCCCTTCCAATGTTCCCAAATCCTTCAAGCAGACAAAGCTGAGATTGAGGTATTCTGGGGAAACACTTCTTGGCATGCACTGAGTTGTTGTGCAACAAGCATAGGGTTTGGGAAGACTCCACTCATTTTTCCACAAGTTTCAGGGGGACAGGAAGGGCTGTGCTGTTGTCATTCAGGAGGGGCTCATCTCACCCAGTGCCAGAGGTCCCCAAGGAGGTGTACATAATTGCATTAATCTCTTGGATATGTAAACAGAGAGAAACAGGAGCAATTTGTCTGGTCTGTTCTAGGCAACCACTATCAGATGAGCATGCTGGAGGTGCCCATTTCTCTCCATTAACAGTAAATGAGGTCTGAGGGATCAGTATGGATGCCAAGATCACCTTGCTGATCAGATGGGACGGGTCCCATCCAGCATAACCATTACCTTATGCAAGGAGATTTCTTTTTTTCCCCACCACAGAGTTTATAGTAACCACTCAGAAAATTGCCCAAGTTTTAATTTCTGTCAGGTATCTTTCAGTCTTTCTTAATATGAGCTGATCTGAAGTGCCAGACAGCTGCAGACATGAGGAATGTGGTTAGTGGCCATGGTAGAGATGAGCTGACGGTTGGAGTTGGTGATTTTAGTAATCTCTTCCAACCTCAATGGTTCTGTGACATTTTTGCAGACCTTCTGAACAGGGTTTGTAAGGCTCATCCAGGCTGAGATCCAGCTCAAGGGATCAAGGCTACAATCTCATCTGGGGATGTTCAAATGCTCCTTTCCTCCAAATGAAGAATACATGATAAGCCAGATCAAAAAGGACAAGATCCCACAACATGAGAGGCGGGCAGATGGCCTCCAGAGGTCCCTTCCAACCTCAGCTAGTTCATGGTTATGTGAAAAAGGAGAAGCTTTCCAGAGCAGTGTCTTCACACTCAGTGTAGATACATCCACGCTGGTGCTCAGGGTGCTGGTGGAGGAAGGAGCAAGCAACCACCCCTTCCTATCTGAGGTCAGAAAGCTCTGGGGAAGCTTTAAGATATATTAATATAAGAAAAGAAAAAAAGAGAAAAAAGGCATGGATGCTGGTAGGACATGACAGGAGCTGGATGAAAGCCTTCAGTTGGATAATTGGCATAGAGATTTCTAATCCCACTTAAAGCTAGCCTACATTCCATTCTCAAAGAGTGACTTAGATGCTCAAGCAAGTGACCACGGCTCAGACAGAAAAAGCATGCAAGCATATAATGCTACTTCATGTGCCCAATATATCCCAGTCCCAGGACAAGAGACAAGAGCAGGTCCTTGCATCAGAGCTGGAACCAAGCTCTATGTGATTCTGGTTAAATGCTGAGGTCATCTATTAAATGAGGAGTTTTGTTAAGAATTTTTTCTTGCAGTCTGAACTCAGACATCCACCTCTGTTCCCTTATCCTGTTAAACTCAGGTACTGAAACTATGACCATGGTATCTGTGCACTAGGAAGGCAGCTTGTTGCTCAGCTCTGCACAGCTGATGCATGTATTTGATGCTCAGCATCATTACTAAGGTGCCTAGAAAGCAGCCATCAGACTTTGCCATTTGTAAGGGAAGCAGGTGGCACACTCACAGAACACAGCTACATGAGTCATGTCACCTTGAGAAACATGGAGAATTTCGTCTCTGCCAAAACTCTCAGCACATTTTCCAGTTGCACTCAAGACTTCATCCATAGTGTGAAAGCATGAAGATCTTTAACTGCAAAAGGGGAATCAAAATCAGCATAAAAATACAATCAGTTAACAACTGGGAATTCAAGGAGCCCCACCAAGCAAGTGTTGGAGGGTCTTCAGCCATACAATCCCTAACCCACTGATATTTCTTCAAACCTGCTCAAGTAATGAGTGTGTGCCAACAGCAGTCCCTGTGCCTTGGGCACTATGGTAGGAGCTGGAAGGCTGCAATGCTTTGGAGATGGTGTATGATCTCAACAACCTCCTTGTCATCTGGTTTTGATGTAATGACATTATATTTAATTGATTGAGCATAAGGGCCTCAAAGACACCAAGCCCTGCCCATGTTTACTGCTGCACGATGGCCACTGCAGCCAGGACAGAGCATGGCACCTTGGCCCAAGCAGTGGGACCACCAGACCATGGGAACTGTTATTAACTTAGCTCTAATTACAATTTGGTTTTCTCCTGCATAGCCTGCAATTTCAAGCTCTGCGCAAACCATAAGGAATCATAGACTCACAGAATCATTTGAGTTGGAAGGGGCTCTTAAAGATCATCTGGTCCAACTTCCCTGCAAAGATCAAGAACATACCATGACCAGAGCAAAAGAAGCATAAACAAATAGACAAAGCCCAGAGTTTCAAAAGAGAGTAGTATTTTAAATGCCCCAAGTACAAACAAGCTGAGAAATTCTTTTTAAGCTAAACACCCTCTTTTACTTTCCAACAAAGTATTCTATATTAAGGCTAATCTAATTTTACCAAGTTACAGGGAAGACCTAGCAGGTCTTTATAATAGGATCTGGTTGCACCTAACATATGCAAAGGCTCCCACCTCTCCATAATAAGGTGCTGCTGTAGGTTGCTCATCGGTTTGAGCGCTGCTGAAGCCGTATTTAGCAGCTGACGGATTGCAGCGGGAACTGCGGGAGCATGAGGGCTTATTAGCAGCAAGGTTTTCCCAGCTGAGGCTCAGACATGCACTGATTGGCAATTCAGATCACGAAGCCTATCCCAACGGAGCCTCCATATGCTTCTTCCCCTGGAGGAGCGATGAATGTCAATTCACCCCTTGGGGTGCGTCATGTGAAAACCCTCCCGAGGGTGAAACGAGAGCTGACAGCAACCAGCCACAGGTGCCTGGTCAAACTTTGCAGCCTTGGCCAGTTTTGCTACTAGCCAGAAGGAACAAAGTTAGTTGCATTTCCACGCACAGCACAGTGGTGTACACTTCCATTTCAAAATTAGCTGCGTGGAAACATGCAGGTCACACGCGCTCACCTACAGTACCATGAGAAAGTGAGCATTTATGCTGGTAGTCCACCAGCACGCTCACCCAAAGCCATGACCCAGTGTCATCACAGAGGACTGCAGCTCCCTCTGGCCAACCCCATCACAGTGCATCCTTCCCACAGCAGCTCTGGAGCCCACCGCTCCATCACAACGCTCTGCCAGCAGCTCCTGACAGCCTTGCCAGACCTTAATTAAGCTTCAAGACAACTCTGTGAAGTTGACTAATATAATTAAGTGAATCTTCCAGATGAATAAGCTGAGGAGGGGTGAGATCAAGCAGCAGGATGATGGAGGCAAAGGAGTTTGCAGGGTTCAGAGACCCCACTCCGCTGTATTACAGAAAACTGCCTTCTACTCACACATCTGTAGTTTATCCTGTCCAATATTCTCCAGCAAAGGGGGAGTTGGACCCTTGTCTTATCAGAAAATGCAACTTTCATCAAGAGGACATCATAGCACAGCTACCACCTTCAGCAGTACAACCCAGGGATGTTTCTTTTAAGTATACGACTGTGTAGGTTGGTGCAACAATATATTTCATGACTAATAAAGCAGTGGGAGCTGTGTTCCAGTGGTTTATTTCAAATGAACTTTCCAGTTAGTTCTTTCAGACAAATTTTCTAAAATTATGGTAATTACATAGATATATTGAAATAATTATCAGATTGTATGTCCTAAAGCTGATCTCCTACGAAATTTTTTAATTCCAAAGCAAACTGGAAAAATGATTCAAAATAACAGCAGTCTAGGGTCTGAGGCTTGCTAAGACATGAAGCATGACTTGTCTTATAACTTTAAAAGGATTATTATGGACTTGAGAAGACTTACACATTCGTCTTCACGACTAGGACCTTACTTAGGAAGAATCATAGAATTGTTTGAGTTGGAAGGGACCCTTAAAGGTCATCTAGTCCAGCTCTCCAGCAGCGAGCAGTGACACCCACAGCTCCATCAGTGCTCAGAGCCACATCCAGCCTGACCTTGGATGCCTGCAAGGACATTCACTCCCACTGCTTTCCTGGATATGGATGTTTAGAATCATATTATAAAGTGCAACAGGAAAACAATGCAAAATTCCACGCTTGGAGTTGAAGTGGATTTGTGAGGTGTCACCCATTTCTCCTTCAAAGAAGTCTTTCTCAAACAGCTCAGCAGCTTCTCAGTGCTTAAAGAGCTCTTGCAAAGTGCTCACTTCTTCTAGCACCTTTATCAAGACGAGGTTGTGCTGCTACAACCAGAGCACTGTGGCTGCCCGTTGCTTAGGAAGCTCAACCCCTGGAGGCACAGGTTCCAACAACAGCTTCATCCAGCATCACCTTCAGTCCCAAAGCTCAGCAGCACTCAATCACACAACTCTTGCTGTTTAGCCTTGAACGTGCGCAGTGTTGTTGCAAGTCTCCTGCCACGAGCCTTATGGCTGCCAAGGAGCAATGGGACTGCTCATCCCAGCTCCTCACCCTGCCAGCTTCTTCTCTTCCCACCTGGGAGCTGGCAACAGCATCACCCGGCACCTCGCTGAGCCTGCCAGAGGGGACAGCACCATGCAGCTGTGCAAAACTCCAGGTGACACCGCTTCTCCTTGCAGCTGCTGCTCCCTGGGGCTGGGGCTCCACGTTATGGGAAGTGATAAAGTGATGGCAGCTCCTGGGACTCGAGCTACGCTGAGGTTTTTTGTTTTGCCTCATCTGTTTCTTTATACTTCTCCACGTCCCAGGTGACTCTGACATAAGAATTCCTGCTTTTCATTTTTCTGTGTACAAGATGTCAGCAGATAACAATCCATGCTTCATTGGTGCCATTCTGTAATTGAAAGAGCCAGCAATATATCAGGCTTGGAGTCTGCAGACCTCATCAATAAGGACTCTATTACTCGGGCATAATTTTCCACCACCCCTCAGATGAGACTTAGGGTTATACCACTGATCCCACACTTTACAGCGTGCTGTTCAAGATAACGTCTGCTAAACTATCGTCTACTGTCACAGATTAGATCCTCAGACAACCAGATTCTAGCAAAAATGTACTTAATATGCAAAGCTGTCTGTTTAGATCTTCCTGCCTCCCAGTAAACCTACCTCAGGGAGAACTGTACTCCAAAATAACTGCACAGGTTTATTTTCAAGTCAGCATACACAGATCGACACTATCCTCCAAGAAGAAATTTTTTCCTGTGTCACCAGTATTGTTTTTTTGTTTGACTTATCCTGCCCTTTTGGCACATAGCAGAGACCTTAATGGTTTCTGCAGTGCTCAGCACTCCTGCTGTGGGAAGGCAGCGGGAAACTTGCCTGGCCGCTCTTTTTAGATTTAATTCTCTGAGCTTCCCCATCACACATTAAGAATCAGCTTCCTGGTCCATTTCAACAAAATTCTATCAAGTCCCAAGAGTTTTCTCTTTCGATAAATACCAGAGGTTTGAGTTTTAATTATTTCCTGCAGAATCCCCTTATCAGCAGTAGCCTTGGCAGGTGCAGGCTATCTACTATCTGAAAACAGAACTGAGATTTCTGACTATTTCCATGCCTTTAGACCCTTGAAGCTTGTCTCATACCCTTTGCACATCACATCTAACACTGCTGCCAGAGCATGGGCTCAGACACCTGGGCATGTGACTCCTTCCCTCTACAACTTATCATCCAAGGTGACCCTTACTCCCTTCTCTTCTTGCTTGCAGAAATAAGTTGTTGATAATTCCATCATACTGCCTACCTACATATCAGACACACACACACACATATATATATAAAGGTGTTACTTGTTGCACAGAATCACATTTGTACTCATTTTTAATCCATCAGCTTTAAGGTTCTACAAACTTTCCTGAAGTCTGCAGCTCCAAGGAAGCAACCCACACAAATGGATCGGCTGCCAACTAGGAACTTCCTCTCAAAGCCCAGAGGGAACATATTTCACCCCAAATCCCCTCAAATCTCAATCTGCTGTATAACGAGCCCGATGTCTACCCACTTCATCACAGGACTCCATTACAGAGTTATTTCTGAATTTTTATCTACATAGTCCCCAATGTGAGATGTTGGGCATCTCCCTAAGAAGCCACGTTCAGGTTTTCCATCTCACTGGTTCATCTCCATTCCTTGGTTCACAGCTCAGTAGGGGTGAAATAGCAACAGGACCAACACAATGAGAAGGTGTTACAAAGAAAGAAGAAAATAGAATGTGCACCTATCTCCAAGGATTTAGGCTCCACAAAGGAAGAATTTCTAACAAGGGAACCTTCCTCAGCGGCAGTCAGCCATTAAATGAGGTCTAAGAGGAGTGGAGCCTGGCTCCATCCCTTCTGGTCACACAGGTGAATTGCCTTCCCCTGCGCTCCCAGGGCTGACTGGATCTTCCTTCCAGGTTCTCAGTCAATGATTCAGGCCATGACTCAGCAGTTTCTATAGAAGGGGTAAGAGCTGTAGCCAGAAGCATTTATGTTCCTAATTTGCTATTTTCAAAGGCTCAGAGAACTCAATTCCTGAACATGTTGATATCTGAACTCTGACCACAGTCCGTGGTTGCTGCCTTTCTGTGTGGCAGATTGCTGCCTTCCTTGGAGGTCATGCACCTCCTGCCTTGTTGCCTCATTAATAGCTCTGACCACCTTCTATTTGCCTTCATACCTGGAATCAGCCAGTCAGCCTTTACACTGCTGAGAACAAAAGCAGGCAGCAGAGCAGCCTCTGTGCAAGAGGAAACATAAAACGACGTTAAACCTCATGGTTCAACACATAAACGTTCAATGCAGAATGTAGGGAGGTCCTCCCAGAGCCCCACGCCTGAATCCAATAACCATCCATAACTACCCCTAAGGATAGTTTCTAAAGAGGGTAGAGCAATAAACAGCACTTCCCCTCTTCATTACACAACTCCAGCAATAACTATGATGAATGACAATGAACAACTAGGTTTCATTGCTGGATTTCCAGGCTGTGGTGTCCAACAATAGGAGCATAATAAAGATAGATGGCCCTGGATTAACTCTTCTTGCAACACAGCCAGTGCTGGTTGCTCAATGCACTCATCCCAAACCAAGTGCAGGCACAGCCTCTTAACAGCTGTGAGGCACATCAGAGGTTTTGGTTCAGACCACAGAGCAGTGCTGAGCAATATGTGCTGATTCTGGCTTTTGTTTTGATGCTCGGCATTAAAATACAGAGAAAACTCAGAAAAAAAAGCTGTTTTTTTCCACAGAATATTTTTTCATTCGATAACATAAATTACTTGCCATTTTAATTCAAAATTCTCAAAGGGAAGAAACACTGAAATGGTTGCTGCTTTCATGCAAAAGAGATTGCTTTTTTAAAGGTGTTACATTTTAGTCTCCGGTTTTGCCCAGTTAGCACAAATAATGATTATTTTGCATTCTGTTTTGGTAGATTTAATGTGGCCCGAGCAGGTGCACGCTTGCCATCATGTTAACCTTACAAGGAAGTTTGAGGTCAGCTTAAACAGAGAAGAAATAGAGCTTGGAAGTAGAAGAAATAGAAAGGGGGAGGGAGCAGAGCTGGGTTGTTCTCTCATCTCTGGCCTTGCTTTGCTGCATGCAGGTATAAAGAATTACTCTAAGCATCAAATGGGTGCATACATTGCCAAAATTATGAGGGGAGGGGTCTTACCCCAAGTAACTCAGTTCGCAGGGTGTTTGGAGACTTTCAGATGGATGTTACTACACAAAGTGCATAACTTTTGCATAAGTAAAATTGCCAAGCAAAACTCCCTCCATCAGTCATTGCAAATTCAGGTCTTCTGTTTGCAAGTCCACCATTACAGATCCTAATTTCTGCACGTGTTTGATACTCAAGAGCATTTGCCTGTTTGAATAATTTCCAGGCTGAGTTTTTGGGGAACAAATTTGATTTGCCTATTCATTCGCTGTTACTCCAGGTGTGTGATGGGCTACATGAAGCTGCATGGTGCTGCTTCCGCTTACAGACTAGCAGAAAGTTTGCTAGATGAGAGAATAATGAATAACCAGTAACGAATACACATGTTTTCCTGTGAAAACAGATGAGTATGTGAAAAGCTGGCTCTCCCCATTTCTTGCCAGCAGACTCCATTTCACAGTGATGTTCTCCAGTGGGCAAAAGCAGATGGATATGGATGATCAATGTCTGGTCATTCATGAGCTTCAGTTTTCCTGTCTTACCAAAACTACCTCCACATCTGCTTGAAATACAAATTTTTGCCAGTTTGGGATCAAGCTACTGTCAAAGAGGGGACAATAATAATAGAAATAATAATGTCCTTGTTTCTACAGTGTGTGCTGACAAGCCACGTAGCACTTTGATTTTCTTGGTCTTTTCTGGCCACTGACAGTTCCTTCCTGCAAGGCAGGATCCCTCCTGCCCTTCTGGATGCTTTCCTCATCTTGTTGTACTGATTTGATCAATGGGACTTCTGCAGACCCCTGTTGCTCTTCCCCATCTCTGCTCTGGGGCAAATGTCAAAGCCTGATCTCATCAACCACAGTAGAATCATAGAGTTATAATGGTTGGAAAAGACCACTAAGGTCATCAGGTCCAACCACCAGCCCACCCCCACCATGCCCACTGACCACGTCCCTCAGTGCCACATTTCCACGGTTCTTGAACACCTTCAGGGATGGGGTGGGGACTCTACTCCTTCCCTGTGCAGCCTGTTCCAGTACCACATCACTCCTTCAGAGAACATATTTTTTCTAAATATCCAGTCTGATCCTCCCCATGAAGCCGTATCCCCAAAACTCTTCTCCCTGTTGAATGGCGGTAAGCACAGATTTATGCTGAACTCTTTCCAGTTTTTGCTGATTGCGTGGCTCCCAGTTGCATGTAATTATTTTGGTATGCTGGTGTTAATGATGTGTCCGGTTCACTTAGCCTGTTCATCAGTATTGCTGGTCATTTGTTGGTTCCTTGTTTCTTGCCTCCCCAAAGGTCACCACATCATCAGCAAAACCAAGCACAATTCATCCATTATTTATCAGAACGAGTTTACTGCTTACCTGTCCCTGATTTCAAGGCCATGCTCTGTTCTACTTCCCAAACCTGCATGTACCTCCAACTCATGCTCATGGTGTAAAGCCTCTACTGCCTAAAGCATTTATTAAGCAAAAATTATGGTCTGCTGTGTTGCTTGGAGGGGTTTTGTAGCATTTTAAACATCACGCACTTCTCAGCCTCAGCCCTCAGGTCCCTCTCCTGCTTTGCCTCCTTTTAACCAAGCAACTACTTGTAAGTAAATCTATGCAATAGAAGACCTACCTTTAGCTATTTGGTCTGAAGGATGGCCTTTTTTAACCCATCAGCAAAGGCAGCCTCCATCTGCTATTTCCTTTTCCTAACTGATCACCGATTGCTCACCAGGGCTCCCTCCATGCAGCCCAATTGCATTACTGACTACCTTCTTCAGGAGCAGTTATCACTGAAAAATGTTCCTGGGGGAAAGCACCCTGATGCTGCTGAACACTGTGAAAACCAGAGATAAGCACACTCTCTGCATCCCAATGGTATCCACTGTGGCCTCAGAACAAGAGAAAACATCCCAATGAGCTACAGAAGAGATGAAGCCAATGTCCTCATAGATCCTGGTTATTCTGGGAAGAGCCAAGATCACCCCAGTTCCCTTTCCCCCCCTCCTGGGGCTTACTGAAGGCATTTCTCCCACCCATGGCTCACAGCTAGGCTGGTGAGCACCCGCACCTGCTGTTCCATAGGGAAGAAGGGCAGGGAGCAGCCACCTCTATTTGTCCTGGTTATCCACTGGAAAAGATCACCAATTACCCTCTTTCCAACCACCAGCTCCTGCCAAGGAAGGATGAGAAGCACATTTATTTCTCTTAAGTGAGATCTTTTTGTGACACATAAGGACCCTTGTATACATGACAATTACTTGTAAAAAATGTCTCTCTGTCTACAGCACATCTGTAAATGGATTTAAGCCCATATAAAGGATGTAAAAATTGCTATAACCGCCCCAGTGCAGCTCCCTGGAAGCTCTCAATGGTGTTTTTTCCACATATAAAAAAGCCCACACAGAACAAAAAGGCCTGTCAGCAAAGAAAGGTAGGCTGCCTTCCCTCACCTAACTAGGGAAACTTAATTTTATTTATTTTTATTGACAATTCCAACGACTGTTTCTCAATCATAAAAGTAAAAAGCCCAGGCTCAGCTAGTCAGCCCATCATTCCTATTTAGCTTTTTATTTGCTGTAGGAACTCTTTGGAGACGCAATATCTTGTTTGCAGAGACACCCTAGTGGCAACACGACATCACTCACGGCACCCACGAGGCAGCCCACTGCCGCTCTGTGCTATAGCTCTCACAACATCCCCCCGTGGCCACTGCTTCCCAACTTCAACAACCAGGGAAAGTGAGCAAAGCTTCATGTAAAAAGCAATGCTGTCATTGTCTGTTGGGTAATTATTGACTGCTGCATCTTATTATGATTTTTTATGGGGTTTTTTTTTTTTTTTTTTTTGCCCATTGCTCCCTGGGGTTTTGTCTTGCTGACACTGGCCACAAACATCACTGCATGGACAGCAGGATCAATCACAGTCCCCATCACAGTCATGTTGCTGATCCTTATTTCTAAGGGCCAGGCTTGCACAAGCCGTGTGGAGCCGAAGTATGTATGGAGCAAAGGGAAGAAGGCAGAGGGTTTTAGCAGCAGAGCAGTCTGGTTCCCAGGTCCCACTGCAGTCGTGGGGAGCTGGCACAAGCATGTAAACCCACTGGGAGATCCCATCTCTAGATGCCCTTATGGGCAGAGCAGCCTGAACCACAGGGGTCCAATCCTCTGACTGGCAGCATCGGGAAGCAGAGGCTTGCAGAACTGCACTGCTTTGGGGCAAAACTGCTCTAAACTTCCTGGCTAAATCCACCTGGCCACATCCAGCACATCAGATAACAAATCGATGCTGTGCTACGCAGCATCTGTGCTCCCACACAGAAGCAAGAAGGGCTTTTTGCACTATTACCCTAACAGCAGCCGGGTGTCAGGTGGCTGCGAGCTGAAGGCTTCCCTGTCTGTGCCACGATATTAAAAGCATATGCAATGAGCCCGCACCTTCTGTTCACACTCTGTCAGTAATCCCGCGCAGGCAGGTTTGCTGTTAACCTTCCTAATGGAAAGTCTGTTCGGTGGCTCGCTGGCTCTGCCTCAGCTAAGTGTTATCTGCAAAGATGCAGACTGTTGATTTGTGGGCATCTCCTAAAGTGAGCTGCGGAGGCTCGAAAGAAATGGATGCAGCCAGCGAGGGAAGATGGCTTTTGCCCAAATACTTTATTATTTTTTATAAAATACAACAACTACAAGAACCTCACAAACATGTATGTGTGTATACGCACACACACACGATATAAATACATGAAGAAATGACTTGCTTTGACTGTTTTGGAAAGAAGGGAAAAAAGAACTTGTCTCGTCTTAATTACAGATGTACTTATTTTGCTTTCCCTTTGCTTTCTCTTTCTCTTTTCCCACCCTTGCCCCTCACCCCCCATAAAATGAGGGTAAAAAGCCCTGCAAATGGCAATATCCAATATTCATTAGTGGCTTGTGAGAGAGTCAGAGAGACACAACTCATTACTGGGTTCTTCACCTTTACCCTTGACAATGGTTATTTACATAATAACCTGACCCGTAGGTTACTCTTCATTAACAAACACATGTGCAAACATAGAAGCAGCTGGCTACAACTCATAAATATAGATTGTTAACCTTGGCTTAGAAGACTTACTTTCACTTACTAAAGAAAAAGAAATAGAATGAAAGAAAAGAGAAACTATTTTGCATAGCCATTATGTTACAGCAGAGCAAATGGCCAGGACACACAGCCCTGCTCCACTGCTTTCTGGAGCTCATGGTGACCACCATGGGTCAGCCTCTCCCTCTTCAGCTCAACCACATCCACTTGAGCCTATGGATGATACCTTCCCAGACATTCAGTAGGAGGTTCCCTGAGACTTTGGTTTATCCTTAAGGTTGGAAATTTTCAGTATTTACTGAATACCTCAGACACTGCCACGTAGATGAGATGGTACCAACACCTCAAGGCAAAGAGCTTTCATGTAAGCCATGGCTTCATACACGTCCACCCAGAGCATTTTAATAAAAAGTTTTCTTTTTTTTTTCCCCAAATAGTAGAAGTTGCTGGATGAACCTCATCTTCCCCATCCTCCAGCACCTACAGAGGGGGCAGGGCTGGAGGCAGGTAGGTCTCCCCCACCTGTCCCCAGGTATATGATTGCCCCATGTTGGATGGGTATTGGTTGTCTGAGAGCATTACATCTCTTTTGGGCTGTGTTTCCCTTTGCCAGGTTTTGCCCTGTTCCAACACAGATGCTATCTTGGTGGAGTCAAGCTGGAGAACAGTAGCATGGGTCTGACATTTGGGAAACAAAGGAATTCTTTAACAGGAACTGTAATGAAGATAAGGTGCCATGGAAATAGAATTATAATCTAGTGTTTGCAGACTATAAATCTTAATTGTGTTTACTTATCAAAATCCAGAATTAACAACTCATGCTTCAAAACCCTGCAAGAAAGCCAAATTCCATTCCAGGCAGACTGTATTATCCAGAACAGATCACTCAGAAGCCCTTTTACCTCTTCACTCCGTATTTCCAAACCAATTACTAGCTTACCGATTGCAAAGCAGGCTGACACCTGGGGTTTCAGGCAGGGACTTCCTTCAGTCCCACTACCAATCCAACTATGTTTTAATTTAGTGAAGAGGGAAAGCATATAATTTTTTAGCTCCAGGGAAGCCAGAGGCAATCACAAATATCCCTTGAGCTGAGTCAAGTTCTTCAGTTTAAAGAAGCAGCCCATTCTATTGCAATAATTGGACTTTAGTGTCCCTTTCATTTAAAGAAACAATAGCTGATCTGGAGAGCTGATCGCTTGGACACAGGGCTTTTCACCTCTGGGACTCCAGTCACAGACCTAACTATAATTGGATGAACCCAGAATGGCGAGTGCCTTACTCGCATGGCAACAATGATAATAATAACAAGCACAAGCAGACCAGTGCACCAGAGATCCTCCTGTTATGGGATCTTTGTTGGCATTCATCATATGGACGGTGTTATACGAAGACGGAGGTGGGAGAAACGTGCTGAATGGGTGAAGGAGATGGGCTGCAGGTGGAGCTTTGGGATAGGGCAAGAGCTGCTATGGACAGTGGTGAAGCTCAGTGTGTGAACCCCAATGCATCCAGGCCTGGGCACCCAGCACAAGAAGGATGTGGTGCTGCTGGAGCAGGTCCAGAGGAGCTAATGAAGATGAGCCGAGGGCTGGAGCACACCAGCAGGTACCCCAGCACTTGGTGGTCCCCAGCCAACCCCGCTTCCCCCGCACGCAGCAAATGTCAGCCCAAAATGAGATAGTCCAGTGGTACTTATAAATCCAAGTTAGAAAATGCCATCATGTATTTTTAATCCGACCGCCTCGTCACCGCATAATAAAATGAAAGGATTGCCGAGTTTGACTGGCATTTGTAAGTAGCATGTGAAAGGGGCTAATAGAGGGAGAAAATTAGCTGCATTTATCATCTTAACTACATTCATATTACACTCACGATCCAATTGTTTAAAAATTGGGCTTTTAGAGCAGGTCCTTTTGAAAGTTTAAGCGTTCCAAACAACTGTGATTTATTCTCAGAACAAACATCACCTTAAAAAGATTGATTCTAGGGCTGCTGTGAATTGTGAGAGGAATGGACTTTACCACTCAGGCTCCCGGTAAGTGCGGTCAACGAGCAAAGCCTGTCACAACACGGCAGCTGCCTTACACCTGGCGCTGATCCTTGGAAAAAGTGGAAACAGAACCCATCGAGGCTGGAGAAATACCCACAGAACTCACCTTCTGGAAAAGCCTCCTTTCACCTGAATTTCAAAATGTTTAGATTTTGAGGTACCATTTTCCCAGTACGTTTTGGTCTTTTTCTATGATGATTTTACATGACTGAGTAGTGTTGGTGTAACAGGAGTGAGCGGTACATCCTAATGGCATATTCCACCATAGGAATCTATAGTATCTTTTTTAAATGGTTCTATCAGCTGTTACAAGCCCTGGCTGCAACTGTTCATCAGTTTCACAGGGATTCCCATTTACAGTGCAATGAAAACTTGCCAGTGAAAGGAAACACGGGATTCAAGCAAATGAAGGGGTGCACCAACACCACCGTGGCACAACTGAGAAGCAGATCTCTCCAGCAGCACTACATATCCAATAAATGGCTGAACAATAACGTGAACAAAATACCTAAGATTCAAATCACAACACCCACAACACGTGGGTATCGACCCTAGGGAGCCTCTGCCTGGCGACTGCTTCATTGAACAACCCTATGGAAAACACCCCACGATAGGACGCATCCACACAAGATTTTCCCTTCTGGAGCCCTGCCTGCTGTTCCCCCCCAACCTGTCCCTGGGGCAACTTCCTCCCCAATTAGTTTTCATCATTCCTTTTGATCCCAGGATGACCTGAGAATTTATTCTGCTGCTGAGATACCTCCTGTGCAGGAGACAGAGGTGGAACCAAAGTTTCCCTGCCTGCTCACTAATATGAACTCTGGGGAGGTGGGGGTTGGTGTTCTTCAATCTGCAATTTCAATAAGCTGTGGACAGTGCACCTTGACACAGCCGGGATGCTCAGGAACAGATCAGGATGTGGATATAAGAGCACAGTGACCTACTGATGTCTGGGCACTGAGTGGGGGAAAACATCACCAGCAGCTGCATCATGGCAGGGTCTCCTCCTGCTAGATAGCTGCCATTTGGGAACTACATTACTGCAGGCAAGATCAAAGCCCTACAGACATCCTGAAACACACTGAGGTTTCCTGGCCAAGCAGGGAATGTGAGTCCTGCCTGTGATGGTGGTAAGAGCCTTTTGGTTTCCCCTACTCACTGCTGGGGGACACGGCATCCCCCTTCACCCCATCCCAACCATCCCAATCCACATCCACACTTTGAGGGACCAATGTATTTTCTAATTAAGCCCGCAGCATACACCCGAGTGATAGTGAAGGAGCCCAATTAGCCCTGAGTCATCGTTTGCATTCATTTCCAGGCTGCGTGCTGCCAGTCCAGCGGCGATAGAGACGTCACGCCCGGCACTGCACTTGGCGGGGCTGCCATGGAGGAGCCACTGACCCACGCGCTAATTACTCATGCTAACAGCTTAACTAACATGCAAATTCCTGCACTGACTGACAGGTAAACAGTACTCGGGCCTGCCTGGAGCTGGGGCGGGGGGGTGACTATGGGGAGAAAACGAGGGGATGGGTAGCAGGGGTGTAGAAGCTTGTGGTGACTCCAGATCCAACGTGGCGATGCTTTTGCTTCTTTTATGGCAATTTGGGGTGAGCTGCTCTGCTGGTATGGCCATGACACCATGGGGACATTGGGAGCATTGTGGGGCACCTGGCCAGGCACCTGTTTGCCACCTTTGCTGTGCCAGACCTGAGCTGCCCGTGGAAGCTTAGAGTTAATCCAGGGGCTGTTCCCTTGTAGCAAACAAATTACATCACCCCCTGCCCGGCAAGCTGTACCATCCCTGCTGTCTGCACCTCGCATTTTGCTGTTTGAGCCATTTGAAAGCAGCAAGGAAAGGAAAGTGGAGCAGGTTCTGAGCAAAAATCTCCAACTTTGGTCACAGCTGTGTGTGGCCCTGTGCCCGCAGCCATCCCTACCAGCACCCTGCATGCTGTGCCCAGTGCTCCTGAACTGAGCCCATCTCTGTTCTTAACCAAGGAGCCAGAGGGATGCCCAGTGAGGGACCATCGCTCCCCGCGTCCCCTCCCCACGCATTTATGTCTTTTAACATAATATCATGTCACAGCCACCTGCTGGGTGGGGGGACGGGGAAGGGCCGGGCTGCCCTGCTCTCCACAATAGCCATCTTCATCTCTACCTTATTTATTTATTTTTGCGAAAACCTCCGGCGTCAGCGCTCTGCACAGAGCCCGCCCACAGCTCCAAAAAGCGCCTCTATTATTCTCAGGCCATTTGGTAGCTGTTGCCATGGAGATCAAAAGCGAAATGGCATGCAAATCAACACAAGCCCCGGCGTTCAATAACAACGCTAAAAGGGCAGCCAGATAAGACTAGGAAAAAACACTTGAAATGCTTCAGCCTGCATCGCTGGCTGTGATTAGATCTAAAAGGCAAGAAAAATACCCTAATGGATTACAGCGAGCAGGGGATAGGACATGAAAACACAGCTCCGCCGTGGCCTGCGGGATGGTTTCAGCATCACCCCCCCCATGCACACACTTGTCCACATACACACGCACATATTGAAGTGGAGCAAATAGTTTAGAGTGAATAATTGATGCAATAACCCCCCCCCCCCCCCTCCTTTTGCTCTTTGCAGAGCGTCTGCCAGTGGCCACCATGTCCTGGTGCTCCCTATAGCAGGCGGCAGCGCCGTGCTGTCATCGTGCATCAGCACACCTCTGCCCTGAGTCCATCCCCTTCTCTCATGCAGCCCTCCTTGAGATACTGAAGGCCGCTCTCAGCTCTCCCCAGAGCCCTCCCTTCTCCTGGCTGCACAGCCCCAGCCCTCAGCCTGTCCTCGTAGGGATGTTCCATCTCTGGGAGCATTTTTGGGGCCCTCCACTGGACGTGCTCCAGCAGGTCCAAGTCTCTTCTGTACTGAGGGCTCCCCACCTGGATGCAGTGCTCCAGGTGAGGTCTCACAGCGCAGAGCAGAGGGGCAGATCCCCTCCCTGACCTGCTGGCCACAATGGTCTGGGTGCAGCCCAGGATCCCATTTCACTCTGCATTCTGTTTTCCTCTTGCTGCTAACAGCTGCACATCAGCCCTGCCTGGAAGGCAGAATTACTCATTTTTTTTCACAGCCCTGCCCACAGCTTCCAGTACTTCAGAAACATGAATGAGTGCAATATACACCACAGAAGAGAACAGTAATACTGCAGCCCTCATCTCCAGGCAGCATGCAGTGGTGCCCTGTGTCCAAGGGTCTTTGACTTAAGTCATGTGTGTGATCATTTCTCCAAAGGTGTCAAACTCAGACTAGCAAAAGTCAATGTTCTTCTGTAAGAGCCAGCTCCTGCCAAATTCTAGGAGACCTATCCTGAATATTTTGGCCATGTGTACACACAGGGACCCCGGGAGGTGCTGGATGTGATGGGCTGCAGTGATTTAGACTGCAAAGAAGTACCTGATTTCTCCCCCTTGGCTGAAAGCCTTTCTGAGAGAAAACAATGCAAAGGACAGGGAAGGATTAAGGACAAAAGAGTCCTGAGCTCTGGGTGCTGCTGGGTGTCATTGTGACACTGCTGAATGCATCTGTGGGAGAGCTGTGCCCTGACTGCCTGCACACATTGGTTGGCTCTGGAAACTGAGTACAGCGCAGCAAAACTGGGACTCAGGTTATTCAAAACTTTTCCTCTGTCCTAAGATTGGGACACGTGTTTTAAAGCTGCCAAAGCCTTTAAGCTTTCATCACCTTTCCCTCTGCACTGAAGACTCCCAGCCTTGCACTGACGTGGTGTCCCCTCACACCCCACCACAGGACCTCTCCTCCTCTTTGGGGACATCTGGAAGCTCAGCCCATGCCCCACTCGTCACCACCTCTGTATTCCACAGGAGCTAATTGGGATCCTGCTCCTTCGCCTCCCCTCCACCACAGCCCCTTGCTGAAGCACACACCTTCCTAATTACGTTTATTCACAGAAATCAAAAGGAGTGGGAAGCAGTTGAGTAAAGGTCACATTAATAATACAGTCTGGAAGTCGGTGGGTATATATTTTTCATTAAAGACACGTTTGACTGAAGGGGACGGTTCGTTTTTGGATTGACAGTGTTTCCCTGGGAGGCCATCAATATAGCTGGGGAGATTTAGCTATTTTTCTTGTCACAGCTCGCTGTCTGCTGGAAATCTGCCTCCTTATGAAGAAATGCCAATGCATCTGCATGCACTCAGCCTCTCCCATTGACAAGGAAGGAGGTATTTCTGCTGCACCCATGACTGTGAAATTCAAGCCAATCTCTGTCTCTGTGACATCCCCGAGCCCAGCTCCAGCATGCTGTAGTGGACTAGATGATCTTACAGCTCTTTTCCACCTTCTACAATTCTATGATTCTGTACACCCAGCACTCTGCTGGATGGCTGCCACCAGGATGAGCACCTGTTGCAGGAGATCTGGCAAGGAAAGCAGGACACCATGCGTCCAGTTGTCAGGTCCATGCCCAAACCGTGGGTCCATCAGCTTTCTTGCCATCTTTGCAGTCAACCAACCCTAAAATCAGAGGGAACTGAGAGAACCAAGGGGACCTGAGCTACAAGAGATCACCTCACGTCCATTTTCTAAGCACAAGACAGCAATTAGCTGAGATATAAGAATCTAATTATTGGATTTGAGTGGCAGATACTCATTATCACCAACGGGAACCTGGTGGCCAGCTCCAGCCCAACTGCCTATGCTGTCTGTGCATCTAAAACATACTAAGAGCTCCCTTAGCTCTTTCTTTTTCTTGATCCCATACTGCCCAAAACAATTTCCCCCCAGGACCACTTGATGGCTGGTCCCAAGCTGCTGGGAGGCTCTCAGCCATTGCAGTGTCGGCAGCTTGCAGGAGCTGCTCACCCCAACACCCAGCACACACCATCAGCTCTGTCACAGCTGTCTGAGCAATGCATTTGCCAATTAAGTTAATACAATCCAAATCCCTCACATCCACCAGAAAGGGCAGAGCAAATCCAGGTGAAAGGGGGTGGGATGGTACAAGTCTCCTAATGCATCATTGAGCAGAAGAACAAAAGAAAAGTGAAAAAAAAGCAAAAAAAGAAAGAGAAAAACAATGACATCCACTATTAATTACCACCAGTTATTGAGGAACTCCTTATAGCTGAGCGTGCTGCTCTGCCATGGGGCAGTGACAGCTCAGTGGCATTTTGGTCAGGGATGGGTGTGAGCAGTACTGAGCTCTGAGCACCCCATGGCGCAGCACAGGGCTGTGAATTTGAGGCTGTTTGATCCTTACGGATAAAGCTTGCCCCTGAAGCCCAAAAAAGGGGAATTATTAAAGGGAAATCACTCCTCTAAAGTGAAATACTTCAGACTGGAGGAGCAGCTTATGTGCCTCAACTCACTTGCTTTTCCATCTACATCAGTTCATGCAAAAAAAGTGTTTGTCCTTCTCATGCACCCCACCTCTGATCTGGGCTGTATTAGGGTTAAGTGTTAACCACGTGTGCTCCCTCACTGCCTGACATTAAGCATGTTTGAAATAAAAAGAAATAGGAATAGCTGTCCAGCCCCAGCATGCAGGGAAGGCTGGGGCAGGGGATGTCCCCTTCTCCACCCCAAAGCGCTCTGAATAGGTTGCAGGTTTCCCTTCTCTTCCCTCTTTCTCCTGAGAGCAAGGGTTTGATCTGTAGAATGCTGAGGGGATGGAAAACCCAGTCTGCTTTAACGAAGCACAGGTTCATAGGACATCCCACATTGCAAGGGACCCAGAAGGATCATCCAACTCCTTACTCCGCACAGATCAAACCGTGACAGACAATTGTTTCCTGTGTCCTTCAGGGCATCGCAAAGCCATCAGCTCAAAGAGAGGACACAGGGAAAAGAAATGCATAGACCGTACTAATTTTCACCTGTATACTAAATATATACATATATTTAATGTACATTATCTATATAATTAATAAATGTAAAATACTTTTTGCTATCTAGGTATGAACGAATACAAAACTTAGAGCATCTCTGGAGGGTGAGATCTGCAGTAACACGAAGCAGATTGCTCTGCCCTGTCCCAGCCAGGGCCCTGCTGCTGCCTCCTGGTTATTTTATTCCTTGCACCGCCTGATGTGAGCCAATCCCAGGTGCAAAGGGTGAAGAAACAGGACGCAGGGGGAGGTCATGCAGGCTGTGGGAAACCAGAACTCAGCACTGAGGTGAAGCTTGCCACCTGCTGCCATGGAGCCGCAGTGGAAGTGTTCTCACCCCACGCCAGCCCAGGACATGGAACGATAAGGAATGGAGGCAGGGAAATTTCAGTAAAATCTCACCAACCTAATGGAAAACTGAAATGAAATGATTTAGGAGGACCAAAGCGTAGGACACGTGTGTAACAGCAGAAGGTTTTTGCCCAGCAGGGTTTAGCACAGCCCTGCCCCAGCCTTTGCCCCCCTTCCCCAAGCTCTGCACTTGTCCCCCAGCACTCTTCACTGCTGCCAGTGTGTTCTGATCGCACACTGAAGGCCTTCAACAACAGACATCTCCTCAGCCACGAACTGAGAGCAAATCTCTTAGCAAGGTTCACGCCACAAGTTTCACTTCTGCTCACGAGCAGCCTGCAAGGTGCAGCTTTCCCAGGCTTCATCAACATTTCCCCTTACGCTTTATGCAAATCCTGCTCAGCCCAGCACCAGTTTGCAGTCTCTGCCCTGCACTGTCCCAGGTGCCTGCAGGGCACTGTGGTGCTCCTGTGCACAGTGCTGGCACCAAGGTTCTCATACTGATGGGTCTCATACTGATGCTCGTGTGACTCTGCCCCTCGCACCCTGCAGAGCTGTGGGAGGGTCCCAGGTTTGTCACCTCCCTGTGCAGGGCTGTCGGGTGACAGCAGCAAAAGCCTGCAGGGTTGCAAACAGGGGCAAAGGGAATTGCTTCCCAGTTGCAGGATGGGATGAAGCCACCATCGGTCGCTGCATCAGGTGGTGCTGGCAGCTGAGCTGGGGCTGCTGCAGACCCCCCCCCCCCCCCCCCAAACCCAGCTCGTGTTTGTGCAGCCTGTTAGAAGCAGTTCTCCCTCACCTTCAACAAATCTCACTGCGCACACCAGCAATCTCAAATTAATTCAATTGGATTAATAACAGTAATTAATTCATGCATATTAGCATAACACCGTGCATCATAGGTGGAGGCTAATAAATGCAATACTGATTTTCTTAATCGACTTCTTCGGCTGCCATGTGTCTTAGTCAAAGGGACTGAGTCGTAAGGTCTTCCCCTATTTTCTGTATGCAGACAAGGAAACTAGAAAAACGCTGAAGAAACCCATTCCTCATCCTTCTGCAACAACATCAGTGGGCTGTGATCTCTGAAGGGACCTGGACAGATTATGTCCATGTTAACGGGGACACTGACCTGAAAGCAGGAACAGGAGTGACCGTGGGCACCAGCCATGCTAATAATCACATTTCTGGGTGTTATTTTCTCCCCTTACAGATGGTTATTAAGAGATGGTGCAGGTCTTAAAGCTAGAACCTTTTGCTCTGGGAAAATTATATGTGACACTTTACATACGGATTAGATAATTAATGTATGTCCTGATTTCTCCCACTGTAACATAAAAAGGGAGAGAGCAGTGCTATAATTCCAGATAATTGAAGAGCAATTGAGTTACAGAGCTTCCACTGCGCTGGGAGTGCTGCACCAGAGCACCCTCCCCATCCTCCACACCTCACTGCTCCCCAGGGCCACAGCTTTGTGTCACTGCCACTGTGCCTGTCCTGTCCCTACAGCTGTGATGACTTTGAGGATTTGGAGAAGTGAAGGAGCTAGAACGTGCCACTGCCCTATAGGATCACAGTGCAGCTGCAGGGAGCTGTGTTCCAGTACAGGGCAGAGGACTGAGGCCATAGAGATACAGCAGAGCAAGGCAGATTCCTGTTAGCAGCAAGACGTATCCAATGCTTGCATTGAACCGTAGTTGCAATTAAGCCAAAAGCCAATGAAGTTGCATAGAAGCTAAAACTTTGTTTCCAGCAAGGCAGTGAGATGCGTTCGTTCATTGCAGCCCTTTCCAAAGATGGGATTCCCACAGACTGCAGCTCTTCACAAGCTACTCCAATAGAGGTCCGTAAGACAAAGGGCAGCGGTTGCCATTTTAGAAGGGCAGATTTAGATGAGATGTGTGAAAAAAAAAAATCTTTACTGTGAGGGCAACAAGGCACTGAAACAGGTTGTATAGAAAACTGTGGATGCCCCATACTTCGGAGCGTTTAAGACTATTTGGCCTTGTGAAAAAAAGCCATGGGGCTTTTGTCAGTATGGTTTCATGGACGGTGTCCCAGCTTATGGCAGTGGGGCTGGAATGAGGTGATCTTTAAGGTCTCTTCTTACCCAAGCTATTCCATGCAAGAAAAACATGTCAGTGCATGGGCACAGACCATCACTTGAAATCCCTGCAGGACCCGATCCTCTGCCTGCTGACTTCAACCATTAGCACCCAGAGCTGGTGCTGAGCCAAACAAACCACCATGGATGCGTTCCCATAGGTGCAGTGTGCTGCACCCAGCCCCAGCCCCCAGCATGGTGCTTCCCATTTGCTCAGTATGAGGCCTGCTGTTAGCTTGGTGCAGCCTCTTGCAGGTCTGCACACTTTGGTGGCTTTCCCACAAAGAGAGGGAAAACCCAGGCAAGGACACAGCGCAGCCCCGTGCACGCACTGCGGGCTGCAGGGCAGCATCGCTGGCTCAGACCTCCCCTTCCTGTGCAGCTGAGCTGTGCTCCCAGAACAAACAGCAAAACAAAAAGACAGAAAAAAAAAAGACACACGAAACCAACCACCACAACAAAACAGCCCCACAGCAGCAGAGCTCCCAGGCGTACTCGTCTCTTCTGCTGTGACTTGAGCACGAGCTACGGAGAGAAAAGCGCAGGTGCTTTCCTCTCCAGGCTCTATGCTATGGCACTGCTGCTTTCTGCAGCTTTTGTTTCCCAGTGGGGGCTCCTCCAGCACACCCCAGCCCCTCCGCTCCCCCACATCTCAGCTATTTTGCGTCTGAGGTATAACCCATAATAAGCAGCCATGTTATTGTTTCTCCTCCTGCCTGCTCTCCCAAGGCTGCGGAGGTCTCGCACGTCTGACCGCGAGCCTGACAGATAAACGCTCGCCTTCAGCTGTGCACTTCCTTGTACCACCTTTGAAATATGTATGCACATGTTATGCAGTGCGGATGCATATCAATGCCAGATCTACCTTTGCATATTAAATCATCGCCACATCTTCTCTGGCAGTAAAATATGCAGAGCATATGCTAAGGAAAGAGCTGCCCTCCCCCAGCGCTGCCCACCCCAGGTAGCTCAGCCCCTGTCCTTTGTTCTTCTTCTAGGAAAGGTTTTTTATTTGCCTTCCTCCGCACTGCTTTTGTGCTTCTAAGGACCTCACATCTCAGAGATCAGCCAGGGCTGTGCCCTAACTTCTCACCCCTGTCGGACGGGGGTGGGTTATAGGGGTACCCCAATAGCGAGGCAGCAGCAGTGTGGTGTAGCTTTGTCATGTTTGCCCTCATTGCACAGCCCTGGGGAGGCATCAGAGAAATGCAGCTGTGAGTTTCAGATGGCCTAAAGCACAGCCACTGCAATGCCTCATCTCCTGTTGTTAGAGCTGAGCACCCAGACCTGGCCAACCTGAGAGCTGGGTCACAAAAAAGGGAGTGGGGAATTTCTGCTGTCCAGTGGGATAAAAGCAAGAAATCAGAACAATCCATTTGGGGCACCAGCCAAGCAGTGAGCCTGGGTACCCCTAAGGACAGGACACAGCTTTTGCATCCCTGTCTGTGGTAGAGCTCTCCTGGTGCACCAGCAGCTGCAAGGGGCCGTATTGCACCCTGCGCCTGCATCACCCCTGCCTTGCATCCCCCTGACCCCACAGAGCACCCTTTGCCTTCTCCTCTCTCAACAAACAAGGCCAAGGTTCCCCAGTTCTCGTCATATCGCTCACACTGCTGAGCTCACTAATTACCATCCCTAATACTTTTTCATCTGCTCTCCTACCTGTAGGCTTCTGCACTTTCCCTCCAAGCCTTGCTTGCTGTTTCCTCCCCCCACACTTTGCTCACCCTAATTTTGGACACTTCAGAAAAGAAGTGAGGAAAGCTGTCACTATCAGAGGGATCTCTCACAGCAAGGGAACAGCATGAGCCCTTCATTTCTCAGCAAGGCGTCAGAAGGAGCAGGATGAGAAAAAAGTGTTTTCTCCCAGGTGGCTGCATCCTCCTGTGGGTACCAACCTGCAGCAGGATGCAAAGTCCTCCAGCAGCTTTGCAAGAGGTCAGACAGAGCCTCAAGCTTCACCCCTGCCTTTTCAAGGGCACCGTGTGCTCCAGAAAGCACAGCAAGGAGAAAGGCCTTGGGATATGCCCTAGCCCTCTGGCTATGACCATCCAACTGATTCTTTATCCTCCAATAACATCAATAATAATAAAACACGAGCAATTGAGAAAATTAGAGGCGGAGAAAATCTGTGCCCACTGATCTCACCTTGCCCACGTGGTCCCCACGCTGCCCCTTGGCATGGCACAGCCCCCTGTGCCCTATACCTCCAGCTCCATGCCCCCCCCTCGCTCAGAGCCCTTGTTCCCATGGGCTCTTTTTTGCCTATTTTTTTTGGGGGGGGGAGAGGATTTTTCATGAACACTTGTGTTCCTCGCCATCTTTCAGGGTGAATCGTTGCTGTTTTAAGCACACAGCGAAGATTTATGCGGTAATAGACGTGGGGAATAGCTGTGGCTCGGGGGTCTCAGAACAATAATACATAATTCAGAAATTAATACAGGGTAGCAAAGACAATGGGATTTGAAATGAACATTATCGGCCAAAGCAAAAGGAAAACTCCACAGGCTCATCATGCGCAGATGCCTCCGCTATCCACACACCCAATTATAACTTTAGCTCTTACAAAGGGAACTGACTTCAACCGTTAAATCTTTATTATTTTTTTTTCCCCCACGGTGGGAGGGGGAGTGGGAGTGCAGATTCCTTAAAGATAGAGAGTTTAAATTAAGCTTTAAAACTGTGACTGAGCAAGATTTAATACTGACAATTAGCCTGGACAAACAGTTAATCGTCCTGCAGGCATAATTTATATATTCTCTGTGCAACAGGGAGAGAATGTCAGCACATTGCACTGCAAATTAGTGCAATAAAAGAATCTCATAACCTCTAACAGCTCGGCTGTCTGACAAAGAGGGATCATTCCTTGGCTCCTTGCACGGTTGCCTGGCCACGCTCACATTGTGCTGTGCCCACTGCTTGGCCCTGAGCCCTGCCAGGTGCCTGGGACGTGGCTGCAGGTTTGGGGAGGAAATGCTAAAAAATAATGAGCACCCTGCAGAATGTGGTGATAAATCAGGTGTGAAGTGAGCAGAAGCACAGGGTTGGTGGTAAGGGTGGGCTTGGGTCTTGGCAGGGGCTGTGCTCTGTGGTCAGATACTGGTTTTCCAAGCTGGGCATCAGCAAGCTCCAATGTGAGCTTTATTTCATATTAAACATGCAGTCCAGGTCAGTGGCAGCACACGCGCTGAGCTTTGCCTGCTGGTGATTTGATGAACACTGCCAAAGCTCACACATCTGTGCCGGATTCTGTGATGAGTAACAAAACTCGCCCACGACGATCTGCTTTTATCTGACAGCAGCACAGACCAAAGCACTCCACCACAGACCACTGCCGTGTCGTAGAATCACTGAACCATGGAATCATTAAGGTCGGGACCTTTGAGATCATCCAGTCCAACCATCAGCATACACCCACCATGCCCACTGATGGCATCCCCCAGTGCCACCTTGAATACCTCCAGGTGACTCCTCCACCCCCTGGGCAGCCCGTGCCAATGCATCACTGCTCTTTCCAAGAAGAAATCATTCCTAGTATCCAACGTCTATCTCATTTTTCATCCTCTGATGTCCAATCAGAAATTCAGATACGCATTCAATTTTCTCTGTAGGTTCTAATGCCATCGCTACAAACTTTACATTCAATCATGACAGAAAAAAAAAAAAACCAAAACAACAATGTGAAGAGAAGAAAATCTGATCTTGAAAAATATGTTCCATACCTGATATTGTCATTCCAATAATATTTCAGCAGATGCTTTTGTAATGACTCATAGGCCTATACTCTATCTCAACCCACCCTTGAAGGTGTTGTCCCATCCCTGGAGGTGCCTGAGGCCATGGATGGGTACTGGGCAGCCTGAGCTGGTGGGAGCAGCCAGCCCAGGGCAGGGGATTGGATTATCTTTGAGGTCCATTCCAACCCAACACATTCTATGATTCTATGATGAAACACCATTGCTGTGACTCCAGTGGAGCAGACAAAGTGCTACAGAAATGGCTGCAATTTGGTGGTACATACATTAAGCACTCTGTAAATTTGTTGAGGAAGTTTTACAAGACGGCGGTAGAAAATTAAATTAATTATTAATAGCAACCAGCAATATCTTTTCCCTCCTTGCCTACCAATGCCTTCCAGGAGGCCTGTGCTGCCAGACTTTTCTTCTACACAGAATTCTTTTTGTCACTGAAATGCTTTGCCTTTCTGAGCTAAAGGAGCCTGTGGGAGGCTGCTGTATGCAAAGAATTTGTTTTAAGAAAGGCGTGATGTTAGATCCCTCAGAATGAGCTACTAGCCAGTGGGAGACACCGAGACAGCGGCAAAAAATATCCTCTTATTCAAGTATATTCTTATTTCCTGTGAAATTAAATTTGCATTTCTTTTGGGGTAGAAGAGAAAGGAAGTGGGGAATTAAAGTCCAGCGAAAGCAGTGTAGGGATAAAATACAAAACTCTACTGGGACTTCCAGCTCTTAGCACAGCAGGAAACTCAATACAGATTTACTTAAAATAGGTTAACAAGGCAGTTTGCCATCATCTTCTCTTAGCACTAGAGGACTCTGCTTTCGAAGGACACAATTAAAGGGAGGGAAGAGGAATCAGAGCTCAGCAGCACTCCCAGCATCAGCGCTCCTTCGCCACGCTCACAGCACAGAACTTTTCTGCTTTGTTTCCTCTCTCAAAAAATGTGGAGATATGAGAGCAAGTGGGCAAAGTGGCATGGCCTTGAGCTCCAACATCTGCTCCAACATCCACCCACAGAGCTCAGGGCTTAGGCAGGATCTGCTTGCTGTGCTCCCAGCAGAACCACACCAGGCAGCAAAGGGCAAAGACCTTAGAGCTCAACACTGCCTTCAGCTCTGCCCGATGTCATACCACCCTGTTCTCTTTCAGTGCACTTGCCAGGGCTGAGCAGCAAAAAAGACTGCAGCACTGAGCACCAGACTCTTCCCAGGAAGGGTTTTAAGAGATGCAGACGGCGCAGACTAATTACCTGGCATCAGGATGCATTAGGAGTGAAGAGCCACGCAAACGCTGGCTTCCTGCAGATTTATGCTATGTGGCATGCTATTCCGTGCAAGACAATGTGTTTGCGTAAAAAGCTGAAAACACAACAGGTTTCCAATGCCATTGCTCTAAAGACAGCAATAGCTCACTCCAAAGCACATCCACAAACCCATACGCACACACACATACATGTGTGTTGGCTCAGCTCTGTGTCTGTCCTTAAAAACATATTTTAAAATGGCATTTAAATGAAGTTAGGTGTAGGAAGAGAAACAGAAAGCACTTTTCAGGAAGTTCTTTCTATTTCCTAATGTCATAGAGTCAGTTGAGCTGGAGGGGATCCTAAAGGCCATCTGTCCCTGAGCAGGGACACCCACAGCTCCATCAGTGCTCAGAACCCCATCCCATGACCTTGGCTGTCTGCAGGGATGGCACACCACCACCTCTCTGGGCAAAGAGTGCCAGGGCTTCACTGCCCTTATTATCACAGCACTGCTTTTATTTTTTTTTTTAATGTGATCAAAATGGTAGACGTGCTGTGAGCTTGATCCAAAACACTTCACCCCCTGTACTGAGAACTTGTTGAAGCCAATCTGAGAACAGGAATTCTGTTTACTTTTTCACACAAATCTTGGCCTTTCCCTCAGGCACCAAGTGCTTCACAGGAATACATCGTCCGTACAAGAGCTCAGCTTCTCCAGCATCCACGCAGAGGAACTCTCCATTTACTTCCAATGTCAGAACAGCCGCTTCCATGCGAAGCTTGTACAATACAACCATGCACAATGTGGTACCAAGTGCTTCCCAACCCATGGTTTGATGGCTGCTGCACGCCCACAGAAGCAGGGTGAACATCCCCTCCAGCCACAGCAGCTCCACAGGAGAAGGTGGTGGGGTGTGCAGAACCCCGGGGTCACTGTGCAGTGCAGATTTCTTTGCTGGAGGCACAAGCAGTGAGATGCCTGCACATCCCATTGGCCCTGGGGACACTTAAACTGGGGCTCAGCCAGGAGCTGCTCTGAGTAACACCAATGCTAGAGTCCTCCTAGTTGGGTCTGTAACATGCTCGGGCAACCCCACCCACAGCAGTTCAGTCTCCTTTTTGCCAATAATAAGCAGGCCTAGTGCATGAACAGAGCAGCAGAACCCAATGTGATCAAACAGCTCTGCAGCAACAGCCAACTTCTGGGGCCATAGGTGGGGAGCAGCTCCGCTCTGCCCCCTAGACTGCACTGCAGACTGCTTCCAGGTTTTTAGGAGAAGCAAAGACAGGAAGGAAAACAATCACTGAAAAGTATTACCGACAAATTTCACATGAAATTATGGCATTTTGTAAAGCCTTCTGTGAAGAACAATCTGAAATGTCAATGCAGCAAGCACTGCATTCTCATATTTATGATAATTGTGCATTACTTTGTCTATTGTGACTAGTGTTAACCTACCAAAATATGAAGCAAAATGCTACTTTTTATTTGCTATTTTTTAAAGTAATGGAACCTACTGAACACTGATCAAAACACCTTATCTTCTGGAAAGAATAGTGCCTTCTGCAAGACATCTGCTGGTTTGACACAGCATGAAAGAGAGCAATAGGAGATCTGTAATAAGAGCATAAAGCAATCAGCAGGAATGTTCACAGGATTCCAGAATTTCATTTCCACATTTAAAATAGAAATTTCTCAGAATTGAAGTTTCCCAAGGAACTCTGGGAAAAAAAAATACTTTCAGCAAGTAGGTAAATTAATGGATAAATAGAGAGACATTTGCAAATAGCTCGAATTCTAGAGAGATGGATGGCTTTAGAGCAACAAGACTTGGAAGGTCACTAAGTTCTGCTTTGTCACCACGAAAGACCAACTCCTTTCACAGCTTTGGAACAGCCCTCTGCTGCTCCTCATGGACCGAAGCTGGCATCCGACCCTCAAAGCACCTGATCACCACCTGCCAGCATGAGGAGCATGGCTATGGCTCTGCTAATTAAGCCCAGAAGCACAGCCTGGATGTGCGAAGTGGCTTGCACAGAGGCAGCGCCTTTCACACCTAGTCAGTCCGCGTTGTTCCAACAAAATTATTCCATAATCACCCGTTTTGTTGAATGAGGTTTCACATTACTCATTCCCAAAATAGAAGTCAGTGCATGGTCTTTGTCTGCTTAACGAGGGTGGTAATCGCTTTATTCCGAAGGGTACAGTCTGGAGCCCACATACATACTTTGTGGTATTTATGGATTGCTCTCTCCATTCTAAGTTCCAGCTTGGTTTAATGAGGTCTGGGAGCAGTGAGTAACTTTTGTAGAAGGACTGAGCTGGTTTAACCACCTTTACTTTTCTTACTGTATGCTGTAATTCTGTTCAAATCTAAAATCAAAATCTGTTGTGCAAACACTTTCTGCCCCTTGTACCTGCTGTTGGTTTATTGCTGTTTGGCACATGTACAGATGTGTTTTGATGGTCCCAACCACAAACTAAATGGCAGGCAGACCTGGGCGAAAGGTTGTGCTCATTTACCATCCATTTCATAAAATCATTCATAGAATCATTAAGGTTGGAAAAGACCACTGTGATCACCAAGTCCAACTGTCAACCCATCCCCACCATGCCCACTAACCATGCCCCACAGTGCCATATCTACCCTTTTTCTTCACTAGTATATCAGATCTTCTGGAAGGGTTTCTTGGTTTTGTTTTTGTCTGTGATACAGCATTGAACCCATTTTATGGCAGCATCCTTCTTTTTCTCATGTGGCCATGACCTCTGGTGGGGGTACACCCAGATTAATGACATGGAATTTGTAAGGAAATGTAAGAGAGTGGAGTTATATTGGCCATGTTTAGGCTTACTAAAGGTGTCCCTTTAAGAAGTTAATGCTAACGAGCCAGAAAATCATTGTGATTGAGCCAGGAGTAGCCTCCCATTTCTGCAGACCCAGAGAGCCAATCTGGGGGTGCCCAAGTGGAAAATGATGCGGTTGGTGGAGGTCAGCACTTCAGGTCGGTGTTTGCAAGGGCTGCCCATGACCGCCAACACTTCCCACAAATCCATTGCTTCATCACAGGGTGTGACCCGTGCAGATTGCAGAGCAGCTGAAATTGCAGGGAGATGGGCTGGTGATGGCAGGGAACTTTGCACAGCGCTCTGCTGGGATCCTGCTGACAGCCATTAGCCTATCCAGATGCAATGTGCAGCAGATACTCCCCACCCCAGCCAATGCACAAGAAAAGGCAAAAAGGATTTTGCATGAAGGGCTCTTTTCCCAGGGAGTGCCTCCAAGGGGAGAGCTGGGAATGGAGCCGTCTGCTATCACACAGTGCTGGTGTCTGCACTGCTTTGCTCCACTCTGGTTTGCTGCTCATTAGAGCATATCCATAGCAGTGTTTTTACTCATTAGTGTTTCACACCCCTCTGAAAATCCATATTTTGTGCTGGCTGTCTTGCTGTTTTGTCTCTTGCGTTTTCCAGACTGAATTTTCTGCTTGCTGCCCATCTTGTTAGCTCTCCTCTATATTTCTCCATCTGCTCTGGTTTACAAAGCAACTCTGAACCCAGCAACAGCCCCCAGGAAGGAGCAGGGCAGGTGGCAGCATGGTGGCAGTTAACACAGATGCAAGCCATCAAGTGGCACAGGAGGAAATGGCTTAGTGCATCCTGGCTCAAGGATCTGTGCCTGCAGCCTGTGCTAGGTGCAGCTCTGCGGGCTCCATCACCAGATCCCCAACACATCAGTGGTGCCTTAGGAAAAGAGAAGTGAGGAGAAACTCCTTCCCCTAGCACAGGAGATGGCATTATTTCTCATAACAAGAAAGGGGAAGCTTTACGAGGAGAACAGAGATACAATAAATTACCTGCTAACTGAAAACAAAAGACCTTCTGCTCCCAATATCTAGCCTAGTTTAATTATAGGTGTCTGGAGCTGGGGAGGCTGCGTGTTGGCTGAGGGGAAGGAGGTGGTAACAGGCAGCTCACAGCAATCCTGCCTCCAGCCTCCCCATACCTGTGTCTGTTATGTGCACCGAGCATGAAGAAGGGCTCTGGATTACAAAGAGAGACCTCCCCCTCACCTTGTAATTACCAAATTAACACATTCTAATGGGTGAAGTACTCCAGCAGTAGACTATGATTAATGCACAAGTCCAATTAGCTGCAGATTCTTTCCCTCTAATTTTAGCCCACTTAAATAGCATGAGACAATCTGTAATGTCTCTGGGGTGAACCTCCCCTCCACACAAGCTCCCTCCTCTGCCATTTAATGAAATCTCTAGTGCTTAATGTGAGAGGCAGCTCAATTCTGCCACCACTGGAAACCCTGCTCTTGTATAGACACGAGCAAGGAAAGCTATCAGAAACAAAGGAGCACAAACCCATCAACTGTTACTGGCTCAAGTGCCATCACATCTGGTATGAGGCATGGATGGTAATAGCAAAACCATGTGAACTTCCCAAGGAAGGTGCTCACATCTCCAAACCTTGCATCCCTGCTAGCAGAAACAGGAATATTTCTGAAAATGAATTCTCAATCACGAAGGCTTCCAGTCTGGGTCACTTATTTAAATACAAGTCCATTACTCTAAAAGCTCCATAGCTACACCAGCCATTAAGGCACTCATTCTGTCAGTTCTTTAGCAAGAATACTTGGTTACACTTACGCTGAAAGAAAAGCTGGACAAATTCCTCAAAAATATCCTTTCTTTTTTTTGAGTCTCCTGTGTAACTGGCCCCATGGTTATTCCTTTTTTTGGTACTGAAAGATCCAGTGCAGAAAGGATGCCAGGTTGCCTCTCCCTTTGGTGCTCAGGTTGCAGTCAGGACAAAGCAGGAGCTGCCTCACTCCAACCTCCCTGCACAGCACAGTGAGATGCAGGCACACCATTATCCCTGCCATCACCCAGCGTCAAACACGGACAGGGACACACGAGCTCAGGGCCAGCTGGCTTCTGCTGGCACAGCAGGTCATAAATGCTCAGGGAAGAGCAGCACCTGTGTCTTGTGCAGTGGTATGGATTTTCAGGAGGATTTGTAACATCCTCCCAGCTTCCCACTGCCAAGGAGTTTCACTCTCCCAAGATACAGAATCATTAAGGTTGGAAAAGACCAATGACGTCATCCAGTCCAACCATCAACCTGCCTCGCCATGCCCACTGTCTGTGCCTCTCAGTGCCACATCTCCATGGTTCCTGAATATCTCCAGGGACTGTGACCCCAGCACCTCCCTGAGCACTGTGTGCCACTGCATCACAGCTTCTTCAGAGGATAAATTCTTCTTACTATGCCACCTGAACCTCCTCTGGCATCACTTGAGGCCATCACCTCTCATCCTATTGCTGTTGCCTGGGAGCAGAGGCCAACCCCCACCTCACCACAGCCTCCTGTCAGGGAGATGTAGAGAGTGATGAGGTCCCCCTGGGCCTCCTCTTCTCCAGACTGATCCATCCCATTCCCTCAGCTGCTGCCCATAAGACTTGTGCTCCAGATCCCTCACAGCTCCACTGCCCGTCTCTGGACACACTCCAGGGCCTCAATGCCTTTCTTGTAGTGAGGGGCCCATCACTGAACACAGCACTGAGGTGCAGCCTCACCAGTGCAGAGCACAGAGGAACGATCTCCTCCTGTTCCTGCTGGCTGCACTTTCTCCGATACAAGCCAGAACCACATTATTTTATTTTATTTTATTTTATTTTCGCTACTGCTTGCTTTTTGTAAGATGTAAAGAAACACAGCAAAGCTTTCTAAGCAAGTGATGTTGTGTACAAAATATTAATGCTGCTTATCCCTAAATTGATATTTCTTTGAAGACTTCTAATAAAGCCCAGTTCCTCCAGAGTCCTAACCATGACAAACGTCAATAAACGTTATGAGTCCCCGAGGCTGAATTTTAAAGGAGCATTAAAGATTAAAGAATGCACAGGTCAATTACTGAAACAAGCAAATGACTTTAGGAGTAATTACATATAATTTTGCCTTGTTTATTTTGCATTAGTTATAAGTGTCCATAATCCCATGTCCCCCCCCGGGGTCTCTTATGGTTTGGGTTGAAAAATTCCTTCATCTCATTTGATTTTATGCGCAGTTGCTAAGGCCAAAAAGTGGCTTTGAAAATGATATTACAGTATATCCTAGATAGATATCTCCTGTACCGCATGGTTGTGGTTTATACTTGCGTGTCTGTTTGCTCACCTAAATATCTCTTGGCACAACCCGTCCTGCTGTAGCAGCACACATCTCTATACCTGTGGGAATGGCCAATCATGCCCAACCATTGGCCAAACCAAGGGGAATGCCAAGCCCATACCCAGCACAGTGATGCTGGAGGGTCAGGCACTGCCAAACAGGGCCAGAAGGGCTTGTGTTGGGCTTCTCCTCACTACCTTGTTCCTTTGTGCTCTCAGATGGTATGAGATGAGCAGACTATTTACATACCCCTTATGAAGTGCATTTGATGTTCAGGGCAGACTCAGCATCTCTCATGTGGCTGTTTTGCCTGTAATGTCATTTTACAGCGTGCCTGCTTATAACAAGGGTAATAAAATAAAGTTTGGGGCTGAGGAGCACATTATGCAGGAATCCGGACCTTTCTGCAGCCAGCAGTGAGAAGAAGCTCAGTAATGGACATGTCATAATCTTTCTGTGCCAGTTAATATACGTCCAGCCTTACACTGATGTTTTATTGCACTCCACACATTCAGCAGAAGCCCATTTCTTTTAAGTGATTTTGATAAGCTGATTGATGCAGCGCCTGTTTTTCTCATATGTGTGTGTTTGTAAGAACCCGTCTGCCTGATGCCATGGGCTTCTATCTAATAAAGGACCTATAATGTACTTATTTTCCTCGACCATGACTTTCCTCCACTTTCCCCTGCAATTTACTACTTTAGAGAAATTTAATCTGCTGCTGAAATTCACTGTATTATTAATGGAGAGTCGGCGCACAGCCTCACCGTAATTAAACTACACACCAAGAAAAAAAAAAACTCAACCCACCCAGCATTCAGAGAGCAGTGAGGGTCTGGAGCTGAGAAATGCAAAGCCAGGAGGAACAGCTCAGGCCCTGAAGTGCTGACACATGTACCCGCCTTGCAAACCCAAAAAAGGTCTGAAATTACCAGGAAAAAAAAAAGAAAATAAAATAAGAGGATCCTCTCCTGCCTCATTCGGTGCCACTTGCGAGGCAACTTCCACATCATCAAAAGTTGTAAGGGGAAAAGTAGCGTGTTCCAAATAAAGCTAGACTGAACTTAGCAGCAGCAGAGCCACCCATGCATTACTCTCAGGAGCACAAACATGCTCATGAATTCTCAGAGTGCACTGAATAGTGCTAAAGCTGGGCACAAAGATCAAGTGTGCCTGGGAAGGAGAAGATCTTCACCAGTTGCTACTGCTCAGTGCTGGCACTTCTCTGCTTGGGCTGCATGCTGTGTTTCTGTGAGCTATAAGAAATGGCAATCGTGAGTGGGTTTCTGCAGGGAGCACAGGGCTCATCCCTTCCCACCCTTTCCCAAAACATTCTCCATTCCACAGCCATAAGCAGGTGAAAGCTGGAAGGGGTAATGCTACAAATAACAACAACAGCCAGTTGTCCCACTTTGGGTTGAAAAAGGGAGATGTTGCAGCTCTGAAAGCAGCCTCCTGGCTGTGGTGTGGCTTTCTCTCCCTGTTTATTTGCCAGGCTCCATCCCTGTGCTTCCCTCACTCATTGGGAAGATTTTGTAGAGTGTATTTGTGCAGGATGATTGACTACAGGGAGTCTTTGTTGTACTATCTGCTGTAATTATTTTAATTCAAACACATTCCCTTATAGGACTGACATCATAAACGCTGTTTTCTATAACAAATAGCTGTCAAGGCTGTCAAGCAGATCTGCTTACTGTTTTATATCATTACGATATTTAATTTCAACTCAGCGTTCTTTGTCAAATGTTCTCAAGATTTCCTTTCCCTGGGAGCAGCTCAGGCAGATGCCTTCTGTTTCCAAGAGCTCACGCTGGAGGTGGAGGTCAGGAAGAGATGGAAGGAACTCACTGCAAAGCACATGCATCCCACTGGGAACTCGGGGTCATTCCCAACTTCCCAAGGCCAGGTTGGATGGGCAGCCTGCTCTGGTGCCTGATGGAGTGGTTGGCAGCCCTGCCCGTGGCTAGGGCTTGGGATGGGACAGTCTTTGAGGTCCCCTCCAACCCAAACCACTCTAGGATTCTGTGATTCTTGCACAGTGTTGCCATGTGAATGGGTGTTATTAACTGCCAGGCTGCCTTGGCTTTGTGACATGTTGAGACTCTACCCTTCTTAGCAGTAAGATCGCTGAGAAGCCTGTCTATTATTGGGCTTTAAACAGGACCAGGAGCTGACGGAAACAGGCAGCACTTAATTCCCAGCTCCTTCCTGTATTTCTCATTTATCTGACTTCTAGCCTTCTTCTGTCAATGAAAAGCTGTGGTTCAGAAACACTTCATCATCCCCAGAGGAAAAAGGCCATGGCGTGGTCTGGAGCATCTCCACAACTGAATTACAAGAGCATTTGAAGGCTTTGCATTAGAGTACAGCATGTTTTGCTCATGAACAACAGCAGCTTTCCAGATCTTGCTCCTGACCGCTCACTTCCCTGACCCACAGGCCTAGGATGCACACTGCTAGGTGCCCCCCCAAAACCATCCCCCTGCTCCTCCTATAGGGCAGAGCCCCAGTGGCAGCGAGCCGTGGGACATGCAGGGATCCCACATCCATTAAAAGGCTGCAGTGAGTCACGTCCTCAATCCTGCCCTGGCTTTAAGAACTGGAATTTGAGGCAGTGGGCAAAGGAATGAGGAAAAGGCAAGGATAACCTCCAAAAGGAGGAACGCAGCAGCATTCTCCTGGTATGCTGCACCAGCTCAGAGAGAGGTGGTGCTGCTCCTCCTCCCCTCTCCCCCATTCTCTGTGCCTGCTGTGCTCTGCTATACAATACTGTAACCTTGCTTTCCAGCACAAAAAAAAAAAAAAAAAGCTATAACCATCAATAAATTTTACTGACTTTCCAGTGACCTTCATGAGGATGGGAAGAGCTACATCTCCCACCAAAGATGGAGCTGTAAATATTTTATCTGTGCAGTAAACACAGAGCCGACAGCAGCAGCTCACTCATGTCCCAGGGATCACTCTGTGAGCATCATTTCGGTGCTGCACTGGAGATTTATCTGCTGCTTTGGGACAAACCTGGCCATGGAAGCAGAGCACCTTGAAGGAGCTGTCTTATTCCGTGCAGCTTCATGTCACCCAGCAGGGGCTGTCACCTCATCACAGAGCCATTCCCAGCCCTGCAGAACAGACACTAGGTCCGGTACCACACCACAGAGGATGGGGTTTGGTGGCATGGAGTTTTTTGCCGGATGCTGTAGTTTATGGCATCCAGGGATTGGCTTCTGCAAAGCCCAAGAACTGATAAAAGCAAGGAGGGCAAACCTGTTCCAGACTGACCTCCCCTGCAAGGGTGAGGAGCAGCTCACAGGGTCAACCCAGCTCTGTGCCTTCAGAAAGGGATTAGGGTTTCAGTCTGGCTGTTCTTAGGACGTCACCACCTCTCTGAAGGACAGCACTTGGTCAGAGAGGTGCTGAGAGCACAGAACCCCTGAGGAAGCCCTAATCCCCTCTGTACCTTTGCTTTTCCCCACCACCATCCTGTGACCCAAGCCCTCTCACATGCCATCCAAACATGCACCAACCCAGCCATGCTATTGTACCCTAATATTTCTTAAGGCAAAAACACATCTCCCAGACAATCCCCAAGGATAAACCCCTTTGTTTTGCAGCGCCTGGTGCCAGGAGACACACAGTGAAATGCCTGATGCGATAATTGCACACAGAACCAGAAAACCTCCCAGGACTCAGCCAGCTCCATCAGCCACTGCTGGTCTGAGAGCACTGGGAAACACCCCAAGGGATGCTGGGGGAAGAGGGGTTGCCCCCACCTCCTGTCCTCAAATGTCCTTCCTTATTTTGCTGGCTGCTCCTTAGTAACCCAGCTTGCCTTGGCATAGCCCTGCTGCTTGGGATCATCCTTCCATCTACCCTGGGGAAAGATCCCAGCTCTGCCTCCTATTAAATACACCTCCAGCAGCATCAGAGATCAGGGCCAGCCCAGTCTTCCACCCCATGAAGCCTTTGCTTGGCACACATCAGCAAATAGTCCTGAGCCATTCCCCCGGGGAAGCAAAGCCCCAACGCTCCCATAGACGTGCACAGTGCAGTTGATAAAGGGTTAGCTTCGTTTGCAAAGGGTTAGTTTTGTCTGGCAAAGGCTCCCAACCACCACCCCCATCCCGATTTATTTCTGCAATTGTAATTAAGGCCCTGACAAAGTGGTTTAGCTGCCTGAGTCTTTTGTTCAATTTATTGATTAGCTATTTCTCAGAAGTTCATTACCATCCAGAGGCTGGGAATTGGGAATTGGGTCTATGTGGTTTTTCAAGGCTTCATCTCTGCTTCAGATGATTAAATGCAGCCACAACACATCCATCCTGCATTGAACAGCTCTGCCCAAGGTCAAACATTCATGCAAAACAGGAGTGCATATCTGCATGTCTAAATATCATCTGCATGAATTTCCAAGAGGATGTTTTTAAAGCCTTCTCAGCAAGTAAGGAAAAAAAAAAAAAGGAAGTAATGGAGGCAAGGCAGGTCATATCTTAATGCTCTCAATACAGAATCCTTTAATTATAAACTAATACATTACAAAAAAAATAATAATCACAAGAACAAGAAGCAAGCAAGAATGGAGGAGGTCGGAAATGGGGATTGACACAACCTGGCAGCTTCTGCTGGAAAGTGTGGGCTGAAAACCAGAACGGAGGGCCCTGCAAAGCAGGAGGTACACTGGGACATGAGGAATTAGTGGGAACCACCATCCAGCTTGTGCTGGGAGAAACAAAGGGCTGCAGCATGCAGAGATGTCCATCAGCAGTCTTCATTAAGTTCAGAATTTATCACAAGGACAACATCCCCTTCCACACCCCATCTCTTTCCGAGAAGCACGACCTGATGTCTTCTGTGAGAGATTTTTCAGGCAAATGAGATGCAGCAGGTTTCACTCAGATTTCCATAGAGCATTTGTCATGAGCTAAGCTTGAGGAGACAGGATTCAACAGGAGCTGAGGGGCACAGCACTGGGAGGAAGGAAATCCCTGATGAAGGTCCCCAAGAATTCATCTCATTCAACATTTTGGGGGAACTAACCAAAGCCTTGCCATGGCAGTGGGGAGCTGGAAGTGGCACAGGATGAATGGGGAGAGCTCAGTGCTGGGGTGGGGGCTGGCTCAAGGCTCCACAGCAGAGACCATCTCCAGAGGTGCAAGATGTGAGTGTTTCTGCTGCTAATTTTGCCACTTGGAAGTGGCAGAAGGCATGAAAGACCACTGTGATGCCTGAAGGCATTGAGTATTTCCAACGGGGCCACATGGAACAACCGCACGTGGGGAATATCCCAACTATTCTCACCCCTTGTGCCCAATAAAGTCACACTGAACTTCAAGGCTACAAAGGGAGCAGAAATTGTGGCAAAGGACGGGAACAGAAGGTATAACTTCCATTTTTAAATACATGCATCTAGGACAATGGTTCGTAACCAGCTTGGATGTGCAGCACTGCCCTGCTCCTCAGTGCTCCAGTCCTGCTGTTGGATCCTTCCCCTGCCCACTAACAAGGACAAGATCCTTCTATGCTCTCACTGAATGCCCGATCCGCCTTCCACAGCCCAGCTTTACCACACTGAGATGTGAAGAGTGAACACAGCCCTGGAGCCAGCAGTGCATCCTCAGCAGCCACGTCCACACTGACTGATAGTGCTCAGCCATGGGCATCAAGAGAGGAAAAATAACAAACAAATAATAACAGAGTCTTGTGAATTTCTAGAGAAACATCTTCTCATCTCTGCACACTGCTCTCTGACGTTGTGCTTTCCCTTTTCAAGCTTGTCCCAGTGCAAAAGTCCTTCTAAACAAAATAAAATCATTTTCGTCTCAAGGAGGGGAGATGAGCACTTGACTCATTTTAGTTTCTTTTCAAACAGATGCATTGTTTCCCTCTCCAGTTTAAAACAAAACTAAATACCATCTATAAGCAGACAAGATCACTCCCTGCACCCCTTTTGAGTCAGTGTTTGCAGGGCTGCAATTGCTCCTGCAGCGACGCATGTGTGATCTCCACAGCCCCATGCTCTGTGTGGGATCCCAGCTGGAGCACCAAGAAACTGCACAGACCTTCACGTGGGGATGAAGTGCTGCTTAGCAGTAACGTGGAAGGTGAAATTGAGGCAGCCACGCTTTTCCCCTCCACCTCCCGAGTTCTTCTTTCTGAAGATTTTGTCTCCAATTTCCTTCCCTTGCCTTGGGGTCCCTTTCAAGGGATGTAATTGATACAGTCACTGAAAATAATGGAATTTATAGCCCAGACTCAACACTATAAATTTAGCTATTACGTTCCTGATGGGAAAATGAAGAACAAAATGAATTGAGACAGAATATTTGTCTTAATAATTGTCTCTTCTCTATGCTGTATGTGTTTAATACGTCTGCGTGTATATACTTATGAACACAGACATACATATAACCATATTTAGCAAAGAGGGTTATTTTTTCCCTCCCCCTCTCTTCTTAAATGACCACATCAGCAGAAGCACGTGGCCAGGCAGACAGCATTAAGAACCCATCTGCAGCAAAGCAACAAGGCAGATTTCTAATCCTGGAGCTATATAACAGGAGAAAGCCAAACCCTGCAGCACCCAGGCATGCTACCATCCCAGTCCTCCACGTTACAAGGAGTAGGTGGTGTCTGCTTCAGGCTGTTTTTCAGATTTATTTCATTTTTAGCCAGCAACGCAAGAGCTGAGCCAGCACTTCCCTGCTCAGAGCCATCGCCTTGAGCCTCCAATGAGGTTGGTGGATTGGCAGTTGGACTAGATGATCTCAGTGGTCTTTTCCAACCTTAATGATTCTATGGTTCCCACTGAAGCTTTCCCTTTTACCCCTCTCCACCTTTCCCACCCACTCCAATGCGTGTTGCTTTGGGTTGGACCACAGTCATCTCTGTCCCACCACCAAAACAAGGTACATGTCCAGGCTCTGATCATTTGTCATTTAGATAGGCTCTATGATATGAACCACGGCAAACACCGTAATGACTAATTTCAAACATTTATTGCAATACTTGAGAGACTTGAAAGCTCTCCCTGCTCTTGATTTTAATAAATGCAGTCTTGAAGCAGCCGCTTATCAAAGTGACACAAATTGTGTGGTAAATAGATTATGGCACAGCTGAAATACTGGAAAATGAGATCAGAAATGCTACTACCTTCCATTTAAGGCTCTGCAAGATGCTCTGATCAAGCAGATTCCAGAAAAGTGGCATGAACAGAGCTGGTGGGATGGGAAGCAGCCAAAATGCCAGGGGACAAATACAGGGCCAACCTGGCTGCTTATTGCTGCCTGTTTGTGAACGTGTCATTTCCTGCAGCAAAGGACTGGGGAAGAGATACCAATGGTCCTCGAAGTCATCACTTTAGTGCCAAATGGAGACAGAGAAGAGGCCCCAGTGGGAAGGAGGTATCACAGCAGCACCAAGGCATTTCAGTGCTGTTCTGTGCTCCTCCATCACTGTCCTCATGGAATAAAACCAGTGCTAATCAAAACTCAGTAACAGCACCAGAAGGGAAGATAGGCTGTTTGTTCATCAGCAATGATTTCAATATGCAGATAAATTAAAGCAGATTTCCCCCTCCAAGTTCCAGAGGTTGAGACAGGAGACACTTCATGTTTAAGTGAGGAAATGATAAGAAAAAAAGTGAAATGGAAACATTTCTTGGAATCTTCTAAGGTTCCCAACAAGCACAGAGAGGGGATGTACTGCAATCCCTGTTTTTCAGCCAGTCACACAAGGGCTTTCTAGGCCAGCCAGTAAAAGAACTTGTATGTGGAAGACTGGAAAAATAGATGGGGGAATCAAGAGCCTTTCAACAAATCAGGATTCACTTCAGAATCAACTGCTGCTAGTTGTTTCTAAGGTACCAAGAGAAAAGAATCAGGTATCTGGCATTACAGATTGGTTTATCCGTCAGTACGGTAAACAGGGTGGGTCATATCATAGCTGTATTTACAGCCCTCTCAACCTACTGAAGCCATCACATTACGGCAACATGTGAAGAAAGTACTTCCAGCTTCAGCAAAATGGGAAGGGTGAGAATGTGGGGTTCAACTCAGGGAATAAGAGCTGTCTATAGAGGCTCCATCAGCCACAGCAGATAACAAAATCTGGAGTGCAGGCACCTAACCTAGATGATTTAAATCTGATGGAAACAACCCCCACTGTGCTAATTTTGGAAGATCTTTGCCTAAATCCCTCAGGCAAAATATACATATATATATATTCTTTTTTACCTCTTCACGGTCCATTCCTTTGAATAGACACTGCCTAAGAATAAGGCTGCAAGTTTAGAATATGCAAAGCAGGAATATTCCCCATTAGATATTCCTTTGCTTTATTCAAGTGATTGAAACTCCTGCTATGGTTCTTGCAAATCTAAGGAAATGTGTTTACAGTCTCATCAGCTGAAAAGAATTGGATTCCCACGTTGTGGCCCAGGGGATTTTCTGGGGTTTCTATCAAACACAGTGACTCTGGCAGTGGAAGGCCACTTTAATAAGCACCTATATTGCAGTTTCATGTTAGAATACACCATTAAAAAAGTAAAAAATGCACATGCTCTTAATTTCCCTTTAGGAGAAACTCTGGAAATCTGGGAGGAAAGCAAACAGATTCCTCCCTAAGTACACTGCTGTGTTTCTTGAGCCCTGTTTGGGAGCATCACAGGTGAGGTACATGTGGCACAGGACCACACAGCTGAGCCCATTTAACATAAGATCTTCTGGCAAAGCCTTCCCTTCCTAACTGACCAGTGAGCATGAGAACAGGACCACATACCCAGGATGCGCTCACCGAGAGCACGGGGTGAGCCCAAATGACTGAGGTTGAACTGGGCATGCCAAGAGATGGCACGCTCCTTACGTCCCTGGAATAGAGCCCAGAGCAGTGGTTGGGCTCAGTCACTCTCCCCAGGATAACCCATGTTCAGTGGGAATGAACAGAAAAAAGACGTGTCCCTGTGTTGTTCTAGGGCTCATCTGATGCTGTAAGTGTCCCATGAGGATGTTTTAAAGCTGAGCTTTGCTTCAGTTGTCCATCCCACAGAGCACTGGCAGCCCTGTCTGCTCCTCCCAGCCCAGCATCAGGGCTGTTGCCATTCCCAGCTGCACCATGCTGAGATTTTCACTCCACATTATAGGGCTTATGGCCTTATAGAGGGCTGGCAGCAAGCACCCTGGTTACTACATCTCTCAGGACACACCTTGCTGCTTTGGGAACTTTTCTCTGAGGGTCAAGCTGGATGGGGCTCTGAGCACCACGAGAGCCATGGGTGTCCCTTCTCACTGCAGGGGAGCTGCACTTGGTGGCCTTTAAGGCTCCCTTCCAACTCAACTGAACCTATGATTATTTCTTTCTGCTTTGCAGCCTGTAAACAGAGCAGGCATCTGGGGAAGGGGGGGACGCAAACAACAGCTATTGCTGTGTTCATTCTCTCCCCCCACCCTTTTCTATTTTTCTATTTTTCTATTTAAGGCACCTTTGGCAGCAGCTCCCTACCGAGCAGCTTGCTGGCTGCCCGCTGCCGTGCAGGGCTGCAGCCCGGGGCCGCCCACATGCAGGCAGAGACCCTGGCAGCAGCAATGGCTTTGGGATACGGAGAGATGCTCGCACCGAGACGTAGCCATGGCAACGTGCTTGTGCAGAGCAGGAGGCATATCTGCCAAGGCTCAGAGATTTGCCATTTGATCGCACGGATTTCCATGCTCTGGATGCGATCACATCACACAAAATCCAGGTCAGGCTTGATGCCTTGAATAATTCTTTACCCTCAGGGGCACAGAACTGATATAGGAAGCTGCGTCTCATAGAGGATGTGGTGGGATTAAGCAGATTAGCTTTCTGGCCAAAAATAAAGGTGAGCTGTGCAAATGGAGAAACACCCACTTGGGTTTTTACAGCAGGGGAGGCTGCAGAAGCCCCCGAGCTGTGCACTGCAATCCACATCTCCTGTGAGGAGATGCAGGAGAAGGCCCCAGAAGCGGGGTATGAGACCTGAAATAAAAATCCCTTCCTGTCATCCTTGTCACCCGTTATCTGCAGATGGGGTAACCATGCTCCCAAATTCGCAGCAGCAGATCTGAGCTTTTTGCACAATGTGGCCACGTGGGCAGGCAGCTGCAGCCCCACACTGCCCTCATCCCATGGGGCAGCCCCTTCTGCTAACCCCACAGAAACTGGGACCAACGTGGGGCACAAAGAGATGACAGAGGGACAGCAAGGAGAATGTGATGTCCTAAGAGAAAAAGGCAAAAAGAGAAGAAAAACCTCAAACTCTTTGAGACATTTATATCAAAGTCTGGAACAAAAACACGCTCTCCAGGGTTCTTCCGCTGGACCAGCTCTGCAGACCCCAAGGGCTGTGTTTGCTCTGATTGTGTCTGTGCAGCCAGGTTTGAAGCCTGGCAAGAACACAAGGCTCAAGAACAAACAGCACGGAGCAAGCAAGGGATGTGCCAAGCACCTGACTTCAGGGCTTGCAAAAATGTCTGCAAACTCTGTGCCCTTCAACTGGGAGAAGAGAGGGAAGGATGCATGCACCACTCAGCCTTCCTCTCCCCACGGTGCTGTCACCCAGCCCAGGGCAGGGCAATGCCAGGGGAAACCACAGCCCTGCAGCACAGCTTCACCCAGGCTGCAGTCACCTGTGCACTCAGCTCTGCAGCACAGAGAGGTCTATGGGAAAACACCAAACCCCGCGCAGAAATAGGAGCTTCTAACCAGAGCTTATCTGTTAGAAATGTTTTTTAAAGGTATGAGACTTGTGGCTTATTTCACATTTTGAAGGTTTTTTTTTACCCTCCCTTTTATGTTCACCAACTTGAATCTGCAAGAAATCTTAAAATGTTCTCCACTCAACACCTTTTAACAGTGTCCCCATCCCTCAGTAGCTCCCAGGCTTTAACCTTTTGAAAACAACAGGTCCTGAGACCTTAAAAAGAAATGGCAGTGAGGCAGAGATTGCCTCCATTAGAGCAGGGACAGGGACGGAGGGGGATTTACCCAAAGAACACAAACTTTTCGGAGAGGTTTATTTCACTCTCATGTCAGGTCCTTCCCTGCCCACCCTGCTCTCTCTGAACCAGTCTCTTGCTTTTCACCTCTGTAGGTCTGAGCATGTGATAAACATGCCCTAATTATTTCCATCTTGCACAGCTGAGCCCTGCAGCCCTTCATTTCCTTACCTGAATGCTCTCGCTTCAAGTGGGTTATATACGACAAAGGCTTTCGAGTAGATTTGTTGTGCGGCAGAACTCGGGTGTCACACAGGCAGCTCGAAGCCCTCTTTCCTTGGCACAGACTAATAAGGGATGGGAATTACTGAGACTTCTCACAGTCCAGAGGGCTGAAAGACCGAGGCAGGGGAGGAATAGGATCACGGAGCCTCTCGCCTCTACACAGATTGCGCAGGTATTGCAGCGGTCTGCAGAAATTAGAATTTGCCTGCAGCTTGTGAAAGACTTGGCAGCATTGTGAGTGCCTGAACACAACTACAACACCCTGCACCTCGGCAGTGCTGCTCTGCTCAGGACAGGGAGCAGCAGGAGCAGCCACGTCCCATGTCACCACGACATCTTGCTGTTGCACAGATGCCCCAGCAAAACTCAGCTTTGCTCTGAGCCAAGCAGATCCCACAGAGCTGGGCAGTGCAGGGGACACTAGTGCTCTGCATCATACCCCACATAGTTGTCAGTGTGCTTTTCCAAGTGATGAGCTGCAGAGTGTCCAACCACGACCTCTGCCTCATTGCACGAGCACAAAGCAGCACAAAGACCCACCAGCTGACATAGTCCCTGCTTGCACATGTGAATACCAAAGGCAGCAAGAGGTAGGAAGAAGCGGTGAAGGTCAGACATCAATATCTCTCTCCTTGCTGATAAGATATAGCAGGGAAAAACCTTTACCTGGGATATCCAGGTCTTTTAATCAATTCTATATCCATACTAGGTACAGAACACATGAAGACCAGATTGTTGGTCAACACCACTCCTCCAAAATCCTCAGACTCTCAGTGCTTCTCAAAACCAGGTCCCTGTCTGCCTTGCCTGCTTACACCAGGTAGGAACACAAAATGTTCCACAGTGATTCCTGAGCCCTTGCATCTCCACAGAGTGATCTGATTTCCAAGTCCCATCTTCTCCTGAGGTGTCCAGGCATGGTGCACCCAGGTGGGAGCAGGGACCCATCTGCACCTCTGGACAGGGATAGCAGGACACCTGGGGATGGCCATCCCTGGCCTGACCTGGCAGTCCCACAGCTCTTACAGGGATCTCTTGAACTGTTAACTTCTTAGGTTTGTTGTTTTTTTTTTTTTTTTTAAACCCATAATTCCCAGCTCTGTTTCCAGGTCTCCCTTCCCCCCATGTCCCATTTCTCCCAACATTAGGGAGATTCTGCTGCATGGCTTGTAAGATCAAAAAGGTTGGCCAGGCTCTGGCTCAGTTCCATCTCTGCTTTGAAGCTCTAATTACTTTGCTAATTCTGAGCCCGGCATTAAGATGCTCTGAGCACACCTAAAGCCTTCCTCACAAAAATCAAGCTGCAAAATGTCTCCCTGGATCAAATCCCCAGTGAGAAACACTCTAACCTTTCTCAGTAACCAAGAGTAGAGCTTGTCTAGTCATTTGCAATTAAGTTCCTGAGTTAATGAAGCTGCATTAAAAAAAAAGTGAAAAAAAACCTTCAACAACCTCAGGTCAGTCTAATTAAGAAATGTTGTACCTTGCAGTCCCAGTGTATCTTGTGGCAAACAGCTGTACATGCTTTCGGCTTTGACAGCAGAATAAGTGTGATTATTTATTTATTACATGGATGTGGGGAAGCTTCAGGAGTATGAGGATTGTGCTGCAAGAGAGCTGGGAGTACAGGAGAAAAGAGATGACATTCATTAATTAGAAGGGGGACGAGGACCGTATAAAACACAATTTTGTAATGAATACTTAAGCATTGCCTCTCCTTTTTTTTGAGATTAAAAGTACACAATCAAATCAAGGCCAAAGCAGAGCTTGCCCTTGAGGAAAGATGGTTCAGAAGACAAATGCAATTATACCTTTGCTATTTGCAATGCTATGGGAAGTGGTGAGGAAACTTCAAGCAAAAAAAGAAAAACAGTCAGGAAACAATCATGCACTAGGAGTTGAGTCACCCTCAGCTCTTTGGGAACCTGCCTGCTTGCACAGAGATGGGATCTCAGATCCCAAATGCTCACTGAGCCATGGGCATGGCACCAGTGGGCAGGACGCTGAACCCCAAGCTCGCTGCTCCTCACCCAACAAGCAGGCAATGACAATGATTCTATGACAAGGTGTTAAGCAGCAGAAGTTGTATTGCTGCCTAGTTTTCTTTTTTAGCCAATTAGATCAATTTCACTATCTGCAGAGATGCTGAGGTTAGGGGGCAGCTGCCAGCACTGCTCGGGCACCACTCATCTCGAGTGGTTATTAAAATTCTGCTCGTTAGCTGGGGAAGAGAGATGCATCGGAGTGACCTCGTGCTGCCAAGAACCCACCGCATCACTTCCATGTACAGAAACTCTCCACCAAAACGTTAAAAAAACCCCCAACAAACAGATTGTCCATGGCTACAGTTAATGGAGGGGCACCTTAGGTTCCCAGTTAGAGCTTTCTGTCAGCAACCCCCTGGTCTACCTGCAGGATGCTGGCTTTGCACCAAGGACTTCAGCTCAGCATCTGCTCATCTTCCCAAGGCAACCAACACACACAGCAACGCTGTACTGACAGAGCTATAGGCACTGTCAACAGGCATTGGTTCAAGACATCAGGAGATGCCAGAGACAAATTGTTGTGCTGCACTCAGATGGTGGGGCAACAGCCCCCTATGACACCCCTGACCACCATAACCTTCAGCCTGAGAGCTCAGGAGAAATCCTAAAATGACCGATCTGTTGGCACAAAGTGTCTGGCAGGGGGAGAAGGGAGGAATTACAGGCAGAGAACAGGCTCCCAGAACCATGGGGGCTGGGAGAGAGGAGAAAAAAATAGAGGTTAGATAGAGAAGCTGCTCAACGTGGGAAACTGGAGAGAAGAGGGGGAAAAAACCTCTCAAGGGTATCCACTTCAGCTCTGAATTGCCTGGCTTTGTCTCTGCTCTACACAATGGAAACGTACAGTAGCAACAGACAGATGCTGAGAGCTTGGTTTGCTTCTCATCTGCAATTCCAAACACCCTGTCAGGAACAAATATTTGAAAAGACATCTTATCCAACCATTAACGGATCTAGTGGGGCTTTTTTTTTTCTTTATAAAAGAAAAATAACACTGCATTCACCAGAGATGTTCACGCACAAGGATGCCAGCAGAGCCACCCAGGGATGGGCAAAGGGCTGAGGACAGCTATTGAGCCTGGAAGGTGCAGCTGGTGAACTATTTGCTGCACAGGGAAAGGAGCGGGGGGGGGGGGGAAAGCAGACAGCTGTATTTTTAACTGATCATGCGCTTGCTTCTGTTGCGTAAGATTTATTCCCTCATTAATCACTGCCCTCCCTTCATTCATGTTAAATATAAAAATGATTAGGAAAGATCCTCATCATGGTTAAAAAAATAATTAGCTGCTACATCATGTTGCACACATTCAGACAGAAAGGAGTGATTAAATTAGGAATATTAAAACCCCATTAATCTGTGCTCAACTTAAGCTCTGCTTGTTCATCTCACTGTGGCACTTATTATTTCTGACACTGAAAGATACTCGAATTACTCGCTGAAACAAGGTCACTATCAGAAAGATGTCAGGTCAGCAATTAGTCAAAGGTGGAAGAAGCTACCAGAACTGAGCTGTGTTTGACATGCCACAGCCGTGTCACCAAGGTGTCCCATCCCCAGTGGCTCTTGGATGAGTTTGTCAGTGCCAGGAGCCCAGAGAGCTCAGGTCAGTCCCACTTGGAGCGGGGAAACCCAATGCACACTGCACCAGGAGAGGTGTAGATTGGATATTAGGGAGAAACTGCCACAGGTAGAGCCAGGTGCTCAGTGCTTGGTACCTTTGATGCACTTGCTGCTTTTGCCCTTGTTTAGAGGAAAGCAGCACGCAAACAAATCCACAGATCTCCTCGAGCTTTTCTTAAGCACGATGTTGTAGTATGCAAACTATTTACTGCGTACTTCTTCCAGCACTGACAGACCCACCTCTGAGCCTCAATAAAAAGGAAACAGATAATAAAACAGCTAACAAGCTGGCACTCTAATTGACAACAGAGAAAGGAGGGGAAAGTGCTGCAACTGCCAGCAGAACTTTGGGGAAGCACTGTATAATTAATCGAGGTGGGATTTCACCAAGATCCCCCGGTCTTACAAACAACGCCGCAAGACATTTAATGACCACAGGTGAGGAGAGTCTTGGCTTTATTGCTCATTTGAAACTAAGCATGAAGATTATAAAGCGATCCAAAAAGCTGCAACAAAACAAACCTCTAAGCCCCACAAATACAAAACAATTCCCTCAAAAATGCTCTTCCCACTTTGCCTTCGGACACCGTGCACCTCCACGCCCTGCAGAACCTTTTGGAGTGGGATGAGCAGAACTGCACCACGCAAACCCTCCAGGAACTACTTGGGGAAAATTAGACACGTACATCCCTCCACCATTTCATTCCTACATAGCTTTAGAGAAACACAGCTGGGATGGGAAGAAGTGTCATCAGAGCAACCAAAATGTCCCTGCTAAAATATCTATTTCCCATCAGTACTTCAGACCAGCCTCTGTTTAGGCAGCAGGCACAACACACCTGCAAAGCATCTGGATGTCACTGCCGTGAGTGAGATTTTCAGCCGCACACAATAGCAGCTCATTGTGACCCTTGGAGGTAAGCTGAGGTTTGTCATTGACTTCACCAGGAGAAGAGCTGAGCCAGCAGAGCACTGCTGGAAAATCCTCCCCTCCTTGTAATAGTGCAGACACCACGGGGCTGTGGAGTATTTAGTGGGCAAGGCCTGCTTTGTTGGAAATTAGTGGTCACCTGTGTGAAAAACATCACATACAGCTACTACAGATCCACAGCAATCCTTAATTATCTCCATCAGGGAGCTCTACTTTTAAGGAAATAGCAAACCCAGGAACTGCACAGGAGCGCAGGGGACGGGAAGTTAGGTGGAGACAAGTAGAGGCTGAATGCTGTGACTGAGCTCACCGGACACATACCCCTACCCTTCATCCAGTCACAGCCACACTTAAACTTTTCATACTAAAACACTCTTCTCAGGTAGGAATGGGGCAGAGCAAATCCACCAAATTAAGCATCCATTTACCTGGGCCCTCTGGAGTTGATAGCTTGGGTACTGTGTTGCGTGCACATCACTGTTCCTACTGCATCATTAAAACTTAAAAATCAAATACGATATCTGAAATGCCAGTAGCTGGGAAGACTTTAAGAACACTCCCAAATAATGGGAGTTTATTATTTGTTAATAATGGGACCACTATTGTGGCCACCAAGAGGTGAGCAAGCCCTCCCCAGCCCCGAGCTCTTCTAAGGCACTCTTAAATCCTTGCCCTGGAGAAATAAAAGAGGCTTTAAATATAACCTGCCCTAGCACTTCATATAGCACAGGGAACAGCAGAACAGCGGAGAAAAGGACAAACATGATTGCTGGAGTCAAACAGAGAAAATTGCAGGTAAATACTAGCTAGGTGCAGCTCCAAAACCTCCCAGAGGCTGTGATGGCTCTGTGGGTAATGCCTAGGGAAGGGGTTGATGCACGCATGGGTCAAACAGAACTGGAAAAGGCACAGCCAAATGTACGGTAACTTGTTAGTCGGAGCCTTGCCTTTGGGACTGCATGGCTGGGTGAGCTTTTGTACAGCTCTGGCACTTAAAAATGGTGTTAGGAAATGAAAAACATGCCAACTCTGCAGCTCAGCCAGCACAATGAGTGGCATTTGTAGGGCCTCTTCCAGCGTGCTGGCACAACAGCCTGCCATGCATTCACACCATCACCTCACAGCAGGGATGGGGAGGCAGAAACCTGGAGGAGAGGGAGTTCAAAATGCCAGATCTGGTGAGGAGGAAACCAGAGACGGGCTCAGAAGATGGAAAAAAGCACGAGTAAAAGATATCCATAAACAACCACACCAATGTTCCTCCCCTCTCTTCCTCCCAGCCCAGCTCTGTGTGATGGCAGACATCCCCACTGCTGCTGGGCAGCCCGTGCAAGCAGAGTAATTCACAAGGGTATCTTTGGGAAGGGTGATCCCAGAGCATTTGCACTGTGAGAACTTGGTGTTGCCAGGGAAACAGCTTACTGGGTGATGGAAAGAGCGTACTGGGCTTGTTGTTTTTCTTCTCATTGCACCCTCACAGCATCAGCTAACTCAGCCCATCACCAGCCATGGCACTAGCCATGAGATGTAGGTAACACACTGCGGAGCCTGGCACAGGGTGAGCAGGGAAGGGAAGGGTGCACACCAGTGCTAGAGGCAGCAAGCTTTCATCTTTAATAAGTAAAGAGCTGCCTAATGCTATCAAATGAATCCTCATTAATCAATAATACGAATTCAGGCAGTATTCTTAATGACCAAATCAGCTCTCAAGTCCAGCTCCCCACAGCTAAACACATCCCATGCGCTGCTCTCCTACCCAAAGAAAGGAAAGAGTTTTCAGGACCCTTCTCTCAGCACCTGTCCATCCTCTTTGCTTCACACTAATCGAGACACCAGCACATTCACACTGCTCTGAATGCGTTTCTCATGTTTAATCATGATGCTCATCCTAAGCCTCAACAAAGTGCAAGTTCTCAATGGGGAGTTACCTGGGCTGGGAGCTGCACCAGCACGAGACAGCAGCATCTTCATCTGAGCAAGGAGAGCCATGGGCAGCTTACTCCACTAGAATTGCCTCAGAAAGTACTAAGTCGGATTTCTCAGGCTCATCCAAGTCTGATCCCTGCAAAGCTTCCCTTTCTGCAGGCCCAAAGAAACCACTGAGATGCTCATGGAGATGCTCATGTGAGCACCCAGGCACCCTGCAGCACAGCAACCAGCCAGTGCCCAGGTAGCCCTTACCATCTGAGAAGGTAAAATAATAGAACAGGGAAAATGCATCCGTGTTTCCCCGTGTCTTCCTTACTGGAGGAGATCTCCCAGGTTTAATGATTCAGAATTTCCTTTCAGTTGAACCAGAGTTCATTTTCACAGGGGGCCACATTCAAGGGGATTTCCAGAGTGTTTCAGCTGGGGCCTCTCAAAGCATAGGACAGGAAGCTCTCCAGGCTCCTTCATCCCTCCCAGACACAGAAGCAGAGAGCAGTAACACTCCCCCTCACCCCCACCCCACCGCAAGTGGCTCATCACGAGGCCACCACATCCTGGCAGCACCACGCAGACACTGCAAAACAGGAAAGGACTGGGGGCACGGGGAGAAACCCCCAGCACAGTGGGATGGGGCAGGGAGAGGTGGGAGGGCAAGGTGCAGCACAGAGCCCCTCCAAGGAAATGCAGCTCTGGGGGGGTCCTCCCACTCCCAGTGCAAGCAGATGCAGAGCAGCATCACCAGCTCTGCCATTTCACTATCAAACACACAAAGTTTGTACCACTGACCTTGCTCAAAACCCCCTCTGGATGGACTCTGGCTCCAAGAAACACCAAACAGCTCAGATCTGCACCTCCACAGCAGCAAGGCAGCCCTGCCTCCCTGGTCTGCTTTATTCCCCAGCCAAAAGAATTCCGTATTTTGGTAGGACTGATTTGAGTTTCACTTTCTGGATTACTAACAGGAAAAAAAAAAAAAGGTAATTCCCCTCCCTCAGCTGCATGAACAACAGCTGTTGTTTTACAGCTGACAGGGAGGGAACAAGCTGAATTTTCTTGTGGTGACATTCATTTCTCACCATAGAGGGAAGCCCCCATGGCACACGGGGAAGGTTGGGTACTCAGAGGGTGGAAGTACAACAGGGACTGCAAAGCATATTGCCACCAAACCATTGACAGTAAAGAAAACAGCACTGAAGAATGAAGCAACCCAACCCAAATCATCTTCCAGAGTATCAGTAGCATAGAATTACGGGATGGTTGGAAGGGACCCTGAAGGCCATGTGGTCCCACCCCCTGCACTGAGCAGGGACACCCACAGCTCCATCAGTGCTCAGAGTCCTGTCCCCTGACCTTGGCTGTCTGCAGGGATGGGGCACCACCAGCTCTATGGGCAACCTGTGCCACTGCCTCACCGCAGATCTCACGGCTCTGCAGAGCAGAGGAGATGACTCATCACATCTCACCCAGGCTGAGGTCCCGACACGTTATTTATTTCTCTTCCTCAGGCCCAAATTTCTGAAATCACGACTTTTATTAAACCCCAGCGCGGTGCGGATCACAGCCATAATTCTTCTTCCCCCCCACCTTCCCACCACAAATCCATTCAAAGTGAGTGACATTTGCAAAGTGTATTTTCACGGCCCTCGGTAATCCCTTCAGAATATTAAGACTGCATTACTTTGTCTTTGGTTACATTAACTTCAATTTTCCTTATGAGTAAGTATTTGGCTAAAAATTAATATAGTGAAGTTGAAAAGAATCTTATGATAGGAAAAAGACTAATTTCATCTCTGGCTGCTCAGATACCAGAGTACACTGGGGTTAATGTAATTAACTTACAATTTTAGCCTAGGTTGTGTACATACACTGAATCTCCCTGCTGGAAACAAGATTAGATTTTATTACACTATATATCCTGGTTATCTTCACCATGCCTCCAATATTACTTCCCTCAATGACTTCAAGGCTCTCTGCTGCAATGAAAATGCAGAACCATCTGGTTTTGAGCCCATGCAGTTTATTTAAGGATTTAATTAAATGCTCTAAATGGAGAGCTTCTTTGAATTAACATTTTAAATGTGACTTATTGCAGGTTTAATATTGTCTTAATGCCAACCTGGGAAACTCCATAGCCAAGTTGTTGACGTTTAAATTGAATTCATTTGGGTGGCTCCAGGGGGACTCATTAATTAATCTAAACAACTAATGGGGATTGGTTCTGACTTTTGATGAAGATTATTTACAGAGACAATTTGCAGTGAATAAAGAGTCACAGTAGGCAAATGTTTAATTGAATTTAAAAAAAAAAAAAGGACATCTCATTGTGTTCAATATCAAGGATGCATCTTGTGAGTAAGCTTTGAAATACCAAGAAAGGGCCGATAGCTCAGAGCTTCCTAGCTGCACACTAATAACAAAGAGAATGGGTAATTACATTTGCCTGTGTAATTTAAAGCTTGTAGGAGGACAACAGGTCCATCTGGTTTACAGTGCACACAGAGACTCTGACACAAAATATTCCATGTTTGGACGACAAAGTTACCCCGCTCGCTTTTAGTTACGTACCAGAAAATGCCATTTTCCAACCAATCATCAGCTGGAAAAACAGAGCCGAGCCCTCTCTGTTGCATTTGATAATACACAGGATAACTGCGAGGAGCTCAGCAGAGCTGCTTTAATTTGCAACAACTTAATTTTGAACATCCAATCTCCTCTTATTCTTTGATTGTATCAACTTTGGTAGCTGTTATCTGTCCTCTGAGCACCCCACGAGCCCAGCAGTAACACCTAGTTAAGTGGTTGGTTCCCTGTAAGCTGCAGCAGAACACTGCCTGCCTCCTCGTGCTTCTGTACTCATCAAGGCAGGCCAACCCTCAGCGTTTTCTGCTGTAATCATTATCACATCCCGTCTCAAAGCCTCCAGTAACACCAGCGGCTGCCACCAAGGTAAGGAGTTGTGGTGCTGGGCCTCCATTGCCCAGTGCTTCTCCCAGGTGACTTCTGCTCATTTGTGATATATTCCTTAACCTAAAAAGCCTGGGACTCCCATCAGATCGGACAAAACCACTGTGGCACCACCTCATCCCAGAGTCACTGCCAAGCCTGTAGCGCTGAGCCCAGCCCAGCCATGGTTTATTTTCAATAATATCACAAACCTTGCCTTGCCTGAAATGAAGAGCTTCCAAACTTCTTTTCTTTCTAAGCTGGACACATCCTGAATGCTAATTTAAAAGGCAATTGAGGGGGAGGGTACATTAAGAAAATGCACATAACCATTAAGCCAGGGAAACTAAAGCATCCTGCCTAGCTCAGCACTGCTGGATACTGTCTAGAGCATCGCCAGCTGCTCTCAGATACCTATAGTGGAGCTCTTTTATGCAAACACCTCCAGTAACAGCTTTTGTGGATCTGACAGCCAGAGTGGTTAAAAATTAGGCATTCAGTGGGTATCCAGTGGAGAGACATTGTACAGTACATCTGAAGAGGGGAGGCAGACTCGGAGAGGAAATTCTGAATTGCCTGCAGGGGAAGGGCTGCTCAGGCGGATGGGACAGAGCCCAGCAGTGGGCAAAGCTGTGCTGCGAGTGCTGAGCATCACTCCCACATCCCATGGTCACTGGGGGCTGCGGCTCCAGGGAGGGGACTGACAGGCAAGAAGAGGATTGCATCCCAAAAGCAGCAGCAGAGGCAGGTCTTCTGCAGGAGGGATTGGTGTTCTTTCCCATCAAATCCCAGGATTTCCTACAGAACCCTATCTGCCTGAGTTTGACCTGCTTAGGACACAGATGCAAGAGCTTCTCTTTCTGAGGCCGTTAAGGAAGCGGACGTTTAAAGGCCATGGCACACCTCAGCTTTTGTTCCATAGACAAAACCACACTATCAGTCATGAAATCACCATTTCTGGTTTGCAGCACTGACAGACCAGAGGGCTGCGACTCAACCCCAGACAGCAAGGGCAGGGAATGGTGGGGATGTCTGCCCCAGACGTGGGCTGCTGGCTACAGGGGGGCTGCAGATCTGGAGCAAAGTAGATGTCATTGGGCTACTTTTTAGAAAGCAAACAAAAAAATAATTAGAAAAGCCACAAGACCACAAGCTCTGAGGCAGTCCTTACTTCAGTAAGTATTTCTGATGTTTACTCATTTGCTTCTTAAGCACCTTGTTGCTTTGGGGAATACCAGCTGCCCTATCAGTGCTGCTATTGCCTATGGATGCCCTTGATATATACAGGAGAAAAATGAGACACAACTACTCATCTAATCTGGAGAACAAAGCCAAATTTTGACATACACCTTATGGTTTGGGCACCAACCAGAAAGCATCTGTCAAAGGGTGACCAAGCTCACGGGCCAGAGACCTGGTAGGTGTGGGGCTGCCACTTAGGCTATGACAACATAAGTTTCTAACCAAAATGCACATACGTGTGTATATATATATATATATGTAAAAACACACACACACAGGATGTAATAACAGTGCATATGCACACAGACTGCACTAAATCTGGACGCGGGCTGATAGAAAACACATTTTTATCTGCTGGTTTCCCTCTTGATTCTCATTTCCAGTGTTTGGATTAAAATGTGTATTTTCCCCATCCCACATGCAAATGGAATATAAACTGTAAAAGTGGAACATTTAAACAAATATTTGTAAGGGGGGGGTTGTTTGTTTTTGAGTACTTGTCCTACTCCAGAAGGAATCTGCAGAACACACGGAGTTACATAGAACATCTCTCCTTTGCTTCCCACAAAAATGCAGTGGATACAGCTATGCTTCTGGATGAGTGCAGGATTTCCTGCACAACTTACACACTCAGGCTCACACAAACCAATCTGCCTTGATCTGCCTCCATGCCTTACACTGAAGAGTTTCATGAAGAGCTCGTGCCCTGAGTTCCAAGTCAATCTGGTGTCAAGAACATCAGCCCAGTCTGGTGCCTTTACCATAACACATCTCAGCAACGGTAAGAATTCATTTGTGCAAAGCAGGGCACACAGAAGGCATCAGTGCAATCAAAGTTAAGCAGCACAGTTTAGTTATTTATTAAAAAAAAATTATATCTAAGAGGCTGACCTGTCTGTCACCAAGATCCTGATGGTCTTCAGGTTTAATTTCAGATCCAGAAGCTTACTTGTCCTCAAAAAAAAACCCAACAAACCACAAACCAAAAGAAGTTGAATTTGTATTATTCTCAAGTTTCACTCCCATGTTTGTACCATTGACTGTTGTAGGGTACAGTACAGATGGCTTCAGCTCGTGGTCCTATAGGAAATGCTTGAGGATCAGAGGAAAATCCCAAAGGCAGCAGCAGGAATGCTCTGGAAAACACACTGAGGAATCGAGACTGTCCTGACAACACCATCTCCAGCAGTTGTTGCTCCCAGCAGAGCCAGGATGGTGCTAAAAGGCAGTTTTACATCATAACCTAGAACATGACATAACATCCCCATCACAGGCTGCAGGCTTGAGAAGCGTAACAGAGAGTCATGAATGGGACATCCAATGCTACCCAGACGTGTCTCAGTAAGGCTGAGCAATAAGACACATGGATGGACACCAGTGTCACGGGTGGGGCTGTACACTCGCATGCACTTGAGGTTTGTGTATGGGATCTTCCCCTTGCTTTCCTGGCAAATACAAATTAATAGGACAGCAAATACAGATTAATAGAACAGCAGATATCCACTGACTATTTATATCTGCAACGTACAACAGCAAGAGAATTGCTACATGCCAAGTGAGCAATCTACATCCCAGATTGGCATGCAAACCACAAAACCACTGGATTTGATGCTGGGATGCAAGGAGCAGGGCTGGCTCAGAGCTACCTGGGCCAGAAGCCAGGAAACCCCAAATAGAACATCCCATTCCATGCACACACACAGGATCTCATCACATCAGATCCGTGGCAATGCTGTTTGGTAACCAGGTTGCTGCAGGTTCCCTTAGCAGCCTTCCATGCTGAGCTATGCAGGACAACAGGTGAAAGAGAACACATAATACATGTTTCTGGGGAAGCAAACTGAAGGGCAGGGATGCAGAATTAGAAAGATGCAGCTCTAAGAAACAAAGCGTGCCCATTCTCCATCAGAGTGCTCTACTTTCTGAGCAACACACATCACTCGGACTAATTTGCTGAAAGAAAACAGGCTGTCTCAACAGCAGCCTTATGGTCTCAGCAATTCGCTTCACAATTAGTCACCAAACTACCTTGATTTAATTATTCGAGAAGAATCTCACCACTACTGATAACTGCTTAATTAAAAACACAACTTCAGAGCAATAAGAGAGTCACGATATGTTGGATTTGAAAGAGGGTTCAGGCTGAAAGCAGTCGCTGTTCATTGCACCCAGCTTAATGCACCCAACGCATCCAGAGTGACTCAGACAACAAACAACACTGGTTGGTTCTCCTTCAGAGCACAATTCCAGCATAACGTAATGAAGAGAAGCATCACCACCACTGAGCTAGAGGATGAGCAGCAGCCCCCATCCATCCCATACACATGGTGGAAACACCTCTGCTGCTCTGGGTTGGAGACCTCTGCTTGAGAACAAGGGCCCAAGAGCCATCCCTTCGGGAGAGCCTCCCAAACTACCAGCGTGCTGTTTCCTATGTGGTTATTCCAAACCCTTCTCCTTTGCTGGGAGGTGCCAGCTCCTTTGGTTTCGATGTGCTTTTAGGATAGCAGAAACTATACGTGTATTTATATGTGAAAAAAAATTAAATGACTACTTTCTTGACTATTATCTTCCTGGTTTATTGTGTGCCCTCTCTCCCCTTCTCTTCCCGGAGAGACCAACCATCACATGAAAATGCTTTTCATCATCTGTAAAATTTGATGCCCAAAATAGCCCCACGGTTGCCCTAGCAACTAGCATTTATTCCCCCTCCCCCAGCAACCCCCCCTTTGCATATTGCTGCATATTTCTATCATCTCTTTCCAGGCACAGTTCATAAACACGGCTGCATAATAAAGAATGTTATCACCAATGACTTACAGCCCAGCTGCTGCAAATAAGATATGAAGTGGCAGGGAAATACAATTTCATGCAGCTAGGACAACAGATTGATTGGGTGCCCTTCAAATTTGATGCCACTTCTTTAAGTCTGTCCAAATTCAAAAAAAAAAAAAAAAGAAAAAAAGAAAGAAAGAAAGTTAGTTTCTCCACCTCCCCATCTTTCCATGGTAGCAACAGACAATAAAAGTGGGAGATAATTCACTAGGACACTCATTATGTCTGCAGCAACCTTGCCCTGAGAGATTGACAATTTAAAGAGATGCACTGCTTTTCCCCACCACCTCCTCTACTTTCTCCCCAGCCACCCTCCTTCATCAGAAGCCTTATTCCTCCAGTTTTGTTGCCTGTTTAATTCAATTATCTTCCCTTTTGAGTTATTATTTCTGTTCAGATTACTAGCTGCAAGATTGGTGTAGACAGAGATGAGCAAAAATCCTTGATTTCATCGCAGCTATCTCTGAAATTTTATCCTTATTTGTATTTAGATCTGGTGGAACAGTATGAAAAACCTCCCATAGCATTTCTATCAAAGATCACCCCACCAAGGACAAGAGGTGGGCTCCTAAATTCTTCTTCCCCCTTGTCACTTTTGACAACTCAACCTTCAGTGACGAGGAGGTGTGCTCTGGGGGCTGATCTGACCCTGCAGAGATCACCTGGTAACATCGAGGTACAACACAGCACAACGAGGACCAGAGGGGCTGTGCCGATGCACACATGGCACTCCTGCTTGCACAGGGGGGAAATGGGTTCAAGTAGAGGCATACCCTGCACATCAGTGCATTACAAAGCGTTTTTCCCCCTCCCCATTTTCTCCCTTGCTGTAAGGGTCCACTGGATTTTCCTTCTGTTCAGGGAAGGCTTGCATCCCTGAGACACTGCTCCTCCCTGTGTTGGTTGCAAACTTCTTTCCCTATGGGTCATTCTTTGGCACATAAAGAATGCTTGGATGGCTGGCAAGGATGAGGCTTGTTCCACACTGGGGATGCTGGCATTGGCCTTGGATGCTGTGACTGGTGGAGGGTATGGAGCACAAGTCTAATGACTGAGATAATTGGGATGGCTCAGTCTGGAGAAGAGAAGGATCAGGGGAGACCTTTTTGCTCTCTACAACTCTCCGGAAAGAGACTGTGGTGAGGTGGGGGTCAGCCTCTGCTCCCAGGTGACAGCAATAGGATGAGGGGAAATGGCCAAGAGTTGCACTAGAGGAGGTTCAGGTTGGATATTAGGAAAAGTTTATTCCCAGAAAGAGCAATGGTGCACTGGCACAGGTTGCCCAGGGAGGTGATGGAGTCACTATTTCTGGAGGTGTTCAAGAAAACTGTGGATGTTGCATGGAGTGACTCAGTTCAGTGGTATGGCAGTGAAGGGCTGATGACTGGTCTAGACAACACCTTAATGACCCTATCATTGCACAACTGTCAAGAGTCAAGATATGCTACAGGTGCACTGCTTGGAAATTTGCAGAGAAGAAAAATCTAGCTTGGTTCCACTTAACAAGACGGTAGAGACCATCATATGTGGTGTTCAGCCCCTGGTTCCTAATCTTACCTAGAGTTATGTAGCACCAGTCAGCCAAACCAAACAGAGAAGGGAGAAGTCAATCCTTGCAGAAACTGTTCTATTAATGCTCAAAAGCAGCAGCAAACCTACAGTTCTTCCAATCCTCACATATCTGGAGACAACGCAAGGGCTGTCCTTTTCCCAGCATTGCCATCCTCCTATAGCCCGGCACAAGGTACTCAGCTCTTCCTGCCTACATGTCCTTGACTGTCAGTCCAGGAGTTGCTGCCAGCTCCTAAAGCCATCATAGAGACATCCCTGCTCAAGATCTGAGCAGTAGAGGAACCCTTCCCCCTGTCATCACATTTTTTTCAATTCTCAGATTGTTTGGAAGAGGAATCTTCAAGTGCTTGTCTGCTGTTTTAACCAGCAAAGCACTGACCCACATGCACAGCAGAGAAGCTGAAGGTGTGGGGATGAGCAGCTCCTTCATATTCAGTTTGTGATCCTCTGCAAACCCCCTTTGCCCCTCTTTTTCCATCCCCAAATTGCAACAGCAGATCACCAATGAGGTTTCAAAACTCCGATCCAACAGGTAAGAACTGGATCTGAGTTGCAGCAGTTTGTACTCCTTGACCCTGTGATGCTGTGATGTTTAAATGCACAGGATATTTGCCAAGCAAAGCAGTTCAGAGCAGAATTACCGTTATTAAGATGAGAGATGAGGTTTCAAACCCCAAACTGCAGATCGGGAAAGTCAAAGCAGCTTTCAGCATTCATCTTAAAATATGTTCAGTGATGAAAAACTGAAGTCAGCTTTGAAGCAGCACCCATAGGTCACAAGAGGAGCATTTAGGAGTAGGAGATACCACAGAAAAGTTATTTTTGCTTTTTTTCCCCCCTTGTGGTACATTTAGTGAGAAAAATATAGAGTTAAGGAGAAGAACATACAAAAGGAGGAAACATTTTCTTTTCACAGACTGATTTCTATCACCTCCCGCAAGGCATCAGCAGGTCTTTAATCTGAGGAGGGTCATTTCTGTGTCATTTTTCTGCCCTAAGTGAAGGCCAAGTTCAAGAGGACTCTACTCCTTTTAATTTCCTCTGGATAAAAGAGCTTGGATACAGAATCCCATTTATCTTTCTTGCCTCAAGTAAATAAATTAAAAAAAAAAAAAACAACACTTAGTTTGCCCTATAAATACTCCATAATATAGAGAATCCAACATCACTCTTTTTTTTTTTTTTTTGCACCTAAAACCTCAAACCCTACTGACACCATAAAACATCGGCGCTCCGCATCCCTTGATTGTTTCCCATAATCTAGGGGAGCATTAAAGAGAGAGAAATTGTGCTGAAAAATGACATCTTATCTATTTCCTTCCTCCCTACCACCACTTCATGTTGTTGTCATTGCAGGTCAGACACCTGCTCCCCACGTTGTAATCTGCGGAGGTGATAAATGCTCACAGGCAGTGATTACGAGTGGCCACATTCACCCGGTGTCAATCTGGAAACCGGCATTTTGACACCCTTGCCATTCTTCGTCCTGCCAACAGGGCAAGGAAAAAAGGGAAGAAAAAAAAAAGGATATAATAATAGGAATTTTGCTCCTATCTCCTCCTGTCTGGAGGAGAGAGCTATTATCACTACCAAACTCAACCCAAGCCCCATATTGGAGAGGAGGTGTTGCAGCCACGAGCATTCTTACCATCTCTTGAGATACTGGGGTGGAATCATGGAATCATTACAGCTGGAAAAAAACTGAGATCATCTAGTCCAACCATCCACCTACCACCAGCACTTCCCACTAAACCGCGCCCGGTGGTTAATTACAAGAAAAACAATTTACAAAATCTGGAATCTCCTGAATTTGACCGTGACCTCCGGGGGGATATGGATACACTTACAGAAGCAAGACAGATGGGCAACAAGCCAGATCACAACCTAACACAGCAAGACCTGGCAAAGCGCTACGGAATCCTCATCACATCAGCCACAGGGCAGCCCCGCATCGCCCCCTCCTGCTGTCAGGCTGGATCGTGTCCTCCTCTTGGCGAAACTTGGATCACCTGGTGGGGTGAAACTGGTCGAGGAGAGGAGACTGCCTCCTCACATGCAAACTTTCCAATTCAAAAAATCAGTCCAAAACATTCCAACCAAGAACTGCTATTTTTCCAAGATTTTGGGGAAAACCTTGGGAGTCACCACTTGTACAGGTACAGAGGACACAGCCGAGGAACCTGCTTGGAGCCATCAATTACACTGTGTCTGCGCACCGCCATTATTCATAAATATTTATACACATACACATGCACCCTTTGTTCTGCTTGTGTGTGACACAAAGGAGAAGCTGGGCTCTGTTCTCTCTCCCTCACCTGGATTTGCTTTGCCCTTTCTGCTGGCTACAAGGGATTTGATTGAATTAACTTAATTGGCAAATGTATTGCTCAGACAGCTGTGACAGAAGTGACTTCGTGCATTAGCCAGGAGGTTAAGGAGCTCGTGGCAGCTCCCAACACCTTTTTTGCTGCCAAACACCTCTGTTCCAACCAAAACATTGCATCTTCTGGACAGACATTTATGCACTATCCAGGACAGCCTTTCCCCGGTACTACAGGCACTTGAAAAATACAGTTGAATCTTATTCCTCACGTGCATAGGCATAGAGAGAGGAAATTTTCATAACCATTTTGATTCCTACTAACTGAAGCCAGTGTAAATCTCTGTCTTTTATGAATCTCACTTACATTTCGTGCCTGACTTGTGCATAAAACTTCTCCAGATTTACACAAGCTAACTCCATAAGTCACCCCCTTCCCAATCGGCCTCTATATCTTGATGACCTTTTAGAAACCAATGACTGCTTTCCTGTTGTTATCCATAATTGGAAAAGCACTGGAGATAAGAAAATTTATAGCAATGAGTGATCTACCTGCGAGAGACAATAAAGAATGCCAGGGAGTGAAAGAAGGGGAAAGCAAAATCCCACACAGAGAGAGGCACACAGCCACGCACCACTCAGTCTGAACATCCCCTGCCCCTACTAAATCTCTCTGCACTCTCCCTGGACTGGATGATCTCAGTGGTCTTTTCCAACCTTAATGATTCTATGACATTAATCACCCCACCATCACTCACAGCAGAAGACACAGGAATCATTGTACATGATGGGATCACTGAACTGCTCCTGGACATCACAGGACTTCTTCCCAGACTGAATCTTGTTTCGTTTTGAAACAAAGGCAGAAGGTGACGCTCTGCCACATCCCTTCCCCAGGACTGAGCCAACAGATTTGGGCTGGAGCATTTCTCCTATGAAGATAGGCTGAAAGAATGGGACTTGCTCAGCCTGGAAAAGAGAAGGCAGCGGGGAGACCTCATTGCAGCCTTACAGCATTTAAAGGGAGTTCATAAACATGAGGGAAATCAGCCTTTGACGTAGGTAGAGGTAGTGATAGGACAAGGGGGAATGGTTTTAAACTAAAGGAGGGGAGATTTAGGTTAGATGTCAGGGAGAGGGTTTTTACTGAGTGAGTGGTGAGGTGCAGGAACAGGCTGCCCAGAGAGGTCGTGAATGCCAAAATCCTGGAGGTGTTTAAGGTCAGGTTGGATGGGGCCCTGGGCAATCTGATCTAGCACTTGATCTTGAGTCTGGAAACCCTGCCTGTGGCAGAGGGGCTGGAACTTGATGATCCTTGAGGTCCCTTCCAACCCATTCCATTCTAGGATTCTATGCACCACTCCCAGTTGTAGGAGGTGGGAACTATCTGTAAGGCAGAAGATTCTGCTCATACCCAAGAAATCTAGGACATGAACAGAAATGGTTCCACTCACATCACTGATCAGCATGATCCAGATGGCATTCTAGTCTGTAGGAACCAAAGAGGTCCTGCAAGGAATAGAGGAGGAGCATTTCCTTGTTCAAGCAGAAAGCATACCCCAGCAGCATCAATAAGGCTGGATGAGGAAATGATGTCTGAGCCTTGCATATCTACATGCACAGCACATCCAGCCTTACAGCAGTGATGGCTCACACCTGCCCCAGGAGAGCAATGGTGTCTGAGGAGGGCAGCCATGACCCCAGAGCACTATAGAGAACAGAAACAGGGACCTCTGTTCCTGGTGGAGCTCTTTGTTAGGGTCTCCTTCAGCTTCCCTGCTCCAGTTCTGCTGAGTTCACTCAGTGCAAAGGAAGTCTCCCTCAGACATCTGTATTTTCGGATTATTCATTATGAATTGATTAGTTCATCCCACAGTCACCCTGATCATATTCTTCCTATGTACTAACATCTCAATGAATGAGCAGTCAAGTAGAAAATGAATGCATTAGTGCCTGATTGTGTTACTAAGCTCTTGTAAATGCTAACGAGTGCAGCAGTGTTTAATTCATCCAAATAACAAACAGGTAGTTACAGAGTTAAACAGCACACGCTTCCAAACAGGAGTAAAACATCTAGAAAATCTTAATATCCTTTCACATTTAGCATTGAAATTAGCTATGGACGTGAGTGCTTGAGAATCTTTTTGTCTGAATACCAGAGACATTTTCCTGCTTGTATTTTCTCGGTTATGACGCTGAACTGGCTGTTTCCATGCCTGCTAGGGTAAAATTGATTGCAAACCATCAGGTAATTAACAACCAATTCAATCTTGCTTTTTAGAAGAAATTAAGCTTAGAAAATTATTATTATTATTATAACTCCATTGGATTTGTTATTTGCAACTCGATATGCAAGGTACAGTTTCCAGTTCTGATAATTCCCCATCTCCAACCTTCAAGCAACCACGATGGTATATATGAAGAGCAGAAGCCCAAAGCAGACATACTACCTTAAAAGCAATGGATGCATTTTCTAGGCGGGTTGGCCACTCAGGAACTTTGTTCTTGTTACACAGGCTGACTGCATGATCCAGAGAATAGCAGCTTTCTGGATGACAATGCATTCATCAAATCTTTATGAGCAATAGATTAAAAAGACTGGGAAATTTCCACATGGACCAAACCTCAGAATTGTTTCACTTCTCTGCCATTGAGCAGCTTTACTGCAAACAGGAGAGCCAGGCAGTCTGGCACACACCACTGCTGTGCCCAGACCTACCCACACTCCTCACCTTTCCAGGATATTTATTCACTGAGTTTCTCATAAGTATAAGCAGAAAGGTGTGGGTTATGCAGGCAGACAGCACTCTCATGGGTCCAGCACCACTCACCAGCTGGTTGCCATTAAAATATAATACAGCATTAGAAAAGCATTGCACTTCATTCGCAGAGAGAATCAGCTACTGCATCAAAGATGCTGCAACAGCTGTAATTGCATGCCTGGGCATCATCTCTGTCCTCAAAATTGAACACTGACCCCTCTAGAGCCCAGAAGAGCACCCACAACCCAAACCCCATGGCTAAGAGCAATGTCTCAATTCTCCCTGAGCTCTGGCAGCTCAGGGCTGCACCCACTGGGGAGCTGCTCCATGCCCAGTGCCCTCTGGGACTTCTTCCTGATACCCAAGTTGACCCTCCCCCAATGCAGCTCCATACAGATCCCTCTGCTTACAAACCCAAACCCAGCTGAGCCACAGTGCTGCAAACCACAGCTGGGATGGGGGGTGTACGACCCTGTGCTCCTTGACCCCCCTGCTCCTTGCAGAAGAAGCCAAGCATGATACAAGCCACACAGGCATGATGTTCCTCTGCTATTGATTCAATACGAAAATCAGTTTTTTGAGCAAAGCCTCCAGCTTGGAGAATTTGCCTGTCTTTGACTCAGAGATGGGCAGCTCTCCCAGAGGTTGGCCAAGGAGATTTTTATTTCCCTTGTCTGCTAAGCTATCTTAGATAGATCGGACAAGGCTGGGTAAAGATGGCCAGACCCTGTGTCTGCAGAGCTATCACAAGCAGGAGGACAACTTGGAACCAGCACTCAAATCCACTAAGAAGGGCCTAGAATGGAGCTGGCAAGAGGTGTCTATAACAACCTGAGCAGAGAAGACTGACTCATCCCCTTGTTTTCCCCAAGCACAGTCTGTGTCTGTTTGGCAATAGGTCAAGAAAAATGACAGAATAAACCACCAGATCCCAGCAAATCTCTTCCTTGACTACCTCTGCTGTTCATTGCCAAGAGACAGAGCTGGCTGTGCTGCTGTCCCATAGGAAAAAGCCTCACTCTTCAGTCTAAATCTGCTTCTCTCATCTTCTTGAAAGGCAGTGTGACAGAGGAGCTTGTCTTGTACGACATTATGAAACCCCACAGTCAGAGAGAAGCAGTGCTCTACATCCTTTTAGGGTCTCCTCAATCAGTAGAAAGCCAAAGAGGGCTTCAGAGATGCTACCTTCTCAGTGTCTGGGGCATAACTAGTCTTGGAAATAGGGTGTTAGCACAGTGCAGGAATCAAGACTTCTCCCTCAGCGGCACGTTAGTCCTGATGTAAGGCTTGGTTTTGCACTTTGGGAATGTTTCCACTAAGAACCGCTGTGAGAGCGTTACTCTTTTTATACAGCCCACAGAAGAGCCATTTAGTGATAATGACCAAACTTGGCTTTCTCCTGGAAACCTTTAATGGACCCCTCTATATTTCCTAGGTTTTAATGGAGCTGGTAGGAAAACAGAAAGTAGTATGTGATACAGAGAAGCTGGTTTTGGTTTTTGGTGTGCAGAATAAAACACCACTTGGAATTTCTCCTCAATATTGTCTGTGCTTCCCCCCCCCTCACTGAGTGAAGAATTTTCTATCCCATCTTTCCTCTTTCCTTTTGATTTTCTCCTTCTGTCTAGTTCATTCACCTTCCATGGAAGGATGCCTTTTTTTCCTTCCTGACTGAGGAGAGCAACAAGATCTTTAAGCCTGTTAAGCACTGACAGACCCCAGGGAAGGGAGGAACAGAGCCCTCTGTGTTAGCAGATGAAGCAGCAGTGGATTAACCATCTAAGAACTATTCGTCTTGCACAGAGACAAACAACAATGCCTACCTGGTAACTCTATAGTCCCAAGACCTGCCCTGTACACTGGATAAGCCTCTCCATAGAAATTATCTTCTTCACATTGGGGAGGTATTCCTGAGCCAGAGGAACAAATTCCCCCAAGAACAGAGATAAGACCTCTCCAACAGCTGGCAACAGCTAGGTTATCAAATATTTATGGTAATCAAAAGAGCAGGTGAATACATTCAACCCCAATGGGTTAGCATGAATATCAAACAACGTTGGCCGAAGTACTCGTTATTACGAGTTCCTGGCTTAGTAAAACAGATCAGATACAAATAGAGGCATCGGTGGCAAATGAAACTAGGAGCTCTGTTTCCAAACACAGCTCCACCCACTGAGCAAATTTCACCTAAAAGTTGGAAGAAGCAGAGTTGCTTCAGAGGAGAAACGTGTTTAGCAAACACATGGTTTACTCAGCACGTCCAGCTGAAGATCTCCACTTTCACCCCTTGAGTAGAGAAGGGAAAGTTGTGACTTCTGCTCATGCATGATGCTGAGTTTGAGAGGCCAGCTGCCTCAGCAAACCCTGACAGCAATGAGAAGCCAGGTTTTGTACACTGGAAAACAGCAGTTAAATGAACATAAGGAAAGTCTTGCCCTGATTCACTGGTGAGAAAGGTACCTTGTAAAATCTGCAGGAATTACCCACAGCAGCTCCAAAAAGGAGTTCAGGGGTGACTAAAGTAATCAGAATAAAAGGTCTTTGTATTCACAGAATTCACAGACTTCCAGAAAAAGACAGCAGGGCATGAGAAACAAGAGTCCCCAAAAGCACACGGATTCACCTGTGAAAAGCATCTCTGCAAGCACCTGCACCTGTGTCTAGCTTTCAAGGAGCAACAGATTTCACTTGAGAGCTTTCTGCTGTGCCACCTAAGCTTTCTAAGTCCCTACATGTTCCAGGTTTGGTTTGGTTTGATTAGTTGGTGAGTTTAAAAGTCAGGGGAGAAGTGTCCTGGTGGCCATCACACAGATCAAAAACTATTTCTGCCTTGTCTATGCTTTGCCCAAAGTAGAAGACAAGGAGCATTAGTCAAAGAAGAGAGCTGCATTTTCCTTGAAAAAGTAAATGCCTTTAAATGGTTTAATTCTATGTTAGCAGTTACATCCAATCTCCAGAGCTATGTCTCACAAGCTACAGGAACTCATGTGCTACCAAAAAGCAGGAAAGAAATGTGAGTTCAGCTCTGGAGATTGGACCAGCACTCTTGGAGGAAAATACTGCACCAAGGCAAAACTAGAGACAAAGCAGGCAGATAAATGGGGAATCCATCCAACAAGATCAACTCATGGCCTCCAAAAGAAAACAAATGAAGAAGACAAAAACAAGTTAAGCTCAATTGCTAAGGGGAGCAAGCAAGGTCAACCTCACACCAAAAAGAAAAGCACACAGCTCATAGAACTTCTAGAGAGGTGCTCCTCATTAAGCCACCACAAAACCACACAACTGCAAGAAACACACAGCTCGCATTTCCCCACAACAGGATGAGCCTTCAGCAGAAGCCTTGGGGTGAGGTCATGTCTCCACTGCCCTCACTGCAGGCAGCACAGGAGCTCCATAGGGATGGCCAGTACACCAGAAAACTCTCTTTGTGATGGACACCTCTGTCACTTCTGTGGCAGAGGGGAATCTTCACAGTATAGCATTTGCTACTCCTCCCAGCACAAAAAGACACCCAGACATCCCACAAAAACACCATGGAAGCTGGAATAAGGGGCCCGTGGATTGTGGGAGGCTTTTTATTGTTTTATTTTTTTAAGAGCTGTGGTGTCATCTTGCTTTATTTTTTGACATTGCAGCCTGCTGGCAGGAGGACTCTGTTGCCAGGGAAACTGCTTCAAAGGTGCACAGGGCTGCTACCCACAGCCAGGCAGGGATTTGCCTGCTGGCACCAGGAGCACCCACAGAAGCTGCCCCAGGCTGGGATGCAATGCAGGCAGCAGCAAGATAAGCAGCTGCTCCACCTCTCCCAGATTCAGGGTTCATCCCCTGGTCCCTTGCCCACAGGTGAGGACAGGGTGGAAGAGCACCTATTAATGTGTCATCATTTTGCCTAAAGGAGGCTCTTCTCTTCTTAAAATTTTATTTTTAAATGGTTGCCATTTGTAGAATTGTGGTTGCAGTTTGCAATCACCTATTTGAAAACAGGGTTTGATTAGTTAATGCACTTGCTGTTGGTCTCTGCTAATTTGATCAGGATGGCTCCGTTTGCACGCTGCAGCTCCCATGGTGCACACAACAAACCTGTCCCTGCTCCTCACGGCCCCCACCAGGCTTTACACACACCCTGTCATACTCCATCAGTGGAACCAAGCAGAAATTTCTACCTTGCTACAGCCAGAAGGATCCCAAGTCCCTCTGCGCCATAGCCATCCCCATAACTACAAAGTAGTCAGCTGAAGACATCCCAAGGATGGAGGGAGAAAGTAGCACCAGGGTGTCCTCAGATGACCCCTTGGAAGTTATGGGGCTGGCTATGGGGCTCTTGTAGTCTTTCTGCTCCCTTTTTCTTTTCCTGTTCATGCTATTCCCCATTCCTTCTCCACCTACCTTTCCCCACCCCCAAAGCTCTGTGTTGTAATTCTCAACACCACCTATCAAAGAAACCCCAGACATGAAGGCTGTGGCACTCTCCTCTGCTGCTCTAAGTGGGCACGCTTACAAATGTTGTAATAAAGGAGGAGGAAAAAAAACCCCAAAAACAAATCCATCTTTTAAAGGACTTTGTACATCCCACAAGCTTGCAGAGGATCCTTGGGAGGAATCTGGATGTTGCAATTGACGTTACCTGGTGCAATAATTAGAAGCTGTATTTACAGCCGTGATACCATTTTAATGCTGTTTTGCATCTGTTGTACTTCCACTTAGAGAGCAAATGTTGTGGGGAACATCTGTTTTCCTCTGCTATCTGATGTGACAATCCCCGGCCAGTGATTTTCCCTCCATTACAGTGGGCTTTAATTATTTCAATTACTGTCACAGAGCGATGTCCCTGCAGCAACAGGTACAAGGCCTGGCCCAGCTTTTCAAGCAGATGACATTACCTAGCTCTGCTCCTTTTTATTTCACACACTGAAAGAAATGACAAAGTCCCCAAGCAGATGTGGCCTCTGCTTTGCACAGAGGTGCCATCATCAGCCTGGGAAGCACACTGTTCAGCAGCATCCACACTTGGGACTTCGTACCCCACAGCCAAGGGGTTCCCACATTCATAGACACAGAAGATTCGGGACAGTTCATGTGCTTCTTGGGAGCCCCATGCAAGGTCCTTGAGACCACCACATCCCCGCATCACACTGCACAGCGTATCTTTCATTTTCCTTAGCCCCAGTTATTCGCGTTTGTACTCATATAATCAGTAATCAGTCAAATTTGGGCTCAGATTAAGTCCTCCCATAAGACTACAGCTGAAGAGCAGCCTAGAGCTCCACCTTAACAAAGTCACACACTGACCTGAGCACCCCTGACCAGCCCTGCCATCAGGGCCCTCTCTCCCAGTGTCTTTAGGAGTACCAAAAAGGAGTGGCAGTGACCTAGGAAAACCATCCTCAGTCTCCTGGCTGAGCATCTTGCAGCCCAGCTGCCCCCTTCTTACAGCTCATGTGGGACTGATGGTCTTCAGCATCTTTATCAAAGGCACAGACAGTGGGACTGAGTGCCCCCTCAGCTGTTTGCCAATGGTACCAAGCTGCATGGTGCACTGCCACAACAGAAGGAAGGGACACCATCCAGAGAGATCTGGGCAGGCTTGAAGAGTGGGTGCATGAAAATCTACCAAGGTTCACCAAAGCCAAGTGCCATTCTATGATTTCCCTGCAAAATATCTCCGCACCCAATGCAGAGGGACTCGTCCTCCTGCTGAGCTGCTCTGCCAGCCCCTTCCAAGCAGATTTTGGTGATGTGGTGTCAACACTGGGTTAACACACTAGGGAAGTCACTTCAAACCTGGCTTAGATATACCTTGGCAATTCTTCACCTGCTGCTTCAAGTGAGGTAAGCCAGATCTATGACCTCTGATGCTTTTGCACCACACCACGGCTTTGGAAGCAGAAAACCACTGGTTATGTCCAGACACATCTACACATATCCATGAATATATAATATTTAAATGTATACATGAATTCAACTCGGTTTTTCCCCTACCACACACCAAGGAATCCTCACCACCAGAGGGCTCCCACACCACCTCCCACCCCAGTTCCTACAAATTGCCCAAAGAGGAGAGCTTTGGCTGAGAGAAGTGCTCTTATTTGCCCAACCCAAACACCCCTGCATGTTGGATCGCAGCTTGCTATCTCCCCTTATTGCATCATTTTGAGTTGAGCATCCTCCAGCTTAGCATCAATGCATCCTGAAAGGACTGTAAATCACCACAATGACATGGGTATGGGCACAGCCCCATTCATTTTGGAATGTCAGAAACAGTGTTGGGCCACAGAAGCTGTTAGTAAACAGCAGCAGGTTTTCACAGTGTGATTTCAGGCTTCCTGGTTGACGAGAGTAAGGGTTATGCAGGCTTTCCTGCCCACGAAGCCAACAGAAGGCTCTTAGTTTATTTAGGTCAATTAACTCCAGCTTTCAAATTAAGTTCTCATCTCATTTTACAGACAAGCTGTAAGCAAAGCATAAAAGAAAAAAGGAAGGGGGGCCTGGTCAGCTGAGGAGAACACAGCCCAGGATTTCTAGTCTTAAGTAATTTAAACCCAAAGGGTAAAAAGAAAATTGAGATCAGGAAAGAGCACAGTGCACCTAACAAGCACTTCACATCCTCGCTTCTCTGCTCTGCTCATTGAGCTCACAGGCCGAGAAAAGGCAGAAAGGAGCTGCACAGAGGAAGCCATTTGTGGTACACAACAACACATTTTATTGCTCTCACGCACCCCAGAGCGATGCTTCATATTCTTGAGTGCCATCTACTGGCATTTTTATCTCTTTGCTATATATTAAACCCAACCCCAAGTGTTAAAAGAGCAGTCAGGTTGCAGTCAAGCACTTGGAAGTAGAAAAATGCCAAAATCTGGCTGTGCACCCAATCCTAGCCTTGTCCCCTCGCATAGATCCGTCAGAACACTCTGCCTAACAATAGTCATGGACCACTTTCTGCATGAAAAAGCCCTTTCCACACACCAGATGGATAGTGCTCTCCTAATGAGCAGCTATTCAATATTTTTCTTTATCCTCATCACTCAACACGTAGCTCCATGTCCTGTGCATGGCATGCTATTGAAGTCCTGCTCTAAATAATGAGCTATTAATTTTCTCCTGGGCTTTCCCAGCATTTATTATTGTAGTATCTGAGTGGTTTGCAAACATTAATTTGCCTTACAACAGCCCCGGGAGGAAGGGTGGAATTATTCTCATCCAGATGGGAGACTGAGGAACGGCCACAGTGAACCCAGAAGGGTTCAGTGTGATGGGGCGCTCAGTTTGGGACGTGGCATTTCAATAGGAATAGGGCTTTAACCCCAATTCCAGGGCTTGTGAATCCACTCACTCTGCCCTAATGGGGAATTTTCCACCTCCCAGTCACTATTCCCTTTTTGCTTCATACACCCAGCAGAACTGCAAGACCATTTCAAGGTGCAGAAGTCTTTTTTTCTTTTTGTATTCAGAGGAAGCAGCACTGCTCATTCTCATCATGACAATATTACATTTCCTCATTACTTTCCATCCCTTCCACCTCTTCAGATCTTATTTGCATTTTTGATCAGACCCGAGCACCAAGGAGATGCCTGCAGGGAGCCGGCTGTAACAGTGCCCAGGTCTTTTTCCTGGGCTGAATCAATTAATTTGCACCTCTGGGAATAAAAAGAGATTTTTTTTTTTCCCTGAAATGTGTACAATCCCTCCCAATTTTCACTGGTAAGAGAGGGGAAAGAACCAGGCTTTGAAGTGCAAAGTCATATGTGTAAATCATCATCTCCAGCAATGAGAACTGTATGTTGTCATCCCAGGTGGGCACAACTTACCTGGACTGGAGGGACCACAGCTCCAACCCATTCTGCTCATCCTTCCTGTGGGTCCACAGTGCTCAGCAATGGCCCTGCGGGGGATGCATGAGATGCTCAATGAGACCAAATCACCCCAATCTGAGCATCATGCCAACCCCAGCACCTTTCTGTGTTTTAAGTTCCTATCTCACAGCATAACCACAACCCACTGTAAAGTGAAACTCGGAGCAGGGGCTGCCTGCAGGTTCAAAGAGCACTTTGCTGAGTTCAGGTTCTCCAGCCCAACTTCACCTGCGCTGCTACAACTTTCAGAGTTGTGTTTTAGCCCTCTTTAGCCTCTCTTTAGCCCTATTTCCAAGCAGCCTGAATGGAAGTACTTTCACTGACTGGAGGTCCTCTTGGCTATGCCAACCACACATTTCCTTTCTCATACCACGGAATCATTAACATTGGAAAAGCTCTCCAAGATCTCCAAGATCCCCAAGCCTAAGACCAACCCCACCCCCACTTGACCACATCCCTCTGTACCACATCTCCACAATTCCTGAACACCTCCAGGGATGATAACTCTACTTCCTTCCTGGGCAGCCTGTACTAACATCTCACCTCCCCTTCAGAGGAGAAATTTTTCCCAATATCCAACCTGAATCTCTTTCAGCACAATTTAAGGCCCTCACCTCTCATCCTATCACTACCACCTGGGAGCATAGGTCAATCTGCAACCTCCTTCAGGAAGTTATAGAGAGCAACAAGATCTCCTCCAAGCCTCCTCTTCCCCAAAACACTGCTTCACTCATCAGGAGATAAAAATAATCCAATATACTCCATTTCTTCTTTCTAGGAGCAACCAGTTCTCATCTCACACACACTGAACAGCCCCTCCTCTGCCTCCAGCCAACAGTGACTCTTGAAGTGCTCAAATTAGTGCAAGTCATTGAGGGCTGGATAACTTTCAGCTGTGACTGCTGCTTGTTAACCTCACACATTGGCAATTCCCTCCTTGACATCACACTTCACCCCATACAGTGCTTCCTACATCATATTGCAATCCCCATCTCCTAGCCCTGTGCTAGGGGGTCTTGGATCCCCTATCCAAGGGACTTGGCTTCTTGGTCTGTTTCCACTTCCTATCCCTACAAACACATCTCAGCCATTAGGACAGCCTTTCCCCAGCACTTCCCTGCACAGCATTCTGCAGATTCTCAACTGGTTTTGTCTTGTTCCCCTGGCTCCATCCTCCTGATGGGCAGCAGAGGTGCTGGGAGCCAGCACGTGTGCTGAGAACGTGTGCCTCAGTTTCTCACTCACAAGACAGCACAGCCACACTTTGGAGAGGCTGTGGCATCTCTGGGTGCAGCACAGCCTCCAACCTCAGGTGGAGCAAATCAAAAGGGAAGTTCCCCTTCTCAGGCAAGGTCAGGGCACACCACCTAGGTTGAACTCTGTAGAAAATAGTTAATTAATCTCTCTTGCTGTGGCCTAATTCTCTTTTCAACATGTGGCTGTCACTTCCCTGTCATCACAGCTGATTTACAATGGGGTTTAATTAAATCCTCTGTACATTATTCAGCATTCTCTGAAGACAACACCAAAGCAGCCAAGGGTATTTAAAATGTCACCTGCTGAGACGTATCATCTTCTTCTAAATAAATATGACAGTGATCAAACTTTGGCTAATTACAGTGACTTCGTTATTTGTTTGTATGTTTTAATATTTAATTGCTTTCGTGTTCATCCAATTACAAAGCAACAGCAAATAGAAATTAACTTTTTATCAGCGAGTTCCCAGCCCAGCTAATCAGCACTTCAAAGGCCAGGCACAATAGGAGGCCATCCAACCTGAGAGCGCTTTACAATATATTCTCTGCTGAATGGACCGTTCGATTAAATTAAGGCAGAATTGTGTTTGCCAGTGTATTCCCAGCTCCCACCCAGATTCCCTTTATGCTGTCGTTTATGGGGCTCTTTGTGGCATCCTTGCAGCAAGGCAGTAAATTGTTTGCATTGCTCCTGCCCTTGTTCAGGCAACACTGCTCGCAGCCTGAGGTAGCAGTGCTAGCTTTGCATCAGCAGAAACATGGGGATATCCCCTTGCTATTGTGCTAGGATGTGCAATGTGTGCAGCTGCACTGGCTCCTGCCTCTGCTGCTTCCATGGGAAGTCTGCATCCATTTTAGCAACCAACTAGGGGAAACAGCAAAAAAAAAACACAACAAACCACAAGGGCACGTAACTATTACAGTGAGGACAATTTTTGCCAGTGCAACAGTCATAGAATCACTAAGGAAAGACTGCTAAGATCACCTAGCCACCAACCCATCCCACCATGCCCACTAATCATGTCCCTCAATGGGATATATACCCTTTCCTTGAGCACCTCCAGAACAGCGATTCCACCACCTCCCTGGGCAGCCTGTGCCAATGCCTGGCCAATCTGACCACTGACCAATAAACTACTTATGTCGTCAGAAATACAATGTGGAAATGGGGAGGTTAAGCAAAGCTGGTTTCCCTCTGTGTACCTCCTGGTGGAAGTGATATAGGGTCAAAGAAAGCAGATAAATAGCATGTCTGCCTAACATCAGGGGAGAAATACAGCCAGACAAGCACATGCATAAGTGACCCAGATTAAGGAGAATTGATCTGTGTTATATCAGTCCTGCACTGCATTGCCTGATTATTATCTCTGCAAATGGCCAAGCCTTTTACTTACCACAATAAAGGTCTGGACAAAAGACCGGGAGTTGTGCCACAGACAAGCATGGCTTTAGAAGCTGCCTGTGTAATAATAATAACAAAGTACAATCTCCTTCTTTTAAAAATGCAAGTGAACAAATTAGGCACTGTGTGGGAACTGTTGAATCACTGCCTGTACCACTGATGGATCACTTGAGGCAAGCACTGAATCAACTACAGGAGCACAGGTGAAGGCAATGTACCTGTGTGACCAGAAGGGGTGGAGTGTGGCTCCATCTCTCCTAGACCCCATTTAAGGGCTGACCACCACTTTATTTTGATTGTCTCTTTTCCATCTCAATGGTCTTTTTAATTACACCATCTATAAAATGTGTCAGCTAACAATACCATTTGGTATTGTTCATTTTGTTAACTTCACGCCTTACATGCACACATAAAGCCAGGCCACGGTTAGAGGCATCCACAAATTCAGGCAAGTTCCTCCAGAAGTGGCCTTGCTGTCTCCTGGAGTTCATAGGACATCTCTCAATGTAAGCACAAAGAGTAAAGAAAGCATGTGTTTGCACAACTGTAGACTGGAGCAGGTGGTAGGCTCATTGCATGGGCCAATGTTCCTTGAGCAAGTAGTATGAGAAGCGATAGATTTAAAGAGCCAAGGGCAACTACAGGTTCTCAGCATGCCAGGAGATGCTGCAGTGATCACTGTGCCTTGGTCTTATTTATTTATCCAGCACTACTGCAGAAACGGAATGGGAAAAAGAAAAGATGTCATAGAGCTGTTTCTCTAGGCAGGGAGAGGGAGGTTCCTCTTGGACATTTGGGACAACTTCTTCTCTGAAAGAGTGGTGATGCAGTGGCATGGGCTGCCCAGGGAGGTGGTAGAGTCCCTGCCCCTGGAGGTGTTCCAGAACCGTGGAGATGTGGCACTGAGGGATGTGGTCAAGGAGCATGGTGGATTGGGGATCTTTGAGGTCTTTTGCAGTGGTAACGATTCTATGATTCTATTCTATGATTCTCTATGTCACAGAATGAACTTCTCTTTGTTCCTGGAGCACTGGGGGAAACACCACCTCTAGGAGAAGGCTGTGACACAGATTTGCAGAGGAATTCTCAGTGTGGGGAAAAAATTATATTGGAAAAAGGAAAAAGAAAGTACTTCTATCAGATGTTTTTATTAAAAAAAAAAAAAGTTTTCCCCACTGAGAAACAACTATGTGGTTAATTTTAGACTTTATCTCATGAAATATTTAATGAACAAAGAAATGTGTTGGAAACACTTTGATTTTATTGAAATAAAATATTTAATTTGACCCAAAATACATTTATTTCAGTTTTATTGGATCTCTGAGATTGGTTTTATTTGAGAAATCAAACATTGCAGAACTTTTCATGTGAACAGCAGATCTAACTCCTGCCTAGCTTTGGTACCAACTTATTCACCGTATTGACATACAATGGCTTTTGTTGTCGTAATTTTTCTCCTGCAAAGTGATAGCATTCATTAAAAGACAGGCAAACTAGGCTCACACCGAGAAGGAAGCTGAATGACTTTGATGGGTCCTTTGAAAGAGCTGAGTGCTGAGCACAGTGGTGGCAAGGCAGAGGTTTGGGTTGGGAGGAGAGGAACCCAAAAGAAATGCAGAAATATGCGTGTGAAGAAAAACAGAAACTTTCTGCTTTGATGAACAAAGTCTGAGCATTTTGAAGTCTGTGCACAAAGACTTCAACAATATTTGCTGCCAGTGACATGAGGAGGGGCAGCTAAGAAAAAATAAACTTTGAGCTAGAAAGACATGTTTGGCAACACAGAAAAGTCACATTTTTTCTCAAAAGTAAGAGGTTGGGAAAAACCAGTCCAAGGGCTTCAAAAATGTTTAATAACAGACAAATTCTTGACATATAGATCTTTCCATCAGGAAACTGAAAAGCAGAAAATACTCCGTTTCTCCTGGCCAGGATTAGGGCCATATTCACCATGGCTAGGAGCCACCACTGGGAAAGCACAGGGGAACACTGAGCACTGTTCTCATCCTACAGGAGATGGGGACAGTGGCTCCACAGCACTGCTGGGCTCTACCTGACATGGCCATGAGGTTTTTATGTAAAAACATGCCGCATCACTTCAGTTAATTCCCAGCAAAATTCTGTTTTAAACCACTTTAGTATCACTTGTCAAAAAAAAACCACTGGAGAAAGCTCTGAAGTCATCACAATATCATCTTCCAACACGGAGCTCTCCCATATACACACACAGCTTGGAGTGAATTTGTATCCTCAGGCTTAAGCGAACTGCGTTTGTACAGCACAAACCGAAACACAAAACCCCAGGCTCAGCCACCAAAGCCAGCTTGGACCAAATCAAAGGCTTCAGCTGGCACAGCCCCTTCCCTTTGTGACTTGCTGGAATTTCAAGTCATGATTTAACATCCACATCTGGGCCAAGAGCAGTACTGTTATTATTATTACCACAGTTCAGGCTTGAATATGTTCCAGGGTGGCAAAGATATCTCCCACTTAGTTTTATTACTTAGTTCCTGCATTTTTCTGCTCTAATAAATGGGGTGACCAAGTCAAGGGCGTATGTCCAGATTTCTGAAGCTGCCATGTCATCAAAACATAAGAAATAACAACACATATACTTGGGATAGCATGAGAACCATTCCCCTTGGCTCTCCACTTCTTTGTTCTTGGGCTCTTGATCTGGAGACGTTAACTTTTGAATTGGGTATTTCATACAAAAGTCCTGGATCCCAGAGTGAGAAGATCATAGGAGAATCTTGGCTCTCATTCACTGAGAACCAGATTTCTAACCTTCGTGCTTCAGAGAAAGATAAGGCTTTGAACTCAAGAAGAAAAAATCTGTTGGGATGGTTTAGAAGAGATCCATTAGCAAAGCCTATAACTTGGAAGCACCCCAGGAGCATGAGGGCAGTGACCTCCAGCACTGGGCTCCAGCAGTGCTCTGTGCCAAGCCAAAGCTTTTTCAGAAAGAAAAGCTCCCAGAAAAAAAAAACAACAAAACAAAACAGAATCCATGACACAGAAAGGAACTGATTGCCCTCCAACACACACAAAAAGAAATCAAAGTGAACACTTTGCATACAAGCCTTGCATTTGCAATTCTGATGCTCTAATAGGAAATGGCTCCCAACTGGGGGAGGGGTAGACAGGAAATATTACAGCAATGTTATTTTGTTACACTAATTACCAATAATGGCACATACTAGGGTACCAACCACAGTCAATTCATTTTGAAAGCTATATAATAATGTTTAGGATAAAGGAATTAATTTTTATAGCCACTGAAGCAGATTTACTTGTACTGTAATGCAGATTTATTACAAATTAAATTTCCTAACTCAAAGTTGGAGAGGCTCAGTAGGACCTGAGGGGAGATGCACCCTGTTGTATGCAGGAGCTTCTGCTGCTTCAGGGCTTGTGTCTGTGGGCCATACAGCATTGTTAGCACAAGGGTTTGGATGTGCCTTATGGCATGAACATGAGCAGGAAAGAGAGCATGACTTCGCTGGGTGACTGCCGTTCAGACGACTGCTTGTGAAAGTTGTTATCATTTTTTTTTTTAATATATATTGTATAGCTTGAAAGGTAAAAATTCAGTGCTACAGGCTTTCTGTGCAAAGGAAACCCCATAAAAAATTCATGAAGTGAAAACTTTGAAGTAAAGCCTAGAAGATGCAGTCATTAATTTACAGAAACATCTCTGGTGTCAGTCATTGACTATGACATGGTTCAAACCATCTTCCACTCAGGATTGGGACAGATGCATGTGGAGCCAAGAGCAGAGCTGGGCATGGATGAGGGAGCTGGACAGGGCAGGGAAGGGCCCTTATGCACTCCCAACAGGAATTCGGCATCACCATTTCCAATTATTAATTCCATTCCCATTTATGGTGGTGATGGGCTGCTGGTTGGACTAGAAGTGGTCTTTTCCAACCTAAATGATTCTGTGATTCTACCACCAATATCCAATGTGCTGAACTGTGCTTTTGTTACAATCAATAGCCACGATGGGCACCCACCAGGGTCCTTTTCCAGGTGCAAGGATGTAGACTGGGCAGTGCCCAATTCCTGCTCATCTACAGCTTGGGAAAGGGATCCCAGCTTACCAACTCAACATGTGGCATTATGATACCCTTAAAGAAATAAAAGCTTGTTCAGCTCAAGCTTCAGTGCCAACTGGCAGCACAGCTGCTGAGAAGGGCAAGAGAGGCTCACAGCAGTGCTTACACATCAGCCCTGCATCAGCTGATGGAGGGGGACACCAAACAAAACCTACCCAAAGTTCTCGGGAGGAACAGAACTGGAGCTGCTCCAAACCTGGCTCAGAGACATCCCCATACACACTGCTGCTGAGAGTTGGAATGATCCTGCTCTCATGTTGGCACTTAATGACAGCCACAGAGATCCCATGGCATTAAGCCTCATCCTGGGAGAGGGATGTGGAAGGAGGAGAGTCATTAGCTCAGCCCGGGTGCCCTGCAAAGAGGAGGAGGAGTGGTTTCCTGTGATAATACTACACAGGCTGAGCTCCCACCGATACTTTCCTGTGCTCCAGGATAAATGAGACTTCCCTAATTCTTTCCCCACTGCAAATAAACAGACGGGGAGCCTACACCATGCGGCTTGTAGTGCCCTATTCATCACAGCATCCCGACTGTAGGTAGCAGTGATTACAGCTAATTATTGGCAATTACCACCACTGAGCTGGTAGGTGTGTTTCCCCAGTAACTTTCAGCAGCTCCCAAAGCTCTTGGAGGACTTCTCCATGCGGGAAGGAGGATGGCAATGACTCCCCCTCCGCACAGCAGCCAGATTCTCCTCCCAGATCTCTCCCCACTGGGCACCTTGGTACAATGGAAAATAAAACAGGAATACTCAATCCCACGAGACCACGGCATCAGCAGCACAGCGACAGGTTGGTGGGAACCTTCCTGCCTGGAACGGCTCTTTCTGCCTTTTGCTCCTGCAATGGAGCCTGAATCCTCTCCCCTCCCCCCCTCCTCGAGCATATCATTCAATTCATACAAAAACACAACAGAAAAGCGCATGTACAGTCGACACTTTCCCCACATATAAAGTGACACAGCAGCGAGTGACGGATGGATCCTTTGAGAAATTCGTATGCCAGCCTTCCCACTATAGTAATTTCATTCTTTCTTTGTAATTGTCTGATATTACATTGTTTCCTGCCGGAAGATTAATTAGCTAGCCTTACCCTCCAACATACCATCCCTCTGCAACACTCAAGGAAGCTGGAGTGGTGCCAAGCCGTGTGGATTTGCTATTCGGGCTGGCAGCTGCTACCGCTGCCGCCGAAGCCTCCTTTTGTCCCCGAGTAGCAGTTGCTGTGCCAACTGACTCCCACATCCCTGGCCCTCCCGAAGCCACAGCCAAGGAGCTGGTCAAGGTTCAACGTTGTGGGTTGGGGTTGGGAGAGAAAGGTCGGGGGAGAAAAGGGGAAAAAAAAAACACCAACAACAGAGAAAATGCAAAAAAAAGAAATAATAATAATAATTCAGCACATAAAACACACACAACCCTGACTGCCCCCCAACCCCAGCCCTCCACATGGCATAATTACTCACGCTTGTTAAGCATGGCTGCATTGCGTATGCGAGTCACGTGGGCCAGGCTCATGTCGGGCTGCCGGGGCAGCGATGCCGCGTTGCTGCCGGCAGTGGGCAAGGAATGGAGGCACTGCGGGAACCCTGAACCATAGGTGTCCTCAACAGAGGGTCTGTAGTTTCTGTTCCCATCCTTTTTCCCTCCCTTCTGCCCTTCCCAGGCATGGGTTTGAGTGGCTCTGTCTTAGGACGATGGTAGCGTGCAGTGGATGGGGTTTGAATGGGTCCTCATCCAACAGTGGGGGAAAACTCCCTAAAAATTAAGGAGGTATCTCCATAGCCCAGTGCACACCACAGAGCCATGCTGACCAGCGCACCAGCTGCCTTCCCAGTCCTCTGTAAGTCATGTTGGTTCAGTATGCTATAGAGCATATTCTGGCACATTTGTCTGATGCTCCATTTTACTCCCAAAAGCACTAGGGTAGCTCACACATACTGGTTTCTTGGCTGCCCCAGCCCTGGCCACCTCCATGGCTACCATTCCCATCAGGGCCAAAGGGCAGGACAGCACAGCCTACAGGTTGTGTTTAAGGGTAAAAAAGGAAAAAAAAGGGGATCCCTGCATTGCACATAGAGGCAGCTGTGAGCACGGAGGGCTGCAGCCTGTCCACCTCCTGATCCGACACTGCCAGATCACAGTGAGGACGTGAGGAGGTTTTCTCAGCGCAGGCTGAGCACCACACATGGGACATGTATGGGGCTGCAGGAAATGGTCCTGAACTGTGCCGGGGGCTCATTGAGCTCTGCGGGGAGGAGATGTGGGCACCTCAGTGCCTGCTTCACCAGCAGCCCCCCCTCTCCGGGTGCTACGGAAACGGGAATTAAGCAATGATGAATGCGGTATTAATTAATTAAAAGAAAATGCGCGCGAAGGAGGCGGGGGTCCTGGTGCCCAAGGAGGGGCCACTGTAACCACGCTGATGGTTGGCTTTGCTCACTGGGGGGCACCAGGGCGAGTGGCAGCACCGGGACACGGGGACCCGGCGGGAGCAGCTCTGTGCCGCCATCTTCTCTCGGCACAGAGACCGAATACAAAATCGATTTTGCACACCCCAAAATGGCTGCACGGGAGGGGTCACTGGGGGAGCTCAGAGCAGATGGCGCCACAGGGACTCTGCTGCTCGGGTTTGTGGATGGAGGCTGTTTACACATGTGATGGGCTACAATGTCCAGCTTGAACAAAAAGATGAAGACGGCAAAGCGCAGCGCGCTGCTTTGATTTGCATTCTGCACCCACCTCCACCACGTGCTCAGGTCTGGGAGCCCATCGCCTCCTCCCATTGTGGGCACGCGGACACAGCTCACCCTGGTAACTCTAGGTACAATGGCAGAGCTCTTCCAGTTTGCACCATCCATCCCTCTGCCATGCTGTTAAACCTACTCTTCTCCCACTGTAATGATATCCCCCCCATAGCTGAGCACCAAGCAGTTCCTGGCTCTCCTCTTCCTCCCGGCTCTCGCTCAGGGTACTTATTGATACATCTTTCAAAACATTTTTTTTCTCTTTAATTACTTGCATTTAAAATAATAATGCCAACCTATGTGAGTGACTGCGTTCATTACAGTCCCAGTCCTCTGACTAATGAATGTCTGTTAGCTTTGGCTTGTACACCAGGATGCCTAAAACCGAAATACACCAGGCTGCAGAGTTACTTTGCAAACAATGCTTGTCTTGAAGAAAGGTGTGAGTTGGGCAGTACAGTTGTGCGCAGTCTTACAATAACCTTTGGTTTCAAGGTGTCTTCAGAGCTTGGCCACCCCGAGGGAGGGGGCTTGGAAGCGAAAGTAGAAACCAGGAGGAAAGTAGAGAGAACGCCTGCACGGGAAAGGAGGCATCTAAGAGGAAGAGAAATGGCCCAAAGTCTCAGGACTGCTTATCTAGCAAGGTCACAAATAAAGGACAAAGGAACAGGCAGGGTAGGAGTGATTCAGCCCCAACAGCACCTGAGAGTCAGCACTGCCGAAGGCAGCAGGTTTAAATCTGATTAAAAAAGGAAAAGCCTTATGTAAACTTAATGCATAATCAACCCGAGAAAAGATATTACTGAGGCTGTGAGAGCATTAGAGCCACAAAAACAACTCCCTCGCTCTATGAAGAATGAGAACATTCACTGTTACATTATTTCAACACTCATCTAATGAAAAGAATGAAGCCTGCTGCATCCCAACCAGGGAGGATTGCAGGTTTCTTACATCTTCCTCCAGAGTTAAAAGTCCTTGCAAAGATGCCCACGATTTCATGCTCCCACAGACCCCTCTGTGAGCTACGCAGATCCTGTGATCCCTCCTTAATGTCACACCACCCTCAGGGTCTCATAGCACAGACACTGCCAGGCCCACCCCCCCCCAAGCTCCCTGGGCTGTGTTTGGGATCCCAAGCTCCCGAAGATCCTCGCGATGCCAATGATAAAAAAGTCAACTCTGCTGATTGCCAGTGTCTGTAACCGAAACGCCTGCAGGCTTTGCCCTCCGCTCAGCTCCTGGCCTGCTCTCAGCTGGAGCAGCTGTTTCACATTTCCCTGCTTTAAAACCTCATGTTACATCAACGTCCCCCTTGCCAAAAATCCAGCGAGAGGCCGTCTCCGTGAACCCTGTCAGAGAGTGCCCCTCCCCCCAGGAGGATCCTGACCCAGGGATTTGAGGCTCCTTTTGGAGAAAGCCAACAGCAGCACTGCTCAGCACCCCAACACCCCACACACCGTGTGTGTTCGCGGTCACTACAACACCCAGCACAATCCTGGACCCCGCTGAGGTCTGCAAGCCCTGGAGAGCCCCAAGCTCTGCCCATGCTTGCAGCTCTGTCGCTCCCCCCTTCCATGCACTGCCAGGCTCTGTCGGCAGCACCCCAGGGGCTCTGCAGGGCAGAGCCAGCACTCCAAAACAATAAAACAGGGTTTCCAAATGCCTAATTTTACAGCTAATTTCATGGTATTCTGATGTTCTAAGCTTGAGATTGCTTGCATTTGCAGAAAGCGAGGATTTTAACGGGAGGCTACAAAGACCCCAGGAGTGACGAGAACACTCTCACAGAGCTCCCAGTAAATACAACTGCAATGTAGATCATGCTCAGGGCCAGGTGAGATCTCAGGGCCAGGTGAAATCCATCTATGGAAGAAAAAAAAGGGAGTGAGCACCTCACAGAGGTGCTGCAGTTCACACTGCGCTTTTGCAACGTGCATGAGCAACCCTCACAAAGCCAGTGGCCCTGCAGAGGATGCCCTCTGTGCCAAACCCAGCTCCCAGCACAGGGACTCACTGGGATCAAGGTCCTTTTCATTACCGCGCACAGAGCCAGGAGGACGCTGCAGATATACTACGAGCACTTAGGAGGAAAAACATTACGGCTTCTAAAGGCACTTTAAATGATTTAGATACAAACTTGCCTGTAATAAGACATCTATTTTGGTTAATCTCTTAGTTGCAAATCTTGAAACTCTTGAACCTGCCTCGGGCTACTGTCAGCAGCACTTCATTTAACACTGCTTATTGGGAATAACTGCAATTTCCCACTGTAACCTCCAAACCTCTTAAAGTCTCTCTTATTGCTTTGCCCAAACACACTTGCCTTGAGGATACAGCGGGTTTCTCTCACCGAGAGCTGTTACACTGATCTGAACATGCTGAATCAGAGCAGAACTGGCTCAGTACACCGTCCTGGTGCAGGAGTGGTTTTCCTTTGAGTGCTCACTGGGGCTGTGGGATGGCTGCTATCTGATCACACGCATATTGCAGGGGGCAGGGATGTGCCTGGGGACAGCCTGCCCTGCCCTTATCATTGTGCTTGGAACACTTTGTGGGCTCAGCATCACTGCTTAGGGGCTCAGCATCACCACTGCGGGGCTCAGCATCACTGTTGTGGGGCTCAGAATCATCACTGCAGGGCTGGTGCTTCAGTCTCAGCCACGTTTCTATTTGATGAGGATCCGAAGTTGTGTGGGGGCACACCCAGTGCATGGTGGTGGTGGCCACCCAGATTGGATGACCAAGTGATTACCCATTGGTCTCGCAGTGCTGAGCACAGGTATGAGCCCTTCATGCACATCCTACAGACACAGTACTTACAGCCATAGCATAGAGCTTTCCGGACTTGAGTCTGAGGAAGTGGGCACCTCTGCAGTCCCAGCAGCAAGGCTGCAGGCACAGCCCTCTGTGTGGGGGAAAGGTAGTAGGTCGGAAAGCACTTGAAAGACGGTCTACTTCCAATCCCCTGCTGTGGGCTGGTTGCCCACACCACGTCAGGCTGCCTCGAACGCCATCTTGGGCACCTCCAGGGATGGGGAACCCACATTTTTCTGGGTGAGTTTTGATCCACGGTGGAGGATGTGAGGAAACGGCAAAGGGAAGGGAAGGGGCTCACACAACGCACACAGCATCAGCTGCTGGGACACGCTGCTCCTCCAGGCTGCAATGCTCAGAGCTGTGCCCCTGAGCCAGTGCTGAGCCCCTCCTGCATCTGGGTCCCTGCAGACTCCTCCTGCCCTGGAGCTGAGCCTTGGTCTGAGCTCAAGTTGGGAATGGCTTTCTCCTCTGTGAGATGGGCTCTTTCCTATTCCATGCAGCTCTGGGGGCAGCCCCAGGATGGACTTTTTGGGGCTGGCCAGGAACCACCCAGGTTTTCCAGCCCTCTGCAGCAGTCTCACACCTTTTGCCACTGAGGGTTTGTGGGGCTGATAGGTGCACGAAAGACGGTTTCAGCAGGTATAAGAAGAGGGAATTTGGCCCATTACTGTGTGCTGTGAGGTATGTCTTTAAGCTTCAGTAAACTTTTGGAGTCCCTGGGCAGCTGGTAATGTGCCTTTGATGGAAGCATGACTTTTGAAATGGCGGTTTTGAGCTTAGCTGGGTAATGTTAATGAGAAAATACTGTGGGCTGCGGGTGGAAGGCTCCCGAATCCCAGACGTTAGGAATAAATTATTCTGTTTTCCTAAATGAAACAACGCAGAGCAATGGTGAGAATCAGGAGTTGGTGTTGGATGAGCGTGGTCAAACGTGGAGCAGGGAGCTGCAGACTCAGACATGTGATGGGCTGGGAGCAAACCCTTCTGCTCTGGCTCTCAGAGCTGCACGGCTCAGGGCAGCGCAGGTGGGGATGGATGGACAAATTCTGTCTTCTGCTGCAGCCACGGAGCTGATCAAAGCCCCAGGCTGCCCACTGCAGCTCCACAGCAATTAGAGCTCAGAAAGCCAACTCTGCATCTGCTGCTGCAGAGAGCAGTGCACATCAAAGGGAGTTCCCACGAGGACGGGTCCCGCGTGACTGCTGCGGGTTTTGATGAGCACCATGAGTTGGTGTAGGAGATACAGCCCAGAATATCCCTCAACGCCGCTTGCTCCGTGCAGGTGGGGCAACGAATTTTGGGCAGTGAAGGCTCATCCTAAAAGCTCATCCTACATGCCCATCCCCTGAGCTTAGCTGCCGGCTTCCGGGCTCCTATCTGCGAGGCGGTGGTGATTACCCCTCCAAGTAATTAGTTTTTAAATCAGGCAGACGTTTCAGGAACCACTCGCTATGAGCTGCTTTAATTATTGATGCTCCCTTTTATTCGTATTATTTATAGCAGCTGGGCCAGGCGCGGTACTCGTGGGGCAGGGAGCAGCCCCAGCCCCTGCTCAGGTTTCCATCCCCACCGGTGTCACCCCAAAAACCCCCAAGCTCAGGGACCCCCCCCTTTGCAGCAAAGCAAACAGGAGCAAGTGCCCATCACTGCGGTAATTAAACTCTCACTCATCTTCATTTCCCTCAGTTGCTGAAGCAAGGCCACTCAATAAGCCATTAGCACGAGGCCCTTTCTGTCACCGTGGCATCGTTAAGCACACGTACCCCAGAGACCATTGGGGGGACTGGGACGTGGCCATGTAGTGCCTCTCACTGCCCCCTAACGAGCCCCTCGTGGGATGCTCAGGGGAATTTTGCTGTATAAACCCTTCCCAAGATGAGGTTTTCTGCAGGAGCCCTCCCCACCTGCCCTCTCCTGCAGCAAGAACACATTCCTGTCTGGCACCAGCACCGGTGCAACCCCTTCCTCATCTAAAGGAAAGCCACAAAAAAGCAACAGTGCAGCAGGAAAAATAAAATGCTGTAGGGAAACAGCTGCTGCAGATGCTTTGCCAGAAGCAAAGCCCACGGCCCGTGTTTGTAATTACAACTGCATGTTGATTTTTCCCCCCCAAGGAGGTTGTGCTTTGGGTCTTGTCATGGCTCGAGCAGTGAGGGTGGCAGAGCCAGGGGTGTGCAATGCCTGAGTCAAAATAACCACAACACCACAGCACATCGCCTGGAAAACCCCGAAAGGCATTGGGATGGGCTCAGCACTGCTGGATGGTGTGCACAGGATCACAGGACCATGGAGGGGTTTGGGTTGGGACTTTAAGATCACGTAGTCCCAAAACCACTGCTATAGGCAGCGACACCTCCCACTGGAACCCAGGTGTCAGCATACAACCAGGCCCATAAAGATGCCCTACATCCTACACGCCTGCAGGGAACCCAACCCACAGCAAGGTGCCTCCTGTCCTATTGGTTTGCATGCAGCTCAGCCAACCTGGGGAGAAAAAACACATCTATGGGAGGTGCTGGGCATGGGACCCCTCTGCAGCCCCACGGTGCCCCCCATGGCTCATGGATGCATTGATCCACACCCCAAAACGGGCACAGCCCCATCCAGCAGCTGCTCTCCCACTCCCATCACTCCCAGCCCAGCCACACACCAAACCCACCCCTGCCCCCAAGGAACAGTCACTTCAAAATGAGCAGCAACCCCCCCCCCCAAGTCTGCATTCAAAACATTTATTTTGGGAAATACATATTAAACACTATTATTTGTACAAAAAAAAAAAAAAAAAAAAAAGACTAAACTTGTCATAATGCTTATAACCCCCAAAAGGCCATCGTAATACATCTGCATGAAGTTTGGGTTTCTTTTATTATTGTGTTTTCCTATCTTTTTTTTTTTTTTTTGGCCTTCCCCCCAATTAGAGACTGCAGGTTACATGGGAGGAGGCAGCCCAGCATGAGAGAGCGACCAGAGGGAGAACAGCTGATGACATTTTCTCCCCTCTGAGTCTCTGTAACACTTGAAACGCACCTATTGTTTTTTTTCCTTTTCAGTAAATACATTTTGTTTTTGCTAAAACATAGCAAGTCAGCACACAAATGGTGGTGCTTCCCCTGCAGCTCAGCGAGAGCTGCTGCACAGGGAGAAACTGAGCTATGGGGAGAGCGCGTTCTCCCAGGGAGCACTTCCAAACCCTCCTCTGAGCACGTGGGCATCCTGAGCAAGGCAGAGCTGCCTCTGCTCCTCTGCCCCATAGGGAATGATGGGTGGGCCACGCTGCTGTTACTACATGCCAAAAAAATAAGGGCCGTTTGCATGAGGTTTCATCCCACAGAGGAGAGAAGGGGTGGATGGAGCTGACAGCAGGAAAGGGGCAGGGGGACAAGGGGCTCCAGGGCCACCCACACGTGTCATGAGGAGCTCCCCTGCAGACCCCGCGTAGGGTCCTTCTCGCTGCAGGTCCATGGAGACACAGAGTGCAAGGGGCAGAGCTGTAGGGTCGAGCTGCTCTCATGCACGTGGGCATGCGGGGCTCAGTCGGTGCGGGCACAGCCCCTTGCACGAGGGCTGTTCACACGGAGGAGCATGTTACAGACGTCACACATGGGATGCAAAGGAATGACACCTAAAAAAATAACACCTAACGACCTCCTGTGACTTAGGGAAAAGCCCACTACAAGGGTCAGACAGGACAAACCTGCACTTCCCAGCACCGCTTTGCAGAGATGTTCCACTCCCAGCCCCCTTTAAACACACTCTGAGCCTTCCGCGGAGATGAACCCCCTTCAGATGAAAAATAAATGCACACGGGTCCACAGGAACCCAGCCATACCTATGGGCCAAACCACGAGTGAGAGGGACGAAGGGTCTCTGCAAAGCACTGCGGCGTGGGGAAGCATTTTCCAGACACAACCCCCCGCCCCCATTCTGCACTATTGCAAGGTATCAATCCTAAAGGCACTTCTCCCAGAGCTGGGCTGCTGCGAGGCGAGGTAACGCCCCAACGCTCCCAGCTTATTGCATGTAGGTAAGGAAGGGGGGGCTGGGTCAGGACTGGTGCTGCAGGGCAGCTGAGGAGGAGGCAGGAGACAGGGATGGCACTGTCTTGCTGTCTTCACACCACTGTACCTCACTTTGCTTTTGGAGGGTACAATCACACGGAGCAACCCTTGCCTCCAATGGACGGAGAGGAAAAACGGCACAGATGTGGGACAGAGGTACTCTGACTTTGGCAAACAAACCTGGGTGCATGACCACAGAGGGGGCAGGAGACCCCCACCACACCCTGGGACCCTGCAGCACCTGCTGCCCTACAGCCCAAATCCATATGGCCTTATAGGAGGAGGCTCCTCTACCCCCTCTCCCAGGGCTGGGGGGCAGCGGGGGATGGGCACTCGTCCCGCTCTGTACAACATACGGCGTCTGGTTATTTGGTCAGTTAACATTGGCGGGGGGGGGGGTGGGGGTGGGGGAAGAGGGGCAGTGGCAGAGGATTTATATAAAAATAAAGGGAGGAGGGGGTAGAAATAGCGAGCGTGAGTGAGCAAGGTCCTGGCTACAGAGTGAGATGGTTACATTTCGTTAGCCACCAGCTCTTTGTCAGTCACGCCGTTGGAGAGCGAGCTCTGGCCCTCGTTCAGCCTCTTCACCCTGTAGGCCTCAAAGTGGATATTGCTGGTAATATCCTTTATGTTTTGCATGTGTGTCCTACGGGAAACAGAGACACAGGGTGGTCACATCTCATTGCAGGGCAGAACGTCTGCTGTGCCAAGCCCGGCTGTCACCTCACCCGCTGCTTTCCCACCCTCTCTGCAGCCTACGTGTCCCCACCTGCATCTCTGGCCACATCTTTAGGATGTGGGAGGGAAGCAAAGGCAGTTTTGAGCAGCTGGGTCCAGAAGCCCCCTGCAGCCACGTCCCATGGCAAGGGGCCACCCCACTGAGGGCGGAGAGGGAAGCAGGGAGGGATGGAGGAGCAAAGCAAAGCAGGGCAGCATCTGGTGGGGAGAGCTCTGCCCTCTGGATGCCAACTGGTGACCAAAGCTTCAGGGACATGGCACAGTCCTACCCACCTGATGAGGAGGTCCCGCAGATAGGCGAACTCACAGTGTGTCGTGTTCTCCACTGGAAGGGAGAGAGAGAAACCCATTCATTGTTTTTCCAAGCAAACTTTGAAGAGAATGTGGAACATTCAAGGAACGTTTGGATGTTGTGTTGAGGGACGTGGTTTAGTAAGAACTAAGGGTGATGGGAGGATGGTTGGACTGGGTGATCCTGGGGGTCTTTTCCAACCTTGGTGACTCTATAATTTTATGATTCTGTGAAATGGCAGGACAAGTAACACTGCCATGCAAGGTACCCACGGGCACACCAGGTCCTTGTGTGTTATCTGCCTTCTGCATGGGGAGACCCACACTCAACCCACTCTGAGCACCATTGAACTCAAGAGCTTCCAAGGACAGAGCACAAGAGGGCAGCAGAGACTTAAAATACATCTATTTTCCTTTGCTTTTGTTAAACAATCCCTCAACGCGGGAGTCCTATAAAAAGGAATCATAAATGAGAGCAATCCCTGAAATGAAGGGGAGGAAGGCAGAGGGGTGGCACTGGAGATGTGTCAGCTGGCTGCCAGAAGGCAGGAGCAGGGAGATGTGTGGGACTGGAGCCAGAAGCCTTCAAACTGATTTAAAATGGGAGAGGGGAAAAAATAATAAAAAAAAAAAGGAAGATGTCTACAGGATGAAGATGGAAGAATGATGAGATCCCACTGCTAAATGCATGGAGAATTGATAAAATCAGTATCGTAGAATTATTAAGGTTGGATAAAACTGAGATCATCTGGTCCAGCCATAAGGAAGGACCTTATCACCATCTGCCAAGGCAAGGGATGGGCTCAGGAGGGAGAGAAGCAAGGACAAGCTACCTTCAATAGTGCCCCACTTTGTCTTCCTTCCAAGGATTCTCCTTCCATTAACCTGATACTCCTGGTCACTGCCCACCACAGCAAATGGGATCATTTCCTGAAGACAGAGAAAAGAAAGATTACCTTTTCCTTCTGAAAAAGCAGTCAGGAAACCAGGCTGCTCAGCAAAGTCCTGGGCTGAGCTGCTTTACTTTTTTGCTAAGACCCTGGGCAACATGGGCACACGGAGCTGCACACCCCCAGCCCCAGGCATCCAGCTCCAACATCACACACTCACCCTGAATTTCTCATTCACGAGCCGATCTTCAGAATCTTCATCAAACTCCTTCTGAGGGTACACATCAATCCCGTTGGCAAGGAGATCAGCTGTGATCTGGGAGAGGAAGAGCAGAGGAACACATGAAGGCTCAGGCAAAGGAACTGCTCCCAGCCCATCTTAAAGGCTCCCAACTCACACCAGGGCACAGCAATACCCAGCAGCCAAGCCCTGTTATCTTGGCTGGTCCTCCAGCCCTACAGCATACGGTGCCTCAGCCATCCCCTGCAGTGCACCAAGGTTATCTGGGGCATATGCATCTCAGTGTGCATGCAGAGGAAAGCACAGATGCTGCTCACGTGCATTCAGCCAGCCCCTCCTCAGCTCCCCACCAACAGAGTCAAGGGAATGTCATGCCTTGCTTCCCCACAAATGCAGCCCAGCTGAGCTGAGCAGACACACACATTTATGCCCGGTTGCTGCTGCCCAGGAAGGCTTTTACAGCCTCGACGTGCACCACCATCAGCCTCCCAAAACACAACAAACCAGCCTGAAAACAACACCGACGGCAACAAAGGAGGCAGGAGAAACAGGCCCCGAGACCACGAGCTCAGAACTTATCCCGCACTGACAAAATTCCAAGAGAAACACAAAGAAGAGTGAAGGCCGTTCCCTGCCGCATGGGATCGCTCAGCTGAGGAATGCCGGGCTGGTGGCCAGAGCTCAGCTCCCAACCTGCATGGCCCCGGCCCCTCACCCGCTGCTTGAAGTAGTCCCTCTCCTCCAGCGTCAGCGTGTCGGCCTTGGCGATCACGGGGACAATGTTGACCACTTTGCTCAGGCGTTTCATGAACTCGATGTCCAGCGGTCGGAGCCTGAAAAACGCAGCACAGGGATGAGAGACACCCCGTGGAGAGGAAGATTTGTGTGGTGAAAGTCTCAGGATTGCAAAGCCAAAGTGACTGCATAACCCCAGCACTCAGCTCCTCAGGAAAACCATCCTCAGTGCCATGCAGGCACCTACCCTGGCCCTGCCTCTGCCCCTCGCTCCTCCCAGGTGCTGTTCTTATCACTGGGGGTTAGATGCAGCTGTACAGCTCAGGGACACCTCTGCTTGCTCTGAGGCAAATGTCAAAGCTCTATGTCATGAGGCACAACAGAATCATTGAATCATCAAACCATTAAGGTTGGAAATGACCTCACAGATCACCAAGTCCAACAGCAGCCCACCCCCACTGTGCCCACGGACCATGTCCCTCCATGGCACATCCCCACGGTTCCTGCACACCTCCAGGGACGGTGACTCCACCATTCTGGGCAGCTCATGCCACTGCATCACCATTCCTTCTGAGAGGAAATCTTTTCTAATATCCAACCTGGTGCAACTTGAGGCCACCACCTCTCATCCTATCACTGTTACCTGGGAGCAGAGTCCGACCTCCACCTCACCATCACCTCCTGTCAGGGAGATGTAGAACGCAGTGAGGTCTCCCCTGAGCCTCCTCTTCTCCAGATTGAACCAGCCCATTCCCTCAGCTGCTGCCCATAGGAAATGTGCTCCAGACCCTTCACAGCTCTGCTGCTGGATGTGCTCTGGTTCCTCAGTATCCTTCCAGCACCAGACCCCAGCAGCTGCAAGGCATCCCAACACTCATGTCCTCTCGGCCCCACAGTGACATGACCTCAGCCTGGCTGACCTTGGCGGAGCCCTGTTCCACAGAGCAGAGGCCCACATCACCAGGAACCCACAAGAGCAGGATGGAGCCATGCACGGGGCAACATGGAGCTGAGCCAAGCACCCAGAAATGGGGAGAACACAGTCAAAACAGCATCTACTGCTAACACATCCAACCAAACCCCACTGTGGTGATCTCTGTGGGCCCTATGAAGGGCTTACCACCCCCACAGACCCTGCAAGGCTCCAGCAAACCCAGCAAGAGCCTTGCAAGCGCACAGGAGAAAGAACTGATGCTGCTCCATCTCCATCCCTCAAAGCGACCCAGCAGCAACACACAGTCTGTAGAGAGCTGCTCAGCTGCACCGTGCCACTCCTGTGATCCTAAAACAGCAGCTCAAGGGTACCCCCATGCAGAGATCCCATCTGTTCCCTGCCCAAACCCCTTCTCCCCCCAGGGACTGGTAACACCCTGTATAGAGAGCTCCTCACAGTACCAGCAGTGTGAGTACAAACCAGTTCCCAGCATAAGCCACAGATCACTACAGGCCCCAGAAAACAAAAGAGTTTGGCTATGAAAGACAGAAAGAAAGACAGAAAGAAAAAAAAAAAAAAAAAAAACAAGGAAACCCCCATGGACACATCTAAGCACACTGCTGCTGGCAAACATTGTTTGGAGCTCTGCATAATGTATTTCCCAGACCTCCAAGGAAGCAATGCACTTACGTTCCTTTCCCAGCAGAATGCTTTCCCCTCCTTTCTCTTTGCTGTTTTTCAAACAATTTTTCCCCTTTAAAAGCCTCTTCCCCACTGAGGCTGTGTTCCTGCCTCTTTCATCAGAGCACAGCCCGGTATGCACACGCAGCCGATGCATTCACAGCCCACCAGACGTGTGAGATTCACCCCAACACAGCCCTCAGTCCTCCCTGGTACAGCTGAGGAGCTGAGGCTGCTCCCAAGGCACAGCCCACAGGCAGAGCAGTGACGCTAAATGGAAGCAGAGGGGACAGCTGCAGCACCACGGGGCAGCTTTCAGGATGCTGTAAAGCAAAGTTCCCTGGTGTTTCCTCCCTGCACATCACACCCATGGGCTGAGCTGCTGCAATCCCCCAGCCATTATTCTTGGGGAACCCCAAAACCTCATGTACTTAAAAGCAAGTGATGCTGGAAGTCATCTGAAGACACCAAAGGAGAATGAAGGGCTTAAGAAGATGATGAAAGAAGAGAGCCTGATTTGAACGTGCACTAATTAACGGTGCACAGACCCAGGCAGACACGGCCAAGGTCACGATGGGGCAAGCCCAGATCTAATTCCTGCCAAACTCCTGCTGCACAGCACCACCCAGCAATGCTGTCTGCCCCCCATCTCCTCCCACTATGGGGCTGGGGACTGCAGAGCACCTCTAAATGCCTTTATGGTAACGACAACCCACTGAGAGCTGCAGCTATTTCCTTTCTGTTGTGCCCCAGATCAAACCAGCAGCAGGAAGATGAGCCACCCCAGCACTCAGCACCCCAATGAGGGGCCCGATCACGGCTGCAAGGTGTCTGTCCCTCAGCACGCAGCTCTGGCACACGCACAGAGCAGAGCTGCCGGGGCCAGGCCATGGTTCAGAGCCGTGTTTCTGAGCCGGGCGGTGCTTCGCAGGGGTCACAGCTGAGAAATTTATTGGGTGGCAAAGAGTGCGGCTTGTGCGGCTGCAGCCAAAAGCTCTGCCAGCAGGTTCCTTAGCCTGTGCTAACATGGTTTTACAGGAGTGTTACAAGAAGGACAGGGTGTGTGCGAGCTAGATGGGTTGCAAATCCTGCCCTGACCTCCCTGGGAGGGGAAAATTCTCCCTGGATTAACCCTTGAGCGGAACAGTAGGAGGCACGAGGCTGTGCTAAGCGTGGTGCGAGCCCTGTGCTGCAAACTGGGCACAGAGTGGGGAGTACCACAGGCACACTGGGGTACCAGGCACCATGACTTGGGCTTCAAAGGGGAGCAGAAGGAAAAGCCAATGCTTGCTCAAGCTTTTAGAGAATGCAGTATTTCCCACACTTCCTGCACTCCATGGGGTTTGTCCCCCTTTCTGCAGCCAGCAGCTTCCATCGTTCTCAGCCTCTTTGTCCCCGGGCAGGAGGGGACGTGAGCCATGCTGGGGGTGGCACAGGGCAGGGTACACAGCCCCTGGGCAGAGGATGGGGTGAGCACTACAGCAAGGGCTGTGTACAGCTCAGCAACACCATCCTCCAACAGCCAGGCTAGCTGATATTGGAAACACATGTTCGGTGGAGAGAAAGAAGAAAGGCAGCTGAACCTCCAGCAATTACTGCTAGCCGGCGGTGAGAGAAACCAGAACACGCCGAGGGGCTCCGGCGGGGGACGGGGTGAAGCAAGCTCCATGGGGTGCTGCATGGGAAGCAGAAGCCCCAAACCTCCCATCCACATCTGCTGCACGCTGTGCTCCCACGTCCACAGACATGCAAGGGTTAAATGCCCAAAGGGATGAGAAAAAGACAGAGCGCAGCTCACGCCGCAATACCCCGACCCGCTTTGAGGATTGGTCCCAAGATGAGCAGCACCACAGCCAGAATGGCCATCATCCCCTCCTACATTTCCACTTCGTCAGGGTGTAAAGGAAGAGCCCAAGCCTGGGGAGGGGCTCCTGCTCTCTCTTGGAGGCTGTGAGGTCCCTGCACACGCTGCGCCTATTATACAAGAAGAGCATAGCTGCCCCATGCAGTCATTGTATTCCAGTGAAAAGTGCATTTTTTGTCTGCCCACCAACAGAAGCAAAACAAACCCTTTTTTTTTTTCCTTCTTTCTTCTGTTGGAATACATCTCTCCGTGAGGAAGAGGAAAGGGCTGACATGAATACAGTGCTGGTGGTTTGAGTTTACTTCTGAAATCAGACACAAAAATTCCCCATGCGGACAAAGCCAGAAGTGGATGGAATTGACTCAAATCAAAAGGAAGCTCGGGTCTCGGTTCGTGTTGCGATGCTTCAAGTTGTGGCTTTCAGAACACCAGAAGTGCCCCAGATTCTCAGTAAAGGCTCTGTGTCTTTAAAACAGAAAAGCAGGAGATGGAGCCCTTTGATGCTGTCATTTGAGAAGTGCCAGAGACAGGAGAGCTCTGCACAGAGTAAACTGCATCCCACGTGCAGACTAATCAAACAACCCACAGAATGCCCTAAAAGGGTTACAGCGTTGGCTCCGGGAGTACTTACAAAGGTGGGGGAGCAGAAAAGCAAGTTTTGTTTGCAGAGGTAATCATCCCATCAAATCCAAGAGCTCCCTGCCTGATGCCCACCCTCAGCTGAGCAGAGGTGACCAAAGCAAAACTGAATGAAGGCTTTCATGGCCTCGGGAGAAGAGCAAACACCCCATTCTCCCTGGCTAAAGCAGCTCCAGGTGCTCATGAAGGACTCTAAGCTCCTCCAAACCCTTCCACAGACCCCCAACTTTGGGGATGGGCTGCCCCAAGCAGCTGAGATGTGAGATCAGAGGCACAGAGGGGAGCACAGAGGGGCTGGAGCACACGGGTGTGTACGTACGAGTGGCCGGTGGCGGGGATGAAGTATATACAGCAATGCACCCTGGTGTCAGGGATCCGCTTCTTGCGGTTGATGTTGATCTCCTCCTGCAGGTACTTCTCATACTGGTCGTTGATGAACTTCATGATGGGCTGCCAGCTGCAAAGGCACAGACACATGAGGTTGGAGTGTGCAAGAGAGCAGGACCCCAAGCCCTCCTGCTCCCTGAAAGCCCCATCTACAGGGAGAGGGAGCACAGGACAGCAGAGAGGTGTCCAAAAAGCCCCCATCCTCCCTGTCCCAGTGTGACCACACAGGGGCTCAGGCACTCTGCATACACACAGCACTGCCCTGCTAGCACCACATCCTGCACAGACCCCAGCTGTCCCGAGGACATGTGGCAGGGCCCAAGGCCACATGAGCAAGGTCTGGGGACCAGCTGTGCTGGCACAAAGCTGCTCCTGGCACGGAACAAAGCCTGCTTCATGCCACAAACAGCAGGATGTTTGTGGGTCCACTTCGGTGCCAGGAAGCATCCACGGCAATCCCTCTGTTCCACTGCCCATAGGGACCACAGCCTGGCCCCCAGCACCAAAGCAGGATGCCTCAGCATTGGGTGTCTTCTCCCCGCAGCAGCCCTGTGCCCAGGCAGCTCACCAGTTCTCATTGTTGATGTGGTCTCCAAAGCCAGGGGTGTCAATGACCGTTAGCTTCATGCGAACCCCTTTCTCTTCAATCTCTGAAATGGAGAAGAAAGCAGCTGGTATGAGCCAAGCATGCTCTGACTCAGCTTCCCCCTGCAGCTTCCACCATGCACGAACCAGCCCTCCGAGGGGATGCAGCACTGCATCTGCCCTGCATGCAGCCTCCCAGCTGTCACCTCGCTTCTTCCCTTCTGTCATATTTAAGTCAGTGTTGGAGGATAAAAGGAAAAGATGTGCTTTCCCAGCCCACTGAGCATCTCTGGATGCTCCACACCCATTCGGGCAGATGAGAGCAGAGGTTCAGCAGGACACAAAGCACAGCAGGACTGAAAGCCAAAGCACCAGCTGGGATATGCGGAGCCTCACCATGAGTGATGGATTTGATCTCAATGGTTTTGGGGATCCGCTCTTCGGAAGTCGGCTGTACAGATTTCCGGCTGATTTTGGATTTGAAGAGGGTGTTGATTAACGTGGATTTCCCCAAGCCACTCTGACCTGGAAAGCAGCAGGACAAACCATCGTCAGCACTGTGACATTTCCAGGTTATTTTTGCAGGGGACAGCAGATGGAGAAGCTGCTGGGACTCAGTCTGCACCAGAGCTGGCATCAGGACAGTGTTACTGGGGCAAAGCCCCTCCTTGCACCATTGCACGTAGGGGAAAGCAGGGGGAGGACAGCACCGTGGTCATATACAAAGGAGCTCTTTCCTCTGCACGTGGGAGTCTTCAGCAGGACAGGATTCCCAGCAGCAGCAGTCCCAACACCCCGTCCCTTTGCATCCACTGCGTGCTGCAGTGCAACATGGCACAGCACACACTGTAGTACACATGGAACAGTCTGGGCCAGGTGCTCCTGCACTGGCTGCTACCTCCCAGCTCCAGCCAAGCATCCCTGGGCCCCCCATGGGCACAGCTCCTCCCACACCCCTTCCCATGTCTGCTGGGAGAGCCACAGCTCAGTTTGTTGATGCTGCTACAAATTCCCCAGCCTGTAAACAGCCCTCTGGAGCCTGCCAAGGGAGGAACAATGGTTTCCATCCACACTAGAGCACAGGCTTCCCTAGCACATGCAGAGCTGCCAAAGCAAAGCCCTTCCAATCAGCCCCCAGCACCTGCTGAGAGTGCAGGGAGAAGCCTGGAGCTGCTCGGACAGGTTCACACAGAAAAATGTCCCAGGAACCTGCACCAACTGGTTCTGCAGTGAAAGGCTTTGCAGTGACCTTCCAGCCCACATCCCAGGCTGCCCAGAGAAGCTGTGGGTGTCCCATCTCTGGAGGTGCTCAAGGCCACATTGGGTCAGCAACCCAGCTCAATGTAGGGGGGTTGAGATTAGATGATCTTTTACATCACACAATCACAGAGCCCCAGAAATATAGAGTTGGAAAGGACCTCTGGGGATCATCTTGTCCAATCCCCTGCTAAAGCAGGCTCCCTAAAGTAGGTCCGTTCTAACCCAGCAACAGTTGGTCCCTTCCAACCCAAGCCATTCTATGATTCATTCTGTGATTCTGTATCTTCTCAATTGTCAAACCATTGCAGGGTCCAGGGAGTTGCTGTCACTCTCTGCAAAGCTATAGGAACACCTGACACCTCAGAGATACCCATGGGCACATCCCTAAGGGGAGCAGTGCACTCCAACACAGCACTGGGACCCTGGCAAGTGCCAGGCTGTGTCCCATTCCAGCCGTAATGACTGCGTAATTTGACCAGCACTCTTCAAGCAGCAGAGACAGTGACATGGAGCTGAACTGCTGCTCCTGAGGGGGTGATGGAGAGGACAAACACTGTCACAGAATAAAACAAACAGCTGCTGCAGGCACCTGGCCCACAGGGAGCACTCACCTACAACCATGATGTTGAACTCGAAGCCTTGCTTCATGGCTTTCCGTCTCATCTGCTCCAGGATGGCATCGATCCCCACGTAGCCAAAGTCTGCAGCTGGTTTGTCCGGCCGCGCCGGTGCTGCCTGCTTGGGGCCGGCATCACGCACAGCGTCCGTCATGCCGGGCACGGGGCTGGGAACGGCCTCTGGACCTGAGGGGGAAAGGGAGAATGGTCAGGAGGGGTTGAGCTGAGCAATATGGGGCACGTGGGGCTGAGAGAGCAGCACGCAGCATCTTTGCCTGGAATCACTTTGAATTTGGGTTTGCGCTCCTGAACCTATTTCACACACCTCGATCCCTGCCACGTTACCAACCCTACAGAGCACAGCACAAGGATTCAGCCCCACACTGCGCAGTCTGCTTCACGGGCAGAGCCCTGCCAGGTCCCTCCAGACCCCAGTGCAATGCTGTGAGCTGGACCCAGCACCGAGGAAGCCCTCAGCACAAGTGCAGAGCCCCACTGCAGCCCGCTGAGAGCTGAAGAACACATCCACATCTAAATGGGTCGCACCACACAGCACCCACACAGTAACAGGGCTGTCACGACACTGCTCTAGTTCTGACATCTGTCAGGGGAAAAGCAAAGCCTTTGATGTGCCCGAGAAGCAGGGCACTTGGCTCGCTGCAGAGCACGCACATCACCAAAGCACTTCATCACCACACCGCAAAGAAGGCATATGTTTCTGAAGGATGAGAGAGAAACATCCACGGTCTCCTTTAACATCTTCATACAAAAAGTCAGAGCCCCATCCCCTCTGGGATCTGCAGGTAGGAAGCAGAGCCACCAGGAAGGCACAACGAGGCGATGCATCCCCAGTGCAGTGTGCACAAGCACAGTGAGCACACACATCCCTGTATCCCAGCCAAAGTGCTTTACTTTCTTTAAGCTTTTTGCAAAGGTCCTCATCCTCCTTCCTTAAACCAGGAATAAGGACCTCTGCTTCCATCCGCACGCTGGCCTCATCCCGCTGTTATTTCTGGCTCTGATGAGGAGCTGCATGCCTTCCTCTGCAGCTGGAGCAGAGGGGTTTCCTCCAAACCAAGCCCCGGCCCTTTGGAGCAGCAGTGCTCATGTCCTGCAAGCACTGCACTCCTTGAAGTCCAAGCATGAATTAAAAATAAAAACAAACCCAACACCGATCACCGACACTGCTGGGGTGGCTCTGAGCATTTTTTTCCACCTCCAACCCCGCTGGAGAGCAACAGAGCAGCTGACACACACAGCAACTATCTGCTCCTCCATCCAGCCCTGCACCAGGAGGTCAGGCCCCAGCACAGCTCCTGGAACAGACTGAGAGTGCATCATGCTAGAGGTCCTTCCATAGGTCCTGAGTTGGCCCTGTTTCAAAGCAGTAAGGCTAAAAGTGGAATAAAAAAAAAACAAACACAAAAAACAAAAACCCAACCCTACATACCATTAAAAAATAAATCACGTGGAAAGTATGCTGCCACCAGAAGCACAGGGTTGTGCAACTGCTCGGTGCTGTGCTCCAGGAGCAGAACAGGAGGGCAACACACAGAGAGCACAGAGCGCTCTGGTGCTGCAGGATGGGACTGCCCCACCCCTCCTGGGGGCTGGCAGAGGAATTCAGGGAATCATACCATCGTTAAGCTTGGAATAGACCCCTCAGCTCACCCCCACCGTGCACAGTGACCACGTTCCCCCCAGTGCCACATCTCCACAGTTCTAGAACAGCTCTAGGGATAGTGACCCTCCCCCTTCCTCCCCTCCCCTGTTCCCCATCCTTCTCTGGGCAGTCAGTGCCAACGCATCACCACTCTTTCTGATGATCACTGTACAGCCATGTGTGTGCACGCTGCCTTGCTACCACACAGCTTGCAGAAGGCTCTGCACCCTCCCCCAGCAGCTGGGAACGTGCACACAAACCTGCCCCAGTCCCGTGCAAGTGCTACGTGCCATCGTGCAGCACTCAGCTCCAATGCACCACAGAGGGCTCGTGACTCACCAGCCCGTGGTGAGACAAAAGCCACAAAAGGATGCACGGGGTCACCACGTGTGGCAGTTTGCTGAGCTGCCACCACCAAGGTGCACGCGGCCCACACTGCTGCAGCTGGCCCAAAGGAACAAGTAAGTGAAAGGCCGAGCTGCCCCAGCATCTGGTTCCCGTTTGGGGAGAAGATAAATAAACATGTTGCAACTCAGAGGCTCCGCAGGACGACAGGGATGCACAGACACGCACTGCCTGAAGAACTCCCCAGGGAAATGTTGCAACCCACGCTCTCGCTCTCCTTCCTTTCAGCTTCCCACCGAGGCAGCAGCCCTGGGAAGAAAGGATCTGTTCCTATAAGAACCTGAGCATCCCATCAGCTCCAAAGGGGTTGTGCCAGCCCCACCAGAAGGGAGGAGTTCAGAAGCACATAGGAATGTCTGAGTGCTGTTGAGCCCCAAGCAGCAGATCTCAGATCTCAACCACCACTGCCTCCCTGTAGCACAGCTGCTTCCTGGGGAAGCACGGGGCTGCTCGCTCTGCTGATGCCCATGGGTCAACAAACATGAGGTGCATGGAAACTCATGCACAAACGTCCTCTCTGCTGGGGAAATCCCCTCCACGCGGGCACTGGAGATGCAGAGAGCGCAGAACACCAGCACAAACCAGCCCACGGCTCCAGAGCGGCTTCGGACAGCTGCTCCCAAGTTTCTTTTGCCACAGGCTCAGGGCTGATGCACCGTAACTGACGAGCATCAGATGCGAGCCAAACCCAACATGTGCGCAGCAGTCGTGGAGAAGCACCCCCGGGGCAAAGGGATGCAGTGAGAGGGTCCCTCTGCAAAAAGCCTTCGGGAAAGCAATGCTGGAAACCACCACAGTGAGGATGAGCGAGGGCATCCAACTGCTCTGGGCTGCAGACGTTGCCCCAGGCATCCCAAGTAGCAGCATCCAGCGGTCAAAGATGCTGCACAGGGGCTTCTGGAGGGGGGGATAACTCCCTTTCCTCCGTGCTAGGCTGGAAACTCAGCAGGCTGCCAGGTCAGTTGGATAGGTTTGCACAGCCGGTTGGATAGCCAACGGCCGTATATCAGTCAGCTGAGGGCGTGAAAACATCACAGCTTCCAGGCAGCTGAGCATCCACAGATGTTTCAAGAGAGTTGTGCAGCCCAACCAACCTTCCCGTGATGTGGAGCAACGGCCCTCCAGAATTATGGCTGCTGGGTGTAACAGAGGCATTTTTAGAAGCAAGGAGTGAATTTATAGCTCCCAGCCAGCCCCAGCAGATGGGCAGGACCGCAGCACACTTTGCTCAGGGGGCTTTTCTACCTCACACGCCAAACTTGCAAGCTCCCAGTGCTTTGGCATCTTTGGAGTGCTGGGGAACAGCAGTTCTGCAGGAGCCACGGAGCAGGGCAACACTCCCCTTGACACTGTGCTCTCTCAAGCCAAGGTGAGCGCATCCGCTTGGCCCACACAACTGTGATGAGGACGAGGGGAGGCCGAGCCCTCCTGGGCAAAGCAAACCTGCAGTCCCTCTGCATCCCTGACACGAGACACAGAAGCGGATGCAGCCTACGCACTGCATTGCAAATCCACTTTGTTTTCCAAGGGAACAGCAGGAGGCAGGCAGCAGAGCCGCAGACCTATTGTGCTGTAGGGATTGCCCACCGCCCATCTGTGCCGGCTTGGGCACATGGCTACAGGAACACAAAGCACAGCTCAGCATTCCCCACAGTCCCCAGGATTCAGCCGTTCCCATGTGCAGAGCTCCCGCAGCCACATCCCGGACAGCAGCAGCAGGGGATGCTGCTGTCATTTGATTGCAGCTGATCAAATTTGATCATTTGATCGGAGCTGAGCGGTGGCCACCTGCTTTGTCCCCAGGGCACCCGGTGACAGCGTTGGTCTCACCACCATGCTGGGGCCGTAGGTTCTAGGGTGCTGGCTCCAGCCCTGGGCAGGGGTTGGGTATCGCTGCGGCTCAGCCACGCGCTCGCCCTGGCAGCACTGCGCAGCACGGCCTTGTTTCTCCCACCACGTGAGGCCCACGCTGGGCTGACAGACAGGAAACCGCTCGCAGAGACCTGCAGGGAGGAGCTGCAGCCTGGTGTCCTTTTTCCGTTAACAGGGCAAACTTGAAATGGATAGAAAAAGTCAGAAAGACCCCCAAGGTTCACTCCTGTGCTCCCACCAACTGAACGCGGGGCTAAGGGTTGGGAACCCCAAGCTCCAATGGGGTGCTGGTGGGGTACACCATACACACAGGGGGCAGACCAGGGCAGTCAAGCCCTGCAGGATGCCCAGTCCACCAACAGCCCCACGGGAGCACACTGTGTGGGTCAGCACCCACGGAAGTGTTGGCAGCACGCAAAGCTGCCGCCCCATGGCACGGGGGACATCCCACGAGCTCCCGCCGTGTGATGCTGCTCGGGGACACGGGGCCCTGCGCACCCACAGAGCGACCAGAGGGATTTCTGTGTTCCCATTTCCCCATCGCTGAGCTCCGTGCTCCATAACGGAGCTGCCCGAGCCCCCGATCCGGAGCACCGCGGGATGCTCCCGGCTGCAGCCGCACGGCAACGAGTTCTCACGGGGAAATTTACGCCCTGGTTGCCCTTTTTTTTTTTTTTTTTGGTTCTTTTTTCACAAAGACCGATTGTGTCCGGGCGCCCCGGAAAACCGCGTTTCGGGCTCAGGCTTAGCACGGGGGGGTGCGGGTTTTCCCCTCCCACCCACAGCCCGACCGCCGCCGCTCTCCATCCCGAACAATGCCCGCAACACCGGCGCTGCTGCCGGGGGCGGGGGGGCGACGAACGGCCGCTCTGCTCCGCATGGAGCGAACCGGGGGAGGGCAGAGCCCCCTGGCCGACCTGGGTTGCTTTGCCCCGCTCCGTGACCACGCCGGCGATCCCCGGGGCCGCCCCGTTGGCAGCGGCGACCTCCCGGGGTCTCACCCCAAAAGGAGACCCCACCCCAGCCCAGCCCCGGCCCGCTCCCCCCCGCCCGGACACCGGCGACTCACCCGCGGCGGCGGCAACGGCTCCGGCAGCGCACGGCTCCCCGCCTCCTCCTCCTCCTCTTCCTCCTCCCCCTGCCCTCCTCCTCCTCCTCCTTACCCTGCCCTCCTGCTGCTTCCTCCTCCCCCCATCACCCTTCCTCCCCCGTTTCCCCCTCCCCCCATATCACCCTTCCTCCCCCATCACCCTTCCTCCTCCTCCCTCTCCCTCCACAGCCTCCCCTCGCCCCGGCCCCAACCATCCCTTAAAGGCTCCCACCTCCCTCATCCCACCGAGGTCTGCCGGCTGCTCCCCATCACCCCAGTCCCCCTCCCGTTACCCCAAATCACGGTCCCAGCGCAGTCCGTTCCTGCGTGGGCTCGAGCCCCACTGCTCCAGGACACTTCGCCGCTCACCAAAACTTTTTATTTTACTCTTAGACATCCCAGAACTCCTTAAGCAGAGCCCAAAGTCCACCAAGCAGTGGGGGTAACGCTGCTCGCTTTGCAGCCGGGATTCACCGCCAGCCCCTGGCCACTGCCACTCACACAACACGGGGACAACGTGGTGACAATCAGGGGACAAAGTAGCTGCACGATGCCCTGCATCGACATCCTCAGGCTCGGTTGCTTTTTTAAGGTCACGGCAGTGGAGCTCAACAAAGATGTTATCTGTCTGCGTGAGCTCTTCCTGCCCTGTATCTTACACATCTCCCATCTCACAGCAGCGCTCCAGCACCAGAGCTGGAGCCATGCTGCAGGAGGCAGAGAGGGGCACGGAGCCCTGCAGGACCCCAGCTCTGATTCCTTCTGTAAATGGGTACTCCTCACTTTTAGGATGCCTGTGTCCAGAGGAGGGCCTGAAGATGATTAAAGTGCTAAGCAGGGTCACATTTGCAGTCTTGGTACTTAGAGGGCCCCGTGTCACAGCACAGACCCCCCCTCCCCCCAGCCACCTCTTGCCCATGAGCACATGGCAGGGCTTTGTCCCTTCATTTCCACCTCTAAAAGCACGCAGCAGCATCACCAGATGCACCCCCCACCCCTTCAGTGCCCAGAAGGGGAGATCTGCCGCCAACATCACACCACCAGCATCCCTGTCACCCTCTGTCTCACCGCCATCAGAGCTGACCCCTCTTCCCCCCCATCCTGCCCCAAACCCACAGGTCCTGCAGCCACCGGGCCAGGCTGGCGCTGCCCTTCTCCAGCAAAGTGCCACAAATAACAGCTTCGGAGAAACCTCCACCCTAACACCAAGGCAGGAAATCCAGCCTCAATCTGCTTACGCTGCAGCTGTGCACAGCTTTCTGATGGATTACACCACTTTTTTTTTTTTTTTTATGACTTAAAAAAGCCTTAACCCCTATCAATGGGCATTAGGGTTTTAATCTCCCTAATCTCCAGGAAAATCCAACGTGGGATGCCAGAGGGGGGTTTGCCCGAGGAGCAGCTGGGGCTGTTTGCAGATCCTTGCAGCCTTGCAAGGCCTCGTGAAGGGCAGGAGTGGGACACACTGCTTCCAGTGGGAAGGAGGATGTGCTCAGACACACGTGGGGTTTTGCACGACACCCACCCCAATGGATTTGCTATTCTAGGGGCACCTCTCTGCTCCTGCACCAAGGGCTGGGCGTGCAGGACAGGCCCACGAGGAAGGAAGCAGCCTTGTCCCTGTGCTGCAGATGAAGAGGAGGAGGACTGCTCAGGGTCACACACAGCAGAGCCAAGAACTGCAGCCAAACCCCCGGCTCAGCTTCTAACCACAAAGTCATTGTTCCTCTCTTAAATAAAAAATTCTGAGCTAGAAGCAGTGCTGGTGAGGCCCTCTCGGTGTTGCAAGCGCTACCAAGGGATCTGAACAAACTGCAGCAAGTTTTGGGGTAAATCCCAACCATTGTCCTTCATCCTGCAGCACAGAACCACCACGACCTCCTGGCTCCATCCCACAGCCCCACCGGGCACCACACACCAAATCAACACAGGGTGCAGCCATGCAGAAACAGCAAGAAAACATTTCCAGTTTCATTGCACCCCACTGATCCCCTGTCTGAAGGGCAGCAGCATTAGGGCTTACGGAGTCATTTTTATGGCTTTAATCATGCAGCAGTGCTGTCCACCTGCATGATCCTGGTGACTCGGATGGACGGGCAGGCTCTCGGCCACCTGGAAGGGCAGCCAGCTGTATTTATTATAACCACAGATCAACAGCAGTGGGAAAAGCACAGCCAGTGACCTTGGGGTGCACCAGCAAACTCAGTTGAGGCAGCACGACTGAGATCAGAAAACCAACATTTAGGATTTCAATGCTGAAAGAGCCCTGCAGCTCCCGGTGTCCTGTGTAGGGCATCACAGCTCTCCAGACCCAAGGAAGGAAGGAAGGAAGGAAGGAAGGAAGGATTATTTTGCAGGCATTCAGCTGGCATCATGTCCTTGCCATGAGCCACCCCATGCTCCTGGTAGTGCCCCCCAGCAGTGCCCTTCCCCCCCGCAGCTCACTTGCAGGCTGTGCTTGGGCAATCCATCATTTCCCAGTGGGGAATGGACTTCGCTAGAAGGTCGCTCCGTGGTCAGGAATGTTTGGAAAAAGCAGGAAAAAGAGATTTCTCCCAACATCCTCCTGCTTGCAGGGGGCAAAAATTTGGCCACCAATGTGCCAAATGGGACAGAGGGCACTCGGCATCTTCCAGAAAACTCTTCCCAGCCATGTGCTGTGTGACCAGCGATGAGTTCCCTTGCCTGGCTGCGTGCTTCCCCTTTTATTTCCCTTTGGAGGTAAAGAAGAAAGAATTTAGGGCACCCTAACCGTGGAAAGAAGGAAACCTTTGCTCCAGCTCCACAGGGCCGGGGTCAACGGGATAATTGGGTGCAGCTGCCTGGGACTGGGGGGCTGCATCTCTTTTCTGTGGGACGATTGCATCTTCACATTTAACACAGCAATGGGAAAATGCAGCAGGCGTTCATCACAGCCCAGCTGTCAGGAGCCTGTGAGCTGCTCTGGTGCCGGTTTGACTCAGTCCAGGGCCTCGGTGGGGAAATCCCTGCTGTGCTCTTATCAGAGCTGCCTGATAACTGGCATTGGGTCCCCCACAGCACAGAGCTGCCCCAACCACCTCTGCTTGCGCCAGAACGGGATGGGCCCTGCTGCTATTTATCTTTCTCATAGATACATACTCGCAGACCTGAGAGGAGCAGTGCAGTCGGATCATCTTCCATAGCACAGCCTAAAAAAAAAACCAATCCAACAGACCCAAGCTCTCCATGTGCAGCACGAGATGCTGATGGACACCCCACCATCTGTTTTGGGGGTCGGCACCTCCACCACAGCACAGCCTGGATACACACAGCCAACACCCAACTTCCCCAACTGCCTCCTGCCATCACACAGCCCAGGAGAAGTCCCTGTTGCTTAGCAAAGGGCCATTCATCCCTAGCTTTGTGTTGCCCCGGGATCAGAAAGGGTTAATGTGCTGCAGCTGGGCCAGCAATGCCCAGGACAAAGAGAAGCTTCATGCCACGGCGTCCCCGGCGCAGAACAAGAGGCCTTAATCCAATTCCCAAAGAAAATGTGGCTTTTACAGACCTGCTTTTTTTGAATCCATGGCAAGTAGAAGGGGGCGGGGCTGGGAAGGGGAATCACTTCTGCATGGGTCTCTTATCCTGGCCACGACCCAAAGCACCCCAGACCTCAGCATTGTTTTCACATCGTTTATCATGGAGCATCACTTTTGAGCTCCCACCTCAGCAATCCTCACCCCTTGCACACGGGCTGCTGTGTGCAGCAGTGACCAACAGAAGAGCATTTTCCAGCACCACCCCACCTTCAGCCCAAGACACCGCTAGGAGCAGACGGTGCTCTCACCCCAGGGTTGAGGATCAGCCATCCCTGCATTCAGCCCCAGCACAGCAGGCTCAGCCACGTCCCTGCAGAGAGCAGCATCTGCAGCCCAACCTTGCTGCCAGGGCTCGCTGCACCACGCTGTGCTGCTGCTGGGAGATGCTGTGTGCCACATGCTTTGAGCAGGCAGCCCTCAGGCTGTGTTTTCAGCATTAACTCCTTCAGCTGAATTGTTATGTTTAATAGCTGTGAGGTTCCATGCACCACCACCGAGCTGCTCGCAAGCCCTGCAGCCACGCAGCTAATTCTGCCCTCAACATTAAAAAAAGCCACGCAGTGTATCCACAAAAGCATCCACAGCTCTGGAGCTATTGGCTGTGCAGTGTGCCATGTGCTCCAGGCGTATTTTTCTGTCTGTGCCATAGGGCTGTGAGCAAGGCACGCATCCTGCATGGCTGCACTAATCAACGCTGCATCCCACAGCCTGGAATCACGTCTGGATGGGGTAACAACACGGAGCAGCTCGCTTACAATCGGGCTATGTGGTGCAGGAGGGTGCTCCTGTGCTCCTCTGCTCCGTGCCCTGAAGCCATGAGAGTAAATCTGGCACACAGTGCTCATCTCGCTGGGGGCTGGATGTCTGCAGGCTCCAAAGAGGGGTGAGCTATGATGACCTCAATGTGGGGAAAGGCAGCCACAGGCTCTGTCAGTGCCCTCCGGCCCTGACCAGCTGCACACAGGGCTCAGTGTGCTGCAAAGGCTATGGCACCATGCAGTGACAATGGCCCCGTTGGAGGCAGCTGGGGAAGGCAGCTCCTTTGCAGAGCTGGGGATGGCCTCAGCCCCAGATGCTTCCTCCCTGGTGTAGTGTGGGTTTAGACAAGGGATGAGTTTAGAAAGGAAGGTCTGGAGCTGTGCAGCACAAAGCATTTCCCATCTGAGGGCACAGGCAGCAGCAAAACCCCAAACTATTGGATGTGAAGGTGCTGGGTGACAAGATGTCCCTGGGGTACAGCAAAAAAGGAACAATTCCCCAGCACACAGCTTCAGTTACAAGCCCGATGTGCCCAGCCCCCTGCCCAGAAACCTGAGCCCCAAGCACTCCCCTCATGCTGCTCCAGTGTGTGAGCTGCTGCTCTCCCACGACCATTGTGCAAGCAGCTGTGCCGAGTGGCAGGAGAAGAATAAGGAGCTGTTGTTAAAATATTAACAAACAAAAACAGAAAGGAGGAAAAGCATCCCCTCCTCCCTGGCTCAGACAATTCCCATCACCACGACACTCCCAAAAGGCAGGGAACGAGGCAGCGGTGAGCTCCACGGAGCCAGCACTGATCCCAACCCCAGCAGGAGATGCTGCATCAGCCCCTTCCCACTGCCTGCATGGACACAGACCTGATCCCCCAGGCTGGGGCAGGGCTCCCAACCTCAGCACAGACCCTCCTGCTGGGAGCCACAGCCCCGGGTCCCTTTGTGCTGCAGGGCTTGGGCACAGCGTGGGGTCCCAGACAGCTCAGAGCTGGGACCTAGAGGTGCTGGTGCTGAGGAGGGAGCCCACATTGGTTTGGCATCCTTTGCACAGAGCCCAGACTGCTACAGCCTCACGTTGCCCCTATTGCCTGCTGTGACTCCCTTCTGCTGCCTTCCCTCCCCAAGGCAAAACCCAAGCAAGGAGCACAGCCCCACAACGTGGGCAGGAGCAGCCCGGTGCCCACACAGAGCATGCAGCCTTCCACCCCAAAAAGCCTCAGTGCAGGCCCTGACAAAGCCCTTTCCATGCCGCTGCCTGCGTTATGCCCATGGTATTTTCCCTGGCTTCCCACCCCCGCTCAGCACAGCGCTGCTCTCTCTGTGCCCTTTCACTCTGCCCTCCCCTCATCCCAAGGGGGTGCACGACCCCCACGCACTGCAGACACCCCAGCACAGCCCCCTGGGTGCAGATTTCTGCTCCCTGAGGCCAGGGCAGCTCAGGCACAGACTCACCCAGGAGGGCCAAGGGGAGGACACGCTCTGCCTGGGATGCTGCAGCGTGGCTCCCAGCTGCCTTCTGCCTCTGGAGCACGTGGGCCCGCTGCACCCACAGCTCCCAAACTTCTCCAAAGTTTTGCCCGACTCTCCCCAAGAAAGGTGTGCAGTTCAGCTCTCCCCCCCCCCCCCCCCCCCGCACCCACACACGAAAAACAGTCGGGTTTCTCTCAGAGTAGCTCACCTGGGGAAATCCTCCGACATCAAAGGCCCCTCCCGCCCCACACAGCCTCCCCCCAAAGCGCAGCCCCGTGGTTAAGGCACTTGAGACATCATTTTAATCTTTTTCTGTCTTTTTTTTTTTTTTCCTTTTACCAACTCAGCCACATGCTTTTTAGGGGAGGTGGGGCAAAGTTGACCCACGTTCCCATTTCGGGACATGGGAACAGCACTGTCAGAGGCAGCTCCGGAGGAATACAGGGCTAAAAATGCTGCGAGTGCCCTAATTTGAAAGGAAACCATGGCACATCCTGGAGTGCAGACAGCACACCCCAGCAGTGAGCAGACACACACTCGTGTTTGCAGCCCGACCCCGTGCACAAACAGGCTCTGCAGCTCTGCCTCCGGCCACCAGACAGCAACAACAGCATCTCCCTTTTGTGCAGAGCTGTGATAGCCACAAGAAGGGTGAGGGAGGGCTGCGTGCCTCCTGCCAGCAGGATCCAGGCAGCACCAAGCAGCCTGCGTGCCACAGAGCACTGGGAAATAGCTGCAACCTTCGGTTAGTGGGGGGGAGGTGGGAGGGCTCTGCTGCTCAGGGCTTGGCTGTGTTTATACTGTGATTAATATCACCCAACGCACAGATACCAGATGTTCTCAGGGCAGGCTGGAGCGTATCCTACATTTCACCAAGATGGAATTTTCGGGCAACTTTCAGGGAGCGCTGAGTGCAGGAGTTAATGGAGCGCAGATTTTCACAGATACATACGAGGCTGCGAGAAAAACTTCCCCATGTGGTTATCACGCAGGCCAGCATCCCGAGCTGGTTGCGATGCCACGAGCTGAACTTGCCACAATCAAAGCCTTGTTACTTTTTTTTTTTGGCAATTACTCCAATTCCAATGGAGAAGTTCCCAAATCCCAGTGCGTGGGCTGCGAGCACCGGGGCCAAATTCAGCCCTGCCGCACCCCACTGCTCCCCACCTGGGAGAACTGCTCACATGGAGCCAGCACCGTGGGCTCCCCGTGGCCAAAAGGACACCAGGGGGACAGCGGTGATCACGGGGAGCAGCCCCCAAAGGTCACCCTTCAGCTCTGTGGAGCAGCTTCCCCATGCCTGGCTGTGGCCAGGAACACCAGGGTCACCAATGTGGGCGTCCTAATTAGTTCCAGAGGGGTTTGGGCTTGGAAATAAAGCAGAAGCCAAGCCTGACTGAGTTGGAAGTGGCCATCCCACCTCCTTGCAGGCCACACACTGCCCTACTTCAACCTGGGAGGCTTCTCCTGGCCAGGTGCTGGGTACAAGGTGATGGGACGCATCTGTCCATGCTCAGGAGCAGAGAATCATGCCCAGCCCACCCAGCATTCCCCACACATAATGGCAAACTGATTATGTGAACTTGAACTATCACCACCAGGGGCTCATGGCACGCAAGTCAAACCAGAGGATAAGACAGTGTCCAGGGCAGAAAACTGCAGGAGCAGCTGTGCCTTCTGCCATTCCCCAAAGAATTTCCCCTGGAAATCCCAAATGCGGGAATCACAAGGAGGCAGAACCTTGGAGCACTCAGCTACGGAAAACAGCTCTGACAAAGAGCATTTCTCCTCCCTCCAACCTCACTCACCACCTCCAACGCAGAGTCGGGTGCTCACCGCAGCCGGGCAGAGCAGAGCGCAGTGCAGTGACCTCACGCGCTGGGGATGCCGAGGAGCCCCACGCTGTCCCCCTTCTGCTTGTGCTGAAGCCGTGAGAGCTGTCTGACACCTCACGCTGCTCCAGCAGAGGCTGTCAGTGCAGGAAGGAAGAGTGATGTGGGCAGGCTGCCGGAAAGCCCCTGCTATAAAGGAGCCCCTGAGTGATGCTCGCTCTGTCTCTCCTCCGGCTTTTCACACAATGGCATTGTGCTGTGTGTACAAAACCATCGCTGAATCGTAAATTTACACCCAGAAACCAAAAGTAAAAGACTTTTGTTACTCACTCCTTCGAGCAAAGGTTAAATCCAGCTAAATACATCAGCCTTTGTGGAAAGGAGGAGGGCTTGGCAGGCAGTGCAAGGAACAGGAACGTGGGAATTCCTCCTACGGTTTGGCAAAGCACTCTTCCTTCTGCATGGGAGCCCTCTGGGGTCTGTTCAGCCTTCCTCCAAGAAAGCCCCTCACCAGTGCCCACTGGACCTGCTGCTGCCCCCAGGCTGGCAGAAGGGCCAGACCAAGGCACACTGCCCAGAGCTCTGCTGAACATGGGTGGCTGCTCGGGGGACACATAATGGGCTCAGTCAGAATGTAAGCACCACACTGAGATTTCCCAGTCCTTTTATATCTAGGGGCATTAAGAGCAGCAGGGAAGAGCATGAGATGTGGTCCTACTATACATGCCTGGCTCACGTTTCGATTCTGAAGTACCTCTGCAGGTGCTTGGCTCTGCTACACCAAAACCCCAACTTTACAAACCTGAGAGCAACCCCTTCCTTCCAAACCAGTGCAAAGAGATCCTTTCACAGGGTTTGTTCAGAACAGCTCTTCTGCACATAAACCCACTGGACACCGAAGGTCCCCTTGAGCTCCATCTGCCTTTCACACACAGTCTGATGGTTGGTGCTTCCCACAGGCATGGGGTTGGGGATACTCCCAGAGCTGCACCCACTGCCCCATGGCCCTGTGCTCTCCCCTCCTCCCCAAAGTCAGCTCCCTAAACCTCATCTCCCCAAGCCAGCCCTTAAGCCCCTGAACCCCACCATCCTGCTGAGCCCCGTGGCAACCCCAAATTAATTCCTGGGGCACAGACCCCGCTGACTTTCCACATTCCTGCAGCACCAGCAGCATTCAGCCTTCATTCGGCCATGGGGCAAATAGACCATCTGGGGCCCAACAGCAAACCATCGTGGAGGGGCACAAGAACAGATCCAGACCCAGACCCAGAGCTGGAATTTGGGAGTGTTCAGGCACACCTAGTGAGCAGCAGTGTCTCCCTGCAGTGGGGAGGCATAAGTGCTGCCCTTTGGCCCCTATGCCAACTCTGCTTGGCTTCTCCACGCCCTGCATCCCAGATGCTGCTGAGCCCCCTCCAGCACTGCAGCCCTGCAGAGCCGTGGGAAGCGGGGCACAGAGGGGAGGGCCCTGGGGGAACCCCAAGGGTCAGCCAGAAAGAGGAAAAATAAATCAATGGTGCAGTGATTTACGCAGTGATATTCCCTCCTTCCGGAAGCCCCGCGTTCTCACCACAGCTGCTCAGCAGAATGCAGCAATGCCAAAGTGCCTCAGCAGCTGCAAGAGTCTCCCGTGGAAGGACATTTCCTTTCCTGCACCGTTTCCCTGCGGGAATCAATCCAGGGCTGAGGTGTGGAGAACCTCTTCAACTTCTTCCTCGAGGTTTTGCTTTGCGTTATGCAAGAGCAGCAGACACCGCTGCCTTCGCCCCTGCCCCGGGCTGTGCGCACAGCTTTCAGCCATCTGTGGCTGCTTTTGGGATTTAGTGCAGCCTCAGCTTCCCCTCCTCCAGGCAGACAAAGAGCTCCCCATAAGACTTGTGCTCGAGATCTCTCACAGCTCCAATGCCCTTCTCTGGATGTGCTCCAGGGCCTCAATGTCTTTCTTGCAGTGAGGGGCCCAACAATGAACGCAGCACTTGAGGTGTGGCCTCACCAGTGCTGGTACAGAGGGACAATCATGTCCTGCTCCACTGGCTGCACTTTTTCTGATGCAAGCCAGGATGCTGTTGGCCTTCTCGGCCACCTGAGCACACTGCTGGCTTGTGATCAGCCAGATGTCAGCTAACACCCCAGACCCTTTTCCTCCCTGCAGCTTTTTACTCACTCTGCCCTAAGTCTGTAGTGGGGCTGTTGTGACCAAAGTGCAGGACCAGGCTCTTGGTCTTGTTCAAGCTCATACAATTGGGCTCAGCCCATCGTTCAGCCTTGTCCAGATCACCCAGAGACGCGCACCCAGCACGGACTGCTGCCCTTGTTGCTCACAAGCCCTCCCATTTCTTCTCCATCTCTGCATGTCCCCACCCCACACGTGCAGCCGGGCAGCTGCTATTCCCTGCCTGGCCAGATAGATGGTGCTCAGCCACACCAAGTCGGGAATCGCTACGCTGGAAGCAGTCACCCCCTCTGACTAACACAGTAACTCAGCCTTGGTTCTGCTGACAGATGCAGAAGGTCCCACTGCAGCCCCACAGTGACTCAGATCCTCATCATCCTTCCCCTTTCACTTCAGGACGGAAGATCAGCAAACATCAGCAGCAAACATTTCATCAGAAATCAGCGCCTTCCCATTCTGATGCAAAACCCCTTCATTTTCTGAATTTCATCATTCCGCCAACGCTTTTCTCCCCACAAAAGCCAAACCCAGTAGAGCAGGGCAGTGTTTGCCCATTTTTCCCTGCATGGCCCTCAGGTCCACTCTCCAGATGTGGGATGTCCTGCATCGCCCCGTGCTGTCCCAACGCTCACACCACTCCGGAGCCGGAAACTGCGGCCATTTCCTGCAGGCACCGCTTCGCCCCGCAAATATTTGTGCCTCTGCAAATTGTTTGCAAACCAGACCTGGCAGCTGGAGCTGTGAAAGCAGAGGAGGGGCTTTTCTAGGGAGAATTCAGCCCGTGAAGCCTACCCAGTGCCCTCCACCGCAGAGCAGCAACAGTGGTAATAAAAGAGAAAAATCACTTCTGCATGTCTGAAAATGAGGAGGAAAAACAAACAGAACATTCTCTGCCTGTCTGTGCCCCAAGGGACAGTGCAATGTTCCCCAGCACAAAGACACAGTGCAAAGTTCCCCTGGGCTGATTCGAGGCTTCCCCAGCTTTGCTCTTCCAGTGAAGCCCAAAGGATGGCTTTGGTTTTGTTCACTGCTGTAGCGAGCATCCCACAGACCTGCTTGTCACCCCCCAGGAGGCTGAGATAACCCCAGAGCAGCTACTCCTGCTCCCCCAGGTGGAGGCATGGCAAAGCCCCAAGGCCTGATCCATCCAAGTTGGCCTCTGTAAGATGGTTCAGCCCAGGAAACGAAGCAGAGAGGAAATCCCAGTGCTCCCTCGGGGCTGTGCAGGAACCCTTCACCTCCCAGTCCCAGGGCGTGCGCTCCTACGCTGCTAATTAACTTCCATTTGCTACCCAAAATAGGGCAGGGAGGACAGCTTCCCGTAGGAACACCGGCATTAGGGCAAGAGCTCACATTTCATCCCACTCCACAGCACAGAGACCTCCAACACAAGCACCCACATTGCCACATCCCAGCCCGTGCCCACAGCTGTCCCTGCTGTCCTCTTGGCTCCTCCGAGGCCACGAGAAGGGGCACACAGGGACCTCGGGGTGGGGGGTGATGATCCCAAGGAAGGGCTCAGCAGCCGCTGAACTTGGCCTCCCACTTCCACCCCCATTTTATCAGCGCGTTGGGCTGCAGGAGGAAGTGAGTTCAGCCAGAGTTTGTCTAAACAATTATATTTTATCAGAAACGCTGCTCAAATAAGACTCCATTTTTTCTCAGGGCAGATCTGGATAACTCCAGTGTAATCTCCATTCTCCTTCCAATCTCCACAGGATGGAAACGGGAGGACTTGGAGCAGAGCATCCCAAACTGCTCACACCAATGCCTGCTCCACCATCCTCAGCACCAGCAGTGCCCACTGCTCACAAACCAGGAGCAGCATCCATCCCTCCCATTTGCACACTTCCAAAGGTTACATTCCAAATCTCCGTTTTTCACCTCCATGGCTTTTTTTTTTTTTTCTGCTCTGATTTTTCAGCACTTCTGAGTGCACCTGGGTTCCTTTCCCATGCTTTTCACTGCAGGTTTGAGAATTTACCAGTTTCCCTGTGCTGCAAACCTCAATGAGTCCTGTAACTTCAGAGAACTGGAGGAAAAAAGCCTGGGGCTCCAGGGACAGCACAGTGTCCTACACAGGGACATGGCATGACCACAAAGGACTTACCTTCAGCCCTGAGCTGATCCTTGGCTTCTATCACGCAAGGAAATACAGGGAAAAGGAAAATAAATGACCTGACACATGGGCTTCTGGAGGGCACCAGCTGAAATTTAAATTTAGGAGAAAGCACACTGAAGAGTAGAGCGGACTGGAGACGGCTTTGATAACGAAACCATCAGATATCCTCACTCTCCTCCTGCACAGCTGCAGGAGCTTTCTGCAAAACCATCCTGTAAGCTGTGCAGAGCAGCTGCCCTCCTCCTGCCTCCACGAGAAGGGCTCAGCCCAGTGCCATTTCTTGCATGGAGAAAGGACTCCATGGAGAAAGGATTGAACCCTCTCGCCACACTCACTGGCTCGTTATTACAAAAGACAAAACTGGAACAGGTAGAGAGATTCCCCCAAGGTGATGAGCAAGCAAACAGTGAGGGCAGGATCCTGACCATCCAGCCTTCAGCTCTCTTCTCAATGTTTTCAGGCTCTCAGTTCCCAAATTTATTTCCACAGCTGAAAGGAGTGAGTTGCCAAAGCTTCTAGCTTCAAAGGAGCTGGTTACAGGGATCCACCCTGCATTTCCATGCACCAGAGCTACGGAGAAGGGTTCAGAGGACATCACCACTTCAGTACAACAGTAAGAAGCAATTTAAGAGCTGTGAGCTACAACACAGCTGTAACTGAGAAAGCTGCTTTAAAGCTTACCTACTGTTAACTTTTATCACAGCCATCCCCTCCTAGGCACCATACCCTCTGGGATTCCCATCTAACCTTTGTTGGCTGAAGTCTACCCAAATTAAACTTCTCTTTGAGGAAGGAATGTGTCCCCAGCTCTGTGCACAGCAAGACAGAAGCAAAGGGGGGAAGACAGAGCCTTCATAAAAAGTTAAAGCACCATCGATAAGCATCACAGACGGCCTAACCCACGCACTTAAGTAAACAACCGTGCACAGCAAGAGGTTTGCAGAACAACCAGACCCAAGGGGAGCAGGTCTGCTGGGCTGTAAAGCATGGCTAGAAACAAGGGACTGGGACACAGCCCTTTTTCTCCTCTCTCTCTGGAAATAGCTTACAAGGGGAAAATTCCTCTTGCTGACGTGGACGCTCAGCATGAATGGACAGAACCACATCCTCAGGAGCCCTCGAGAGCACTCCCTGCACAGCTCTCACCCACAAAGAGGTGAAAGGAGTTCGGATCTCAGCTCCCACCAAATATTTCTGCACCCCTTGTGAACACAAGCCAGGGGCTGTGCTGGAGCTGCACCATGGGAAACCTCAGCAGATCCAGACCTCTGAGAACATCCAGGGGCTGCAGGGACCACCCAGCTCGCACACAACCTGGACACAGCTTCTTGGGCTGCACAGCCAGAGCATAAATCCAAGGTCCTGCCTGTATTTGCTAAAGCATCAACAGCCTTTGAACTTCAAGGTGTTGAAAGATGCTTTGTTTTAGTAATTTTTGATCCCTGCTATACAAATTGCCTTCGCTATGCAAAGAACAACCCACTGCTTCAACAGAAGAAACTGCAGGCAACAGAAGTCAAGGAGGAGACAGCAAGCAAAAAAGCCCCATGCTGTCACTGCTGAGCTGGCACAGCAGCCTCGTACAGCTTGTTAACATTGTTTGCTTTTCACAAATGCATAAACATCTGCAAACTTCTGCTGTTTGTGAGATGCTCTGGAGCCATCCCTTTGGTCCAGCCTCATCTCTCAGTATTTCTCTTTACTGTCTTCGCATCAAGATACAGTGAAACAAAGTCAACCAAGTGAGATATTTTCGTGTGACCCTACAGAAATCCAGGTAACTTCTACCCCCAGGCCTGTTCTGAAGACAAATGAAACAAAAGCCAACAAAACCTGAAGGAAAGCAGCCCTCTCCTCAAGTCCCTCCTCTGAAAGCTGTAACAGATGGAAGAAAAACTGGGTCCAGTGGAGCCGGAGCACAGGCTGCAATCCAAGAAGAGCTGCTTCTTCCATTTATAGCCACATTCACTTCAACTTCATTGCAACATCTTGGACAATGCAAAAGTGTCTGTGGCTCTGTTTGTTTGCTGGAGGAGTAGAGAACACAACTGGCTCACTGTCAAGTTATCTGTTTTGGTCACGACAATGTTTGATCTTCTCAAAACAGAGTAATCTCCATATAATCTCAATTCAGTTCCTCAATCCCTCTTACACAGTTTATAACGTTGGCGCCGTACCGAGCTTATGGTGTCCTCCCAGCCACAGGCCAACAGAAACATCTCAGGCTGGGACACAGATCTAGAAATAGCGTAGAAGAAAGCTATTCTCCCACTGCAGAACGTTCACCACCACTGCAACCACCACCACATCCCCCCGCCAGCAGGGAGAAGCCGCACAACGAGTGGCCAGCCCTTTCTGTAAGAGATCAAAGCAAACTCTTTGGTTTATCTTGGTCAAGATAACGGATTTTATTTGCCTTATCAGCCTGGAGGATGATTAACCTAAATGTGAGAAAGCTGGAGGATGCCAAAGGAGTCGTAGGGAGGGGAGTGTGCGCCAGAGCACAACCGCTATGGGCTCCAGATGCACAGATACCATGAGATAAACACAGCACTGCTCCGAGCACGACACCCACTGCCTCCAGACAGGGCTGCACATCTTGCAACTCCAGCAGAGGGTTTGGCGCAGCAGAAAGGGCCCTGCAGCTGCATGGGGCTCACAGCCCAGACCCCACAGGTCTGTGGGACCAGCTCTGCACCAGGATGCTGCCAGGTGTGGCAGGTTGCTTTCTCCTGGGCCAGGAAGCTCAGCCTTTACGTGGTCCCTGCAAGCTTCTGGGAGCAAGTGCAGGGATGCACAGCCTTCTGTGCGGAGCCAGCTGAGAAGGGAAAGGGCCATGACTTCTCTCTGATGCTCAACAGTCACAGCTGCACTCTCATCTGGCTTCAAAGATGGGGCAGGGCAGGGAAGGGGAAAGTGTCCCATTTCCGATGGGAATCCACTGCTTCACATGATGAACCTCCACTGGTGAGATCACTGCTTTTCCTATCAGCCCTCAGGGACTTCCAAAGGGCCAATGAATTCTCCATTTGTTTGCACCCATCTCCAAAGAAAATCCTACATTCCCAATGGGTCTTGCACGGCAGTGACCAGAGCTGAAGGCAACAGCAGTCCACACAATTGGGAGTGACACCCTGCTGGGCAAGGATGTACAGCAGCGCGGCACAACCACATCACCCAGCCTCCTTCCTGCCCCAAATACAGCCCACAAAGAGACCAGATTTGCTGCCCAGCTGCTCCCTGCACAGCCACAGACAGGGCACACACTGCTGCCATCCCCATGCAGACACCCAGCATGTGGCCACACGTCCCTACGATGGGATGTGAGCATCCCCTCCTCACTCAGGTTCCTCTTTCCAAGTCCCTGCTCCTCCAGGACTCCATTTTTCCAGCTTATCTCATTTTTGGCACCTGCCCCGAGCACGCGGATTTGGACTCTGTGTTTCTCATTCAGCCTCTCCATTTGGTATCTCAGGCTGTAGGCGCTTTTCCTGTTAAAAATAATAACAACAACAGCAAGAAAAAAAAGACTACTCATAATCTAGCCCAAATGTGTCAGCTGGTTTTAAGGAAACGTTTCCCTGCAGCTCTAATCTCTTCATACAGTTAAATTGCTGTGCAGCTCAGGGAGCTGGAAATGATTACTCACTGTTGATCTGCACAGGCCTGGCCCCCTTACTGTGGCAGGGCTGCTGTGCTAGCGGTTCCCGGGTCCCTCTGAACCCCACCTCTGTGTTCAGCATCGTCCCTGAAGATCTACACCGAATTAAGGGTCCATGGTGACGAAAGCAGGGACAACCAGGGCTGTGCCCCCAGCAGTGGGTCCCTGGTTCTTGGAGATGTCCTTCAAGAGGAGTTCTGCGGATTGGAAAGTTTTCTCTTTTTTTTTTTTTTTTTTTTTAAGCTAACTCTAATGGAGCTTTAAATGAAAAATAAAGTTCTGAGGACAAAGCTTGCCTTAGGGAGAAAAAAAAAAAGAGTGGAAAAGTTGAATTGCTTCATTCTTCTGAAGTCCTAGTCCTTTTCCTGCAGCAGGAGAGGAGAGGGGAGCTTGCTGCCATCTCAGGGATCCTGGCACCCATACAGCTGTCCCAGAGGGGCTGTGGGGGCAGTGATGGGAGAGAACTCCAAGAAAGCTGCAATCTCACACACTTTTCAGACCGCTTTACCCATCACTGTGGATCAGTACAGAGATGTGCTTCATCCAGATGTGGCTGTAGCACAAGTCGAGCTTCTGCTTTGGGTGACAGCTCCTACTACTCACACCATCCACCCCAGAATACTTTTCTAGCTACAGCAATGGGAGGCATGGGCAGTGAGAGCACAAGAGGGACCATCAGGTCAGAAGGGGCTCCACTTCTCACCCAGGACCCGTTTAACCCATCGCTGCAATCCCAGAACCCCAGATACAAACAGGTTCACATCTGAGGGAAGCACAAATGGAGCAGAAAGCTGGCATGAAAAGCATGAACTTCTCTGTTCTTCCCTCCCAATCACCACAGACATGCAAAACACAAAGAACAACAGCAGAACAACATGTTTTCTCAGACGGATAAGCCACCATCGAGTGCGACACTCACTGAATTCACAAGCCCTCAAACAACAACAGCGAAGTTGTGAATTTTCCAACGCGCCTCTGAAAACATGTTTCTGTGCCCAGCAGAGCATGGAGCACAGCCAGCCCCATGTTTGGCTACTTGTGTCCCTCCTGTCATCAGTTCCCCAAACTCGACATGAAGCCCTGCAAGAGAACAGGGGATGCACCTCAGGGAGGAGGAGACTGAGGGGGCAGACAGAGGTGAGAATGAATATTTCTTGCTCCTGTGCCCCACCAGGGCTCCTGCTGCCCTCCTCCCACCCTGAGAACTACTGCTTCCACTCGAATGAAGCTCAGCACTGCAACCACTGCTTTCCTTCAAGGTCTGGTCTGGCAGATGGCCCTCCTCCAGCCACCTCCTCTGGGACGCAGCGTTCAGCACAGGAGAGCACAGCTGAGCCCGGCAGCTGGGGGCTGCGTGTCCTGGCATGGGGCTGGGGGCTTCTGGCACATCCCTGGTGCAGCTGCTTGTGGCAGAGCTAGTAGCAGAGCATGTGGTGCCGGGATGTCTGCACGGGAGCATCCCTTGGGTCAGAGTGAGCAGGAGCAGGGCTCCAAGCCTTGGCCACGTATAGCAGGGAGCAAATGTTTTTCATCTGAGAGGTTGTGCTGGGGCCAGAGCCGCAGCGGTGCATCAGCAATGAGCCTGTATTCACCTGCTGGGCACCCTGAGGAGATGCCATCACTCCCTGGTGAGCAATGGACATGGGGTCTGGGTGTGTGCCTGAGCTGACCAGCAGGGAGAAGGAGCCAGAGCCCTTCCTGCTCCTTCAGCCTCCCTTCCTGGCTCTTCTCAGATGTACCCAGACTGAAAGCTCCTTTTGTACCAGCACCAGCTGCCCTGCTCTGTAAGGCAGACCCCAGACAGCCCGGCTCTTCAGCAAAACCCAGTCTCGAGCAGCTGTCCTGAGTTTCTGAGTCCCTTTTGATGCACAGAGCACTCCCTTCTCCTTCTCCCCTCCCCCCCCCCCCCCCCCCCCACACACACACCCCTTGCAGCTGAGTGTTCAGCAGCTCATATTCTTCTGCTCTTAAAGCACCCAGCTGCCTGACATTCAGAGCTTGTGGAGCTCACAGCAGCCCACAGGGCAAGGTCAGGCACTGGGTACAAACAGAGGTCTTGGCACCTTCCCCATTGCTGTTGGGGGACAGAATCTGGCAGAAGGGCCCAGGCTGAGCC